>JARKIP010000024.1:55807500-57007500 GCA_029990175.1 Petunia secreta | reverse complement strand
ATGCGGACCCCTTCTTCACCCCTCCGACCGCTTCCAACCATAAATTGGTTTCTTGCTCGAGCGTTAGCGGTGCTGGGGTACTGCTTCTGCATTCAGACTGTTGAGTCGAGGTCCAGTCTTCAACGGCCTTTGTAACTCTTTCCTGAAAAACAGAAATATATCAACGGTACAAATATGAAGTATAAACGTTGAAGGATTGGCGCGAAAAAAGTTTGAATTTAATAACTTACCCAGGTCTCTTTTGCGCGGGGCTCGACCCAGACTTCTCCGCCCTTTTTATCACTCTTGATATGTCGAATCTTGTGCATTTCAGAGATTGGAATTGTCCGATTTTTTTTTCTTTTCCTACAAATTAAAGAAGAGAACAAGTTAGATAAAAAAATAAACGATTATAGTAATTCATATAAATTAAATTACTTTACCAAGCGCATCTTCTGCGTCGCAGCGCTAACTGAGCCACCGGTATGAAGCGATCCACCCTTACTTGATGTCCGCGCTTTCTTCCCTTGTTCGCTCTTCTTCTGAAATTCGGGAGTCTCACAATATTTCTGCAGCTCTCTCCATTGATGATCATAGAGGAAGCCGGACATTTTTCCTTTTTTTCGCGCATTATACATTGCGTTCTTGAATAACTTATCACATTTCTTTGGGAAGTTGGAACAGACTTTATAGTCCAATGCCGGATGCCACTTACACTCAGCCTGGCAATATTCATCAAAATATTTTATTTAAACATAATCATTAGAAAAACCGCAATGAGTAATAAACCTGATGCATATTTATCACCTCAAAAGACTGCATTATCCGCTGCTTTACTTGAGGGGGCACAACGCCCCAGGATGACCATAATTCATGCCATTGAGATCTCATGCATCTCGTCAGTAAAGGAGTAGCATCAGTGTTGGGGCAAAAGCTACATCAAAATCAAAAGCGTTAATAGAAACACTAACAATTAAACGTTAACTAATTACTAAATAGATAAGAACTTCAAAAATAAAATACTTACCTGTTATCCCCCTCGGGATAAATAATCAACCGCCCTCCTTCCTATGTGCCAGGCTTACCGATGTAATAGGGCGATCTCGGATTATAGTAAGCAATCTCCTGCTGGACCGAAGGGCCGGTAGAGCTAGATGGGTCGGAAGGCGGCTGAGTCGACCCAGACGGAGTAGTGGACTGTGTGGGATCGCCCTGTGCGCGAACGCCCTGCGATGGACCGGCCTAGATCTCAGTCATGTCATAACTACTGAAATGCTATTATAATGGGTAATCCCTACGACAATTCCTCTTATTGTTTATTCAGTACAATTTCCGTAATACTTAATCTCTGCATAATAATTCACGTATAAACGATTTAGGTCTTATAATCACTCTATAACTCATCCATCAAACCAAACGACCCCTATAATAAGTGTATAAGAATAGTCCACATAGTTTAGTTGCTTTCTTTGTACATGTATTGCAGTTACCAAAGTATTTCCTTCCAAACGAGATTCCCTTTTTATCACTTTTCTTTATTTATTTTTAATTCTTAATTGGTAAATTGACCAATTCTTCCAATGACTTACTTGCAAAGAAAATTTTAAAGCAATTTGCATGCTTATGTCAACTATCTTATCGGAGTTCACATATGAGATCATATCCAGAGGCTTTTACACAAATAGGGTTGGTAATAAACACTTAGGGGAGGTCCCGAAATTTTCTAATGTTATGCAAATTGTTAAATTAAAATTCAATTGTAGCTAATGTCAAAGTTTATTTGCAGAGTCTATCATTGTAAATTAATTTTTTTTGATAGCTCCAGTCTTTTACAAGATAATTTGACCTACAGTTGAACTACACGATGCTGAATGAAGAATGGCAGCACTATATAATCTCCTAACACAAACATTCTAAATTAACAAGAGGAAGCCAAAGAGTAGAAAGAGCTAAAACTTCAGCTACCATTCTTCATTCAGCATCGTGTAGTTCAACAATCTTCATAAATGTGATGGAGAAATTCCAGCTGTAGGTCAAATTATCTTGTAAAAGTCTGGAGCTATCAAAAAAAATTAATTTACAATGATAGACTCTGCAAATAAACTTTTGACATTACCTACAATTGAATTTTAATTTAACAATTTGCATAACATTAGAAAATTTCGGGACCTCCCCTAAGTGTTTATTACCAACCCTATTTGTGTAAAAGCCTCTGGATATGATCTCATATGTGAACAACTCGAGCTAGTTCTTTGTACTTATCAATTTCCATCTGTTTTTAGAATAATTCATCAGTGGAATTATTCAAATTTACAAGTTGCACAATAATTGACAGGAGTGCATGTTCATTCTAGTAATCTATATTCTGTGAAAATTCGAAGCTTCAGCTAGTTCCTGAAATGACCTTTGGCAAAACATAGACCATGTCGTGTTAAATGAAATAAGCCAGCATGAGTTGAAGGACGTAAGATGTGCGTTACTCGTATATTTTTAAGTAAATTAATTGAGTCTCAAATTAAGTAAAAATAAATAAAGAAAAGTGATAAAAAGGGAATCTCGTTAGGAAGGAAACCCCTTGGTAACTGCAATACATGTACAAAGAAAGTAGTAACTAAACTATGTGGACTATTCTGCACTTATTATGTGGGGGTCATTTGGTTTGATGGATGAGTTATAGAGTGATTATTATAAGACCTAAATGTTTATACGTGGATTATTATGCAGAAATTAAATATTACGGAAATTGTTATATGCTGAATAAACAATAAGAGGAATTGTCGTAGGGATTACCTATTATAAAGGCATTTCAACCGTCTATCCAATATAAAATAATACAAATATTATTATATAACTTATGCCCTATTAACTATACAAAAATTATAACATGCAAATTTTAATATTTTAAACCAAACATTCTGTAAAGTTATACGGATTTATATACCATGGTTATATTGGTTTTAAACATCTAACCAGACGACCCCTTAAGAGCAAGTCTCCACCCAACTAAAACTAAAAGCAAATATAATATATACTAGTGTCTCGACACGTGCGTTGCACGTGTATGCCGAGTCATATACCACCTAATTTTGTAAAACACTATATATATTATTAAAACAAAACTTTGAAAATATAATTATACATGAATTCTCATGCTTAGAAAAAAACCACCAAACTCAACTTATTCACTTAGCACCTAATTTTGTAAAATAATATCTAAACAAAATTTTAAAAATATGAAATTTTACGCTTAAAAAAATCACCAAACTCAAATTATTCACATTTTTTTCTTTTTAAGCACAATGCACAAATTAATATTAATATAGTACTTATCAAAGGACCTCATATATTTATAAAGCTCATCAACCTTTAAATTTCGTAAACTTATATATCAATTCACGATATGCAGAAATTTTTCTAAATGTTATTGTAACGTAATATAAAACTTAATTATTCCTGATTATAATGTCCCTGCAAGAGAAAATATATTATGAAATCATGATGATCTATTCTAATACTTAATTTATAAATCACAAAAGAATAGCATATTCAATAATGAGTAGAATGAAATATGTTGGTCCTGCTTTAATTTCATTAAACCATTTCAATTTTTCAAAATAATAGATTGCAACATAGCAAAATCCTTGCCAATTAGTTATGATAATTGTTTGAACCTGTAAAGCCATGTCATTTTATGGTCTAAAGACAACTTCTATAGTCAAATATTATTTCACTATTATTGACACTACTGAAGTCTACAGTACTTGCATAAATTCTTGAACATAGATTGCAACATAGCAAAATCCCTGCCAATTAGCTATGACAAATGTTTGAACCTGAAAAGCCATGTCATTATATGCGTCTAAAGACAACTTTCCTCGTCAATATTATTTCACTATTATAGACACTACCACAGTTGCATAAATTCTTGAACATATACCAAATAAAGAAATGAAGCAATTGTATCTGTAAATCATTCTGGTAGACACACCTTCCACACTCCAAATCTCCATTACAAAGCCAAAATAAAAAAGTACTGATTAGAGTTTACTTTCAGTACTCCTTGTAAATATCCGCTTCACCTTCGTCTTCAAAAACTTTGGCATTTGCCTGAGTCTTTTTTCTTTTCTAACTATTCCTCGTGAAGCCTGAAACATCATCCTAAGAAAGTTTTCTTAATTATTTAACATTTTGTGAATCCTCTTTTATCAATTCCCCTTTAGGAAAATTCTTGTTATGTGGAGATTCCAGAAACTGTTTGTGGAGATTGGGAAAAAAGAATGTAATGGAAGATGTCAGTTTAGCTCCATATAAAATCTATGTTGTTATGTTTACTTGATCTTTGTAAACACAAAAAGTTTCAATCAATAGGTATACGAAATCTGTTTTTTGCATGAAAGAAGAAATGTTAATCTTTGATTTGTGAGGAAGAGGTATTTGCGCATATGATAACTTAAAGTAAATGAGTTGTTACATTTATAGTGTCTCCTAGAATTAATTGACTAAACAAAAGGCACCTTTTTCCTCAAAGACACCCTTTCAGTTTTGCTAAATGTCCTAGTAAGTCCTCTTTGACTCTATTAACCGTCTTGTTTACGCTGTTTTTTTTTTGTGCATGTGTGTTTATTTAGTATATTGTATTAGATAACTTTTTTAAGGATAAGTAGGGTATTTAAACTATTTAGAAGGGTATTTAGGTCTTTTGACTTTTTCTATTTTGAGTACATGCTTTTATAGTAATATGATGGATCCTTTGCTTTGATTAAGCTTTATTGTTAGTTAGCATCAGTGGCGAATGTAGCCTTTTGGCTACACCCTACATGTAGAGCATAAACACATAAATAAAGATTCACAAAAATTTCAATGATTATTCAACATGAATTCATAATTTTAACAGTAGAATAAAAGTATTGTCGTGAATTTTAGATATTGAACCCATCAAGTTTAAATCATGAATTTGTCTTTTATTAGTAGGCATCAATTCAAAGAAAGAGTAGGTCCTTTGTGACATCGGGGAAGCTTGCATTGATCTGTACTAACGCTTGCCACTTGGTCAAATTTGAGGGTCTCAATCACTTTGTCAAATTTGATACGACTTGAATAGTCATAGAAATTCATTGAGGGTGCTCTCACTTGGTCAAATTTGAGCTTAACTAAGTAAAATATATGTAATGGTTAGATGACTTCTTCAGACCTTAAAAAGAATTAGGCAAGAGGGTCGGTTGTCTCCCTACATCTTTTCAATTATATGTTAATGTAAATTTTTCGAGCAGTATATAAACCGAGTGCAAACATATATATTCAGATTTTCGAGGATCGCCCAGCCAATATAAGATAGGAGTATATATACTTCTAGTCAATAAAAGATGGATAAAAAAGATTGAAAGTCAGCATAGCTATACTTTTTTGGTATAAGAGTATCTTTCAAGAATAAAATTGAGGCGTTGACATTTTATTTTGGTGCCTATTGCATGAAGTTGATTTCTTAAAGCTTCACAGGTCATGTATAAACTACTATATAATGTGACAGCAGGAAACCATTAACTCCAGAACATAAAGCTATAAACAAAGAGGAATCCAAGAACATAATAAACTATTTTTCCTTCCCCTTTGAAGTTTCTGCTGAAAGAGATGTCCTCAAGCAAGAAAGCTCCGGAGATGATATCTGATAAGACCCAAACCCCCACAAGAGCCTTTACTCGGAGTCAAGCCAAGTTGATCCAAGACACCCATCTTCACTTGACTTGGAAGGGAATGGAAGAAGGCCCCAAGAGCGACTTGAAGGTCATGCTTTGGTGTGCCATGGATGGAGAACCCTCTAGGACGCTTGGTGAGGCTCAAGAGGCACAAAATGAGACACCCAAAGGGGCTTCAGAACAAGGCGGAGCGCCTCCCAGTTGAGGCGGGGCGCCTCCCAAAATCCAGAGAGCTGGACTTCAGAAGGCGGAGCGCCTCAGGAAAATCCAGAGGCTTGAAGTTCACTAGGCGCCCGCCTCCCCCACCCTAGGCGGCCGCCTCCCCCCGTGACAGCATGCGGGATTTTACTACTTTTTGCTTGAACTTCCAATTATAGCCCTGCGTGGCCTTATTTGTTTTAAGCCCACTTTGGGGGTATTTTAGACCTTTTATTATACCTAAGTGAAGCCTATAAATACTTCACTTAGCCTCTTCAAAACATTAGCTTACCTTTGAATCTTATGAATGATGAATAGAGTTTATCTCTTTATTGAAGAAACCCTTGCTTTGGTTGCTTGAATTCACTAGTGGAACCTAGTTGAGTCTTGAACCGAAAACCCGACCATTCTACTTGCGAGTCCGTTGTCGTCTCGAGGGTAGTTGCATAGTGTAGGTCCTTCTAGACGCCGATTCGAGGGCATCTCGGGACAAGTTCCCGTGGTTACTTCGAAGGGAGTTCGAGAAGTGTCTCGCTCTCCTATCTTTATTGTTTATCGTATTTGATTCTTATCATCTTGGTATCAGAGCAAGGCTCGGATTTTGTTTCTACAAACCCCCGACCCTTGATTCTTCGTGCCTAGGTTAGTTTCGACTTTAGGTTCTTGTTTATTGTTATTAAAAGAAGAAAACTACAAAAAAATTGAAAAATTGAAAACCTAAAAATTTGGTGTAACTTGTTGGTTTGAATGATTCATGATATGGGTGTTATAGATTCTTGATCGTGGTTGAAATCCCGTCGTGTGGGTACCAAAATTACTTGGATTGGTGAAGTTTGAAAAATCGAAACCCCAAAACCCCCTAAATCCTTGATGAACTTGTTCTTGATGATTTTAGCTTGATTCTTGGGTTGGATTGATGTTGGATTGAGAACTTGATATTGGGGTTTGTTCCTTGTTGGAAACCCGTTCTTTTGGTACCTTAAACACCCAATTTGGAGTTGTATTGCATGAATTGAAAATTTGAAACCCTTTGAAAATTTGAAAATTTTAAAACCCTAGCTTTGAAGATGATGATCATGGTGGATTGATTGATATTGATTGGGGTTTGATAAAAGTTGTTGGGGTTTGTTCTTTGTGACTAATACAACATTTGGGTACCTTTGGATTGCTAAAACAACGCTTGATTAGTTGGATTTTTGGGTGCAAAACCAAGAAAACACGAAGTGAACTGTGCTGAAACAGCAGGAGGCGGAGCGCCTAACAAAGAGGCGGAGCGCCTCCATCTGGTGAGCTTGCGGGATTTTCTGAGGCGGAGCGCCTCCCCTGAGAAGGCGGAGCGCCTCCCCCTGAACCCTGCACTGGGCGGCCGCCTACCTTTCTGAGGCGGGGCGCCTGATCCTGTAGGTGTTCGTTTCGGGTAGTTTTTCGTAGAACCTCTTGTTTCTTTGATTCCATTGCATCTAGCTAGTACTCCTTTGAGTAATCTTTCCTACTTGAATTGTGCTAGCCCTTCTAAGCTATTAGGAAACTCAAGCCTAGACCGGAGAGTAGAATTCAAAGAAGACTCGTAGTCTCTTTTGGCTCAAGTCCGCACTTAAAGAGCTAACCGTTCCAATAGAGTCCTATTAACTCCACTCACCCCGGAGAGCATTGGGCTTTTGAGTTGAGTGATTAAGTTTAGGTTTACTATTCAACTTCGTGAAGCTTTGTATTCAAGCAAGAGTGAAATAGCCCCCACCACCAAACGAGTGATCCGAGCGAAACCCTTGTGAGGGAGTGAGTGAGGTTGTTTTTGCTAACGTTTGTTACTTGTGCAGGTACAATGTCTACCGAAGGAGAAGATTTTGCTAAGAGTGCCCTTGCTACTATCCTTGCCAAATTGGATAGCATGAACTTGAGGATTGAAAGCCTTGAGAGGGTAAACTCTAGTGCTCTAGTTGAGCAAGGGACTTCCAATGTCCAATCGGAGAAAGGGACCCCGAGTGTCCAAGTTGAAGTTACGAGTACTCCTAACTTTACCCCGGAGCAAGTTAGCCATGTCATTGAATTGCTCAATCAACAACGGTTAAAGGAGGATCGTGAGAGGGTTGAACGAACGGGCATTCCCCGTATCTTGGACAATCCCCCAAGAAACATTCCACTACCAAGACCCATCTGAAATGTGCAACCTCTTGAGCAAATCGATGAAGCTCAAGAAGGGGAGGAACCGGAATATGGTGATGATGTGTATGGGTTTGATGATCACTTTCAATCGAGACGAGGTATGAATTGGGGTCGTAATGTGGATCGAGGTAGGGGCCGAGGTCGAGGGCTACCTATGGGGTATGTTGGTGGGAATGCGAGAAGGGAGTATGGTGTGAATGAAGATCACTATGGGGGTCAACCGGAGCCTTTCCGTGGAGGTCGTGACAACACCAATCTCAATAGTGTGAAGATTAATCTCCCACCCTTTAAGGGAATTGTGATCCGAGTGCTTATATTGAATGGGTGCTACAAATGGAAAGATTGTTTGACACCAATGACATGACGGATGAGAAGAAAGGTACTTATGCTATTTCATCCTTTGAGTCCTATGCATCTACTTGGTGGGAATCCGTCAAAAGATCAAGGAGAAGAGCGGGAATCCCCGTGAATGTGGGTTGAAATGACTTGAAGGGTATCATGAGTATCAAGTACATCACTCCTAGATATCGTCAAGAGCAACTCAAGAAACTTTATGAGTTGAAGCAAGGTGTCAAGACGGTGCATGAATACTTTGATGAGTTTGAAAGAGTTCGAATGGCCTTGGACATGGACACCGAAGATGAGGAGCAAGCCGTGATCCGATTCATGAATGGTTTGAGCTATGGTATAGCTTCACAATTGAGATTGCATTCCTATCTATCACTTCAAGAAGTCCTTGATGCCGCTATTCGAGCCGAGCAATGGCTTGAAAAAGAAAAGTCCAACCGTTACAAAGGCAACACGTCTACTTCCATGAGCAAGCCAAAGGATTGGAAAAATCCTACTCCCAATGCAAGATTCACAAGTGCAAGTGGACCTAGCGGAGCAAGTGCTAGCAAAGATGTGAAGAAGCCATTTGAGAAGTACACACCTAATGTGGGAGGTAACTCTAAAATCCAATTGAATACTCCTACTCCTTCTTCCATTCAATGTCACAAATGCAAGGGGTATGGGCACTTTGCTAAGGAGTGTCCTTCGAAAAGAACCATGGTTGTTGTTGGTGAACATGCTTATGAGCAAGAGAGTGAACCGGAGGAAGATGAGGGAGTAGAGGGAGATGAGGGAGTAGAGGAGGATGATCAAGATGACACGGTGGAGGATGAGGAACCTCATACTTTCCTAGTATTGAGGAGAAGCTTAGGAGCTATGATTGTGGAGGATGGCGAAACCTTGCAAAGGGAAAACCTCTTCCATGCTAGGTGTCGTGTTAAGGGTGTTGTATGCTCAATGATCATTGACTCCGGGAGTTGCACTAATGTGGTGAGTCAATCTCTCATAACCCAATTGAAGTTGCCTACCGTGAAGCATCCCAAGCCATACCGGTTACAATGGCTTAGTGAATGTGGGGAGCTCAAGGTAGTGAAACAAGCAATGATCAAGTTTAAAATGGGAAGTTATGTGGATGAACACTTGTTCGACGTTGTGCCAATGCAAGCTTGCCACCTTCTCTTTGGAAGGCCTTGGCAATTTGATCGGCAAGTGGTTCACAATGGACGTGTTAACACTTACACGCTCCAACATGAAGGAAGAAAGTTTGTGTTGAAGCCCCTAACTCCTAAACAAGTGAGTGATGACTACAATCGAATGAAGGAGTTGAGGGAAGTGGCAAAGGCCAAGTCAATAATTGAGAGTAGCCCTTTGTCCAAAAGCATGGTGGCAATCCCACCTTCTTCATCTACCGGTGGCATATGTGCCATGATGCAACCGGGCGAGGTCCTAAAAGGAAATGATGGCACCAAGTTTATCCTATGCCTAGTGCACAAAGGTATGATCCTTAACTCTAATTGTGATCTTTCGACTAACCCTTTGCCTAGTGTGTTTGAAAATATCTTGAAGGAATTTGGGGACATGTTCCCGGATGAGATGCCCGATGGCTTACCTCCCTTGAGGGGTATTGAACATCAAATTGACTTTATTCCGGGCTCTCAAATTCCGAACAAGCCGGCCTATAGAAGCAATCCCGAGGATACAAGGGAGTTGCAAAAACAAGTTGATGACTTGCTTTCCAAAGGCTTGGTAAGGGAGAGCTTGAGTCCTTGTGCCGTACCGGTCATTCTTGTTCCAAAGAAGGACGACACTTGGAGAATGTGCGTGGATTGTCGAGCCGTGTATAAGATAACGGTAAAGTACCATCACCCTATTCCACGACTTGATGATATGTTGGATGAATTGAGTGGGTCGTGTGTCTTTTCCAAAATCGACCTTAGGTCCGGTTACCATCAAATCCGGATGAAACCCGGGGATGAATGGAAAACCGCATTCAAGACCAAATTCGGTCTCTATGAATGGTTGGTAATGCCCTTCGGGCTTTCCAACGCACCTAGCACTTTCATGCGACTCATGAACCATGTTTTGAAATCTTTTATCAATAAGTTTGTTGTTGTCTATTTTGATGATATCTTGATCTATAGTAAGACAATTGATGAACATGTTGGCCACCTTAGGCAAGTGCTTGAAGCTTTGAGAGCCGAAAAGCTCTATGCTAACTTTAAAAAGTGTGCCTTTGGTGTGGAGAAGGTTGTCTTCCTTGGGTTTGTTGTGAGTGCCCGAGGAGTGGAGGTGGATGAGTCTAAGGTAGAGGCCATACGTGATTGGCCTACTCCTACTACCGTGACTCAAGTGAGGAGCTTTCATGGTCTTGCTAGTTTTTATAGACGCTTTGTGAAAGATTTTAGCTCCATTGCCGCCCCACTCACCGAATTGGTGAAGAAAGACCAACCCTTTGTGTGGGGAGAGACTCAAGAGAAGGCCTTCCAAGAGTTGAAAAGTAGGTTGAGTACCGCCCCTCTATTGCAATTGCCCGACTTCGGAAAGGCATTTGAGGTTGAATGTGATGCCTCGGGGGTGGGAATTGGTGGTGTTTTAATGCAAGATAGCAAACCCATAGCCTACTTTAGTGAGAAGTTGAAAGGGGCCTCATTGAACTATTCTACATATGACAAGGAGTTGTATGCCCTTGTGAGAGCCCTTGCCCATTGGCAATATTACTTGTGGCCTAGAGAGTTTGTGATCAAGAGTGACCATGAGTCACTCAAGCATCTAAGAGGCCAAGGGAAGCTCAATAAGAGACATGCCAAGTGGGTTGAATTCATTGAGTCTTTTCCCTATGTGATCCAATACAAGAAAGGGAAAGACAATGTTGTGGCGGATGCACTTTCTAGGAAGTTTGCTCTTGCCACCACTCTCACCTCTAAGCTCATGGGGTTCGAGAGCATCAAATTGATGTATGCTCATGACCCAAAGCTAAAGAGTGTCCATGATGCTCTAGAGAAAGGGGAGAGAGTTGAGAAATACCAATGGGTTAATGGATATATCTTTAAAAATGGTAGAATGTGTATACCCGAGTCCTCTTGGAGAGAGTTGCTTGTGCATGAGGCACATTGCGGGGGACTCATGGGTCATTTTGGCACAAGAAAGACTTTGACTATTCTTAAAGAACAATTTCATTGGCCAAAGATGGGGGTGCAAATGAGAAGTTTTGCAACAATTGCCTTGAGTGCAAGCGTGCTAAATCCAAAGCCCACCCCCGTGGGTTGTATACCCCTCTCCCCGTACGTACTAGTCCGTGGATGGATATTTCAATGGATTTTGTTATGGGATTACCAAGGACTAGGGGGGGCCACGATAGCATTTATGTTGTTGTGGATAGGTTCTCCAAGATGGCTCACTTTTTCATGCAAGAAATGTGATGATGCGCAACATGTGGCTTCTTTATTCATTGACAATGTTCTAAAGTTGCATGGTGTGCCTCAAACCATTGTGAGTGATAGGGACACCAAGTTCCTAAGCTACTTTTGGAGATGTTTATGGGGTGCCCTTGGCACCAAGCTCTTATTTTCTACGTCCCACCACCCACAAACCGATGGTCAAACCGAAGTGGTAAACCGAACCTTGGGTGCTCTTCTTAGGGCCATGACCCGAGGTAAGGCCGGGACGTGGATTGATAGATTGCCTATAATAAAGTTTGCCTACAATCGTACATTGTATAGCATGATTGGCATGACTCCTTTTGAATGTGTTTATGGTTTTAACCCCTTGATTCCCCTTGATCTAACCCCTTTGCCAAGGGAGATGGTTGTTAATTTTGAAGGTAAAGCTAGAGCCAAGGCTTTGATTGAACTCCATGCAAAGGCGAAGAAGAATTTGGAGGAAGCTTATGCTAAGGTTGCCTCCAAGAAAAACAAAGGACGCAAGAAGGTGGAACTCAAGAAGGGTGACTATGTGTGGGTGCACTTCCGGAAAGAAAGGTTCCCACACCTTAAGAAAGGGAAGTTGGCACCCCGGGGAGATGGCCCATTCCAAGTGCTCTCGAAGATAAACAACAATGCCTATGTGGTCGACTTGCCAAGTGAGTATCAAGTTTCTAATACTTTCAATGTTTGTGACTTGGTTCCTTTGGATGTAGGTAATGAAGAGGTCGTGCATGATGATGAAGAGGTCGTGAATGATGCTTCGATTTCGAGGACGAAATCCTCTCAAGAAGGGGAGGATGATAAGACCCAAACCCCCACAAGAGCCTTTACTCGGAGTCAAGCCAAGTTGATCCAAGACACCCATCTTCACTTGACTTGGAAGGGAATGGAAGAAGGCCCCAAGAGCGACTTGAAGGTCATGCTTTGGTGTGCCATGGATGGAGGACCCTCTAGGACGCTTGGTGAGGCTCAAGAGGCACAAAATGAGACACCCAAAGGGGCTTCAGAACAAGGCGGAGCGCCTCCCAGTTGAGGCGGGGCGCCTCCCAAAATCCAAAGAGCTGGACTTCAGAAGGCGGAGCGCCTCAGGAAAATCCAGAGGCTTGAAGTTCACTAGGCGCCCGCCTCCCCCACCCTAGGCGGCCGCCTCCCCCCTGTGACAGCATGCGGGATTTTACTACTTTTTGCTTGAACTTCCAATTATAGCCCTGCGTGGCCTTATTTGTTTTAAGCCCACTTTGGGGGTATTTTAGACCTTTTATTATACCTAAGTGAAGCCTATAAATACTTCACTTAGCCTCTTCAAAACATTAGCTTACCTTTGAATCTTATGAATGATGAATAGAGTTTATCTCTTTATTGAAGAAACCCTTGCTTTGGTTGCTTGAATTCACTAGTGGAACCTAGTTGAGTCTTGAACCGAAAACCCGACCATTCTACTTGCGAGTCCGTTGTCGTCTCGAGGGTAGTTGCATAGTGTAGGTCCTTCTAGACGCCGATTCGAGGGTATCTCGGGACAAGTTCCCGTGGTTACTTCGAAGGGAGTTCGAGAAGTGTCTCGCTCTCCTATCTTTATTGTTTATCGTATTTGATTCTTATCAATATCTCATCTCGTTGAGACTCTGCAGCAGATTGAACGGCAATCGGATTCAATATTCCATAGTAAATTTAAACCCAACGATCAGTCCATCGCGGAATCTCACGCTCTTAAAGTTCTGCAGCGGACTGAAGATATAGTTTCATTCTATGAGCTTGTTGAGAAATTTCATCTCCTTGGAACTCTAAAGCAGATTGAACGGGAATGGGGTTCATTCCGTGCTTTCAAACGAGAAAATCTGCCATCAAATGAATCTCATTTCTTTCAGACTCTGCTACAGATTGAACGGGAATGTCGTTCATTCCGTGACTTTGAAATTCAGCGACCAACAATGGATGTATTAAAGTGCCTTTTAAGGGATCTCAAACTTGGTGGTATTATTTTCAACTTGCAGAGCTTCATAAAGAAATGCCCAGATGTCATAAAGGAAGTGCAACGTCTCTTTCGAGAGGTTGCAGATTACCTCGAAATGCTTGAAGCATTGCCATGGAATAGACATCTTCGATTGCTGAATAAGGATGAAAGTTGGATGTTATTACAGAATAAGGTGTTTAATACAGAAAGTTGCCCCCTTTTCTTAGAGGATGTTGGCAAAAGAATAGCAGTAAAATGTGGAGGGCTACCTCTTTCAATTGTTCTGGTAGCAGGTATTCTTGCAAGAATGAAGAAAGGAGAAGATTATTGGGAACAAGTGGCAACAAATTTAGGTCCAAATATTCAGGCTCGTTCAGAGGACACTATGGATCTTAGTTATCAGAATTTACCTCATCATTTGAGACCATGCTTTTTATATTTTGCAGCATTTTCAGAGGACAAGGAAATAAAAGTCTCAAAGCTAACATGGTTGTGGATATCGGAAGGTTTTGTAACATCTCACACGGAGAAGCCTTTGGAGGATATAGCAAAAGATTACCTGGAGAATCTTGTTGGGAGAAGCCTGGTGATAGTGGCTAAAAAGAGCTCTGATGGTAGGATCAAGACATGCCGCATTCATGACCTGTTACTTGAATTTTGCAGGAAGAAAGCCAAGCTGGAGAACTTTTTAGAGAGGATAAAAAGGTAATCAAAGCATTTGATATTATTATTGAATCAATTCATTTTTTAAAACTTTATTCTGACTATACCAATTTCTCCTCTAACAGGGACGAAGGATTTGATCCTTCCCATGTTTTCCCTCCGCGCCGCTTATCCCTTTATTCTCGAAGTGATAGTCTTGCAAATTGGTGTTTGTCTTTCTCCCATGTGAAATCTTTCCAATTCAGGGAGGCTAGAAACATTGCTTGCTCCCATGCATCCGACACTTTTAAAAGGTTCAAGTTTTTGAGGGTTTTAGATTTAGAGTTCACCATAATTGATTTTCTCCCACATGAATTAACCTTGCTGAGGTATCTTGCTTTTCGGACTCGTGAAGATACATTATTACTCCCAGTTAATTTAGGGAACCTTGAAACTTTGATAGTTCATGGAATGGGAGGGCGAGTATCAATATCAGATACCATTTGGAAGTTGGCTAAGTTGCGACATCTACACATATACGATCAAGCATCTTTTACTTTGGATGGTGGACGAGAATCTTCAAAAAGCCCCTCAACAATGGATGATTTGCAAACTATTTCCTCAGCATATTTCTCTTGTGTGGACAATGCTGATAAGGTCTTGGCAAAGACTCCAAATCTTCGCAAATTGAGATGTGAAGTTGGAAAATTTAGTGGCTCGTTTCCTTATTTTAGCAATCTTGGAAAGCTTGAGATGCTCAAGATTTCTTCTGCTCCTACATTGACATGGATCAAGCAGCTGAGGTTACCATCAAACTTGAAGAAGTTGACACTGTCCAATTTTGGCATAAATTTTAGTGAAGTTGCAACCCATTCAAAACTTGAGGTACTCAAGCTGTTGGGAGTTACCATTAGCTCCAATGAATAGTCATAGAAATTCATTGAGGGTGCTCTCACTTGGTCAAATTTGAGCTTAACTAAGTAAAATATATGTAATGGTTAGATTTCTTCTTCAGACCTTAAAAAGAATTAGGCAAGAGGGTCCGTTGTCTCCCTACATCTTTTCAATTATCTGTTAATATAATTTTTTCGAGCAGTATATAAACCGAGTGCAAACATATATATTCAGATTTTCGAGGATCGCCCAGCCAATATAAGATAGGAGTATATATACTTCTAGTCAATAAAAGATGGATAAAATCAAAAGATTGAAAGTCAGCATAGCTATACTTTTTTGGTATAAGAGTATCTTTCAAGAATAAAATTGAGGCGTTGACATTTTATTTTGGTGCCTATTGCATGAAGTTGATTTCTTAAAGCTTCACAGGTCATGTATAAACTACTATATTATGTGACAGCAGGAAACCATTAACTCCAGAACATAAAGCTGTAAACAAAGAGGAATCCAAGAACATAATAAACTATTTTTCCTTCCCCTTTGAAGTTTCTGCTGAAAGAGATGTCCTCAAGCAAGAAAGATCCAAAGATGATATTTCTTCTCGTTGAGACTCTGCAGCAGCTTGAACAGCTATGGGGTTTATGGGGTTTATTCCATAGTAAATTTAAACCCAACGATCAGTCCATTGCGGAATCTCACGCTCTTGAAGTTCTGCAGCGGACTGAAGATGCAATTTCATTCTGTGAGTTTGCTGAGAAATTTCGTCTCCTTGGAACTCTAAAGCAGATTGAACGGGAATGGGGTTCATTCCGTGCTTTCAAACGAGAAAATATGCCATCAAATAAATCTCATTTCTTTCAGACTCTGCTGCAGATTGAATGGGAATGGGATTCATTCGATGACTTTGAATATCGGCGACCTTCAATGGATGAATTAAAGTTCCTTTTAAGAGATCTCAAACTTGGTGGTATTATTTTCAACTTGCAAAATTCCAAAAAGAAGGATAAGGAAGAGACAACTGTGGGGGAAACAAACCAAGTTGTGAATTTCTCAGGCGAGATTCAGATAATGCAAGCAATGATCTACCGCATCACCGTAAAGACATTCCTGCTTCGGTTCAACACATCTATAATTGACCGAGTGAGCTATGCTGATTTCCTTTTAGATGAGTGGACGGAATTTCTAAGACTCTATTCAAATTCAATTGATTCCATCAAGAGCCAACTTCAGAAAATTCACAAAGACCTCAAACGCCTTCAAGCTCTTGTGGAACAGGACGATGAACTTCAACATTTTGCTACACGGGCAGTTGCTTTGGTGTATGAGGTAGAATATATACTCGATCCTTGTAACACGAAAGATCTTCCTGACCATTACCTTTGTCTCTGGATGTTGACCATTGCAGAGGGCATCAGAGTACTCATGGCAGAGGTAGCAGAAATTCAAGAAAAGACTGCATTTAACTTGGTAACACATAGTACCAAAGATGCTGCGGGTGCACATAATTCTCCACAATTTGCTAGGAATCTTGGTATGAACGAAGAAATGCTGGGCCGAACGGATGAGATGGATGAACTAAGAGGGAAACTGATCGGAGGATATCCAGACCTTGACGTCATCTCTATCGTTGGCATGCCTGGAGTGGGAAAGACAACTTTGGCAAACAAACTATACTTTGATCAGTTAGTTGTCTCTCATTTTAAAATTCGTGCCCAATGTTGTGTCTCTCAAGAATACACGCGAAAGGGCATGATATTGACCCTTTTACGTGATATTATTGGTGAGACAGGTAACCTTGATCAAGAGGATGAGAATGTATTAGCAGATCAGCTACGCAAAAAATTGTTTGTCACGAGATATCTTATCCTCATTGATGATATCTGGGATTCTAGTGCATTGGGTGATTTAAATGTATGCTTCCAAAATGCCAAGAAGGGAAGTAGAATTATTCTGACGACTCGGCATCTTGATGTTGCCAATCACGCTAAACGTGCTAGCATCCCCCATGATCTTCGATTGCTGAATAAGGATGAAAGTTGGAAGTTATTACAGAATAAGGTGTTTAATACAGAAAGTTGCCCCCGTTTCTTAGAGGATGTTGGCAAAAGAATAGCAGTAAAATGTGGAGGGCTACCTCTTTCAATTGTTCTGGTAGCAGGTATTCTTGCAAGAATGAAGAAAGGGGAAGATTATTGGGAACAAGTGGCAACAAATTTAGGTCCAAATATTCAGCCTCGTTCAGAGGACACTATGGATCTTAGTTATCAGAATTTACCTCATCATTTGAGACCATGCTTTTTATATTTTGCAGCATTTTCAGAGGACAAGGAAATACAAGTCTCAAAGCTAACATGGTTGTGGATATCGGAAGGTTTTGTAACGTCTCACACGGAGAAGCCTTTGGAGGATATAGCAAAAGATTACTTGGAGAATCTTGTTGGGAGAAGCCTGGTGATAGTGGCTAAAAAGAGCTCTGATGGTAAGATCAAGACATGCCGCATTCATGACCTGTTGCTTGAATTTTGCAGGAAGAAAGCCAAGCTGGAGAACTTTTTAGAGAGGATAAAAAGGTAATCAAAGCATTTGATATTATTATTGAATCAATTCATTTTTTAAAACTTTATTCTGACTATACCAATTTCTCCTCTAACAGGGACGAAGGATTTGATCCTTCCCATGTTTTCCCTCCGCGCCGCTTATCCCTTTATTCTCGAAGTGATAGTCTTGCAAATTGGTGTTTGTCTTTCTCCCATGTGAAATCTTTCCAATTCAGGGAGGCTAGAAACATTGCTTGCTCCCATGCATCCGACACTTTTAAAAGGTTCAAGTTTTTGAGGGTTTTAGATTTAGAGTTCACCATAATTGATTTTCTCCCACATGAATTAACCTTGCTGAGGTATCTTGCTTTTCGGACTCGTGAAGATACATTATTACTCCCAGTTAATTTAGGGAACCTTGAAACTTTGATAGTTCATGGAATGGGAGGGCGAGTATCAATATCAGATACCATTTGGAAGTTGGCTAAGTTGCGACATCTACACATATACGATCAAGCATCTTTTACTTTGGATGGTGGACGAGAATCTTCAAAAAGCCACTCAACAATGGATGATTTGCAAACTATTTCCTCAGCATATTTCTCTTGTGTGGACAATGCTGATAAGGTCTTGGCAAAGACTCCAAATCTTCGCAAATTGAGATGTGAAGTTGGAAAATTTAGTGGCTCGTTTCCTTATTTTAGCAATCTTGGAAAGCTTGAGATGCTCAAGATTTCTTCTGCTCCTACATTGACATGGATCAAGCAGCTGAGGTTACCATCAAACTTGAAGAAGTTGACACTGTCCAATTTTGGCATAAATTTTAGTGAAGTTGCAACCCATTCAAAACTTGAGGTACTCAAGCTGTTGGGAGTTACCATTAGCTCCAATGAAAGGGAAGTGAGTGCTAAAGTGTGCGAAGTAAGTGATGAGCAGTTTGTTAAACTTAAAATCCTGAAACTAGAAAATCCTTCTTTTTCAAAGTGGGATGTCTCGGACGATGCCTTTCCATGCCTGGAACACTTGGTACTGAAAAGATGTCAGAAACTTAAGGAAATTCCTTCTTGTTTTGAGGATGCCTCCTCTCTAAAATCAGTCGAGATAATATCGTGCAATGCAGAACTTTCCGAGTCAGCCAAGGCCGTCTGCGAAAATATAATTAAAATGGCTACCGGAACTTCTGGTTTCAAGGTCTTCATTCGCAAGTAGAAGTACAATAACTCTCCAACCCATCTCGAATTGGTTATCAGGTATGTAAGTGGATCGGTTTGTTTCTTTACATACTAGCTTAATTAGCATATTCGTTTTGACAGCTTCAAATTTCTTCTGCTACACTGATTACGATTATGCGTTCAGTAGCTTTACCAATCAAATGAACTGAAGCTAAATATTTTTTCAATCTAGAGTTAATAACTGTTCTCTGCTATAGGCCGCAGATCACTGATAAATTGTAACAACAAAAATCCCAGATTAATTAGCTTCATATATTCAATTCAAGGCAACCAGCTGACGTTCGGAAGCTGAAATGCTTAGTTGAAATGCTAATCTTCCATTCTGTCTCATAGTCCACGCCGAGTCTATGTTTCGATATAAGCAACATTATTTCAGACCGAATAGAAATAGTGTCACTTGAGCCATGAAGTTAAGCTTTTTTTATTGATTATGTTTTTGTTTAAACCATTATTTAAGAGGTTGCAGGCTGCTAATTTATTTATTTACTTACAGATTTGAAGGAGTTTATCAGCTGAAGCAGCTTGGAAAGTAAAGAAGCTTATATAAGATGTATGGTGTCTTTTTATTAAAATGTCAATTTCAATTTCTTTGTTTGTATTAAGCTTCTTGCATAGATTTCAAACAAGTTCATGTACTTTTTGCGGAAAGTATTGGCAGATTAAAGAAGGATTCAAGTGGCATCTTCTAGCTAGTGTCTTGTATTTGCTAATTTGACATAGACCATGTTAAGTGATCAATATAATATGGCTAGTACAAAACACCAGGGTCGTTTGGTTGAACCAAAAGGTTTCCCTTTTTTGGGTATAGGCTTTCTCGATTAATTGGAAAGATTTTATACTGCCAGAGAAAAAAAAGCTATGTAACTCTGATATCTATGGTACTGCCATGCTGAGAAATCTTGGCCTCACCTCCGTGGATAAGTCCAGCTTTGTAAACGGAGAGGTCTCTGTGGGCGGAAGCTTTCATAAATCAAACTCTCGACTCAATTTATGAAGGGAATAATAATGATGTTGTTGGTAATGCAGGATTAGCAATGCAGATATTAATCATGGGAGAATTTTTATCAGGGATTATAATGAGGGATAAGTAATACATGGATTATTTCTTGTTGAATCATTGATATATAACAAATTAATAAACAATGTAATATTTCTTATTTTTTAAATAAATTATAAAAATGAGTATATTTTTACTATTATATACATGTATTGTTAGTACTACATTCTTATTCCACCTAATATCACGCATGGAATAATACTTACGGAAAATGCAACCAAACACAAGTTGGGCATAACTTAATTGTATTAAACCATAAAATTGAAGGCAGATAGAGATGTAGATTCCACCTCTGAAACTAAAGCTGTTCATCCATGAGATTCTGTTATAAAAGAAGAATTTGACCTGCAAATTAAATCCAGATAAAGCCCTAAAAGGAAATAAACGAAAGGAATCCATGAAATTCTGTCATCAATCAGAATTTGACATCCACGTTGTTGCTGGGAACTCCTTGAGATTTTCTTGCAACTTGTTTAATTTGTGGCCTCCGAACTCCTTGGATTCAATTCCTTGGTAAAGATTATGGTTGCCCAATTGTCCGGTAACTTGCGGCATCTACATATATACGATCAAGCATCTTTCACTTTCGACAGTGGACAAGAACCCTCAGCATGCCCCTCAATGATGGATGATTTGCAAACTATTTCCTCAGCATGTTTCTCTTGTGTGGACAATGCTGATAAGGTCTTGGCAAAGACTCCAAATTTTCGCAAACTGAGATGTGAAGTTGGCAAATTTGGTGGCTCGTTTCCTTATTTTAGCAATCTTGCAAAGCTTGAGATGCTCAAGATTTCCTCTGCTCCTACAATGACATGGATCAAGCAGCTGATGTTACCATCAAACTTGAAGAAGTTGACACTGTCCAATTTTGGCATAAATCTTAGTGAAGTTGCAACCCATTCAACGCTCGAGTACTCAAGCTGCTAGGAGTTACCATTAAATGCCTTGAACACTTGGTACTGAATGGAAAGTGAATGCCGAAGTATGTGAAGTGAGTGATGAGCAGTTCCCTAAACTTAAAATCTTGAAACTAGAAAAGCCTTCTTTTTCAAAGTGGAATGTCTCTGAAAATGCCTTTAAATGCCTTGAACACTTGGTACTGAAAAGATGTCAGAAACTTAACGAGATCTCTTCTTGTTTTGAGGATGCTTCCTCCCTGAGATTAGTTGAGATAATATCATGCGATGGAACACTTGCCGAGTCAGCCAAGACAGTCAGGGAAACATTAACTAAGGTATCAGGAACTTCTGGTTTCCAGGTCTTCATCCGCAAGTAGAACCAGAGGCGGATCTTCTATGTGAAATGCGGTTACCGGGAACCCATACTCCTCCGCCAAAACTAGGTA
Source organism: Petunia secreta (assembly GCA_029990175.1). Lineage (NCBI taxonomy): Eukaryota > Viridiplantae > Streptophyta > Magnoliopsida > Solanales > Solanaceae > Petunia > Petunia secreta. The sequence goes on along the minus strand of JARKIP010000024.1, from coordinate 56,986,054 downwards.
TATTATGTACATATTTTTATAAAATATCTCTAATATGATGTTTGGGAACCCATAGTATAAAAATTTAAATGGTTCACTTAGTCAAGCGATGACTCACTTATACATACGAGTATGTATCAATCCTCATTTAAATGTCCCTTAATTTTTTTTCATTAATATATCATCCTATAAAATGATAATTAATTTATATAAATAATAAAATTTTCGACGAAGATTATTCGCTGACCACTTTTGGGATGATGTAACTCCAGTACTAACAGTGGTGAACTCATACTCTTAAAATGCTAGATCCGCCTCTGAATAGAATATCAACACGTACTCTTCTATCATGACTTTTTCAAATATTTTGTTTATTTAAATATTATACCATTTATGCAGTTTCTAAATAGGTAAACTCTAGCTTTAAAAAAATTGTGATATACAAGAATTAACATGAAAATTTATGTAGTTAGACAATTGCACTTCAAATAAAATCATAAAATGTGTCAGGGTGACTGTTGAAGTTTGCTCAGTTGCTGCAGAAAATCTGGAATAATTAGTTACTGCTTAGTTTAAATTTAAATATTTGTTAGAGTTATTAGGTGGTTGAGCTATTGTAGGGATTTTAAAGGTTTAGATGCAGACTTTTTTGTTTAAGATTGGCTATAAATAGCCCCAAGTAGAATAAGAATAGTAGAGGCAATTTCAATTCTATTTTCAATCTTATTTTTTGTTGCTCCATATTTTTAACAAAACCCAACAATTAGTATTAGAACTTCAACTGATCTTACGTGATCTGTGAGTCGAAAAAAATAATTTTAACTATTTTTATCCCATATTTATTTTTAACCTTATTTTTAAAATAGCAAGCAACAGTCTGTCTTTGAATGCCCCACAAATCTTCATTGGTGAAAACCATCAAATTTGGTCACTGAAAATGAAATCTTATCTTGAAACCTATGATTTATGGGAAGTTGGAATGGCAGATACACTATTAACACCACTCTCTGAAAATCACACTCTTGCTCAAATTAAAGCCCATTCAGAAGAGAAAATAAAAAAAAAAAAACTAAAGCAAAACCATTATTCAAAATTCAGTTATAGATTCAATTTTTTCTAAAATCATTGCATGTGAGGCTGCAAAAGAAGCATGGGAAAAACTCAAAAGAATATCAAGGAAGTGAACGAGTCAGACAAATGCAGATTTTGAATTCGAAAAGAGATTTTGAATCTCTTAGGATGCAAGAAAATGAGACTATCACTAAGTATTCTGACAGAATCTCCGTGATTGTTAATAAAATCAGAATGCCTGGTGATAATTTCTCAGATAACAGAATTGATGAAAAAATTCTTGTGACAATTCCAGAGAGATTTGAGTCTAAAATTTCCTCTCTAAGAGCCAAAAGATCTATCTACCATCTCTGATGCAGAATTGATAAGTGGTCTTCAAGTACAAGAGCAAAGAAGAAGTTTTAGACATGACACATTTATTGAAGGTGCTCTTTATGCACAAAATAAAAAGGAAAAAGTTAATTATTCTCTTTGCAAATATTACAAAAAAAGAAAACACACCTAGAAATTTTTTGTTGGTGGAAACCTGATGCAATATGTGGAAATTGCAAACAAACATGTCACAAAAGTGTGCAAGTTTAAAAACAATCAAAAAAATCTGCAAGCACAAATAACAGAAGCAGAAATTGAGGAGGAACATCTGTTTTAGACTGCATCAACTGAACAAAGGAGGAGTGTTGAAGTATGCTCTGTTGCTACAGAAAATATGAAATAATTAGTTGAGAAAATCTAGAATAATTAGTTACTACTTAGTTTAAATTTTGAATATTTGTTAAAGTTGTTAGGTGGTTGAGCAATTGTACGGATTTTAAAGGTTTAGATGCAGACTTTTTTTGTTTAAAATTGGCTATAAATAGCCCCAAGTTGAATAAGAATAGTAGAGACAATTTCAATCCTATTTTCAGTTGCTCCATATTTTTAACAAAACCCAACAGTGACTAGTATCTTCGTCGCTTCCTGAAAGCCTCAATATGCCTCCAGAATACCAATCTGCTGCACTTGTCTACATTTATAAACAAACAGTTAACAACAGCTGCCTGAAGAGATACATGTTTTACATAGAAAACACACTTGGAATTTGAAAGATTACCTAACGGAAAGCAGTGATGAGATGCAAGTGGGCCTTCAACTCGCTCATCTAAGTAATCATTTTCTTGTAAAGAAGCCAAAACACTAGAAGTAAAGCCCGTTAAAGAGCAAATTGTATGTCTGATATCAATATGTCAATTGGACAGGATGATTAGAGCACGGAAAATCCTACATTCTAATGTCAAATAGCCATCACGGAAGGTAGAAAAAACATGTTCATTACTGTGATGTCACCACATGAATTTTACTGTGATAGCAATATCGTGACACCGTAGTTAGGAGTATCCCACATCGTCAGATGCTGGGTATATAAGTAAGCATGTCTTAGATCCTAGCGTATTTTAAACTCCCGCTGACCCAGACCCAAAGTGGACAATATCACTAGCGTGCTGGACTGTTACAAATATCTTACATATTACATGTTTTTTACCATACCAATGCACATTACCCATGAGAGAGTTAACGGGGTGAAGTAACACTCCACCACCGTGATCCTTTTGTTGAACTAATCTTCCAATCCAACAAAAACACTAGGTCATCCTACCACAATTTGTGATCATACCCTGTCCATTTGGTGTCAGAGCCTTGTTAGAAAATATACATTTCAAGTTTATCTACTAAACTTAGTTACAAACCTAAAACCAGACAAATAATAGGAAGTATATGTAGCCCAATCCACAGTTATGTCACCAAACAGGATTACAGGAATAATCATTCCAGAGGAATAACGGAGACACACAAAACACAAATAAAAACAATATCATTCCCAAGAGAAAAGTTACAAAGCAAAAGAAACAGAAAAGTTTAGTCTGTAATCAAGCTACTAATAGACAACAATGTCTCCAACCACGCAGAGACTTTGTTGAAGATGACTCTAGCTCTTGTCGAAGTGATGGTTAAAGACGTACACCTGAAGAAAATAAGAGAGAGAAGATATATTACCAAAGGCAAAGAGAGAAGCAAGAGAAGTCATACTGTAAGTACGGACTACTTACTTTTTTCGATCGCTAGACATCATCACACATTTACATAACTGCATTAGTACCTCAAAACTGTGGATATATGTTATTTATAAGACTTAAATCATATTCATTCTTGGTTTCACTATATTTTTTTCATTAAGGGATTCCAAGGCTGAAACATATTTTTTAAATGGAAGAACACGTAAAGAAGATAGCATAGTACTAGCCTACTAGGAATACAGTTATTCTGAAAGCATAAGAGAATGAAATGATATAAGTAACTAATTAAGTCTTGCTAACCTGTCAAGTATCACTGCGTTGATACATTGTCTGGAGGAAATACTGAGAGCTTGAACTCAACGCCGCTAGAGCTAGCACGGCGTTCCAGTTTCTTCTCTTCTATTCTTCTTGCGGACCTGACTGCTTGTGGAGTATTGTCCAATTTCATATCTTGAAAATTGGGTATATCAGCGAAGCTTTCTGGGACTGCTTCAAGGTTTCCACATGACATAAGAACAAGCCTCTTGAGGTTAGGAAAGCTGCGATTTGAAGCGCTCCAAGTTTTCAAGTCTGTCCTCTCAATCCACAAGACTAGGAGCTTACTGAAACCACCAATCTCTGGCTCCCAAAAGTCTCCCTTGAAAGCATTCTCTTTCAACTTTACGACTTCAAGGGACTCGATTTGTCCCAATTTAGCCACTTCGCTCCACTCCAACTGCGTTGCTGAGAAGGTCAGCTTCCTTAGAGTCTTCGGAAATATGAGTACCAACTTAGGAAGCGTTATGACTTTACTAGTATTCTGAACATCATTCATAAGCTTCAAATTTTCTAGCCGTTTTAACTCAACGAGATAATTCAATGTACTAGTATTCGCATCAAGAAGTGAAACTAGATCACCCCGAATGCCTAATTTTCGAAGATAACAAGCCCTAGCAAACACTTCCCTGGTGCAACTTTCTGGAGCAATAAGAGAGAGTGTTTGTATGCAGCAATCTTTGCTTGTTGGAGCAATTGGGAGAGGCAATTTAGCAGGGACATTTGTGTGCAAATGTCTCAACCGTAACATACTCCATATATCGGCTGTGATATCAAAAGTACTTTTTGAAGTAGTTGAATTGATTATAATAGTTTCTAAGTTCCAGAGATTACCAAAGAGATCTGAAAGGGACTCAAAGTCCCCTGAGAGAGAAACATATTTCAAGTGCAACCGCTCGTAAAACTCCCTCGTAAAGATATATTTTATTGTTTCAACTTCGAGGACTCTGATCATGGGAAAGACCCTGTGCATGGTTTTCATCTCATATGGTGACATCTTCATTTGTTTTGAGCCAAAACATAAGAAGGACCTGACAAGCTTCATAGTCCGTTTCTTGGAAAATGAAGAGAGAAAGTTGTTCAAGTTAGAAGGATCAATGCAAATCCGACGATAGATATCTGAATTTTGTACCATTACTGAAGACTGATCAGGTGCTGGCGTAATTTCTTCAAAAATATCATCGTTATTTGCCTCTCGTTTGCAGAACTCGTACAACATATCATGAATACGACATGTTTTGATCTGACCATCTGATGTTCGTGTTATTACCATCACTAAATTCTTCTTAGTGAGGTCATTCAAGCAATCCTGCGCCTTCTCCTCAAGGGTTAAGTTCTTATCATACAGTATGAAGCCTTCAGCAATCCACAAACGGATCAATTTCCAAACAGGGATATCACAGCCCTGAGGAAAGGCAGCACAGTATACAAAGCATGCCTTTGTGTCATAAGACAACAGATCATAACTCATTTTTATAAATCCCAAGCAACTATTCGGGTCTTCTCTTTGTATAAAGTGATTTCCTATGGTTTGAATCACCAGTTCCCATTCCTTTTTTGTCGCTTTACCTACCAGAGCTCCCGTGATTACTACAATGGCAAGTGGTAGTCCACTACATTTTGTAGCTATGATTTTCCCTGGTTCTTCTAACTCATTACTCGAGCAACATTCACTTCTGAAAACCTTCTTTTTGAGTAAAAGCCAACTTTCATCATCTCTTAGAAACTTCAAATTATGAATATTCGCATTGAAATAAGTTGCCACATCTTCTTGACGAGTGGTCACTATAATTCTGTTGCTACTTTGCTTGGGGAAAATGGGTATGATAAAATCGAAGACATCCCTCCTCCACACGTCATCCAAGATGATTAGACATCTCCCTCCTTTCGTCAATGAAGCACGAATATAGTTCGTCATCTGTTCCTCTGTCATATTCTCAAATTCATTTGTTGGTTTGTCCACTTGTGTAAGAATATTGAGCAAAACGTCCTTTTTCGTGTATGTCCGAGAGACCTTAACCCAAACGCGATTGAAGAATTCATAAATAATTCTTGAATCCTTATAGACCTTCTTAGCCAGTGTTGATTTGCCAAGGCCAGGCATGCCAACGATTGGAACCGCCTCCAGATCCTTTGAACCTTCAATGAGCCTACCGATCACAGTGTTAGCCTCCCCATCAAAGCCGACGACATCATCTTCTTCTGAGAGATTTTGCTATAATTTCATGGAAAAGAAATGACATCGACATCAGAAGTCAAATTTAAAGTCGTCATGGTAAACTGACATAGTATTTTGATGTACATTCCAGTAATTAGTCTATGTTATTAGCATGCCTTATGGAGTAGTAGTATTTTATCATAAATCCATAATAAAGAGTACCAAACTCAACAAAATCATAATCATACTGAACCAACTCTCATTATGTACATACATATATATAGATGCACATACACATTGCAGAGTAGCAAGACAAGCTAATTATGGTTGATCCCAGAAGGAACTGGAGAATTCATATAAGATTAAGATTATTTCTAAAACATTTCTTAAAAGTATCATCAAAATTGACAATAAAACCACCAAAAAGAGCAAGAATAACGAAAACAAAGATTGAACTTGCATTAAACATCACTATATTAGCTAAACTTCAATGTTAAGTAGCAACCATTGCTCTTGAGCAAGCTTTAACTAAACAACTAGCTGGGTTTTTAAACCATCTCTATATTGAAGTAAATACCAGAGTCTTTAAAATTTGTCTATTTTCACGTCCATAATGAAAAGGTAGTTCCAACTAGAAATGAAATGAGAATCTTGCAAAGTGTTAATTTAACGAACTTGAAATGAGAAAATTTCAATAAGCGTAACAGATTAATGGCATACCATTGGCTCATGCGGAGCTGTATTAGGTTGACTATATGATCGAGCATCCTCAAGAATATCTCTATACTTATTGCTCAGATCATTGACAGTGTTTCTAATGGACCGAATTTCTGCAGCAACGTTCTTAACAGACAACCAGTGTGTAAGGTGAGCCCATCTTACTACTTTATGTACTTCTTGATGATTCTTAGCGTCAACCAGGAATTTGTCATAGACATCTTCTGCTTTGTAAACAACTACTCTTATCTCTTTCAATGCCTGCTTCCATCCTTCAGCATTTCTGTCGATCTTTGAAGCATCTTTTAAGAATGCTTTCAATCCTTGAAGGTCGCTTACTAGACCTGCGACGTCATCTTCTGCTCCTTTAATCAGCTCAAGGTTTTGACGCGCCACATCAGACAACTTCTCTATCAAATAATTCACTGCTACTTCTGCCATCTTTGTTTCTCTCTTCCCTATATATACTTACATATCAAAGTAGTAAGGTCCACAATTCCAAGTCAATTATAAGAGTACTTATAATATAAGGTGTGTGAGTGTACATATCTAGTTTTATCATCTACTAAGTGACAGAAGATGATAAAAACATACAAAGAATGTAACTTAAAAGGACCATAATTAAGGACTTCTGAGAGCAACAAAACATTAGTCTTTCCGGAGCCAGTACTTCTATAGCTATATCAACTTTTATTTTAAATTTAAGGGGACTCAACTATTGTATTTATCATACATCTTATTATTTTTGGCTTACAATAAGCGCATATAAAAAAAGTAAATTTCTAGAGCAAGGGTATCATTTGACACCCCTTGCTTCAATGCGGCTCCACCACCGGTCTACCCATCCTAACCACCGGTCTACCCATCCTAATTTTGCACAAAGTAGGATAGCTTGATCATTGATACATTGCTGTATACTATGCCACGCGATATACTAGGCTTCAGTTATTTTTTGTAACAGATTAACTAGGGCTTTTTACACATATATACAAACCTACACCCCTATATTACAAAAAAAATAACAACATTACACAAATTACACCACATAACAATATTTTTTATAGCACATTTCATTTTTCATTGTCTTTCTACAATAATTCACACTCCATTTCATTTTCCCCAAAATTTCACATAATAAAATAAAAATATCTAAACCGCCTGTAACAACTTCGCCGGAAAACGCCACTAACTGAGCTGGCTACTGCTTGTCGCCGCCGTTGCGAGGTTGAATGAGATATTTTTGACGGCGGAGTTTGACCAGGAAATGAGTTATGTTAAATTCTAGGTTTATTTTCTGTATCAAAATCAGTTTGTTTTAAAGTGGAGAAGAAGCCATGTCACTGGTGTTTTTGCATATTTCTTTTCTTTTGATTTTTCGATGTGTGCAAAAAGCTATTTTGTCACTTCTCCATTTTAATTAAAAATATTATAATTTATTAGGCAGAATACATGTTTTACCCACTGATCTTTGACTCAAATCCCGCTGACACACTTAATCTTCACGGGCGATTTTTGACACACTAAAGTTTTAAAAAGTGTAACTCTTACACACTAATTTGACCCAGAGTCACGAGAGTGTGCAACAACAGACGTAAGCGCGTGAACCCTTCATAAAATCTCACCTCAGCTATATTTAACGGTCCAAACACTTTAATTTAACGATTTTTTCCCAATTTTTAATAAATTGGGTCTTCTTCTTCCCCAAATCAAACCAAACTCGATTTTACACATTTACATTACCAAAATTTGAGCTTTTGCAAAATTCTTGTCCAAATTTTGCTATATTTTCCTTTATATGTTTTCCTTTTCTCTTTTGAACACTTATATCTAATAATTGTGCACTAAATTTCTAACTTTAGGGTTTCAAAAAGAATGGCAAATTTTGTGAATTCTTATCATTGCTACATTGAAAGTTTCCTCCTTCGTCTAATTTATGTGAATCGCCACAGGTGAATTTTAGGGTTCTTGGTTTTTTGATTTTATTCGGGTTTGTTTTATGTGGGTGGAAGATAAATTGGGTGTAAGTTTAATTAGGGGTAAGTTAAAATAACGGGTCGGGTCGGTTTATTAATTGGGTAGGGATTTAAAACGTTAAAAAATTGTCGGGTCGGGTATTGGTGGGGCGCGTGTTTACACTGTTTTTTATTTAATGAGGTTTGATCAAATTAGTGTGTAATAGTTACACTTTTTAAAACTTTAGTGTGTCAAAGGTCGCCCGTGAAGAATAAGTGTGTCAGCGGGATTTGAGTCAAATATCAGTGGGTAAAACATGTATTCTGCCTAATTTATTATTAAAGTATATTTACTAAGTACTACTCATACTGCTTTATTTATCATTAAAAATTATCTTTGAAGTTGGAATTTTTGATGGTTTTTGGGTCAATTTTGGTACAAATTAGTAAATTGTATGTTATTCTTTTTCTATAAAAATGGTGAAGTAGTTCAGAAACAGTAGAAACAACACACAAGTAGAATAAAACGATGCAGAAACAGTTAAATACAGTGCTGAAACAGCGTAGATACAGTTCGATACGAAGTAAAAATAGTGCAGAGACAGTGCTGAAATAGTTTGAAATAGCGCATATACAGTGCAGAAACAGTTCGAAACAGCGCATATACAGTGTTGAAACGATGCAGATACAGTGTTGAAATGATGCAGAAATAACACAGGTACAGTGCTGAAACGATGCAGAAATGGCACATATACAGTGCTGAAACGATGCAGAAACAGTTCGAAACAGCGCAGGTACAGTGTTGAAACGATGTAGATACAGTGCTGAAATGATGCAGAAATAACGCAGATACAGTGCTAAAATGATGCAGAAATGACATAGATAAAGTGCTGAAACAATGTAGAAACAGTTTGAAACACCGCAGATGCAGTGCTAAAATGATGCAAATACAGTGCTGAAACGATGCTGAAACAACACAGATACAGTGCTGAAATGATGCAGAAACAGTTTGAAACATCACAGCTACAGTGTTAAAACGATGCAGAAACAATTTGAAATAGTGTTGAAACGATGCAGAAACTGTTAGATACAGTGAAATTGGGGAAATTGTGGGAGAAAAAGTAAAATTGGGGGAAATGTGAGGATTAAAAGTGAAATTGAAGGAAATGGTGGGAGGAAATATGAAATTGGGGGAAATTGGAGGAGGAAAAGTGATATTGAGGAAAATAGGAAGAAGAATATAAGGGTTTGCTATGTTATGGTAAAATATTGTTATGTTTTTGCTATGTTTTGTAATTAACTTTTCCTTTCTTCTATAATGGGCAATTTTACTAAAATATTGTTATGTTTTGTAAATAATTTCTAAAACTTGTACTTTTATGTAAAATTCGATATTAACTTTAGCAATAACATGGGTAATTTTGATGACTAGCCAGTTTTCGAACCACTAGAAGAGAATCAGCCAATAATTACAAACTTTTAGAAAAGTAGTCAGATTTAAAAATAAGAATTTTTTTAAAACTAGCCACATAACAAAAATCTGAGTATTTAAACAGAACTCTAATAAAATTTTATGGAGTTTAGTTCAAAGTTTTAGAAAATTATTCTGGGAGCTTCATATTTGAAGTCCCAGTATTTTATACTGGTACTTTTGAACCAAAATGTTCAAAGTCCCAGTACATTATACTAGGATTTCATATTTAGCAAGTTTGTATATAAAACACTAGGATTTTGAAAATTTAGCACAAAAATCTTAGTATAAAATACTTAAATTTTTTTTTTTGTGTTCTTAAATATGGGTACTCTTCTAAAAGTTTTGGTATGCTGGCTAGTTTTCAATTAGCTCGGTGCAAGCAGGTTAGGGGTCAAATATTTACCAATTACTGCTATTACAAGCAAAGATAAGTCCAAAATAGTTGTCCATTTGAGCATTTCAAAATAGTCCTAAAAATGGTAAATTTGAAAAGACAAGAAAGAATTATTATATTTTTGCCCAATTTACCCTTGCCATAACTCAAATACAATGGTACTTATATTTTAAAAAGTTTGAAGAAAGATAAAAGGGAAACTATTATGGATCGGGGAATACATAGTTAATCGTAAAAATTTCGCGTAGGAGTCTGTTTGGCGCGCGCTAATTGATTTGTAGCTGTCAAAAATAAATTCGCTGAAAAATAGCCACCTCCAGACAAGTCCCAGTATTTATACTGAGAAGCTTCAGTAAACTAACCCCAGTATAAAATACTGGGGCTTTGAAGACTTTGTATAAAACTTCAGTCCCATAACAAAATACTGAGACTTTAAACAAAACTTGTTCAAAGCTCCAACATTTTGTTATGGGACTCAAGCTTTATATATAAAGTCCCATAACAAAATAATAAGATTTATCCATTTGATGTGACTTTTGTTATGTGATAAATCACATTATTTTGTTATGGGATAAAGTCACATAACAAAATAATGGGACATTTGAACATGTTAGTTCAAGGTCCCATTATTTTATTATGGGATTATTTTGTTATGAGACTTTGTATAAAGCTTCAGTCCCATAACAAAATTTGTTTAAAGCCCCAGTATTTTGTTATGGGACTAGTCTGGGGTGTTTTTCCAACGCTAATGGAGTGTAAGTGTGCGCGCGAATTTTTGGCTATTTCTCAATGAATTTTGAAACGGTGGATAAAACTCTTTGAGTGTGTCCAAAAATGGCTACGCATCAAAATTTTCCTAGTTAATCGGGTAAGAATAAAGCTTTTTCTTAGAGGGTTAAAACAGTAATAGTGGCACAATAACTGTTTATTTCGTTACAAATATTTGTGCTAAATTTGAGTGGGTGCAGTCAAAATGGGATGAATTATGAAATTTTTGGCTAGTGGCCTGGAGGCCGCCGGTGTTTAATTTTATCCACGACAGAGTGTTAAATTTTTTTAGCCTTTTATGACAATCTGCCAAAACTTTTTTGAATGAAATTTCTAGCTATCCATTAGAAAGTGCCTAGTTCTGGCTCCAAGGCGAAAAGCTAACCGTATTTTTAACGGAGGTGAAAAGTTAAACAATAGTACTAAAATATCATATATTCGCAAATCTCCCCATGAATTAATTCAAAAAAATTCAAACAGTGCCCTCCATAAGCACTGCTCTTACCAATTTACCTCACTTTTAAATATTTTAAATAAATACCTTCCACATCATTTCTCACTATGCAAAAGGACTATTTTGCCCCTGCCTAAACCCAATTCACATGGAATAGTCTCCTTCTCTCTTTCCTCATTCCTTTCCTTCTCCTCCCTCCTTCATTTCCTTCTATCTTCTCTGTGTCCTTGAGAGATTTAGAAAATCTATAAAAGTTTTTTTTTAATTTGTGTTATAATGTAATTTTTATTTTGCCTAATCCTTTATTTGTATTCATTTTTTTCTGAATTTCTTTTTGGTAATTATTATATATACACTTATCTGTAAATTTTTTCCATTTTGATTGATGATCATTGAATTATATTTGATGTTCCTATGATTTCTTTTACTTCTTATGCTTGATTAAGATGATTTTAAGGTTCTTATTGACAATAGTAATTAGATATTGTTGTTGCTCATTTCACATAGCTTAAAGTCTTGGTCATCGTCATTAATGCATAGATTTTCTCTGCAAGTAGCCTATATTGTACAGAGATTATTGCCAAGACTTGAAGAGACTTTCTCTGCAAGTTGCCTATTGCATAGATTTTAAAGTCTTGGCTATTGCCAATACTTGCAGAGACTTTGTCTGCAGATTGCCTATTGTACCAGATCCTAAAGTATTGGCAAGTGTCAATACTTTCAGAGACTTCCTCTACAAGTTGCCTCCTTCCACCCGACCTTAAAGTGTTGGCTATTGCCAAAAGTTGCAGAGAATTTGGTAACATCACTTGGGTGGTGTTACCATTGATAAAAGAAGTTGATTTTTTTATTTGTCCAGTGATAAGTTGGCCCTTAATGACGATGTTCGTAACTTTCTTTTAATCTTGTTTTTATTTTTCTTGTGTTAGATACCACTTTGATTTCCTGGTTAAGGCACCAATTGCACCAGAGCTTGAACTCTTGGCAATAACCAAGATTTGCGGAGACTTTCTCGCAAATTACTCAATGCAACAAGGCTTGAAGTCTTGGAAATTGCTAAAAAGTCTATGCAAGGTGTCCATTGCACCAGAGCTTGAACTCTTGGCAATAGCCAAGACTTGAAAAGACTTTCTCTGCAAATTACCTACTGCAACAGGGTTTAAAATCTTGGGAATTGCCAAGAAGTCTGTGCAAGGTGCTCATTCCACCAGAGCTTGAACTCTTGGCAATAGCCAAGACTTGCAGAGACTTTCTCTGCAAATTGGCGACTACAACAGAGCTTGAAGTCTTGGCAATTGCCAGGAAGTCTTTGTAAGGTGCCCATCGCACTAGAGCTTAAGCTCTTGGCAATAGCCAAGATTTGCAGAGATTTTTTTTTTACAAGTTGGCCACTGCAATAAAACTTGATGTCTTGGCAATTGCCATGGTAGTCTGTGTATGGTGCCATTTCATCAGAGTTTAAACTTTTTTGCATAACCAAGACTTGTAGAGACAAGTTGCCCATTGCAACAGAAGTCTGTGTAAGATACCAATTTTCATAGATTTTCTACAATGTTATCCAAATAAATGTAAGAGAGCAAGAATTTGAAGGAATATAACCTTGAATCTTCGTTTCAATGGATGAATCTATAAAAGTTGTAGGTTTTTAGAGTTTAGAGATTGTTTGAATGGAGAAAAGGAAGGGGAGGATAGTGTGGGTCCTTATATTAGTTGTGAGGGGTATTTTCATCCAGAATAAGTTTCATTAAAATAATGGAGGGCATTTTTGCTAAACCACTGTTATTGAGGGCATTTTGGCAAACCATTGCTTCCCGTGTCATATTTTTGCAATTCAGCCGAATTAATTGATCCTTTGGCTAAGATGGACCAAGTCAAGAATGCTAAACAATGGTAAAAATTTAGCCCACATGCCACTTTTGCTACTGGTATTTGGTTTGAAGTCATTTTTTTATTGATTTTACATGACATACCATTTTTTGAAATTTCAATCTTTGTGGGCTGAAGTTCAAACCTTGTGGATTGAACTTCATGCCTAAGTTATGAAGTTCAACTTCAATCCGTAAAGACTGAAATTTTAGACATAGATGCATAAACTTCAATCCTTGTGGTTGTCTGAAGTTGAACTTCAATTCTTGTAGGCTGAACTTGTGTGAAGTTCAACCCACAAGGATTAAAGTTCTAAAAAATGGTCTCTCATATAAAATCAATAAAAAAAGGTGACTTCAAACTAAAGATCACTGACAAAAGTGGCTATTCGTGCACTTCCTTCGGCTAAGATGGACCAAGTCAAGAATGCTAAACAATGAGTCTTAATTCAACCCGTCCAACTTTTTCAATTAAGTTTCTTTAAGGTAAAGATCATTATTATGATGGAGGTTAAGCATTGACCCTACCCGTATATTAGAAACTACAAATTCCCAACAGCACTCCAATGAAATACTAATAGTCAATTTTATCAACAAAAACAATAACACTAGCTTGTGCATGAAAAATGTTTGAGGTCGGAGGGAACAAAAACACGAGCTTTTCGACTAATGACTTGGTAGATGCCACGCTTATATCAGGTATCAACAATGAATAAGTACTGCAGATGTAATTTTATTGATGAAGAATAACTAGTTACAAAGAAAAGATTAAAAAACGACGCAATTTTGACAATTACTAGTACTTACTTTGAGAATTTGGCAGAAAACTTCAGCCCAGTGTGGAGTTATCCAATCTTTCTACGTAATGGTTTAAGTCCAAATATGCCACGAGCAAAAGCGATGCTGCTTCTCACAATAAAGAGATGTTTGCCATTTCAATGAAGAAAAAATCTACAAAAGTATGACAAGGATGGGGAAGTTAATTTGCTTTAAAAAAGATATTGGCATTCTTTCAGAACTTACTTATCATAGATTCATAATGGGTAGAAATATAATTCCGAAACCTCTCTTGAAACACGTTTTATAGTGATTGAAGTCCTCGAATGCCCAAAAAACAATCACCACCATCCTACAACTACCATATACTATAACACGTTGACCTCTACTGGCTAAGTATTTTTTATTCTTCCAAGTTGCACCTGAAAAAACACTAATAATTGGAGTAATAAATTACAACTCCCTCTATCTTACGTGATATAGTTTGATTCGTCATGAATATGTGGGTCCGACATATAACTCATTAGTTTTGGCACACACACCTATATCGGTTAAATCAAGGTATTTTTATAGTACATAACAATTTATAAGCACTAATTATGTTTCCAGTAAGACACTTTCAAACAACTACCCTAGTTGATACTCCTATTATAATACTCCCTCAGTCCTAAATTAGTTGACAATTTCAACTATTGCACGCCCATATAAATAGGATATACATTTTATTATATTACCCTTATTTAATATATGACTATTAAATACTTTTTGAGAATACCATCAATAATTGAGGGTATAGTTGGAAATAATTGATAAAAATAGTCTTGAAATCCTAAAGCATCAACTATTTTGGGACAAATAATCTTGCTAAAGCGTCAACTAATTTGGAACGGAGGGAGTACTTTTCATTTTGTTTTTATGGAGTACTATCAGTGTCATTAATTAGTTGCTCAGCAGCTTCCCACGCTCACCAAAAGGTAGGAAAAAGAGTTTGACCATTTTGTAAGTTTTTATGTCTTCATCATGTTTGTGTACTTCCACTATTGAATATAGTCTAAATAATTACGAAGAAATATTCCAAATACGGGAAACAGAGTTATTGACAATATATATAATAGTAAAAGAGGTGGAGAGGAGTCGCTGACCTAGACTTGATCAATGGAAGAATGCATAGCAAGTTGGTACTAAAAGTCTTTAATTACCGGATAATGCAGCGTAATTGTCCCTTTAGAGGTGTTGAACCTTTATCCCCGAAACTTAACAATATATTTCTACAATAAAGAAATCGAAGAAACAAAGTGTGCAAAGGTGGCCACTACAACCACAGCTTGCCATAAACAGTTCCCAAGGTACTTAAAACAAAGATATCGAAAATCTAGCCAAATAGAAAATACTCCTAACTAGTTTCTGAACACGTATTTTGCACGAATTAATCGGTATAAATTATTTATTATTAATGTAAATTATATGTAAAATATGCGTTTATTTGAGTAAGACAAATATTAAAATAACTATAAATCCAAGCTAATGAATTATGAGTCTAATCGACGGACTTGAATGTTCTAATAGATATTGAGCACATTAAATAACTTAGAATTAGTAGAAACTTAAAAAGTAGCGTACGTGTAACATAGAACCAAGGGGAAATGAGCTGAATATTGGAATTAAGAGTTCTTGCTATAGCATAAGGAAACCGAAAAAAAAAAAAAACGGCGATCGGTGTTCGGTTCGATTTTTTTCAAACTTCGGTTCGATACTTCGGTATCCGGTTTGGTTTGAAGTGTAGAAAAATCCGTCATTTTAATACTTCAGTTCGGTACGATTTTTTAGTTCGATATTCAGTTCGGTACATCGGTTGTTTGGTTTAAATCAAAATTTATAGCCAAAAAAAAAAAAAAAAAGCCCGAACAAGAAAGGAAAAAGAAAGGCCTAAGTATATGTTCAAAGTCAAACAATAAGATTAACAAAAATACATCAAATTACCAAACATAAATGATTGAATACTCGTAATAACATATCGCGATGACTGAACATAAATGATTTATTCAAACTAAATGATGTTCAGCTAATTTATCGATCATTTTCTAATGGATTTTCAGTTCAATTATTTGATTTTTTATACATTTTGCATTTAATCACTAATTAGACATTAAAATGCAATAAGTAAAAAAGGGAGATTATACGAACCAGTATATGATTGGATAGCAGATTGAAGAGAAGAAAACTTCTTATTGTTACATTCTTTGAGCATTGATTCCAATGCTCGAGTTATAAATCCTCCAGCAGCATCCCTGCCATTTTTATATTTTCAAATCGATCTCTAAAAGAAAGAAAAGGGAAGAGTACAAATCATACCTTGATCATTCGATCACTCGATCTGAAAGAAAAGGGAAGCGTGGAGGACTGGAGAGAATATGAGTAGGACTGTTATTGTTAGCGGCGGAGTTGGAGCCTAGAGGGAATAGGAGTGAAATATGGTTATTTCATATTTGGGTAAGGGACTAAGGGAAGGGGGTAACTTAGAAATTTAGGAAATATATGTAATATGTGTACATAACTTCGATTTTTTTTAAAAAAACTTCGGTTTTTTCGGTTTTTTTAATGTCCTGAAGTTTCGGGTTGCCCGAAACCCAAGGCCGAACCAAAGACCGAAGTTTAAAAATTTCTTGAACCGAACCCGAACCGAAAAATCGAAGTACTGAATCCGAAGTACCTAATTAGTTCGGTTCGGTATTTCGATATTTTTGATTTTGTACCCACCCCTAATGATGTAGATCTACTATATGATAGCTATTTATGTTCATAACTTCAAGGGACTTTGTAAATGGAGAAAGAAATCGAAAAATAAGATTCTCATCCTTGCGATCTCTTTTACCGAGACTTCTCATTATTTGTTTTAGTAAATGCTAACACCATTTGTATCGGTTTGTACATCTACCCCTCAAAGAATTTAGTAGGTTTCATTGCATCAATTTTAAATGGTCTTACTATATTTTCAAGTGAAACTCGATTTATCAACCACATATGTACTAAAAAATAATAAATCACCCTCCAAAGTATTTATACAATGGAAGTGTTGGCCAGTATATTACGAATTACTACAATCGTTTTTAGGCATAAGGTATATGTACTGTGATATTATATTCGAACTATGTAACTATAAAGAATTAGAAGAATGGTGGGTTTGAAGCATTAGAAAGGAAAAGAATTTTCTTGAATAGTAATATAGTATTTATTTAAATAAATGTGTTCCAAGAATCAAACTTTACATACAACTAAGGGTGACTAACGGTCCTGTTTCCACCGGTGATATAGTATTTATTTAAATAAATGTGTTCCAAGAATCAAACTTTACATACAACTAAGGGTGACTAACGGTCCGATTTCCATCGGACCGGACCAGTGGAAAGCAGACCATTAGCCATAACCCTCCCCCGGAACCAGCCCCGATATGGTTCAACAAAAAAACTCGGATGGACTGATAAAATAGACCAGAACCTGCCCGGATCGGTCAAAAAAATTTCCAAAAATTCATGCAGTTAACTTGCCATTGGAAACGACTATTTTGACCTCCTAGCCTTTGTCCAACGGCCAAAATGGCTGTTTTAGCCCTCTACCAGCCACAACCGCCTCCAACTATTTTTATCCTATAATTTCCCCCATTATATCATAATATTTTTCACACAAATCATTCAATTCTCTCTAATTCTCTACAATATTGCTAATTTACTACTTTGACTATTTGTTAAAGTTTTACAATTTGGCTAC
Organism: Petunia secreta; assembly: GCA_029990175.1. NCBI lineage: Eukaryota > Viridiplantae > Streptophyta > Magnoliopsida > Solanales > Solanaceae > Petunia > Petunia secreta. The sequence continues at coordinate 56,968,314 of JARKIP010000024.1, read as the reverse complement.
TTTATCAAGTTTTAATTGGAGTTGCTATCAAAGTTATATTTGGCTATTTGGTGAAGTTTAGAATTATCAAGTATTGGGTAAATTGGAGGCGCTGTATGGTTGAAATATCAATTTGGCTATTTGTTGAAGTTCTCAATTATCAAGTATTCAACTAATTAATTAGAGTGAAGGATTAAATTTCAACTTCATCTCAATTATACAGTTATATTTGGTTGGTCATTCTTACTTCCTACTCTTTTATAATTTTTTGTCATATATTTATTTTTTAATTTGACTATAATTATGTCTCAAAGAGGGTCTATTGGAACTAGTGGTGTGGGGGGGGAGGGGGGGGGGGGGTAGTCACGTGGTCGTCGGAAAAATACGGGTAAATAAATTACTGGTAGTTCTAGTCAGTTCACCCAAATAGATGATTCTCACCATTATCACGATGTTAGCGCTAATAATATACTTGATCATGAAGGAGTCGTTTGGTACGCCGCGTTAAAAGTTAATACCCCGCACTAAATTCCTCACAAACTTTATGCAATATTTGGTTTGTTTTGCAAGAAGGTATAAAAATCTGCATTGATAATGCAGCATTTGGTTTGGATTTAGAAACCTGCACTAATAATACCTGCATAAATTAATGAGGGAATCTATGTATTATTTTGTGCGGGATAGGAGGTGGAATAATAATGCAGGTATTAATTATGCAGATATTAACATATTAAAATGATAAATATGCCCTAACCTCTATTTACATTATACGCTTTGTATCATTCAAGCTAAATCTATTGAAGATTAAATATTAAAACACATAATTTAAATTATGAAATATATAATAATTTAAATATAACAAACCATTCATTAACTAAGATATAATATCTGCATAACTAATACTCGCATAACTATTAGTTGCAATAATAATACATGCATTAATAATACCTGCATAGCTAATACTTGCATAACTAATACCTACATTGCTAATAGCTGCGTAAAGTCTATCTCAACCAAATGACCCAGAAATGTTAGAAGCACAATACGGCTTTCATAACACCCAAGGAGTTAATTTAGAAGAAACACCACCTAGTGAATTCCAAGGTAGTCCACCTGAAGTTCAGTCTATTTTGCCTCATGTAGCTCCTACTAGAGAACCGGCTAAACGTTAGGATAGATCTGAGGTGTGGGAATTTGTGAAAAAGAAAGTTGTAGAACAGACAGCCGTATGCGGGCTTTGTAAAATGGTTTGGTCTTTTAAAACTGGGGGTAATGATGGTGGGACGGGTAAAATTAGGACGCACTTACCAAAGAAATATCCTAAAGAATGGGCAATGAGGAAGTATGATATTTATTTAGGGACTGAACATGAGGAAGTAGCGCATGATCAATCTTCGGGCGCCCATACACAAATTAACCAAGTACATGAGGGATTCTTCGTTATGATAAGCAAAATGATAGGGAAAATATTGTTAAACTGGCTGCAGTAGAGGCTTTACTCTTTACTTTTCCTTCGTGTGCTGGTTTTGTTCGTTATATTCAATCTATATATAATCCCTCTTTTCAAGGTTTTCCAAAAACTACTATTAGAAATGATATTATTAAATTTAAGAATGAATATAAAGATTATTTGCGATATTTATTTGATAACTTTGACACTAGGGTATGCCTTACTACAGATATGGGTCGTTATACTAATAATTGTAATTATGTTATTGTTACCGTTCATTTGATAGATCCTGATTGGGTTTTTAAAAAATGTATTAATGCCCATAAAGTTGTTGATGAACCACACACATGAAATTATATTTGTAACAAAGTTTCATCAATTTTTCTTACGTATTGTTTAATTAACAAAGTTTTTAGTATTACGGTTGATAATGCTACAAACAACACAAAAGCACTTAGGAGCTTAAGACTTATTTTGAACCCCCTTTTGAGGACTTTTTTCATGTTAGATGTGCATGTCATATTTACAATTTAGTAGTAAAAGATCACATTATCGAAGATGTGAAAGTAACTATTACTTATAATTTTAGAACAAAAAACCAAGATAGAAAAAGGGAATGAGAAAGAAAATATATAGAATTAAGAATGGAAATTAGGACAGTCCCAAACGAAGTCTGTACGAGGTGGAACACTTTATATGAAGCTTTGAATGTTGCTTATCAATATGGAGTACCTATTTCACAAATTTATAATAAGCATTTTATGGAAGCTTATCACCTTAAAGATGAAGATTGGAACCTTGTTGCTCATCTCATGCTACTTTATAATTTTCTTGACAATATTATCCAGCTGTTCCAACCATGTTATATTATATCGCTGGAATATCGGAGTTATTGAAAGGATATAAGAAATATGAAGTATATAAAGTGGTTGTAGAAGCTATGATTGAAAAATTTAGAAAATGTTTTTTTCCTATCCCTCCTCTTTTTAACATTGCTTCTGTGTTGCATCCTGCTTTTAAACTTAAGTTAACTGAACGACTTGTTAGAAAAATATATGCAAATTTAGAAACTACTCATATTGAAATTGAGATTAATGGATTTTCAAGTGTTGAAAATGCGTGTCTTAAAGTTTATACAGATACTGTGACTGTTTTTGCAAAGTATATAGCTTGAGCAGACAGTGCTACACAAACATCACCAATACGATCCACTGGTGAAAGTTCTTCTCAAACGGGCAAAAAGCATGCGGGGATGAGAACTTTTGGCCAAACTTGATGAAAGGTTGCTAGAAGAATAGGACGAGTATGGGGAGGAATGCAGCAAGTTCAAAGTTTATTTAATTCAATATCCAAAGAAACTTAAAAATTTTGGAAGTCATGACTGTTGAACCCCAAAAAATTACCCTTTCTTTAGAAAAGGATAGGTTTCGGAATATTTCAACAAAGTGGGATTCCAAAGGGTTTCTTTGGAGTCGCCACCTAATTTAAGGATTATTAGGAACCTAAGTTAACTAAGGAATGCAATTTAACCTTTATTTAAAAGAAATTAAATTAAATTCAGAGATTCTTAGGTAAGTGGTTCTGTTAAATTCGAAAGAAGGTCCTTATTACGGGAGCACTTTCGAAAATCCGCCAAAGGCGGTTAATCCGGCGATTTTCACGAATTTTACTTGAAATTTAGTTTGGGACAAATTTTAAATAAAATAAATAGGTAATAAATAATACAGAGAAGATAAAATTGATTATGACAATATTTGAACAAAATTTAAGATGAATTAAATGAATAATGAGATAAGGGTTGATTAATTGACTAAATAAATAAGGGCTAATTAAAATTAAGTAAATAAATTTAACAAATGATTGAATAAGAATAATAATTGATTGATTAATTAATTAGATAAATAAATAAATAGATAAATAACTTAAGTAGATAAATAAATATTTATATGATTTCAATTAGATGAGGGATAAGCGATAATAATTTGACTAGTTAAGTAAATAAATATAATTAATTAAAGAAATAAAATAATTAATTAGAATTAATTAATTAATTAAATAAATAGGGTAAAGAAATAAAATAATAAATAAATACCACTTAAATAATTTAATAAACAAATAAATAAATAAATAAGTAAATAAATAATTATGATTGATTAGGCAGATAAAGGATTAATTGAAATTAAACAAATAAGTTAATAATAAATGCTATTTTGATTAATTTAATTAATGAATAAATAAATAAATAAGTGTATAAATAATTATCTTAAATATAAATAGCGAATAAATAGGTACAATTTTAATTTTCATTTCTTTTGCACTCAATAATTAACTAAAGTTTCTACTATCTTAAATTAGTTGGCGAGTCCCAAAGAGACGGGATATGCAATTTATAAACGATCTCAGACAAACAATAAGATAACAATTTCAATTAAAGCGGCTAACCTACCAGGCTTCTAATCATACAAACGTCCTAAAACATGCTTTCTAAAAGGGACGGGAGAGAAGGAGTTTTTAGAAGGTAGAACCCGGGGTAGCGAACTCAATGTGAGCCCTGTATTTCACAAGGCTTTTCATTTATTCATTTCTTTTGTTTTACATTTTCGGGGATATCAAGTCCCGAAAATGCGGATGCGATTCAAATAACTTCCAAATGCAAGCCGTTCCTATTTGTGAGTTTTATTTCAACTCGAACTCGTCCCCAAAAGTTCATGCAAAGAAAATAGAAGAGATAAAGATTAGAGTCTTTCTAAGAAAAAATAAAATGGTAACAAACAAGTAATAGCAGACCACCAGAGTAGAATGGAAATCAATGCCTTGCAAAAAACGAAGTTGAAGGAAAACAACACATATAATCTAAAAAAATGTTAGGCATTATATTAATTTCTAGCTTTCAAATCTCATACTTTGAACATTCACTAATGGATCCTTTCATAAACAGAGGCATGGTTGAGTTCTACTAAAGTAACCATAACAATTTGTTTCCCCAAAGAACTTATGCTTCCCAAGGTAGATTTCAGTAATGAGATTAAATGAGTAAAAGAGTGGCATGATTTTCGATGACCAGACATCATTCTAAAGTAGTACTTTATTCAAACAGACACCTCATTTAGTTAAACCTCTGATAAAACAAGCATACCTAGCAGAGCTTAAATTTCAGCAAAACACAGTCCAGAATTAGAAAGGGAAACATAGGACACATTACTTTTAGCTAACATCAATCTTTAGAACATTACAAGGTGTGTCTATTTTATCAAAAGAGATGAAAGCTCCAAACTGCATACCTGGAACACCCTCCTCATTTCACAAACCCCTGCACACACTCACATACACCTGAGGCAACTCCCTGGCCAAGCTTCAGCCTAAACAGACACAAACAGCCCCTCTTCATCCCTGAAAACACCTCAAGACTCTGAACCAAGCTCACAAAAACCTCTGAGCTTCACAGAATGAAGAAAAACTACCTTACTGCTGCTCCTTAACACTAGCAATATCCAGACCCTGAACCTCAATGCCTGAACAACTATCAGGCCCCCCCCCCTAACATTTTAAACTTCTCCTTTATACCTAAAACTACTTTCCAATCCACTGCCCATACTCCACAACAACCAAAGGACAGCCCGGATCTCCATTTACTACTTCTGACCACCTGAAACAAGCCTGAACTACAGAGACCCTCACAGACACCTCTGAAACTGACTCCATCAAGCCTCTTAAACACCCTCAGAACCTGAACACCTATACTCCCTCAACTACCAAAGCAACCAGCACCTATAACAGACCCCCTTTCACTTAGGCTCCTCGACCGATCCTTTACACCTTACAAACTCCCTCAGACCACTCCAGAGAAACTACCAGAACCAGATCCAACATCCTTACACTGAAACAAACCAGAAACAAACCTCCAAGATCTGTCCCAACCTCCTGCATATGCCCTAAACTAAACCCAGACTAACAGGACCCTCTTGCTAACACCTGAATCTCCTCTAAACTCTTCTTAGAATCTGCAAACAAACAGGAACAACTCTTGATACCTGCTACTAACCAACCCTTCCTTAAACTTCAACAAAACATCCCTGCACCTATTCTGATTTACAAACACCACTGCAGACAACCAGAACAACAGCCTACACCACCTCCTATACTACCTCCACTGCACACAACTTCAGGCCAGAAACAACCACTACCATAACTGAAATTATAACAGAATCCAGCTTTTCCCTTTAACATTCACACAGAACTTAACTTTATGCCTATCACTTGGATTAAAAAAACTTATAGAAACCTTAACCTTGTGTAAAAGCATTACTTTTAGCTCATAGTAACAATCTTTCTTAAAAAAAACAGGGGCTATTTCAACAGGTGATACTTCAGACAAATAAGATTCAGAACAACCACTATTTTCATATAACCTTAAATACTCAAGCAATGTAAGCAGCATTCAAAATTCAGAATCTTCAGGTATAGAACCTGACTCCACAATATTTAACAGTTTAAGAATCATAACTAACAGTTCTATTTACAGCTCATGTTCCAAACAAAACCACAAGGATTCAACAGAGGCAAGTAAACATAAGAAAGTGTATGAGGTCAAAAGTTTTACCTCTTTTAGAGCAGGAAACTGAAGCGAGGATCCGAAGAAAAAGCGCGACTCGAACGAGGTCGACGACTCGAACAAGGTCGACGACTAGAAATCGAAAGCGACGTTCAACTCGAAACAGAAACTGAGAATACTATGTGTATGTCCCTTTTTTAAACTAAGAAAAATTCTCCAAATAATATCAATGCTGCCGTTTTGTTATAAAAAAAAATCCAGCCCCCTTAAACCCTACAAAATGTTAAATATATAGGATAATTTAGGGTTTACCTCGACCTTGCAAAACCTGAATTAACCTTGCCATTTTCAATCTAATTCCTTTAGGATAAGGGTCTAAAGTGTCCATTCCTTTCGGATTGTACACTTTGGATCCTTATCTCCAAGGAAAGATCAAAGGCTGGGATTCTTCGATTCAAAATGAGTGGACCAGATTTTGTGACCGTTTGTACTGGAGAGAGGATGAAGAGCTACCAGCTGGAGATGGATTACTCGTCCAGCACATCGATCGTACGGAGAAGACGATCGAGTGGACCGGGTTTCGGTTCTGGACGCGGGTCGAAAGAGAAAGCGGGTCGAAGTTTTGGGAGAAAAGGGTCGCGGGTGGAACTGATTTAGGGATTACTTGTTTTGTTTTTTTTAAAAGGGGTTTGCAAGGGTGGGTCGTATATGAGGCTGTGTTTTGCGATTTTAGCCTTCTTTTATGATAAATTAAAGAAAACGGAGGGTTGCGCGGGGTAGGGTAGAATTTAGGATATGCTTTGTAATTTTAACCTTCTTTTGAAAATGATTAATTTACTTTAATTAAATTTAATTAATTAACTCAATTCAAATAATTTTAATTATCTAAACCTCATTTTAATTTTAATTTCATATTTGATTCTCATTTAAATAATTTAGCTGCTAATTAAATCTCGGGACGAAATTGGGTGTCAACAGCTGCCCCTCTTTACCCGGAAAAGGATGAAAGAGTTTTCAGGGTAAAGAAGTTGACGGAAAAGCCAATTTTGTCACGATAAAGCCAAAGACTTCTGATTCCAAGAACCAAAAGGCGAGGCTTATGGCCGAACTCCGGTTTCCGAGTTGCCTACATATCTCGGGCTGAAAGAGAATCAGGCCATATGTAGTTCAACGACACTTAGACACGAAAACTCGCACGATTGATTGAAAAAGACGCACGAATAGGAAAGAATTCAGACTGACGTCCTAATCCGAAGATGGAAGATTAGGATAGGACTTGCTTGTTCGAGTGCGATTCTTCAGATCCTTGTTGACGAGCCTAGCTCATATCAACAATTGCCCCAGTTCACTGCTAAGAAAAAGTTCCACGTTATGCTCCAAATGCTCTAAATGCTCCAAATGCTGCTGCGGTACTGCCAAAATCCTGTAATAAACTTGACAAACGGTAAGCGAGCAACTGCTAATAAACTATAATAATATTTGGAATAAGAAATAAATAAAAGTATAATATAAAATTGTAAATGCTAGTCGTGATGCTCAATAAGTTCTTCTCTCGATCAACTGACGAGATGCTCCGCCCGGAGAACCTTTAGGCTGATCATTATTCTGAAACAGTAAAGTAAGACAATAAGTAATGCGAAAATGAATTGTAAAAATGCAAGGCTTTCATAAGATAAGTTGACTAACGAGACGTGATGTCTCGAGTCGAATCATGCATTTCAAATACAATATGTCAATATTGCAAGACAACCGACATTGCGAAACACTCTGAGAGCGGTGCTCCAGCCGACTTGTCTTAAATTATCAATCTACTTTAAACATAAAATGCTAATATTGCAAGACAACCGACATCGCGAAACACTCCGAAAGCGGTGTTCCAGCCGACTTGTCTTAGATTATCAATCTACTTTAAACATAACATGCCAATATTGCAGGACAACCGACATCGCGAAACACTCCGAAAGTGGTGTTCCAGCCGACTTGTCTTAGATTATTAATAAATATCAGATATAAAATGCCAATATTGCAAGACAATCGACATCGCGAAACACTCCGAAAGCGGTGTTCCAGCCGACTTGTCTTAAATTATCAATAAATTTTAAATATAAAACGCTAATATTGCAAGACAACCGACATCGCGAAACACTCCAAAAGCGGTGTTTCAGCCGACTTGTCTTAGATTATTAATAAATGCCAATATTGCGAGACAACCGACATCGCGAAACACTCCGAAAGCGGTGTTCCAGCCGACTTGTCTTAAACTATTAATAAATATCAGATATAAAATGCCAATATTGCAAGACAACCGACATCGCGAAACACTCCGAAAGCGGTGTTCCAGCCGACTTGTCTTAGATTATTAATAAATGCCAATATTGCAGGACAACCGACATCGCGAAACACTCCGAAAGTGGTGTTCCAGCCGACTTGTCTTAAACTATTAATAAATATCAGATATAAAATGCCAATATTGCAAGACAACCGACATCGTGAAACACTCCGAAAGCGGTGTTCCAGCCGACTTGTCTTAAATTATCAATAAATTTTAAATATAAAACGCTAATATTGCAAGACAACCGACATCGCGAAACACTCCGAAAGCGGTGCTTCAGCCGACTTGTCTATAAATTATCAATAAATTTTAAATATAAAACGCTAATATTGCAAGACAACCGACATCGCGAAACACTCCAAAAGCGGTGTTTCAGCCGACTTGTCTTAAATTATCAATAAATTTGAAACATAACATGCCAATATTGCAGGACAACCGACATCGCGAAACACTCCGAAAGTGGTGTTCCAGCCGACTTGTCTTAAATTATCAATAAATTTTAAATATAAAATGCCAATATTTTGCAAGACAACCGACATCGCGAAACACTCCGAAAGCGGTGCTTCAGCCGACTTGTCTATCAGTATCGCGAGATAAATTCTATCGCAATGTCAAGATTCAAGAAAAGAAAAGCGCCCCCTTTTCGGCAATAATCCAATGTAATGCTTAGATGTCAAGCCAGCCAAATCATTTGCATTATCGACTTGATTGGTGTTGCTCGCATGGATAGTGGTGTAAAGTTTTGAATGATCTCTTCAGTTCATATTGAATCTGATGTTCAATTCTTTGAATGCGCGTTCAATAAATTGTTCATCCATAGTGCGAATGAACCTCCCATTGCAAGCTTTCCGGTTCCTGCTCTCAAAGAAAAATTTGTTAGTTTTGGGGATGGGTGTTTGATTTGTGCTGATTCATCTTGAATTCGCTGCTATCGCTTCCTCTTCTTCGTGAGACTTAGGCTTTGAAAACCATCCTTGGAAACTTGGTTTATGAACTCAATAGTACGACTCATTTTAATATAGAGGCAAAATAAAATAATTTGATAAAATAGTAAGCAAGCAATCATTGATATGCAAGTGAAAAGTTTATAATGTATGTAAAATTCCTGCTTTAACTCAAACTCATGACATATCTCGAAACAAACTGAACATCCTTTGTATTGCAACTTGTGCTAATCTTGAATACTTTCAGAACTTTGTTGTTCCATCCTTTGATAAGCAAACCAATTCTTGCAAAGATCTGCCCCAGTTGTGAACTTCCAAATCTTCAACTCATTTTGCAAAATTTGCCCCAGTTGATATCTTTCAAATCTTCAAATTGTCTTGCAAAATTGCCCCAGTTTCTATCTTCCATATCTTCAAATTATCTTTGCAAAAATTGCCCCAGTTGCTTGCCTTAAGGAGACTGAAAATTTTAATATTATAGAGTCGAGCCCGTTAAGAGCGCCTACGTATCCCCCCACGGGAATCAGACCGTGCGTAGTTCTGCTTACATAAGATTTTGGGGAAGATATGGCAATCTAAGTACGAAGCCGTATCCGAATTGGAAAATCCACACATCTGCCTAGATGCATAGTTCGGCATTACATCATAAAAGATAAACAAGCCTAAAGCGTTACAATATTTTGACCGAATCCGACGGGGATTGCCTACTTATCCTGTTGCCATTCCAGGAATCAGGTCAGAAGTAGTTCAAACTTACATAAAAGAGGAAATAGGGGAAATTCTTATATCGATGCAACCAAACTCTATGTGAGTTACTACGTATCCCGCCTTGGGAGTCAGGTCACGCGTAGATCGCATTACATCAAAGATTACATTCAAAACCATGCTAACTTGCGATCGCCTCAAACATAGTATCTTTTGACGGCATCTGCGTTGATTGCTTTTGGCCAAACTTGACCATCCATTTCTGCCAGAATCAATGCTCCTCCGGATAAAACCCGATGAACCACATATGGACCTTGCCAATTCGGTGCAAATTTGCCCCTTGCTTCTTCTTGATTAGGAAAGATCTTCTTTAACACCAATTGCGCCGGTTTAAAGTCTCTCACTCTCACTTTCTTGCCAAAAGACTTGATCATGCGATTTTGATAAAGTTGCCCATGGCAAATTGCATTCATTCTTTTCTCATCAATAAGCATCAATTGTTCGCATCTGATCTTCACCCATTCAGCGTTTTCCAATTCAGCTTCTTGAATGATTCTCAAGGAAGGAATTTCTACCTCCGCGGGTAAGACTGCTTCTGTGCCATACACCAAGAGATAGGGAGTTGCCCCAGTTGAAGTTCTAGTGGTGGTGCGGTACCCAAGAAGTGCAAATGGCAACTTTTCGTGCCAATCTCTATAATTATCAATCATCTTGCGAAGAATACGCTTGATATTCTTATTTGCCGCCTCAACAGCTCCATTCATTTGAGGGCGGTATGCAGTAGAGTTGCGATGAGTAATCTTGAAACTTTCACAAGTCGCTCTCATCAAATCACTATTCAAGTTTGCACCATTATCAGTGATGATTGATTCAGGAACTCCGAATCTACAAATGATATTGTTGCGCACGAAATCTGACACCACTTTCTTGGTTACAGACTTGTGAGAAGTTGCTTCCACCCACTTGGTGAAGTAATCAATAGCCACCAAAATAAAACGATGTCCATTTGAAGCGGCCGGCTCAATAGGACCAATAACATCCATTCCCCAAGCAACAAAAGGCCAGGGAGAACTCATTGCATGAAGTTCAGAAGGAGGTCTTTTGATCATATCTCCGTGAATTTGACATTGATGGCATTTTCGCACAAACTGAACACAATCAGTTTCCATAGTTAGCCAAAAATAACCGGCTCTCAAGATCTTCTTTGCCAAAACAAAACCATTCATATGCGGCCCACAAACTCCCGCATGCACTTCCGTAAGTAATTTATTTGCTTCAACTGCATCAACACATCTTAAGAGTCCTAAGTCTGGGGTCCTCCTATATAGGATTTCACCACTTAGAAAGAATTGATTTGCTAACCTCCGAATGCTCTTCCTTTGGACACTTGTTGCATTTTCGGGATAACTCCCGACCTTGAGATAATTCTTGATATCAAAATACCAAGGATGGCCATCTCGCTCTTCCTCAACTTGAAAACAATAAGCTGGCCTATCATGCAATTCAATTTCGATAGGATCAATATAATTCTTGTCAGGATGTTGGATCATAGAAGATAAAGTTGCCAAAGCATCGGCAAATTCATTCTGAAGTCTTGGAACATGCTTGAACTCGATCTTTGCGAGCCTTTTGCACAATTCCTTGACACAACACAAATAAGGAAGAATCTTTGCATTCTTGGTGTTCCACTCGCCCTGTACTTGGTGAATCAGCAAGTCGGAATCCCCAATCACTAAAAGTTCTTGAATATTCATATCAACTGCCAATCGAAGACCCAAAATGCATGCTTCATATTCAGCCATATTGTTAGTGCATGGAAATCTGAGCTTGGCCGAAACAGGGTAATGCTGACCCGTTTCAGAAATTAAGACAGCTCCAATACCAACACCTTTGAAATTTGCTGCTCCGTCAAAGAAAAGACGCCAACCATCATATTCAGAAGAGATGTCTTCACCTAGAAACAAGACCTCTTCATCGGGAAAGTAAGTTCTCAATGGTTCATAGTTGTCATCAACAGGATTTTCAGCCAAATGATCCGCCAATGCTTGTGCCTTTACCGCCTTTTGGGTGACATAAACTATGTCAAATTCACTCAACAAAATCTGCCATTTTGCTAATTTTCCCGTGGGCATCGGCTTTTGAAAGATATATTTCAAAGGATCCATCCTCGAGATAAGATAAGTTGTATATGATGAGAGATAGTGCCTTAACCTTTGTGCAGTCCAAGTCAGAGCGCAACAAGTTCGCTCCAAGAGAGTGTATCTGGCTTCATAAGGAGTGAACTTCTTGCTTAGATAATAAATGGCTTGTTCTTTCTTCCCGGTCTTGTCATGTTGCCCCAAGACACATCCAAATGCATTTTCCGAGACAGACAAATATAAGATCAATGGTCTTCCAGGTTCAGGAGGAACTAACACAGGCGGATTAGATAGATACTCCTTGATCCTATCAAAAGCCTTTTGACAGTCTTCTGTCCATTCAATAACAGCATCTTTCTTCAACAACTTGATTATTGGTTCACAAATAACCGTGGATTGTGCAATGAAGCGACTTATGTAGTTCAAGCGGCCAAGAAAGCTCATCACATCCTTCCGGCTCTTTGGAGGAGGCAAGTCTTGGATGGTCTTGATTTTAGACGGATCCAATTCTATACCCCTCCGGCTTACAATAAAACCCAACATCTTACCAGCAGGAACACCAAACGCACATTTTGCAGGATTAAGCTTCAAGTTATACCGTCGAAGGCGGTTGAAGAACTTTCTCAAATCGGTCAAATGCTCTTCTTTCTTCTTTGACTTGATAACAACATCATCTACATAGACTTCAATCTCTTTGTGAATCATATCATGGAAAAGAGTTGTCATTGCTCTCATATATGTTGCCCCGGCATTCTTCAAACCGAAAGGCATAACTCTATAACAAAACACACCCCAAGGCGTGATGAAGGCGGTCTTTTCAGCATCATCTTCATCCATCAGGATCTGGTGATAACCGGCAAAACAATCGACAAAAGACTGAAGCTCATGTTTTGCACAGCTATCAATAAGGATATGAATATTTGGCAATGGAAAATCATCCTTTGGACTTGCTTTGTTGAGATCACGATAATCAACACAAACTCTAACTTTGCCGTCTTTCTTGGGCACCGGCACAATATTCGCTAACCAAGTGGGATATTTGAGAGATCGAATCACCTTGGCGGTCAATTGCTTTTGCACTTCTTCCAATATTTGTTTGCTTGTGGAAGTTTTGAAGTTTCTCTTCTTTTGCTTAACAGGCGGAAATGAAGGATCAGTTGGCAATTTGTGAGTGACAAGATCAGTACTCAAACCGGGCATATCATCATAAGACCAAGCAAAGATGTCCCGATACTCGTTCAATAGTTCAATATAAGCTCTTCTTTCTTCCGATGTCAAATGAACACTGATTCTGGTTTCTCTAACATCTTCTGAAGTCCCCAAGTTGATTGACTCGGTTTCTTCCAAGTTAGGCTTTGGTTTGTTCTCAAATTGATCCACTTCTCTTGTTATTTCATCAGGAACGAAATCTTCATCAAACTCCCCAATACTCAATGCATCAGTGCCAGTTTGTTCAGTTGTTTCATTATATGTCACAAGCAAAGTTCCGGCAGTTTTGTTAAGTGGAAAGCTGAAACAGAAATAAACATTAATCAAAAGCGTAAAATAAAGTAAATAATTGAAGCATATCAAAATAATAGTAGGGAGAATGCAATGCATTTTATTTGTTTCAAAATCTAGTTTGGGGAGGCATACATTAAAGCAAAACATGCAGAATGTAAACAGATTATTTTGAAAAGACATAAACATAAACCAAAAAGCAAAACACAGTTCAGGGCCTCAATCTGACTGTGACGCCAAAATAACTGTTGAGTTCATTCACCAGGTCTCTTCTACGGGGACACAGGTCCAATTGGCCATCGGATCCTTGGCCTCAACATTTCGCACAGGTGACTCCTCAGCACATTCTTCAATAATAACATCGCATTCCAAATCATCACTCAGAAACAAATCGCCAACTCCCTCTATCAGATCCGGTACAATGACTTCTGGTGCCTTGACAAACGACTGGTACAAGGAAGGAAGGGGTTCTGGCATGGCAATGGCCGGTTTCCTTTTGGCCTTCTCAATCTCTTTTTTGGTGGGACAGTAGCCCAAGCCAAAGGTACCCAGATTCTTGGGCAAGCAGATGGGTTCGGTTATGCCGTTCAGATTTGCTCCCAATCCCGAACCAGGTTTGAAACCATTTTTCAACATCTCCACAGCAATCATCTTGGGGACTCTGGGTAGGATACCTTTCTTTGAATCCTCATTTGATGCTCGGGTCACATTCATCAGCTCAACCAAGTGGAAAGTAGTCCCATCAAGTTCTGCGGCGTTGTCCACCATGGGAATCGTGGTGCTGGCATGCGTGGGGCTGTTTCCCTCGCCCTTGACCACTACTTCTTCATTGTTCCATATAAATTTCACACTTTGATGCAAAGTGGAAGGGACGGCTCCGGCCATGTGAATCCAGGGTCTTCCTAACAGCATGTTATAGGTAGACGGGATGTCGAATACCTGAAACTCCACAGAGAAGTTCACAGGACCTATCTGCAGATCAAGATCAATCTCTCCAAAGGTGCACCTTTGAGCCCCATCAAAAGCCCTTGCTTTCACATTGCTCTGTCTAATTTTGCCAGCGTCAATTCCAAGCTCCTTCAGAGTTGCTAATGGACATATATTGAGCCCGGAACCTCCGTCGATCAGTACCCGTCCAACAAATTTGTCCCTACATTTGACAACAATATGCAAGGCTTTGTTGTGTCCGAGACCCTCGGGTAGAAGCTCTTCTTTGAAGAAGGACACCTTGTGAGGTTCTAAAATTTGGCCGACCAAGACGGCCAAGCTCTCACCCGTGGTCTCAGCGGGCACCTCTGCTTCCTTGAGCACTTTTAGCAATGCATTTCTATGCGTTTCAGAGCTCATCAGCAAAGCCATAATGGATATGCGGGAAGGAGTATTCTTTAGGTGCTCCAGAATAGAGTATTCCTTTGACTGCATTTTCCTCCAAAAGTCCTCAGCTTCGGTGTCAGTCACTCTTCTTACAACGCCCTCCTTCTCCCTAAGGCCTCGACCCAATTCCTCAGGCGTGTAGAATCTACCAGATCTGGTCATGCCTTGTGCAGCAGCAACAGCAACAGTTACCTTTCCACTTCCGATAGGCACTTCAGAATAGTTCCAAGGAACCCTCTTGCTATCATATTGAAGGGGTGAGGCAAGCATGACAGTGACAGTTGGCCTCGGGATACCCGCTTGCACCAGAATGGGAGCTCTAACTTGCACAGATACTTTGGCCTCGTTAGCAACCCTCACATTGCTAACGGGAACAATGGTCCCTTTCAAATCGACTCCCTCCTCAAGGGAAATGACATTGACAGCATTGTTTCCATAGGCGGGAAGAGGATTATCTTGCACATTAGGCTGAGTTCCAGTAAGCTGGATAGTGCCTGATTTGATCAAAGCTTCCACTCTATCCTTGAAGGCATAACACCTTTCCACATCATGGCCCGCAGCCCCAGAATGATAAACACAATGCTTATTAACATCATACCACCTTGGAGGAGGATTTGGAGTATTGTCAGGAACAGGCTGCACAACTCCGGCGCTTCTTAATCTTTCGAACAATTGACCATAAGATTCAGCTATAGGAGTATATGTTTTGGGTGCTCTCCTCTCATAGCTTTGGTTAGGTCCTTGCATATTTGGACGGGCAGGAGCACGGGGTTGGTAATTTTGTGGGCGAGGAGGGTATTGTTGTGGTGCTGGTGCTCGTGGTGGATAATAACTGGGTTGTGCTTGATAGACAGGATATGGAGCTGGAGGAATTTGATAGTGACTAGGATAATTTGGGGGTGGTGCATTTGGGTAAGGAGAAGGAATATTTGGGTAATGAGGAGGTGCATTTGGGTAATGAGGAGGTGCATTTGGGTATGTAGGGTAGGTTGGTGGATTATCAAAGATCAACCTCCTAGCCGGGCGGCGGTCAATATCTGCGGCAACAGCTGTGACTTCTTCCCTCTTCTCTCTTCTTCTAGCATTGTTTGAGCTGGCCTGAGCATTTTGAGCACTTGACTTCATTTCAGCAAAGCTCACAATCCGACCGGATTTGATGCCTTCTTCCACCATCTCCCCCATTGTGAGAAGTTCAGCATAAGGTGCACCCATCATAGGAAGCATATGCATATAATATGAGTCGTCTTGAGCACGAATAAAGTACTTCACCATATCTCTCTCAGTCATCGGGGGTTGCACCCGTGCAGCCTGTTCACGCCACCTCAAGGCGTATTCCCTAAAAGATTCTGTTGGTTTCTTCTTCAAATTGGCCAAGGTTATGAGGTCAGGGACCATAGCCACATTGTATTCAAACTGCTTTGTGAAATCACCAGCTATATCATCAAATTCGTGCCATTTGCTTATGTCTTGTCTGGCAAACCATTCAGCGGCAATACCTTCCAGACTGTGGCTAAAGTAAGCCATCAGAAGTTCTTCTTTGCCTCCCGCCGCCCTCATTCTGTTGAGGTACTTGGTTAAATGAGCAAATGGGTCACCATGACCATCATACATGTCAAACTTCGGCACTTTAAAACCGGGAGGAGGAGTAATATCCGGGAATAGATAAAGACTGCGGTATGAAGTGCTTTGCCGTTTCTTAGTCACCTGCAAGTCCTTAATAGATTGTTGCATGACTTTCATTGCCTGGATTATCTCATCTTGTTCGCTTGTCCTTCCCTGTTTTTCCACGGCTGTGGGCATTTCATTCTGTGGCGGATAATCTGTGAAGTCCGCATTCTTCCCATTAGGGTCATGCTCATAATATAACGCCTCGGGATATCCCTGCCTTGGATCATTGGCGTTTGGAGGAGCAACGGCTACAGGAATGGGCGCTTGAGATTGTGGAGGACGGGGAGTGTCTTTAGCAGGCAAATATTGGTAGTGAGGAGGAGTGGGGTCGTTAGGATATGGATAATATGAAGGATAACCAGCGGGTTGGGCATTTTGCTGAGCGGGCGGGGTATTTTGACTAACTTGTGGGCGATTTTGTGGTGGTGGTGTTTGATTAAGTGGGTTGTTTTGGTATGTGGGTATATTGTGAACAGGATTGGCATTTAAAGGTATGTTTTGAGGGGCTTGCCCTTTAATGGCTGCTAGCTCATCGCTCAGCATTTGTATTTGTTTGGTCAGGTTCAAAATAAGGTCATCCTGAGCAAGGAGGATGTTTCCTCTCGAAGATCCGGGAGTTTCGAGAGTCTTATCATTGAGGACGGGAGGCTGATCATCATTACCGGACATTTTGTCGAAATTCTGAAGTGTATATCAATGTGCAGAGGAAGGCCTTTGGATCAGCTCGATCAGCACAAATCAAACCTCTGTTTAGGAATAAACAAAACAAAAGAAAAATTCAAAAGGTAACTGTGTTAGTTTGCATGTTGTTGGTAAAATTTGCACGTAAGCACATAGCGCGCGTCATGTAGCGCTTTTGCATTTTAAACGGGCGATAAATTAGGCATGTGGCAACCACAAATAATGTGCGTAAAATAAAATGCGGACGCGTCCTACCCTGTAGGGTGCCTCTTTGTGCTAGAGGTAAGCCTAATCGCGCAAATTGCATACACATGTGGATATTATAATGATACAAACCGTTTGCCAATACAAAATTGGGATGTAAATAAACATTAGTAATTGCCATTAGTAATAAACCGGTCTCAAAACGTTACATCGTGATAGAGTTGGGATAATAATATCCAAATATTAAAAGGGGAAGAAGCATCAAGCTTTACATCGGGACAAAAGAAGGGAATTTTAGAAAACAAGAGCTAAATTCTGCTTCAATCTTTAGGAATCAGCAATAATCATCAGCATTCAGCAACATCATCAGGCAGGTGGCCTTTCAAGATACAACCGGTTTGTGGCATAGAGATATCCTGAATATCCCGGGTAATGGCGAACTTGGTCAAACATCAATTCATCCAACGTTGTTATGGGCAGAATGTGAAGGCGAGAATGCCTTTCAGCTTCTTTGTCAACAAACCCAGTCTGCTCCCAAGGACTTGTTTCTATCTCCCCAGTTTCATAGATGTACCTTGCCCATGCGTAATACTCAGGAGAACATGGTGGGTTTTGATCTCGACGAATCAATTCTCTTTCTAAGCGAGCCCAGTCATTACAGATGTTTGTTGCTTCAGGAACTGTGTAATTGGGTGCTTCATATTTGATTTCAGACTCCCGAATACCGGCAATGAGTGGGATGGACTGTAATAACCCGAACTGCCTCATCACACGGATTGGAGCGTAAGGCTGGATGCTCCTGAACCCGATCAACCTGATATAATACCGATCGGGACTCCTTAAGCGAACTTCATGATTGCCAATCCATGAATAATTCCAGTGAATGTCCGCGCCACTCAAACCCTTTATATCATCATACCAACCTTGAGCAGTCTTATGACGTCTGAAATTTCCCATTCTTGCATGGTGTGTGGCGATTCGATTTCCATTTTGGGGAATCAAATCATCCAATGGGCCTCGAGTGCAAAGATGTTCAATAACCCATAGTTGCAAAAGAAGATTGCAACCAGAAAAATGACAATTCCTTCCTTTAGAACACTCAGTCAAAGCGCCCAGTATATCGGCCAAAATCATGGGAACCAGAGTAGTCTGCCTCCCATTCACGCCCTCAAATATAGATCGGACCACGGTGCTAAGTCGCATGTCAACTGCGTCATAGCCACAAGGAAATACTAAAGTGCCAAGCAACGCCATTACAAAAGCTTTGGGTCTGAGCTTCTCCCATTTATGTTCAGTGCATTTGAACGCCCTTGGATTGGCGCGATAAGATCCCTTTTTCCCGAAACGGTCAAACAAATATTTCAAAGATACTGTGCCCTGGGTTTTAGTTATCAGTGATGAAGAGTAGTTTAATTCAAACATTTTGCAGAACTTTTTCTCACACTTCTCCATGGGCACAATCAACTCACGGTCATCCAGGGCCAAATTGGTAAAACCAGAAATTTCCTCTAAAGTAGGGCATAATTCACAATCTGGAAAACGGAAAACGCCCTGTTCAGGATCCCATAGTCTTATTAAAGCCTCGATAAGACCCTTGTCTCCCTGGATATCCATTAATGAAACTAGGTTCCCTGTTTTCCTTATGACCAAGGAACCATGATCTCTTCTGATGTTATCCCACCAGTCTTTGAGAATTTTTGGACAAGTGTGGATCATCTGAGTGTTCCAGAAACTCGGAAAAAGGTGATCTGCATTCATATCTATAAAACAACAAAAGACACGACATGAGATCCCAGATTTGACATGGCAAAGGGCTTGGAGTTCGTTATAATATCCACACGATCACATAAGATGCAACGTCGTTGGGTCTGCAATAACCCGTCAACAAAAGGGCGGTTTCTTAATTCCTGGAAACGGTACCAAGGACCGGGTCCAAACTAAGGTGTATATGCATGCATGACCTAATCTCCTTCTAAGAGTGGGCTAACGGTTGAGGCTGACTCGACCTATGCGGGATAGACCTGGCCTCACAACGCAGTAGAACTGGCCATGACAAAACCAGGCAATCTCAATATCCCGAACTAACTTTGGTGACACGAAAGAAGTTTCAAAGGTGAGGTAAGGGCAATGCCCTTCCTGCATAACTACCCGTCAAGCGGGTGCCCCGTGATGAAATCGAGGAGGTGAAAGAGAATTGACAGGCTCCATGAGGGAGGAAATATGAACGGAATGCGAACTATGCACAAATAAGAACATGCTTTATACACAATCAATCTAATCATACAAACAAACATTTATTTAAGCTATGCATACTAGTTTTAGGCATTCAAACAATAATTAGTTAAGCTACGCATACATACAATCAACACACGTATAAATAAAGCAAATTCGTGAAAATCTTTTGGTTAGAACCATTTGCGCAATCCCCAGCGGAGTCGCCACGCTGTTGAACCCCAAAAAATTACCCTTTCTTTAGAAAAGGATAGGTTTCGGAATATTTCAACAAAGTGGGATTCCAAAGGGTTTCTTTGGAGTCGCCACCTAATTTAAGGATTATTAGGAACCTAAGTTAACTAAGGAATGCAATTTAACCTTTATTTAAAAGAAATTAAATTAAATTCAGAGATTCTTAGGTAAGTGGTTCTGTTAAATTCGAAAGAAGGTCCTTATTACGGGAGCACTTTCGAAAATCCGCCAAAGGCGGTTAATCCGGCGATTTTCACGAATTTTACTTGAAATTTAGTTTGGGACAAATTTTAAATAAAATAAATAGGTAATAAATAATACAGAGAAGATAAAATTGATTATGACAATATTTGAACAAAATTTAAGATGAATTAAATGAATAATGAGATAAGGGTTGATTAATTGACTAAATAAATAAGGGCTAATTAAAATTAAGTAAATAAATTTAACAAATGATTGAATAAGAATAATAATTGATTGATTAATTAATTAGATAAATAAATAAATAGATAAATAACTTAAGTAGATAAATAAATATTTATATGATTTCAATTAGATGAGGGATAAGCGATAATAATTTGACTAGTTAAGTAAATAAATATAATTGATTAAAGAAATAAAATAATTAATTAGAATTAATTAATTAATTAAATAAATAGGGTAAAGAAATAAAATAATAAATAAATACCACTTAAATAATTTAATAAACAAATAAATAAATAAATAAGTAAATAAATAATTATGATTGATTAGGCAGATAAAGGACTAATTGAAATTAAACAAATAAGTTAATAATAAATGCTATTTTGATTAATTTAATTAATGAATAAATAAATAAATAAGTGTATAAATAATTATCTTAAATATAAATAGCGAATAAATAGGTACAATTTTAATTTTCATTTCTTTTGCACTCAATAATTAACTAAAGTTTCTACTATCTTAAATTAGTTGGCGAGTCCCAAAGAGACGGGATATGCAATTTATAAACGATCTCAGACAAACAATAAGATAACAATTTCAATTAAAGCGGCTAACCTACCAGGCTTCTAATCATACAAACGTCCTAAAACATGCTTTCTAAAAGGGACGGGAGAGAAGGAGTTTTTAGAAGGTAGAACCCGGGGTAGCGAACTCAATGTGAGCCCTGTATTTCACAAGGCTTTTCATTTATTCATTTCTTTTGTTTTACATTTTCGGGGATATCAAGTCCCGAAAATGCGGATGCGATTCAAATAACTTCCAAATGCAAGCCGTTCCTATTTGTGAGTTTTATTTCAACTCGAACTCGTCCCCAAAAGTTCATGCAAAGAAAATAGAAGAGATAAAGATTAGAGTCTTTCTAAGAAAAAATAAAATGGTAACAAACAAGTAATAGCAGACCACCAGAGTAGAATGGAAATCAATGCCTTGCAAAAAACGAAGTTGAAGGAAAACAACACATATAATCTAAAAAAATGTTAGGCATTATATTAATTTCTAGCTTTCAAATCTCATACTTTGAACATTCACTAATGGATCCTTTCATAAACAGAGGCATGGTTGAGTTCTACTAAAGTAACCATAACAATTTGTTTCCCCAAAGAACTTATGCTTCCCAAGGTAGATTTCAGTAATGAGATTAAATGAGTAAAAGAGTGGCATGATTTTCGATGACCAGACATCATTCTAAAGTAGTACTTTATTCAAACAGACACCTCATTTAGTTAAACCTCTGATAAAACAAGCATACCTAGCAGAGCTTAAATTTCAGCAAAACACAGTCCAGAATTAGAAAGGGAAACATAGGACACATTACTTTTAGCTAACATCAATCTTTAGAACATTACAAGGTGTGTCTATTTTATCAAAAGAGATGAAAGCTCCAAACTGCATACCTGGAACACCCTCCTCATTTCACAAACCCCTGCACACACTCACATACACCTGAGGCAACTCCCTGGCCAAGCTTCAGCCTAAACAGACACAAACAGCCCCTCTTCATCCCTGAAAACACCTCAAGACTCTGAACCAAGCTCACAAAAACCTCTGAGCTTCACAGAATGAAGAAAAACTACCTTACTGCTGCTCCTTAACACTAGCAATATCCAGACCCTGAACCTCAATGCCTGAACAACTATCAGGCCCCCCCCCCCTAACATTTTAAACTTCTCCTTTATACCTAAAACTACTTTCCAATCCACTGCCCATACTCCACAACAACCAAAGGACAGCCCGGATCTCCATTTACTACTTCTGACCACCTGAAACAAGCCTGAACTACAGAGACCCTCACAGACACCTCTGAAACTGACTCCATCAAGCCTCTTAAACACCCTCAGAACCTGAACACCTATACTCCCTCAACTACCAAAGCAACCAGCACCTATAACAGACCCCCTTTCACTTAGGCTCCTCGACCGATCCTTTACACCTTACAAACTCCCTCAGACCACTCCAGAGAAACTACCAGAACCAGATCCAACATCCTTACACTGAAACAAACCAGAAACAAACCTCCAAGATCTGTCCCAACCTCCTGCATATGCCCTAAACTAAACCCAGACTAACAGGACCCTCTTGCTAACACCTGAATCTCCTCTAAACTCTTCTTAGAATCTGCAAACAAACAGGAACAACTCTTGATACCTGCTACTAACCAACCCTTCCTTAAACTTCAACAAAACATCCCTGCACCTATTCTGATTTACAAACACCACTGCAGACAACCAGAACAACAGCCTACACCACCTCCTATACTACCTCCACTGCACACAACTTCAGGCCAGAAACAACCACTACCATAACTGAAATTATAACAGAATCCAGCTTTTCCCTTTAACATTCACACAGAACTTAACTTTATGCCTATCACTTGGATTAAAAAAACTTATAGAAACCTTAACCTTGTGTAAAAGCATTACTTTTAGCTCATAGTAACAATCTTTCTTAAAAAAAACAGGGGCTATTTCAACAGGTGATACTTCAGACAAATAAGATTCAGAACAACCACTATTTTCATATAACCTTAAATACTCAAGCAATGTAAGCAGCATTCAAAATTCAGAATCTTCAGGTATAGAACCTGACTCCACAATATTTAACAGTTTAAGAATCATAACTAACAGTTCTATTTACAGCTCATGTTCCAAACAAAACCACAAGGATTCAACAGAGGCAAGTAAACATAAGAAAGTGTATGAGGTCAAAAGTTTTACCTCTTTTAGAGCAGGAAACTGAAGCGAGGATCCGAAGAAAAAGCGCGACTCGAACGAGGTCGACGACTCGAACAAGGTCGACGACTAGAAATCGAAAGCGACGTTCAACTCGAAACAGAAACTGAGAATACTATGTGTATGTCCCTTTTTTAAACTAAGAAAAATTCTCCAAATAATATCAATGCTGCCGTTTTGTTATAAAAAAAAATCCAGCCCCCTTAAACCCTACAAAATGTTAAATATATAGGATAATTTAGGGTTTACCTCGACCTTGCAAAACCTGAATTAACCTTGCCATTTTCAATCTAATTCCTTTAGGATAAGGGTCTAAAGTGTCCATTCCTTTCGGATTGTACACTTTGGATCCTTATCTCCAAGGAAAGATCAAAGGCTGGGATTCTTCGATTCAAAATGAGTGGACCAGATTTTGTGACCGTTTGTACTGGAGAGAGGATGAAGAGCTACCAGCTGGAGATGGATTACTCGTCCAGCACATCGATCGTACGGAGAAGACGATCGAGTGGACCGGGTTTCGGTTCTGGACGCGGGTCGAAAGAGAAAGCGGGTCGAAGTTTTGGGAGAAAAGGGTCGCGGGTGGAACTGATTTAGGGATTACTTGTTTTGTTTTTTTTAAAAGGGGTTTGCAAGGGTGGGTCGTATATGAGGCTGTGTTTTGCGATTTTAGCCTTCTTTTATGATAAATTAAAGAAAACGGAGGGTTGCGCGGGGTAGGGTAGAATTTAGGATATGCTTTGTAATTTTAACCTTCTTTTGAAAATGATTAATTTACTTTAATTAAATTTAATTAATTAACTCAATTCAAATAATTTTAATTATCTAAACCTCATTTTAATTTTAATTTCATATTTGATTCTCATTTAAATAATTTAGCTGCTAATTAAATCTCGGGACGAAATTGGGTGTCAACAATGACTTACTAGATTACTGGAAGCTTCAAGAATCGCAATTTCCAATTCTTGTAAAAATGGCTCGAGATATATTAACAATTCAAGCTTCATCAGTTGCCTCGGAAAGCGCTTTTAGCCAAGGAAGATTACAAATTAGAGATCACAGATATTCGTTGAAGGAAGAGTCAATAGAGACATTAGTTTTATTCAAAGATTAGATCAGAGCAAAGAAACTTTGGACTACTAGAAATCACTAAGAAAAAAGACAAGAAATATATCGATAAAATTTTAAACGACGGAACAAGCGAAGGGAGTCAAACCGGCAATGAGGAAGAAGAAGAAGAAGAAGAAGAAGAAGAAGAAGAAGAAAAACCAGAAGAACAACCACTAGTTCCTAAAGAGAAGCCTGCGGCTATCCTAAAAAAATTAGCCAATATGTTTAAAAGAATGTAATTTTCTAAATTAGGATATTTTGAAATTACAAGTTTGAAAGTTTGGCTATGTACTATGTACTTTGCACTACTTATGTTTTAAACAAACTATTATCAATAAAATTGCCCCAAGGCTTGGAATTCCATCACAACTCTTGTCTTTTTATTTTATTTTAATTTATTCTTTGAGCAAAAATACTGCAATTAATTTACTAGTCTCTAAATTAATTCAAAGTTTGAAATTATAAAATTAATTCAAAGTTTAAAATTATCAAATTAATTCAAATTTGAACTTCTCAAGGTTTGAATCTAATTTCAATCTTTGAAATTAATTCAAAGTTTTTTTTTTCATTCTAAGTTTTAACTTTAAACTAAACATTCCAAATATAATAAAAAATTAGTAATAATTTGTTGTTATATTTTCAAAATTTTAAAATTATCCATCACTTGAAATGAAACAAAAAAATAAAAAAAATAATTTTTATATATATATATATATATATTATATATATATATATATACGGCTTATCGGACCGGGCCGGGCCAGTATTTCAAATCAGTCCATTTCAAATATAGTCGTTGGCCAACGGCAAAAGAGGGCTATATTTGCCTCCCCACTCCCATACCCGTAAAAATTTCGCGTAGGAGCATGTTTGGCGTGCGCTAATTGATTTATATCCATCAAAAACAAATTTACTGAGCAATAGCTACATCCGGACAAGTCCCAGAATAAAATACTAGGGTTTTGAATAAAACTATGAGACTTTATATAAAGTTTCAGTAAACTAACCCTAGTATAAAGTACGGGGGCTTTGAACAAGTTTTGTTCAAAGTTCCATTATTTTGTTATGAGACTTTATATATAAAGCTTCAGTCCATAACAAAATACTGGGCCTTTGAACAAGTATAAAGTCCAATGCTAATGGAGCGTAAGTGTGCGCGCGAATTTTTGACTATTTCTTAATTAATTTTGAAACGGTGGATAAAACTCATTGAGCGCGTCCAAAAATGACTACACATCAAAATTTCACCTCATACCCAACCTATTTAAGTTATTTTAACATGCATAATAAATATATAACCATTATATATTTAAGTTATTTTAACATGGATCTGAATTGACCCATATGGATGACCAAAATCAAATTTCCAACATTTATTTTCCAAACTGCTTCAGCTGATAAACTCCTTCAAATCTGTAAAGGAAATAAATAAAAAAATTAGCAGGCTCCGATCGACCTCTTAAATAATGGTTTAAACAAAAACATAATCAATCAAAAAAGCTCAACTTCATGGCTCAAGTGACACTATTTCTAATCCCTGATAAAAATTCTCCCATGATTAATATCTGCATTGCTAATCCTGCATTACCAATAACATCATTATTATTCCCTTCATAAATTGAGTTGAGAGTTTGATTTATGAAAGCTTCCGCCCACAGAGACCTCTCCCTTTACAAAGCTGGACTTATCCACGGAGGTGAGGCCAAGATTTCTCAGCATGGCAGTACCATAGATATCAGAGTTACGTAGCTTTTTTTTCTCTGGCAGTATAAAATCTTTCCAATTAATCGAGAAAGCCTATACCCAAAAAAGGGAAACCTTTTGGTTCAACCAAACGACCCTGGTGTTTTGTACTAGCCATATTATATTGATCACTTAACATGGTCTATGTCAAATTAGCAAATACAAGACACTAGCTAGAAGATGCCACTTGAATCCTTCTTTAATCTGCCAATACTTTCCACAAAAAGTACATGAACTTGTTTGAAATCTATGCAAGAAGCTTAATACAAACAAAGAAATTGAAATTGACATTTTAATAAAAAGACACCATACATCTTATATAAGCTTCTTTACTTTCCAAGCTGCTTCAGCAGATAAACTCCTTCAAATCTGTAAGTAAATAAATAAATTAGCAGCCTGCAACCTCTTAAATAATGGTTTAAACAAAAACATAATCAATAAAAAAAGCTTAACTTCATGGCTCAAGTGACACTATTTCTATTCGGTCTGAAATAATGTTGCGTATATCGAAACATAGACTCTGTAATCTTTAAGGCGGAATGGAAGATTAGCATTTCAGCCTCCGAACATCGGTTCTTTGCATTTAATGGAATATATGAAGCTAATTAATCTGGGATTTCGTTGATACAATTTATCAGTGATCTGCCTATAGCATGCAGAGAACAGTCACTACTAAAAAAATCGGAATTTTCGACTACGCTAATCGGTCGAACAAAAAAATTTCTCTTTCATCTCTCGACCGAATTTCGGTCGACGTGGCGGTCGACCCACGCGATGATATCTTCGGCAGTGAGCCCTCCTCCTTCATTTTGTTCTTCTTCCCCAACCATTTCTCTCTCTCTAAACACCCCCAAACCTCAAAAAATCCGAAATCCACCCAAACCCACCCCCAAAATCAACACTTAAACACAATCTACCCTCCTAATCACTACCAATAACAACAAATTCAAGGTAAATTCTTAATTTTAGGGTTACTTTAATTACTTTGTAAAACTTGAACCCTAACTTTTTAACTCAATTTTTTTGTAGTTTTGAAGCATATAAGCAGTGGGGATTCAATTGTACGTGCTATAGGAGCATAAATCAACGTTTAGGTACTTTTTTTTTTTTAATTTATTTCGAATTTAATTAACTTTTTAATTATTTTGTAACTTTGCATATTTAATGTTGCATATTTAGTTACTTATTAGTTAGCAAAGCTTATTGTAGTAATTGTTGATGTTGAACAACTTGTTTGGTGTTGTTAGCTATTACAAAGTTAGGCTTGTGTTGTTTGGAATTGTTGTAGTTGTTGGTATTGTTTGGTAGTTTTGTTTGCAATGTGTTCTTGCCTTGGTATTGTTGAGAAGATGAACATGTTATGCCTAAAACGAATAAGCTTTTGTTTGTTTGAATTGCTTGGATAATATTAATTAATAGGGTGTTATTAGATAATATTGTTTCTTTGGGGCATTTCATCAAACAAGTTTGTGTAGATATTGTTTCTCAATCTTGCAATATCTGTGTAGATATGGACATTAATCGTCGTCGTCTGTGGATGGATAATAGAAACTTTCCCGAGCGGCGGGGGTCGCCACTAAGCTGACAAAGATCTTTCCCCCTGGGTTCTTTAACGTGATGGAGCATCTACCGATTCACCTAGCTGAAGAGGCTCGGCTAGGAGGCCCTGTGCACTGCAGATGGATGTACCCTTTCGAGAGGTAAGCTTCCATATCTTAGTAACTTTTAATTTTTTAATTAATCCAACTTAATTCCACTAACACAATAATTATTGCAGAATAATTGGTAAGTGTAAACGGGATGTGAAAAACAGGAACCAAATAGAGGGGTCAATATGCGAGGCATATCTTGCTAGAGAAACTTCGCATTTTTGCTCTTACTACTTCGACAAGGATGTTCCATGTTTGCGCACTAGGCCGGATCGGCATGATATGGGCGATAATAATGATCCCAACTACCCAGCGTTCTCTATATTCAATCAACTAGGCAGGGGAAATACATCTTCCGAAGTATGTCAGCTCAACGAACAAGACAGGAAGGTAGCAACAACACATGTGCTGTTGAACTGTCCCGAGGTCACGCCTTATTACAAGTATGTTGTATCTTAACAATACTGCCTAATATTCGAGAAGTTAAAAATAAGTATATTTGGAATAACGTGTATATCCCCGGCTCATAATGCAGTTACTTTGTCGCTGAGTTCGGTGATGCGGAAGTTTATGAAAATTTTACAATTTGGTTTACAGAATTTGTAAGTGGTTACCAAATTCTTAAATATTAGATATATTTAGATAAAAATATTTAGTTATCCAACTAAATTAAATTTTTTATGTAGGTGAACAATCCGGTGAATGGCATCACCTTTGATTTTCTGCGAGATATATGCCATGGCCCATATTACAAATACAAAAGGATGAATACATACTTTGTAAATGGGTACAAGTTTCATACAAAGCAGCGGTCAGAGGGTAAGAAAACATACAACTCTGGTGTGTCCGTGAAAGTAGGAACCGGTGATCACGGGGGTGACTTTGAGTACTACGGTGTGATTGAGGAGATGTTAGAGGTAGAGTATAGTGTCGGTTGGCCTCGGAAGAAATTGGTTCTCTTCCGGTGCAAGTGGTTTGATCCCAGCAAAAGAGGTACGAGGGTAGACCCTTCTTCTAAGTTAGTGGAGGTTAACCACAAAAGGTCATATGGACACTATGATCCTTTCATCATTGCCCAGAAAGTAAAGCAAGTGTGGTTTGTTCCTTACCCGCGGACAAAGAACCCAGCAAGATCAAAGGCCAAAGCCCATTGGTGGGCAGTTATAAAAGGAAAACCGGTGGGATTAGTTGAAGTCCCTGATCTTTTAGATGTTGCATACCAGAACGAGGTGTCAACCGTTCCATTGATAGCAGACAATGAACTGGCTGACCAGTTGCAGCATATTGATGGCATATATGAGCAACTAGATGCATCTGTAGCTAGTCGGGGAAAAAACCCAGTTAATTTTGGAGAAGGAGCTTCAAGGGCAAATGATGATGAATATACAGATGAAGAAGAAGTTAACGATGAGGATGAGGAAGAAGAATTGGCAGATGATGAGGATTGACCTTATACGTACCTAGTAACTTTTGTTTTTTAATAGGCTAGTTTAATGTAATTATATAATTATAAACATAAGAAGATATTTGTATTCACTATTTTTGTTTTCAATGATTGTGTGTATTTAATCTATTTAACTGGACTATTTTTTTTTTCTAATAATGTGTGTATTTAATCTATGTTACCCGCCTATTTGTTTTCAATGAATGTGTGTATTTAATCTATTTAACCCGCCTATTTGTTTTCAATGAATGTGTGTATTTAATCTATTTAACCCGCCTATTTTTTTTTGCAATGAATGTGTTTATTTAATCTATTTAACCCGTCTAATTTTTGTGCAATGAATGTGTCAACAGGAATGAAGAATATTTTTTCAGGAAAGAAGGGGCCTAAAAAGGCAGCTGAGCCTTCACGTGAGCCGGCACAGGACAGTCCTCCCCCTCTAGTGTTTTCAAGAAGGAAGGGGAAAGGAAAGGCATGTGAGCCTTCAGGTGAGCCGGCACAGGAGACTCCTACCTCTCAGGTGCCGCATCACCTTCCTACAGGAGCACCAGCAGCAAACAGTCCAGATTTTTTCAGGCCGCCCGGCATGTCCCAGGTGCCGCATTCGCTTCCTACAGGAGCACCTGCCGGATACAGTCCGGATTTTTTCAGACCACCTGGCATGCCTCCGAGCCATACTGGTTGGAGGCATCACTTCAGTAGTTATGACATGACTGAGAGCCAGGACGGTCCATCCCAGGGCGTTCCCGGACTAGGCGATCCCACACAGTCCACTAGTCCGTCTGGGTCGACTCAGCCGCCTTCCGACCCATCTAGCCCTACCTGCCCTTCGGTACAACAGGAGATTCCTTACTATGATCCCAGATCGCCATATTACATCGGTGAGCCTGGCACTTAGGAAGACGGACGTTTGATTATTTATCCCGAGGGGGATAAGAGGTAAGTATAGTATTTATGAAGTTCTTATCTATTTAGCAGTAAGCTTTTAAATATTAGTATTTCTATTAACCCGTCTGTTTTTTTACGTAGCTTTTGCCCCAACACTGATGCTACTCCTGTGCTGACGAAATGCATGAAATCTCAATGGAAGGAATCATGGCCATCCTGGGGCGCTGTGCCCCCTCATGTAAAGCAACAGATAATGCAAGCTTTTGAGGTGATAAATATGCATAAGATTTTTCACTAATTGCAGGTTTTCTTAATGATTATGTTTAAATAAAATATTTTGATGAATATTGCAGGTTCAGTGTAAGTGGCATCCGGCTCTGGACTATAAAGTCCGTTGTAACTTCCCTAAGAAATGCGCGGATGTGTACAAGAACGCAATGTACAATGCGCGCAAAAATGGGAAAATGCCCGGCTTCCTCTATGATCATCAATGGAGAGAGCTGCTGCAGTATTGGGGTACTCCCGAATTTCAGAGGAAGAGCGAGCAAGGGAAGAAAGCTCGGGCATCTACTAAGGGTGGATCGCTGCATACCGGCGGCGCAGTTAGCGCTGCGACGCAGAAGATGCGCTTGGTAAAGTAATTTAATTTATAAGAATTACTATAATAGTTTATTTTCTATCTAACTTGTTCTCTTCTTTAATTTGTAGGAAAAGCAACAAAATCGGACTATTCCGCTCTCTGAAATGCACAAGATCCGCCATATCAAGAAAGATAAAAAGGGCGGAGAAACATGGGTCGAGCCTCGAGCACAAGAGGCCTGGGTAAGTACTTAAATTTAAACTAAAGTCGCGCCAATCCTTCAAGTTTAAAACTTCATTGTTGTACCGTTGATATATTTATGTTTTTCAGGAAAAAGCTACAAAGGCCCTTGAGGACTGGACTGCGACTCAGCAATCTGAATGCGGAAGCAGTACCCCAGCACCGCTAACGCTCGAGCAAGAAACCAACTTATGGTTGGAAGCGGTCGGAGGGGTGAAGAAGGGTTCAGCTTATGGCATTGGAACACTGTATTCATCTGCCAAGCATAAATCGAACTATTTGGGCTCGTGTTCAAGTGCTCCAGCAAGCTCTGCTCCCGCTCCAGAAATGACTCGGATGCAAGCGGAGATCGAAGAACTGAGAAAACAAAATGAAGCTATGCGCTTAGCACAAGAGGCGCATCAGAGAGAAGTGCATGAAATGATGCGCGCATCACAGGAGGCGCATCAGAGAGAAATGCATGAAATGATGCAAGAGATCCTCAGGAACCAAAGAAAAGGTAAAGGAAGGCGTGATAGCTCGGGAAAGGGAAAGAGCAAGAGCAGACATAGCCACCATTCACCGTCTCAGTCTGATGCCGGGTCTAGTTCGGCTTCTAGCCATTAGTAGTGAAAGTTGAACTTTAAACTGTTTGTTTAGTTTGTTTGAATATTGTAGAACTTGAACGAATGATGAAAGACTCCTTTCTATTGTTTGGCTTTGTTAGCCTTGTTTAAATAGCGTTTATGAATGTTTTGTGACTGGTTTTTCTGCGTGTTTACAGGTGGTATAGGCCTAATTTCAGCTTTTATGTTGCAGGTTTTTACAGGTTTTCGACCGACTTTCGGTCGAAAGTTGGTCAAAAAAAAATTACCAGACCTTCGACCGAATTTCGGTCGAAATACACTTCGACCGAAATTCGGTCGAAGGCCTATCGACCGAAATTCGGTCGAAGAACATGGGCTAAGGTGACATGCTCTTCGACTGAAATTCGGTCGAACCTCGGTCGACCTTCGACCGAATTTCGGTCGATACTTGAATTTCTACCTGAATTTTATCGACCACCGCAATCGGTCGAAATATGGTCGATATGTCGACCGAATTTCGACCGATTCGGCGGTCGAAAATGACGGTTTTTTTAGTAGTGAGTTACTAACTTCAGATTGAAAAAAATATTTAGCTTCAGTTCATTTGATTGGTAAAAGTGAACGCATAATCATATTCAGTGTAGAGTAAATAAGTGTAACAGAAGAAGTTAGCTCAGACAGGGTTACGTACCTGATGGATTGGGGTGTTATTGTGCTTCTACTTGCGGATGAAGACCTTGAAACCAGAAGTTCCGACCGACATTTCGAACAAATTTTTGCTGACGGCCTTGGCTGAATCGGCAAGTTTTGCATTGCACGATATTACCTCAACTGATTTTAGGGAGGAGGCATCCATAAAACAAGAAGGGATCTCCTTAAGTTTCTGACATCTTTTCAGTACCAAGTGTTCAAGGCATGGAAAGGCATCTTCTGAAACATCCCACTTTGAAAAAGAAGGATTTTCTAGTTTCAAGATTGTAAGTTTAGGGAACTGCTCATCACTCACTTGGCATACTTCGGAGCTCACTTCCCCTTCGTTGGGGCTAATGGTAACTCCTAGCAGCTTGAGTACCTCAAGATTTGAATGGGTTGCAACTTCAGTAAGATTTATGCCAAAATTGGACAGCGTCAACTTCTTCAAGTTTGATGGTAACTTCAGCTGTTTGATCCATGTCAATGTAGGACCAGAAGAAATCTTGAGCATCTCAAGCTTTGCAAGATTTCTAAAATAAGGAAACGAGCCATCAAATTTGCCAACTTCACATCTGAGTTTCCGAAGATTTGGAGTCTTAGCCAAGACCTTGTCAGCAGTGTCCACACAAGAGAAACATGCTGAGGAAATAGTTTGCAAATCATCCATTGTTGAGGGGCTTTTTGAAGATTCTCGTCCACCATCCAAAGTGAAAGATGCTTGATCGTATATGTGTAGATGTCGCAACTTAGCCAACTTCCAAATGGTATCTGATATTGATACTCGCCCTCCCATTCCATGAACTATTAAAGTTTCAAGGTTCCCTAAATTAACTGGGAGTAATAATGTAACTTTACAAGTCCGAAAAGCAAGATACCTCAGCAAGGTTAATTCATGTGGGAGAAAATCAATTATGGTGAACTCTAAATCTAAAACCCTCAAAAACCTGAACCTTTTAAAAGTGTCAGATGCATGGGAGCAAGCAATGTTTCTAGCCTCCCTGAATTGGAAAGATTTCACATGGGAGAAAGACAAACACCAATTTGCAAGACTATCACTTCGAGAATAAAGGGATAAGCGGCGCGGAGGGAAAACATGGGAAGGATCAAATCCTTCATCCCTGTTAGAGGAGAAATTGGTATAGTCAGAATAAAGTTTTTTTTTTTTTTTAAAAATGAATTGATTCAAGAATAAGATCAAATGTGTTGATTACCTTTTTATCCTCTCTAAAAAGTTCTCCAGCTTGGCTTTCTTCCTACAAAATTCAAGTAACAGGTCATGAATGCGGCATGTCTTGATCTTACCATCAGAGCTCTTTTTAGCCACTATCACCAGGCTTCTCCCAACAAGATTCTCCAGGTAATCTTTTGCTATATCCTCCAAAGGCTTCTCCGTGTGAGATGTTACAAAACCTTCCGATATCCACAACCATGTTAGCTTTGAGACTTGTATTTCTTTGTCCTCTGAAAATGCTGCAAAATATAAAAAGCATGGTCTCAAATGATGTGGTAAATTTTGATAACTAAGATCCATAGTGTCCTCTGAACGAGCCTGAATATTGGGACCTAAATTTGTTGCCACTTGTTCCCAATAATCTTCTCCTTTCTTCATTTTTGCAAGAATACCTGCTACCAGAACAATTGAAAGAGGTAGCCCTCCACATTTTACTGCTATTCTTTTGCCAACATCCTCTAAGAAACGGGGGCAACTTTCTGTATTAAACACCTTATTCTGTAATAACATCCAACTTTCATCCTTATTCAGCAATCGAAGATCATGGGGCATGCTAGCACGTTTAGCCTGATTGGCAACACCAAGATGCCGAGTCGTCAGAATAATTCTACTTCCCTTCTTGGCATCTTGGAAGCATACATTTAAATCACCCAATGCACTAGAATCCCAGATATCATCAATGAGGATAAGATATCTCGTGACAAACAATTTTTTGCGAAGCTGATCTGCTAATACATTCTCATCCTCTTGATCAAGGTTACCTGTCTCACCAATAATATCACGTAAAAGGGTCAATATCATGCCCTTTCGTGTGTATTCTTGAGAGACACAACATTGGGCACGAATATCAAAATGAGAGACAACTAACTGATCAAAGTATAGTTTGTTTGCCAATGTTGTCTTTCCCACTCCAGGCATGCCAACGATAGAGATGACGTCAAGGTCTGGATATCCTCCGATCAGTTTTCCTCTTAGTTCATCCATCTCATCCGTTCGGCCCAGAATTTCTTCGTTCATACCAAGATTCCTAGCTAATTGTGGAGAATTATGTGCACCCGCAGCATCTTTGGTACTATGTGTTACCAAGTTAAATGCAGTTTTTTCTTGAATCTCTGCTACATCTGCCATGAGTACTCTGATATCCTCTGCAATGACCAACATCCGGAGACAAAGGTAACGGTCAGGAACACCTTTCGTGTTGCAAGGATCAAGTATATATTCTACCTCATACACCAAACCAACTGCCTGTGTAGCAAAATGATGAAGTCCATCGTCCTGTTCCACAAATGCTTGAAGGCTTTTGAGGTCTTTGTGAATTTTCTGAAGTTGGTTCTTGATGGAATCAATTGAATTTGAATAGAGTCTTAGACATTCCCGCCAGTCATCGGAAAACAAATCAGCATAGCTCACTCGGTCAATTATAGATGAGTTCAACTTAAGCAGGAATGTCTTTCCAATGATGCGGTAGATCATCGCTTGCATTCTCTGAATCTCGCCTGAGAAATTCACAACTTGGTTTGTTTCCCCCACAGTTGTCTCTTCCTTATCCTTCTTTTTGGCATTTAGTGAGTAAACTAGAACTCCTGCATCAACAATCATAGAGTTGATATTTTCAAGATGAAATTCAAGGGTCTGTGTTGGTAGACTTGTGAGTTTGGCTCTCAAGAATTTGAGCATCTCCTGAAGAATTTCCCTTGTTTCTATGGAATCGGAAGAAATCAGTATCTCTTCCAAATGGTGTAGGAGAGTATCCAGAAATCCAACTACACAATCGACTCCAATTGACTGTTCTAACTTTAGAGCTTGGAGGACATCACCATAGATCATGGAGATGCTTGGCTCACTAGGCTGTATTTTGCTTCCCACGAGATCAGAAAATGAAGGATTCTCTTCATCTGGAACCAGGATAAGTTCTCCAAATTTGAAGGTAGGAAAATACAACCAAGCAAACACTGTTGAGCGGCAGGCCACTTCTAAAACGTGAGTGAAGAACGTAAGTTGGACCTGAGGCTCTATGCATCTATATGAAACAAAGCAGACAAAACTTCTAAGGAATTTCAACTCCTCTGAAGCCCTGAGTCCTCCAACACAAAGTTCTGAACTTGGATCAGCAAATTCCTGTAAATCACTGAGATTCTCTATCACTGTATCAATGAATTCCATGACAGATTTGGGAGTAACTGTACCATCGTAGTTGCATAAAAGTTCTGAACTTGGATCATTGAATTTCAGTAAATCAGAACTGGAAGTAACAGTATCATCGTTGTTGGAAAAACTTGATCTGATTGTCCTCTTAGTGAAACTAATTTTATAGCGAACATCTGAAAGATGTCTATTCCATGGCAATGCTTCAAATAGGAGGTGATATGCAACCTCTCGAAAGAGAATTTGCACGTACATTATGACATCTGGGCATTCCTTTACGAAGCTCTGCAAGTTGAGAATAATACCACCAAGTTTGAGATCTCTTAAAAGGAACTTTAATTCATCCATTGTTGGTCGCTGAATTTCAAAGTCACGGAATGAACGACATTTCTTTTCAATCTGCAGCAGAGTCTGAAAGAAATGAGATTCATTTGATGGCAGATTTTCTAGTTTGAAAGCACGGAATGAACCCCATTCCCGTTCAATCTGCTTCAGAGTTCCAAGGAGATGAAAATTATCAACAAACTCACAGAATGAAATTGTATCTTCAGTCCGCTGCAGAACTTCAAAAGCGTGAGATTCCGCAATGGACTGACCGTTGAGTTTAAATTTACTATGGGATATTGAATCCCACTGCCGTTCAAGCTGCTGCAGAGTCTCAAGGAGATGAGATATCATCTTTGGAGCTTTCTTGCTTGAGGACATCTCTTTGAGCAGAAACTTCAAAGGGGAAGGAAAAATAGTTTATTATGTTGTTGGATTCCTCTTTGTTTATAGCTTTATGTTCTGGAGTTAATGGTTTCCTGCTGTCACATTATATAGTAGTTTATACATGACCTGTGAAGCTTTAAGAAATCAACTTCATGCAATAGGCACCAAAATATAATGTCAACGCCTCAATTTTATTCTTGAAAGATACTCTTATACCAAAAAAGTATAGCTATGCTGACTTTCAATCTTTTGATTTTATCCATATTATATTGACTAGAAGTATATACTGAATATATATGTTTGCATTCGGTTTATATACTGCTCGAAAAATTTACATTAACATATATTGAGAAGATGTAGGGAGACAACGGACCCTCTTGCCTAATTCTTTTTAAGGTCTGAAGAAGTCATCTAACTATTACATACTTATATTTTACATAGTTAAGCTCAAATTTGACCAAGTGACAGCACCCTCAATGAATTTCTATGACTATTCAAGTCGTATCAAATTTGACAATGTGATTGAGACCCTCAATATACTCCAGCTACTTCAAATTTGACCAAGTGGCAAGCGTTAGTACAGGTCAATGCAAGCTTCCCCGATGTCACAAAGGACCTACTCTTTCTTTGAATTGATGCCTACTAACAAAAGACAAATTTATGATTTAAATTTGATGGGTTCAATATCTAAAATTCTCGACAATACTTTTATTCTACTGTTAAAATTATGAATTCATGTTGCATAATCATTGAAATTTTTGTGAATCTTTATTTATATGTTTATGCTCTACATGTAGGGTGTAGCCAAAAGGCTACATTCGCCACTGAAGCTAACTAGCAATAAAGCTTAATCAAAGCAAAGGA
Organism: Petunia secreta; assembly: GCA_029990175.1. NCBI lineage: Eukaryota > Viridiplantae > Streptophyta > Magnoliopsida > Solanales > Solanaceae > Petunia > Petunia secreta. The sequence goes on along the minus strand of JARKIP010000024.1, from coordinate 56,931,248 downwards.
TCCATATATATGATATTTGCTTTTAGTTGGGTGGAGACTTGCTCTTAAGGGGTCGTCTGGTTAGATGTTTAAAACCAATATAACCATGGTATATAAATCCGTATAACTTTACAGAATGTTTTGTATAAAATATTAAAACTTGCATAAGTTATAATTTTTGTATAGTTAATAGGGCATAAGTTATATAATAATCTTTGTATTATTCTATATTGGAGACGGTTTAAATGCCATTATAATGGGTAATCCCTACTACGAAAAATCCTCTTATTGTTTATTCAGTATATAACAATTTCCGTAATATTTAATCTCTGCATAATAATCCACGTATAAACGATTTAGGTCTTATAATGACTACTCTATAACTCATCCATCAAACCAAACGACCCCAACAAGTGTATAAGAATAGTCCACATAGTTTAGTTACTTTCTTTGTACATGTATAGCAGTTACCAAGGGATTACTCCAAACGAGATTCCCTTGTTATCACTTTTCTTTATTTATTTTTAATTCTTAATTGGTAAATCGACCAATTCTTCCAATGACTTGCAAAGAAAATTTTAATGCAATTTGCATGCTCATGTCAACTATCTTATCGGACGTTTGAATCAGCCTCTCAAAACAACTGTAAAGTCCTTGAGAGGTTTCTCTCATCTAACACTCCAAATGTATTTTAGTTCTCAAATTTGAGACTCAATGAATTTGCTTAAAAATATACGAGTAACGCACATCTTACTAGAATGAACATGCACTTCTGTCAATTATTGTGCAACTTGTAAATTTGAATAATTCCACTAAGGATTATTCTAAAAAGAGATAATAGTCAAAAACCCCCCTAAACTATCACTTTTTTGTTAGTTTCATACTTAAACTATGGGTTGGCCACGCTACCCCCCTAAACTATCCATTTTCATATTCAAAACCCCCTGCCGTGCCAAGTGGCAAAAGGTGACTTCACGCTCTTGGTAGAACATACATACAATTAATTTTTTAAAATAGTTGTTCTTATTTGATCTTTTTTTTTTTAAAAAAAAAATTATTAATTTTTTCTTTTAATTTTCCGTGAAAATAAAAAATCTTTACCTTACTTGAAAACCCATATTTCTAAAATAATAAATATTAACCAACAATAGTAAATTTAATTATTATATAGAACTGAATTTACACAACTATAATAAACTCAATTGAGAACTTGCGTATTAAAATGATACAATGTATGTTAAGGGTTATGTCTTTTTAATTAAAATGGCCATTATTGACAAAATTTGGTTGTAAATTACAACAGAATATATCACATTTGATTAAATTATTTTTAGTATTCTTATTATTGTAAGGTTAATGGTCTCAATTAGTTTATTGTTATTGGCAAAAAAAAAAAGAGTTATGAAGAAGAAAATAATTAATTAGAAAAGAAGAAAGGAAAAAGACAAAAAATAAGTAATAAATAAGTAAAAGCATATTTAAATTTTAGAAATTGAAAAGAAATGCCACATGGATGCTTTTTATTGGTCTATTTTATTTTTCCACACACAACAAAGAGAGTGAAGTCACTCTCCATGCCACTTGGCAGTTGGCACTGCAGGGGGGGTTTTGTATATAAAAATTGATAGTTCAGGGGGGTAGCGTGACCAACTCATAGTTTAAGTATGAAACTAACAAAAAAGTGATAGTTTAGGGGGGTTTTGACTATTATCACTTCTAAAAACAGATGGAAATAGATAAGTACAAAGAACTAGGTCGAGTTGTTCACATATGAGATCATATCCAGAGGCTTTAACACAAATAGGGTTGTTAATAAACACTTAGGGGAGGTCCCGAAATTTTCTAATGTTATGCAAATTGTTAAATTAATATTCAATTGTAGGTAATGTCAAAGTTTATATAAACTTAGTTTATATAAATTAAAATTCAAATATATTTGTAGGATGGGGAGTGTTCTTAATTGGTCTCCCACTTACTCTCCCTCCTCATTTTAGGACATTTGATGAAATGTTCAATTGCTTTTGACGATAGCATCCACCTCAGATGTAAGTCATCTAGTTTACAATATGAGCATATCAGTACCATTAATAGTTTAATTATATACTAGTAGTTTTTTTACATGTGGTCAAGTTGCGTTTCCCTATCCCCAATTGACATTTTGAAGTCAAACATACTGTTAGCTCAAGTGGAGTATATTTTGGAATGTAATTATTCATCCGCAATGAATAAAAAAGTGCTTATGGTAACATGTCATGGATTTGAAACGGCCTGCACGTTATATCACATGGATAAGCAAATGCAATAGAATCGATTAACTAATCGGCTAATGAGGGGCAAAACACTAAAAAGGGCAAATCAAATTTTGGCAGTTTCATTATGTTACTCTCATGTAAGTCATTTGTCACCAGATTAACTAGTTACAAACCCATATCTGAGTTTTATAGTTATTTGATTTTGATCGAGCAATTCAATTTCGGTCTAGCTATAATTATTTGGTAGAGGACTTGTTTATCTGGGTCATCAGGTGTTTTTGTTTGTTCTATTTACTATAACTTGCAGTATATTACAATACCAGCTTATTGTTACTTCTTTTACTTGTTATATGCTAATTTTAATGAACCTAGTTATTTACATATGGATTTGATTTTATTAGTGAATAGTGGAGGCTGCAAAAACTCAAAACTAACCACACTATGATAAATCAGGCAACAAAATTAATAATGGACGATAAATCAAAATATCATGTAAAAGACCTTGACATTGACAAATGGAAACACCAGGCTTTTACATAATCTCTGGTAGGTCCATTGATAACAGCGATCTTAAATAAGCTTCTTTGTTTCGCCAACGCTTCAGCTGATAAAACTCCTTCAAATCTGTATGCTGCAACCTCGTAAGTAATGGTTTAGACAAAAGTATAATCATTCAGAAAAAGAAAAAAAATATTAGCCTCAAAGTTTCACCTATCAAAACCAAGTTATTTTAGTCAATAAACATTTACTAGTGGTTAATCTATTTTTGTGTAGATTTGCTCATGAAGAAGAATATGGTGAAGATCTAACTAAATTCACTCATGAGGAAGATCCAAAAAAGTACAAGAAGATGGTGAAGATCTAACTAAATTCACTCATGAGGAAGATCCAAAAAAGTACAAGAAGAGAATATTATTGGAGAAAATATTATTTTCAAGATTTGATCTTCAAGCTTAATGAAAGAATTAATATTTCAATTTTGAATCTCAAATATTCATTGACTCGAAAGGAATTACAACCAAGAAGATCTTCTACTCTACCATTCTTGGATTTCACGTTATAGAAAGTGTTAAAGAAAATGGACGCCTGACTCTGACACTATGTTAAAAAGAGTGACCTTGCGTCTAACTCAACCCCAAAAGCTAGCTCAAAGGGAGGAGGATTGCCCAAGCCATATAAGGAGGCCAAATTCCTCGTCCACATCCGATGTGGGACTCAACAGAAAGAATATTAAATATTCTTGCTGTACAAGTTTGGTATAAATATTATATGGAGGAAGGTATTGGAATTTACTACAAGCCAACGAACGAGATATTTACTACTATGTTGATTATGAAAGAAGATTATATATTATGATGATAGTACAATCTATATTATGGAAAGAGATTATTTTTCAAAATTGAGAGAGATATTTTCCCAACATCAAAGGAGTTCAAATTGATAACATCAGTTATGGAAAATGTTCTTACTACAGCCACTTCAAAAATATTTGAATTCAAGGAAGCTATCTAGTGGATATGTAAGTAAAAAAGATAAGAAAGAATAATCCAAGAATGACGAAGGAATATTTGTGTATACATACTGATCCAAAACAAGGAAAGAAATTATTTACTTGAAGAAAAAAGGAATGAAGACAAGAAGGAGCAAACCTGCTTCTTGCAAAATCTTATATGGAAGCTTCAATATAGTACTTGAGATTGATTACAGCTTGGGAATACATATGCTCAAGAATTTCCTCTACTGTCCAAGTTCATGTATTAGACACTAATACGTGACCAAATTCAGAAAACAGCTGAAGCCTTTTTGATTCAAGATCACGCTTCATTATTGGAATTCTTGTCTCCAACAGTCAAGATTATTTAATGTGGAAAAGTTATATGAATGAAAAATAATTGTTACTTTATTCTCAAAAATATGTCAGTAGTTTTGAGGATAAATTCTGTTGAGTTGATTATCTCTTCATAATAAAGACCCCTATCAATCAATCATGAAGACAATCAAGCAAATCAATTTGGAGACTGCTATATAAGGAAAGTCTCAACAACTAGTTCAATATTCACAAATATAAATTCAAGAGAAGTCACTAGTTGAATGATACGCTTATATTGACATTCTACATTCTCTCTAAGCTTTCACTTATAGCAACCACTGTACTCTTGAGAGTTTACTAGTGTTCGAAAAGAAAAGAAAGAGAGAAAAAAGTAGAGGTAATAGTTATGTCAAGAATATTTTTTTTGGTGAGGTAGAAAACCAAAGCTCGTTGTTGGTGAGCGAGAAAAAACTAAACCTTGTTCGTTTGTTGGTGAGCGAGTGAAAACCAACTTTGTAGAACGTTGGTGGTGAACAAGGAAAACCACAAACCTTATAACCAAGATCAAAGAGCTAAAATGGTAACACCTTTGCAACCCAAGGGGACTCGATTAAGATACCACATAGGTTCCAAACCGGCATAAAATATCGTTGTGTCAATTTTATATTCTGCACTTTAATTATTGCACAGTTTATTGCGTATCTTTATTCTACTACAGTGATAGTTGACTGTCTCGGTAAAAGCAGTCGACCGAGGACTATATTTAGAAAGACTACCATTCACACCCCCCGTTGTACTTTCAAAACGCTTGACTTCATGGAACAAGTGATACAATTTCAAGTCGGTTTGAACTAATTTTTCTTAAATCTTTTGCATATTGGTCAAATTAAAGAAGAAGGCAGTAATGGAAATGAGAGAGAGTGTTTTGAGAATTTTCTTCTTAGCTTGTGGAATAGAGTACAACTTCCTTATATACACACTAGTTAGCTTGTGAGAGAAGCAAACTAACTCCCCAAGTGAGTCCCCTAACTAACTCTAGTACAACTAACTATATAATTTAATTAATTACAGTTAACTAACAAATAACTCCTAACACTATGTAGTTAGCTATCCGCAATATATATCATAAAAAATATTCAGTTGTCTATGAAGATTGAACATCAGGATTTCAGCTTCCAACTAAGCTCTGCCTTGAAATGATATATGAAGCTAATTAATTTGGGATGTAGTTGTTAGAAGTTATCGATGATGAGCCTTGAACAATTTCATTGATAGTTATTCTTTTTCATAATGAAGATAAGTGTAACAAACTTTAGTTGCATTGGATCAATGACATACCTATTATTGTTCTATTTGTGGATGAAGACGTCGAAACCAGAAGTTCCCGAAAAGTAAATTAATGTTTCCTTGACATCCATGGCTGACTTGGCAAGTGCTTCATTGCATGATATTATCTCAACTGATTTCAGGGAGGAGGCATCTTCAAAACGAGAAGGGATCTCTTTAAGATGTCTACATCTTCTCAACACCAAGTGTTCAAGGCATGGAAATGCATCATCTGAGGCATTCCATTCTGAAAAAGAAGGACTTTCTAGTTTCAAGAATTTGAGTTGAGGGAATTGCTCGGAGTTCACGTTCCATAAATTGGAAGCCACTTCCCATTTATTGGAACTAATGGTAACTCCTAGCAGTTTGAGTACCTCAAGTTTTGGAAGTGTTGCAACTTCGGTGAGATTTATGCCAAACTGAGATAATGTCAACTTCTTCAAGTTTGGTGGGAACTTCAGCAGATTGATCCAGGTCAATCTAGAGGAAGAAATCTTGAGCATTTCAAGCTTGGTGAGATTGTCAAATGCTGGGAATGAGCCATCAAATTTGGAAACTTCACATCTCAGTTTTCGAAGATTTGGTGTCTTTGCCAAGATCTTATCAACATTTTCCACACAAGATAAACATATAAAGGAGATTGTTTGCAACTCATCCATTGTCGAAGGGATTTTTAAGAGTTCTTGTGCACAGTCTGAAGTGAAAAAGGCTTGATCATAAATGTGTAGATGTCGTAATTTGATCATCTTCCAAATGGTATCCGGTAATGATACTCGTCCACCAATGCCTTGAACTATCAATGTTTCAAGGTTCCGAAGATTGACAGGGAGGGATAATTTATCTTTGTCAGTCCGAAAAGCAAGATATCTTAGAAGGGTTAATTCTTCTGGGAGAAAACCAATTATGGTGAAATCCAAATCTAAAACCCTCAAAAACCTGAACCTTTTAAAAGTGTCTGATGCATGGTCTATCAAAGAGAAAGCAATGTTTCTGGCCTCCCTGAATTGGAAAGATTTCACATGGGAGAAAGACAAACACCAATTTGCAAGACTATCACCTCGAGAATAAAGGGATAACCGGCACGGAGGGAAAACATGGGAAGGATCAAATCCTTCGTCCCTGTTAGAGGAGATATTGGTGTAGTCAGAATAAAGTTTTAAAAAAATGAATTGATTCAACAATAATATCAAATGGTTTGATTACCTTTTTATCCTATCTAAAAAGTTCTCCAGCTTTGCCTTCTTCCTGCAAAATTCAAGCAACAGGTCATGAATGCGGCATGTCTTGATCTTACCATCAGAGCTCTTTTTAGCCACTATCACCAGGCTTCTCCCAACAAGATTCTCCAGGTAATCTTTTGCTATATCCTCCAAAGGCTTCTCCCTGTGAGACGTTACAAAACCTTCCGATATCCACAACCATGTTAGCTTTGAGACTTGTATTTCTTTGTCCTCTGAAAATGCTGCAAAATATAAAAAGCATGGTCTCAAATGATGAGGTAAATTCTGATAACTAAGATCCATAGTTTCCTCTGAACGAGCCTGAATATTTGGACCTAAATTTGTTGCCACTTGTTCCCAATAATCTTCTGCTTTCTTCATTCTTGCAAGAATACCTGCTACCAGAACAATTGAAAGAGGTAGCCCTCCACATTTTACTGCTATTCTTTTGCCAATATCCTCTAAGAAAAGGGGGCAACCTTCTGTATTAAACACCTTATTCTGTAATAACATCCAACTTTCATCCTTATTCAGCAATCGAAGATCATGGGGCATGCTAGCACGTTTAGCCTGATTGGCAACATCAAGATTCCGAGTCGTCAGAATAATTCTACTTCCCTTCTTGGCCTCTCGGAAGCATACATTCAAATCATCCAATGCACTAGAATCCCAGATATCATCAATGAGGATAAGATATCTCGTGACAAACAATTTTTTGCGAAGCTGATCAGCTAATGCATTCTCATCCTCTTTGTCAAGGTTACCTGTCTCACCAATAATATCACGTAAAAGGGTCAATATCATGCCCTTTCGCGTGTATTCTTGAGAGACACAACATTGGGCACGAATTTCAAAATGAGAGACAACTAACTGATCAAAGTATAGTTTGTTTGCCAATGTTGTCTTTCCCACTCCAGGCATGCCAACGATAGAGATGACGTCAAGGTTTGGAGACCCTCTGATCAGTTTTCCTCTTAGTTCATCCATCTCATCTGTTCGGCCCAGCATCTCTTCGTTCATGCGAAGATTCCTAGCAAATTGTGGAGAATTATGTGCACCAGCAACATCTTTGGTACTATGCGATACCAAGTTAAATGCAGTCTTTTCTTGAATCTCTGCTACCTCTGCCATGAGTACTCTGATACCCTCTGCAATGGTCAACATCCAGAGACAAAGGTAATGGTCAGGAAGATCTTTCGTGTTACCAGGATCAAGTATATATTCTACCTCATACACCAAACCAACTGCCCGTGTAGCAAAATGTTGAAGTGCATCGTCCTGTTCCACAAGAGCTTGAAGGCGTTTGAGGTCTTTGTGAATTTTCTGAAGTTGGCTCTTGATGGAATCAATTGAATTTGAATAGAGTCTTAGAAATTCCGTCCACTCATCTAAAAGGAAATCAGCATAGCTCACTCGGTCAATTATAGATGTGCTGAACCGAAGCAGGAATGTCTTTACGGTGATGCGGTCGATCATTGCTTGCATTCTCTGAATCTCGTCTGAGAAATTCACAACTTGGTTTGTTTCCCCCACAGTTGTCTCTTCCTTATCCTTCTTTTTGGCATTTAGTGAGTAAACTAGAACTCCTGCATCAACAATAATAGAGTCGATATTTTGAAGATGAAATTCAAGGGTCTGTGTTGGTAGACTGGTGAGTTTGGCTCTCAAGAATTTGAGAATCTGCTGCAGGTTTTCTCTTGTTTCAATGAAATTGGGAGAAATCGGTATCTCTTCCAAATGGTGTAGGAGAGTCTCCAGAAATCCAACTTCACAATCGACTCCAATTGACCGTTCTAACTTTAGAGCTTGGAGGACATCGCCATAGATCATGGAGATGCTTGGCTCACTACGCTGTATTTTGCTTCCCACGAGATCAGAAAATGAAGGATTCTTTTTATCTGGAACCAGGATAAGTTCTCCATTTTTGAAGGTAGGAAAATACAACCAAGCAAACACTGTTGAGCGGCAGGCCACTTCTAAAACGTGAGTGAAGAACGTAAGTTGGACATGAGGCTCTATGCATCTATATGAAACAAAGCAGACAAAACTTCTAAGGAATTTCAACTCCTCTGAAGCCCTGAGTCCTCCAACACAAAGTTCTGAACTTGGATCAGCAAATTCCTGTAAATCACTGAGATTCTCTATCACTGTGTCAATGAATTCAATGACAGAATTGGGAGTAACTGTACCATCGTAGTTGCGTAAAAGTTCTGAACTTGGATCATTGAATTTCCACTTAGTAACAGTATCATCGTTGTTGGAAAAACTTAATCTGATTCTCCTCTTAGTGAAACTAATTTCATAGCGAACATCTGAAAGATGTCTATTCCATGGCAATGCTTCAAATAGGAGGTGATATGCAACCTCTCGAAAGAGAATTTGCACATACATTATGACATCTGGGCATTCCTTTACGAAGCTGTGCAAGTTGAGAATAATACCACCAAGTTTGAGATCTCTTAAAAGGAACTTTAATTCATCCATTGTTGGTCGCTGAATTTCAAAGTCACGGAATGAACGACATTTCTTTTCAATCTGTAGCAGAGTCGGAAAGAAATGAGATTCATTTGATTGCAGATTTTCTAGTTTGAAAGCACGGAATGAACCCCATTCCCGTTCAATCTGCTTCAGAGTTCCAAGGAGATGAAAATTATCAACAAACTCACAGAATGAAATTGTATCTTCAGTCCGCTGCAGAACTTCAAAAGCGTGAGATTCCGCAATGGACTGACCGTTGAGTTTAAATTTACTATGGGATATTGAATCCCACTGCCGTTCAAGCTGCTGCAGAGTCTCAAGGAGATGAGATATCATCTTTGGAGCTTTCTTGCTTGAGGACATCTCTTTGAGCAGAAACTTCAAAGGGGAAGGAAAAATAGTTTATTATGTTGTTGGATTCCTCTTTGTTTATAGCTTTATGTTCTGGAGTTAATGGTTTCCTGCTGTCACATTATATAGTAGTTTATACATGACCTGTGAAGCTTTAAGAAATCAACTTCATGCAATAGGCACCAAAATAAAATGTCAACGCCTCAATTTTATTCTTGAAAGATACTCTTATACCAAAAAAGTATAGCTATGCTGACTTTCAATCTTTTGATTTTATCCATCTTATATTGACTAGAAGTATATATATACTCCTATTGGCTGGGCGATCCTCAAAAATCTGAATATATATGTTTGTGTTCGTTTTATATGCTGCTCGAAAAATTTACATAACATATGATTTGATGTTCAAGACATGTCTTCATTACAACAATCTGCTCCATACCTGCTTTTTCGTGGGTGCCAGTATCTTATTTTGTTTGAACATTGCACCACTAGAATGATCTGAGCATATGGTTGAGAACATAATACCTAATTTATCAAAAAAAAAAAAAAAAATTCGTTTTTCCAGAAAGTGAGAAGCAAAGATTAAGTGTATCTATATATATATATATATATAAAAGCAAAGAACGCTTAGGACAAAAAGTAGAATAGGACATTAGGACATCAATTGTAATGATAATTATTTAAATTCAAACTTACATTAAAAGATAAATGTTACTTTTTAAATAAAGGAAATTTTTTATCTACATTCTTATGTGATAGATATTATCAATTGAACTGTTATCATCTTGAATTTGAATGGATAAGATTCTAGATTTTATTGTTAAAAGTATTCAACTTGAATTTCGATGAACTAACAATATATGTGTATCCTTATCTATATTATGTCTATTCATATTAATTCTGACTTTACTTTGGTATATTATAGAATTGGATAAGAATGTACAGACTTTTGCTAATTGGAATTTGAATTGAAGGATAGTAAATTTTGAATTTGAAATTGAATTGAGAGATTAAATATTTTGAATTTGTACTTATCTAAATCTATATTTTACGTCCCTCTTCTCTCCCTATATAATCCTTCACGCAAGCTGCTATATTTTAGTACTACTTTTTCCTCTCAATGCGATAAAGGTACTATACAGTGTATTTCATTTATTTCTATATCGTTATATTTATAAATGAAATATTTTGTATTTTCAATTATCAAGTTTTTGTTTTTTTATTTCAAATATTGCCGACTTTGATGTATACATGTCCTCTATATATACGTGCTTCGTGAAATTGTGAATAGTTTTCTTTTGTTCTTAGATGTCAATGCAGAAACTGTGGCGAGGAAATATGCATTTCAGACCTTGATAAATGGGTATATCGTCTCTTTTTTGACGAAAGAGATATATCTATTTCGTTCATTTTCTATTTTTCCGTTATTGGGTATGTTCTCGGATTGGATTCAAAAAATTTTATGCACATTTATATCCAACGGGTTTGAGTTTGATTTTATAGTTTAATAATATAGTGGTAAATTAATTTTTTATTTTCATCGTGAATCTTTTGTTATGAAGAAATATTTATTTTTCTACTAATTATAGATAGTAGATTATAGGGTTCATAAGCTTTGGGAGCACAACATTATTGAGGTAATCAATTGTTTTGTTTCATCCTTAGATTTTTCAAAACAAGAGTATTTATTTTTTTACTAATTACAAACATTAGAGTAGGAATAATCTCTAGGAGGACAACAATGTTGGGGTATATTGAAATTGTGAATTGTTTTATTTTGCTCTTAGATGTCAATGCAAAAAATGTAACGAGGAAATATGCATTTCGAGCCATTGTAAACGGGTATGTCGTCTTTCTTCCGACGAAAAAGATATCGATTATTGGCAATTGGTGTAAACATGCGGATATGTTTTTACCTTATTTTGTTCAAATATTTTTATATTTTCTATTATTGGGTATGTTTTAGGATTGAACCCAATAACTTTAATGTACATTTATATTCAATGGGTTTAGTTTGATTTTATTGTTTACTATCTGAAAGAAATGTATTGTTGAATTCATATGTAATTGGAACACAATAATATAGTGGTATGTTAATCTTTTGTTTTTAACCCTGAAAGTTTCCTTAACAAGAGTAGTATTATTTGAATTCTTGCAATTTTAATGCTATTTGATATTCCAGAATGCTGTCTAAAATAAATATTATGGTAGATTATTTGGAAAGCTTCGTCTTCCGTTATGCTCAATCACAATGTAAATCAAATTGAATTTTAGTATTATATATTGCAAAGTGAATTTCTTTTTTTTTTTTTTTAAAAAAAAAAGTACAAGAAGGAAACAGTAGCATGTACTCACTCAGCTCTTTGCGGCTTGAAAAAATCTCAGCCTTTTTTTTTTTCGAAGCTAAACAAGTGGTTCATTTTCATAACAATTTGACTTTTTGTTTTGTTGTGTGTTATACTTCCAAGTTATCTTACTATGTTTAATGTGTTTTATTATTTAGATCGATTTTGGTGCAGGTTGAAAGCTTGAAATCAATGAAAATATTCAATTTTATAGTAAGTATGTTCGTTACGTTGTGCTTTGTTTTTATAATTCTCTTTTAAACAGATATCTTTATAAGATGTACTAATGTTCATTATTATATAGTTAATGAATATTTGTTTTTCCGAGCAAGATTTCGAAAAATGTAGTTCAAAAATATATGCTACTTTTTTTTAATGCATATTGGTGTTTACATATTTGTTGTATAATGATTGTTGGTTAGATGTATTGAATTGGTTATTATGTATCTAAATAGGTTGATATATATCTATTAAGAGTATTTGCTAAAATTGCATTTCTGATGGTGCAACCACATGTAAAGAAGAAGAAGAAGAAGAAGAAGAAGAAGAAGAAAAAAAAAGAGGAGCTAATACATGATCAGAATTTCTTGAATACCATTCAAAAAATTTGAAGTAGTTCATAGAGGGACAAGATCTAACAGGTTTCACATGTACATGAGGTACATATCATCTCAAAATGAGCTTATGATTTAAAAGTGTTGTCTTTAAACTTGCTTATTACATGATTTTCTCTTCATTCATATGCATGTATATGTGTTTATAACTTACATCTCATATTATGTTTAAATGAAATTGATGTATGTAATTTGAATTATTCAAATTAAAACATAAACTTGTATGTTATAGTAAAAGACTAAGAAATAGAATTGCTAATTTCGGTTAATATTAAAATAACAACTACTCATTAAATATATAATCGGATTCTGTGACGAACATTAAAAAAAATTCCTATTTATGCCTTGAACGAACCCAAAATCACAATTATACTATAATCTATCATTATTTGAATTATTGGAAATGTTAAAGAAATAAAACTCAATAAAATGTTTATAGATGAGAACAAAGGTTTTAGGATATCTATTTAAAACTTTAGCTGATGCTAAAAATAGAATTTTAGTTAAGCCATAGTTAGGCGTGTAGATGGCAAAGGGAAAGTGAGAGAAGTTGGCCATGTATACTTAGAGAATCCTTCAAATGATAGATGAGTACATAATTTTTTAACTAAGAAATAAATTTTATGTTTGAGCAACTATTAACTCAATTACACCCAAATATAAGAAGAACGAGATCACTCCTAAATCTATTAGAATTAACCTGCAGCTCTTTGGCCTTTATCACCAATATAAACTTTACAATATTAGTTAGTAGTAATTCTAAAGAATCTATTGTCCCGAAAAAAGAGACTATTCTGGATATGTGTTCTTCCATTAATCAATTTAGTCTGCTATTCCGATGTGCCGGTTTTATCATATATTTTCTCACAACAATTTTCTCATGATACTTTGACTAGCATTTCATTGTATCTTTATAGTTTCTCCAACCTTTGTTTTGTCCTAATTTTGGATTCAGATATGTAAGTGGGAATTTGTACGTGTACGTTAATTTCGAGTACGTAACGGATAATACTCCTATATCTTAACTATTTATTTTACTTGAATTCTGATGAAGAAAAACTACATGAGAAGTTTTGCCGAAATTCGTAGTCCCATAACCTACAAGGCTGCCAATTATGATAGACTTCGAAACTAAAATGTACTAAGAGATATGATTTATTATTAGAGATAGATAAGTGATAGAATGTTTGAAAAGAAACATTTAATTCAAATTGATCTTGATCATAGTAGATATCAGTGTCACTTGATACTTGCATTTATCTGTACTCCTATTGAACTTATTTTAAATTCTAAATAAATTTTGGCTGAAAGATAGAAAAATATGAATTGTTAGATACTAACTTTTGAAATTTGAATCAAAAGATTATAGTAGTGATTTTAAATTTAAAGATAGAGTTTTCATCTCTCTCTCTATCTATTTTACCTATTTAATCTCCTCGAACTCGAAGGGGGAGTAAGACATTTTCAAAGCTCATCTTTTTTTTTTTTCATGTCCTTTTTATTCTCATATCATATTCATAAATTTGTAGAGTTTGTTCTAATATTTATTTACGATAACTTTTTATTTGTAGACAAATATATTATTGTTTCAGAATCACACAGTTGCACTTCTATTATGTTACATTTAATGCGCCGCTGATCATTTGGTAAGACTAAAAGGCTTTGATTTTTTATTTTGAAAGTTAAAAATTTGGAGTGTTGCTGGAATATTTGTAGTAGCATAGATGAAAAAAAGTTTAATCTCATATTCTACCAGTTACTTCTTATTTTTATAATTTTTTCTTTTAGTTATAGCTCATTCCAATTTTTAACAAGTGGGGCATGATCAAAGAGAAATTTAAATAAGAAAGACGTGAATTCTCTGATGGACAAGTTTCATGTATCTCCAAGTGAATATGTAAATCTTTGGAGACCAGAAATGATATAATAGAATTGATAAGAAAACTTCATATTTTTCTATAAATTTTGTATTATGTTTAGTTTGCTATTATAGGATCAGGAGGTAATTATTTGTGTTTTCATCTTTTAACATTGTCTTTTTAATATTGTATTTGATTCTTTAATACATGATTATTGGGCTGTTTAAATGTAAATATCACATTAATTTGACTATAAAAATTTTGCACGTTTGGTGTCATTGAATTGTAAAATACAAATGTCTTTGGTATGCAATTAAAAGTAACTGACTTAGATAAAGGTTAAACTTTTTTCAATCAATTAATAATTGAATTAAATAAATATTTAAGCGCAATGATATAATATTATTTTTATATTTAAAATCATCCATATAGCATAATGTGCAATGTTGGTCAGAGAAAATTTAGACATAAGTAATTACTAATATTTTATCAAAAAATATGATTGAAGAAAAATAGGAAATTTCCAATATTGATGTGATGACATCGATTTCAAATGTCATATTTTTACAACGCTAATAAGCAGTGTAGTAATACTAATGAATTTGCTAATTTTTCATTTCATGTCTAATTGATGTATTGATATAATTGGGGAACTTTAAATACGTTTGGAAGATATTTTATTAAATTTACTTTATTAGTTATTACAAAATTCGATAAATATTTTATAAATAATTTCGTGGGATTAATGTTTACAGAACAATTTGCCATAGTTATTTTATAGAATAAGGAGGGAGGTAGACATAGATGGATCCTAATATTACTTCGTCATTCACTAATTTTCATGGTCATCGACCAGTCATTATTCACAAATTGACATAGTGGCCTGTTGTCCTTTTTGTTAGTTGGAGTTTATGGTGGTAATATCATATTATTTTATTTTGTGTTCATATCGCTGCATACACAGAATAAACATAGTTGTTTTTATCACGTAAAATTATTCTTTAGTGTAAGTATATTTACGTTTGGCGTTTGAAGTACGATTTTAAATGTGTATTGATTTTGTACAATACTGCGACCATCCCGTGAAGATTGGTGCTGAAAGAATATTTGTTCGCTAATTTTCATTAAAAATATGTATAAAAGTAGAATAAAGATTGTGTGAGGGTTTATTTTACATTTGAAATAATTAAATTAATTAATTAATTAAACAAGAGTATTCATAAGTTTAAGCAAAGATCCATGTAATTCTAATAAAAATGTAATATAATTTAGTATAGAATAAGAGAAAAAGAAATGGAAAGAAAAGAGGAAAAGAAAATGAATTCTTGAAGAATCAAAAAGAAAAAAAGTAAGACATGAAAAATAATTAGTAGAAGGAATAAGAGCAAATAATATAGTGGTAAGTTAATATATTTTACAACTTTAAGAAATAGAATTTAGATATGGGAAGCTTATTGACATTTGAACACTCAACAGGTAGACGAATAGTAGAGTTTAAAGATTAAACCATGAATACATCATATAATTGTTTATTATAGATATAATATTACTATGATAAGCTGATTTATTATTAACCGCGCATCGCGCGGGTGCTATACTAGTTGATGATAATATCAGAATTTTGCTTAGATGCATCCACTAGGAAAATTAGGTCGTCAACAAAGGATAGATTGGACAGATAGGATCCTAATTGGTTTCCAATTAATTTTTAATGTAACCTGTTGGTTAATCATTCTAAAGTCTCTCTATTCATATTGAGAAGATGTAGGGAGACAACGGACCCTCTTACCTAATTCTTTTTAAGGTCTGAAGAAGTCATCTAACTATTACATACTTATATTTTACATAGTTGAGCTCAAATTTGACAAAGTGATTGAGACCCTCAATATACTCCAGCTACTTCATATTTGACCAAGTGGTAGAGAACCTCGATGGGTTTCTGTTATTTATTTAATCACTACAAATTTGACTAAATGGCAAGCGTTAGTAGAGATAAAAGAACCTACTCTTTCTTTGAATTGATGCCTACCGATAAGAGATAAATTCATGATTTAAACTCGATGGGTTCAATATTTAAAGTTCCCGATAATATTTTTATTCTACTGGTAAAATTATGAATTCATGTTGCATAAGTTATATACTCCATCCGTTTCAAAATGGATGACATTATTTTCTTATTGGTCAGTTCCAAAAAGAATGACACAATTCTAAAAAATTTGAATTTTTTTTTGAGTTGAAACTACTACTTTACCCTTAATGAAATGCTTTATAACCACATATTTATGTAGGGCTTATTTTGGACCACAAGTTTCAAAAGTCTTACCACATTTTTTAAACTCCGCTCCAAGTCAAACTAAGACAACCATTTTGAAATAGAGAGAGTAATACTAATCTTTATATTATTTTATATTGGATAGGCGGTTGAAATGCCATTATAATGGGTAATCCCAACTACGACAAATCCTCTTATTGTTTATTCAGTATATAACAATTTCCGTAACACTTCCGCATAATAATCCACGTATAAACGATTTAGGTCTTATAATCACTCTATAACTCATCCATCAAACCAAACGACCCCTATAATAAGTAGCCGTTTGGCCATAGATACCAAAAGATATTTGAAAAAAGAGTTTTAATTTGAAGTTAAGTTGAAAAATTGTATTTGGAAGTTGAAATTGTGTTTGGACATAAATTTGACTTGAAAAAAAGTTGAAGTTTTGTGAGTAGAGATAAAGTAGTTTTTTTAAAAAGTTGAAAAAGTGGTCAAAAGCACTTTTTGATTTTTCAAAAACTGTTTCAGGTTTGCATGGATAAATACTTTTTCTGAAATTTTTTTTGAAAAAAAGTAAAAACTATCTATGGACAAACAGGTCCTAAGTGTATAAGAATAGTCCGCATAGTTTAGGTTCTTTCTTTGTACATGTATAGCAGTTACCAAGGGATTACTCCAAACGAGATTCCCTTTTTATCACTTTTCTTTATTTATTTTTAAATTCTTAATTGGTAAATCGACCAATTCTTCCAATGACTTGCAAAGAAAATTTTTAAAGCAATTTGCATGCTTATGTCAACTATCTTATCGGAGTTCACATATGAGATCATATCCAGAGGCTTTTACACAAATAGGGTTGGTAATAAACACTTAGGGGAGGTCCCGAAATTTTCTAATGTTATGCAATTGTTAAATTAAAATTCAATTGTAGGTAATGTCAAAGTTTATTTCCAGAGTCTATCATTGTAAATTAAATTTTTGTTGATAGCTCCAGTCTTTTACAAGATAATTTGACCTACAGCTGGAATTTCTCCATCACATTTATGAAGATTGTTGAACTTACATACAGTACTACACGATGCTGAATGAAGAATGGTAGCTTAAGTTTTAGCTCTTTCTACTCTTTGGCTTCCTTTTGTTAATTTGGGATGTTTGTGTTAGAAGATTATATAGTGCTTCCAACTTGCATTTTACAAGCAAGCCAACTCTATGCATCAGTCCATGTTACTTTGTACTAAAATCATAGAACTTCAAAGTTCTCTCTGTATAACTTCCTTGTAACCCAAAAGGATTGAACTAGGTACAACATTTGTGATCTGGACCAGTATTCCTTGTATCCTTAACTATTCTTCAATTTATTTTCATACTTCAAGCGGAAAAACTAAGTTCATACAATTCACATGCCGCCTGTCACAGCCCAAGTGCGTGAACTTATGTTATGCCTTATAAAGTTCTTTAGTTTCCTCTCCCATTCCAACTGCCACCGCATAAAGTGCCATATGCACCCATCTTAAGAAGTTTCCCAGCCTAGAATCTAGCCAGTCCGGCTTGACCCTCCCTCTGCCAAGGGCGCCACATTCACATACCGTAGGGACTCAGCACCGCCCTCCATCAGGGGCGTCACATAATTACACCTCTTAGGGATTCGGCATCCTCACTGAGGTTTGCCCAACAATCGTACAAGGGAGTACCAGCTCTGATACCATATTTTTCATAGCCCATGTCTATGGCACGTATTGTGTTTTGGGCCTAGGCTACATGAATTTCGGGCTAAAAGATGTGTGTACCATGTGGACTTGTGCTATGCCTAAAACTCTTTACTTTCTTCTCCCATTCCAATGTGAGATTCGCTTAAGGTGTCATGTGCACCTCATCTTTAAAAGTCTGTCAGTCCTGTTTGACCTACCCTCATCAGGCCGCCCTCTGTCACGAGCGTCAGCCTCCTCCCCTCCCCCGCAATTATGCTAGGCTTCCCATTTGTTTATTAATATAACGACCAACTATTTAGTGTGGTTTATTATAGTTTGCGTCTAGTGAAGTGGTGAGCGGTTCTTGAGAATGTGCATAGCGCCAGCTTGTCTAGTCGTTATTTGTTGCATGGGGTGTGTTCTTAATTGGTCTCCCACTTACCCTCCCTCCTCATTTTACTGCATTTGATGAAATGTTAAATTGCTTTTGACGAGAGCATCCACCTCAGATGTAAGTCATCTGGTTTACAATATGAGCTAGTTATCATCAGTACCGTTAATAGTTTATATATATAGTAGTTTTTTACATGCAGTCAAGTTGGTTTCCCTATCCCCGATTGACATTTTAATATTTGTATATATTTGTAGAATCTTAACACATATGCAGAGTCAAGCCAGAAGCTATTAGGTTCAGCAAACGAGTGAGGAAGAGCAATTATTTATTGGTAAATACGAGAAGAAATATATATGATCCTATTATTGGTTTGGAAGTTCATCGCATTGTTTTAGATATCCAAACAAATCTTCAGACAAAATCACAATATAAAAGACCTTGACATTGACAAATGGAAATACCAGCCATATACAATATCTAGAAACCATTCACACAATCTCAATCCATGAAAGTAAAGAAAGCTAAAACCAGTAGCAGGATACCATAAGAGATCCATTAATAACAGTGATACAACTAGTAATTCAACCAATACATCATACATCTTAAATAAGCTTCTTAGTTTACCCAATGCTTCAGCTGATAAAACTCCTTCAAATCTGTAAAGGAAATAGATAAATTAGCACGCTGCTACCTCGCAAGTAATGGGTTAGACAAAAGTATAATCATTCAAAAAAAGAAAAAAATAGCTTGACTTCATGGCACAATTGATACTATTTTAATTTGGTTTGAAATAATGTTGCTTGTTCTTTATCTATCATAACATATATTCAGTTATATGAAGAAAGAACATCAGCATTTCAGCTTCCAACCATCAGTACTCTGCCTGAAATGAATATGTGACTCTAATTAATTTGGGTTGTTGTCGTTAGAAGTTATCTGTGATATGCCTTGAGCAGAGAACAGTTAGATTGAAAAAAAAACTTTGCCTTATTATAAAGAAACACGTTTAACTTCAGTTGGATTGGATCAACGGTGTACCTGTTATTGTGTTACTTGTGGATGAAGACTTCAAAACCAGAAGTTCCCGAATATTCAATTAATGTTTCCTTGACGGCCTTAGCTGACTTGGCAAGTGATTCATTGCATGATATTATCTCAACTGATTTCAGGGAGGAGGAATCCTCAAAACGAGAAGGGATCTCTTTAAGATGTCGACATCTTCTCAATACCAAGTGTTCAAGGCATGGAAAGGCATCATCTGAGACATTCCATTCTGAAAAGGAAAGACTTTGCATTTTCAAGCACTTGAGTTGAGGGAACTGTTCATCTGTCACTTCCCATGCTTTGGAACTAGTGGTCACTCCTTGCAGTTTGAGTACCTCAAGTCTTGGAAGGATGGAAACTTGATCAAGACTGTGTATACGGCTGTTGAATAATGTTAATTTCTTGACAATTGGTGGGAATGTCAGCTCAGTGGCCCTGACCCACTCATTGCCAGAAGAAAATTTAAGCATCTCAAGCTTAGTAAGATTTTTAAATGCAGGGAGCATCCCATCATATCTCAAAAGTTCACATCTCAGCTTTCGAAGATTAGGTGTCTTTGCCAAGATGTTATCCGCATCGTCCGTGCAAGAAAACAATACTGATGAAAGAGTTCTCAAATCATCCATTTTGAATGGGCTCTGCAGAAACTCTTGAACATTGTGCAAAGTGAATAAAGCATGGTTGTATACGTGTAGATGTCGCAACTTGACCATCTTCCAGATGATGTCTGGTAATGATACTCGTCCTCCAAGTCCTTTAACTATCAAAGTTTCAAGATACAAAAGATTGGCCGAGAACGATAGTGAAGAATCTTCTGCAATTCTAATAGCAACATATCTCAAACAAGGTAAGGCTTCTGGGAAAGAATCAACTAAAGTGAATTCCAAATCTAACACCCTCAGAGACTTAAAGATGTTAAAAGCCTCTGGTGCACATTCTATTGAAGATAATACCATATTTCTAGACTCCCTGAAGCGGAAAGATGACACATTTGAGCAAATCGAACTCCACTCTGCAAAATTTCTGCCTTGAGAGTAAAGAGATAAGCGTTGTGGAGTTTGATGCCAAAATTTAGACAGATCCATGCCTTTGTACCTGTTAGTGGAGAAATTGGTATTATCAGAACAAATATAAAGGACAAATTGATTCAAGGGAAATGAATTACCAGTTTCTATTACCCTTTTATCCATGCTAGAAAGTTCTCCTCCTTGGCTTTCTTTCTGCAAAAATCAAGCAACAGGTCATGAATGCGACATGCCTTGATCTTACCATCAGAACTCCTCTTAGCAACCATCACAAGATTTCTCCCGATAAGATTTTTCAAGTAATTTTCTGCCGTATCCTCTGAAAGCTTCTCTGTATGAGTATTTATCAAACCTTCCGCTGTCCACAACCATGTTACTATCAAGTTTAGCATGGAAAGCAACATCAGAATGTCTAGATGTCAGAATTATTCTGCTTCCATTGTTAGCATCACGAAAGCAAGAGACTAGATCATCCCAGGCACTAGTCTCCCAGACATCATCAACGAGGATAAGGTATCTCTGGACCAATAGAACCTTGCGCACCATATCTGCTAATTCATTGTCTGGTAAGTTATCATGTATGGTTGTTTCCTTCTTAACACAGTGTAGAATGACTAGTAACATGTCCCTGCGTGTATATACTTGAGACACACAACATTCTGCACGGACATCAAAATGAGAGACAACTAGCTGATCAAGATATAGTTTTCTAGCGATAGTTGTCTTACCCAATCCGGCCATTCCTACAATTGAGATCACATCCAATTTTAACGATCCTTTGATTAGCTTTCGTCTTAGTTTGTCCACCACATCATCAAACCCCACCATTTCTTCTTTCATGCTCGTATTCCTAGCAAATTGTGAAGTATGATCACTGACAACAACGCTGGTATCATGCAATACCAAGTCAGAAACTTTAAGCTCACGACTCTCCTGTACCTCCCTCATTAGTAGTGCAATCTCCTCTAAGATGTCCCCAATCCAGAGAATAACACGCCACTCGGGCATGTCTTTGTTTATACAAGCAACAACGATATGTTCCACCTCATGTGCCATAGCAATCATCTGCATTGCACAATATTGAAATCCATCATGCTGTTTCCGGAAGCGCTCGAGTTCCTTATATATTGTCTGAAGTTGGCTCTTTATAAGAGCAAGTGAACCAGAATAGCAGCTTAAGAGCTCCTTCAGGTTGTCGACAATGATATCAATAGATCCGAGTCCATCAATCCTAGGTAATTTGGACTGAAATGACTTCCGAACGATGAGGTAGATCAGTGCCTGTACACTCTGAATATTGCCCAAGAAATCAAGAACCAACTCTTGGTTTAACCTTGCCACATCCATGTCTTCCCTTTCCTGCGCGCTGTCATACAATGAGGAAACTAGAAGACCTGCATCAATAATTGCGTCAATATCTTGAAGATGGCTCATAAGGTCCTTCATTGGTAGATCCATGAGATTGGCTCTCAAGAGGATGAGTATCTCCTCAAGAATTTCCTTTTTATCCATCAAAGAAACTACTTCTTCTTTGTGATTACCAATAATTGTTAGCTCTTCCAAGCAGTGAATAAGAGTCTCCACAAAGCCAGTTTCACAATCAGCAACATACTGAATTTGTCCTGATTGTTTTGATTTTAGAGCTTGCAGGACATCAATACAGATCTTCCGGATACATGGTTGAATGGGCTGAATCATCCTTCGTAGGACCGAAAATGAAACACTCATTTCAAGTGAAGCCAAGCTTGGGTTTTCATGGTCGTCCTGTTCCGGCAAACTCAACCAGAAAACCATAGTTGCATGGCCACCGACAACTAAAACGTGAGCCAAGAAAGTATGTTGGATTTGAGGATCTGTGCATATCTCATCTGAAATGAAGTAGACAAAGTTTCTTAAAAACTTCAACTCCTTTACAACCTCTTCCATTTCTCTCCTGGGGCCCGGAACAACAGGCAATGAACAAATAGCATAACTCTCCATCAGTACATCACTGAGATTCCTTGCAACAGTATCAATGAACTTCTTCACAAACATGGGATCATTACTAGCAGTAATATTATCCATGTATGAAGGATTTAGTGAGAGTGATGTTTTAGGAAACCACCATTTTGATCTGATCTCCAACTTTGTCCTACAAATCTTCTTTCGCACATCAAGCGTGGACCGGTAAGGATGCCATATACTGGACTGGTCTACAGCATATTGAAAAAGAAGTTGGACGTACTGTATAACATCTAACATGCTGCATTCATTATTGAAGCTTTGTAAGCTACGTAAAATATCTATGAATTTGAACTCCCTTTTAAGTAACTTCAGTCGATCCTTTGTTTCTTCTAGTGGCCAGTCGTTGTCCTCTTCGTAAGCATCAATTTTATTTTGTAGTATAACAGAAAGTGGATGATCTTTCTGTGAAGAAAAATATTCATCTGAAGACATCACACAGATTTTGAATTGCAAGCTACGTGATGAGGTTCAGTTGAATTTAGCAGCCTTTAGAACAAAGAACACAGTTATGTTTACCAAATCATTTTATGTCCTTCTCTTTCTTTGTCCATTTTTATTACTCCCTCCGTTCCACTTTATGTAGTTTGACTTGGCACAAAGTTTAAGAAATAAATGAAAACTTTTGAAATTTGTGGTGTAAAATAAAGCAAAGATGTTTGTGTGGTTGTAAATCATTTCAGTAATGGCAAAATTGTAATTTTGAAGTTAAATTGTTACCAAATTTAGAATGTTGTCATTCTTTTTGGAACAGACGAATAAGAAAATGCTGCCATATAAATTGGAATGGAGGAAGTACATTTTTGGGCGGAATAGGTAAATAAGCACTCGCACTTGTACAAAATTCTATTTCCGGCCCCAACTCCACGAGTTTTCATCTAAACACTTTAACTTGTCCAAAACACATAGACTAGACCCTTCGAACGTTGACCAAGCTTACATGGCATTGACATAGTTGATTTGCACAAAATGTTTGTGTAGCACGTGTATGAAAAGCGTGACCGGTAGATTTTTGCTATACAAAATAAAACGCTACAAGTAGAAAAACAAATGGAGAAAAGAACACAAAAACAATAAATGGAAAAACATCTTAGTCCCCGTCCTTGTCTTCAACCCCCACCCCACAACCACCCCCATTTATGTTCTCCTCTATATTAGCCTTAAGTGAGGTTGCAACTTTCTTGCTCGTATCAATTACTTCCTCCGTTTCAATTTATGTGGCAGAATTTCTTATTTGTCTGTTCCAAAAAGAATGACAGCATTCTAAATTTGGTAACAATTTAACTTTAAAATTATAATTTTGCCATTACTGAAATGATTTACAACCATACAAACATCTTTGCCTTATTTTACACCACAAATTTTAAAAGTCTTCATTTATTTCTTAAACTTTGTGTCGAATCAAACTATGACACATAAAGTGGAAGGGAGGGAGTATCATAATAGTATTAATTAATTCATCCTTGACCTACCAAATCATTTTTTTAGTGGTAAAAGATATTATGTACCAGCACGAGCTAATCGACTAGTCAATCCCCCAACTAGTTTTCATGTTAGAAGGGCTTGGCATATGCATCGCAAGTAGGGGTTTTATCGGTCGGTTATATTCCGTTTTGGATCTTATTGGTTTTGACTATCGGTTTTCGGTTTTTAAAAGTGCTAAATCAATAACCGAATCAATAAGTTATCAATTATAGATTTTTGGGTTATCGATTTTAGGTTCTTATCGGTTCGGTTTTCGATTTAACCATTAAGAAATTTAAGCCTAATAATTAAAAATTAATCACCTCTTAAACGATTGCATCCAATACAAAATCGGCTTCATTTCATAGCGGATTCAGATGCCTCTTAAAGCATTCGTCATATTTAAAGAAGCAACTAACAAAAAATTCAAATATGCTTCATTGTTCTATAAACTAATGGAGGAAGTGAGGATTGAAACAATAAATCGATGTTTGAAATAGAGGAGGTGAGCTGAAAGCTACACAAGTAAAAGAAGATTAGGATTTGAAGTTTCCAACTTCCAACTAAGAGTAAATAAGTATACTACTTTTATATACATAAGCGCAACATAGTAAATTTAAAAAGCTTATTGAGTTACCGATTTAACCAATAAGAAAATATGCAAAACCGATAACCGAATCGATAACCTAATAATATTGTTTTTATAAACCGTTAAATAACCGATAACCCGATAACCTATACCAATAACCCAATAACTTTTTATCGGTTCGATTTATCGGTTTAAACCGAAAAATGAACCGCCCTAATCGCAAGTCGCAACCATCACATGATTTTGTCTCCACATCAAAGGGCAAGTCGCAACCATCACATGATTTTGTCTCCACATCATGAGAGTAGTTGAAAAATGCTTTTCGTACGAAAAAAAGAAAGAAAGTCTAACACTAGTAAGTAAACACTCGATCTCTTTAGATTATAATGATAATTCACATCTTAAGAAAGTTGATAAATAATTTACTACTGTATGACCTAGGTATCATGAGTGTTGTTTAATTAGCAGCACACATAACTATATATATTTTCAACATAAAATTTTGCACAACTAGAACAAATCTGCTATATAAAACATTTCATTATTAATTTAATATTTGTATGACAGAAATTCTATGTGTTGCTAATATTGTCACAACTATATGATCAATCATATCATATCATATCATATTATTATTATTATTATTATTATTATTATTATTATTATTATTATTTACTATAAAAATATGTACTCCTAAATATGAAAAGTCAGATTACCAAAAAGTTCTTCTAAATTATCTCAATACCCTATTCGGAAAAAAAAAAAACAAAGAAGAAGGAGGAAAAAAGAATAAACAGAAACCGAATGCCAGCTCACATGAATAGTTGCATCAATTCACAAATTCAAATAAGGAAAACATCACTTCCCAAAGCCAAAGAAATAAACCATATTAATTATTAAACCTTGTATACAAAAAGATAGTATAATTGTTGTGAATGTGAAATTGAAACAATAATATGTTTTGTTATAATATGAATGGCAATGAAATACAATTGGATGATCCCTCAATAATATAAACATATACAGTCGTTAACAAAAATAATTTTTCCAAATCAAAAATATTGAGAATTCAAATCAAATAATCCTTCAAACAATCAACAACAATTAATTTGGTGAAGCGCATTGAAACTATATACCTTCTTTTAATGTGCATGTATAATCTAACTTACGTCACCTATCACTTCTCTTACCATCTAATCTCCCTGTTGTGGTATATTCGTCTCTTTATCATTTGATATAGTTAGTATGAATTCATCGTATAGTAAATAATCTACTATGATTAATGTGGATTGTCTACAAAATGGATATAAGCAGGTGATGTCAATATATCTTTACTAACAGTCCTTCATACAGTTCAAAGTGAACGGCAATGTCACAAAGCCCGTGACTTCTAAGAAATACAATGATAATTACAACCTAGATGTTCAATAAAGATAGTTAAACTGATCATCTATGGAAAAGAAAGTTTGTTGTAAACCAAATTTGAAGCAATTTATTCAAATAAGGATTTCCTTGATCAAACTAACATTAGAGAACAATGCAAAATCATCATTTGTCCGTGCATAATCATCTAAATCATTTGATTTAGTCATAAATTAGAATTTCAAAGATACCATAAGCTCACACAACATTAAAGACAAATATGAATAAAGTCAAATAACATACTCTTTTACCAACTCTGTCACTGTTCCTGTAGCGATAATTCTATCTATTAAACTTCAGTATATCTTCCTTTTGAGAATTGATTGCTCAACAGATGGAGCAAGCAGAATTATTTGATCAACTTTATCTTCTCTATATCCTTCGGCCATCACGTCAATTTTTCCTTGGAATAATTGTCTTCTCAAGGTTGATTGCGCCTTTCTAAAATATTCAAGCCTCCCTTCTTCTAATTTATTGTACATGTCATGTACAACAACTTCAAGTTTCAGCTTCATCACATACAACTACATATAAGTAAGTTTTATGAATATATGGATAGAAGTTAAATATTATAGTTTGATATCTTCCTGTGGTGACCCTGCAAAGTTCTTCACATTAGACTTAGAAAGAAAAAAGCTCTCATTTCTCTCCCCCTTTAACTATACGGGACTAAGATAAAGGCAACATAAATTTAATGAAGAGCATTTAAAATTTGTGTAAACAAATTAAACTGGGACTTAGATAAAGAGAAAAGTGTAGAGTGAATTGTTGATTTTATCAAAATGGTGGACTTTACTGTAGGTTTGTCCCTCTAACTTCCTTAAATGGTGAAGATGTCATTGTATATTACACAATTTGTAAAAAGTATATACGTGAGGAAAGCATCCAACTAAAAGCAGTAGAATGGGAATTCACAGAAGAGTTGGTATATGTACATGGATTTCATCTTTCTCAAATATTATAGGATGTTGTCTACAAAAGGCAGATATAAATTAAATGAAGAAAGTACACGTTTTGCTTGAATCCTTCACATCAGCAAAAATGAAGAAAAGAAATTTTCAGATACAAAACTTGGGCGATTCATATCTGATTCAATTCTCTGAAGTAGAAAGGCACATCTATTCAACTGTTCTATCCTAGCAGCCAACGCCGAAACATTCAAAAGCAAGCAGCCATGTAGAAAGATATAAGGCCTTTTCCTAAACATCATTCTACCAAGTTCTTGTTTCTAAGCGTTTCTTCTAAAACTAATTACTTTTTCCATTGGTTCTTGTGAGTGTAGAAAATTAAAGAGTGAAACTTTGATATCTTGTTACCAATTAAGAAAATTTAAAGGAATTAAATGTAAGACATGATTTATATAATGGAGCAAGTGGTCTGGAACATTAGTGATTTAACATATAAACATCTCCAATTATGAAGACAACACTAAAGCGATCTCTAAGGCGAAGTAGACAATCTTATAACATGACTTGTGTAGTTAATCTAAGTATCTAACTTAGTAACAGGTTATTTTTTACCATTGTAAGAAACGCATACATAGAGTAAAAGAACTAACAAAAATATATTTTTAAGGGCAGAGATGTTATCAATTAAACAAATGAAAAAAAGGTCTGAAATAATACCACTCCAAGATGAAAAACAATAATCAAGATCATAGTTATATCGACTTTATCAAAAAGATCATAGTTATATAGACATAATTAACCAGTATGGTAAACCTGTTTTATGATACATTAATGTAGAATAAATCAACATTTCGACTCGTTCATGGACTAACCAACACATGAGTATTTATTATTACATCAAAGAAAAGAGAAAACATATATTTGTAATCTTGATAGAAGGCCATCTGGCTATGAAAACCAATAAACCAATTAAAGAGAGACGATCTTAAATTATATTATTGAAAACCAGCAAGCAATTAAATAGAGAGTATAAAAAATGTACCTGTTTGAAATCCAAAGAACAATGACGCAGAGGCCGTCCCAGAGTTGAACAAAAAACGTAAATAACTGAAGTTGTGTGAATGAGGTTGTTCTCCCATAATCAGAAGAAATTATGTGAAGAATGATTCTTTTTGGAGGTATAAATCCATACTCTGGATCTTCTCTTCATAGCAATTAGTACTGATTGTTCTCCAAAGGTTACGTCTCTTCCCGTTTGATTTGTATCTAAGCGTTGTGCCTTTTAGCTTTCTGATCCGCTACATGTTTGTTTTTTGTGAGTATTTTGTGTTTTTTCTAGTTTGGTAAATTAATGTTTTGAAAAGGGTAATATAGTAATCTGACTTTTCAAGTTTTAGGGTACATGCTTTTATAGTAACTAGTTTCTCGACACGTGCGTTGCACGTGTTTGCCGAGCTTTATAATACACGATGCTATAAAATCATATCAATATTGATAAATAAAGTTTCATGAATAATTAAGTCAAGATGATTGGATATCGCTGCACGTGTGTTGCACGTGAATTTCATATTGTTAATATGTTAATAGTACATATTACAAATATATGCAAAAAATAATTATTCATGTTTACAATGCATACACATTGGACAGACATTTGATGACGTATAAATTAAATAAAGAAATCTATCAAAAGATAATATTTTTGCGCAGCATTAAAATCTTTATTGAACTACGTCAAAAAGTATACATAATCTCTACCAACTCTATCGTTGTTATTCTAACCATACCCTTCAACTCTTCAAGACTCTAGCACTTTCTAACTTTGCACTCATTTGTCAAAGTTATTTTATCCTCACTTATTCAGATCTTCGCAATACAACGTTTTACTATTCAACACATTCTGAGCTTAGTATTGATCTTTGAAGTAATATTAAGTTGAACTCTTCAGTCATATCCATAAATGGTAAAATCTACTAAAAATATCATGTCCAACGGTAACCTATCAACAATATAATGTGGTCATAACTTAAGAGTATTATTCATATCATCTTGTGGAAATTAAAGTGCATAGATCAATAGTAGATTATTCATTCAACTCTTTAATGGAGCATATATGTTTTATATTTTTCAGCAAGTCTAATTAATATAACAAATAATCATTTATATTATGTTGAGTTTGACGTAAGCCATCACACCCACAGATTAAACAAAAAGGAAAAAAGAGAAGACAAATTATAAAAATCATAGTGCAACGGAATGGTAAACTAAGTGCATTATTCATAACTCATATTCATTGAATAAATAATTTTGACGATTCAAATGTGAAAAGATAGAAGTAGCAAAGGCTTTTCAAGGAATATGATTTGTTTAAGGAAATTGCTTACGTAGAAGAAGTAGTACCTGAAGATACCGGGAGGCATGCCACTTTCATGGTCCTTCAAAGAGCATTGATTTTATTAAAAAAAATGGATTAGAGTGAATAATCCAAAAATTAAAGAAGACACAATCTTCTTTTTAAAAACTGAACGTGAAATAATGTGGGGATAATTACACTAAGAGACAAGCAAAAGACGAAAATTACCAAAAATGACCTATATTTTCGAATCTTACCCGAGCTGTCACCCTTTTCCCGAGATAGCAGTCGCCGCAAGTTTATACAAGTTTATACAATTTTATACAAATTTATACAATGTATAAAACTGTATAAATTTGTATAAGTGTGTATATGCGAGTGAATAAATCTGTATATTAAGGATGTTTGTGTGATTTTTTACTTTTTTTGTGTATATTTTTGTATTTCTCTCATTGCTACATATTTATATATGTATATTCATGTATAATTTAATGTTTAGAGGGAGATTTGTGTGTATAAACTTGTCCAAAGCAATGATTTAGACGCAATAAACAACATAAATTCAGTAAAATACAAAAAAGTAATGACACCATTGGCGGGGGAAGGTGTTTGCCGGTGGCTTAGTGGCTGGGGAGGGGAAAATTTGATAGCTAGGGTGTTTTTTAATGAAGGAGTGCTAAAATTTGTAATTTTAGGGGTGGGTGCTATGCATGAAAAAGAAAATATGGCCTCCTATTTGTAATTTTGGGTAGTGGGCTGCCTATTTTTGAAAATTCCCCAATAATGTGGTAAGAGGCACGTCCTTTCCTGTTAAAAAGTCTTTGCAAGCAACGTAGCGTTTCGGTAAGCCGTACTTCTATTTGTTTTTAATTTTTTGATTTCAAATAGGTATCTTGTTTAAATAAGTTTTTTTTAATTGTGAAGGTTAATTTGGTAATATGACTTTTTCATCTTTTGAGTACATGCTTTTATAGTAATATGATTTAAAATGCGACAGGGTGAAGTGAGGCTTTTTACCAAATGTAGTGCGAGCATCAATCTAATTTTATCACTATTAAAAATGAGGGCTAACAGTGCTATTTAGGGAATTTGACATATGATTTGTTTAATGTTAGGTGAGCGCTCAGCGTGCTTAGGTGCAGAATCAGGCGTTTGATGCACAAGGCTCACAGACAATCCCACACCTGATGCTCAAGGTATTTTGACAGTGTCCCACCCAAGGGCGAGTCTAAAGAAGAACCTTTCAACATAGAGCAAAATATTGATCTTATTTAAGAACATGTCCAAATTTATAACTTAAATGTATGAAATATTTTAATTTTCTCATGCGTTAAAATTAAGAGCTATAAGCTTGGATAAGCTTGAAGTTTTGACTGATAACTAAGGAACAGATCCAAGGACATGTTCCTTTGAATCACTGCAGCTGAATAAATAAATCATGCAAAATCATTTAAGCTGAAATATTATTTATTATCCTAAGTCTAATGTTTATCTTGATAATTATGCAGGTCTAAACGTGATATAAAAAGATTGCATAAAGAGTGGATAAGGGCTAAAGGATTTCGGGTGATCTAGTGAAGAGTTCAATTAGGACTCAAACTCTTGGAAGCTTTGGAGTTCTAATTACTCAAGACTTCATGGATTCTGAAGCTATAAAACCAGGAGCATTTCAGCTATTGAAGTGTGCACAAATATAGAGAGAATCGAGCATAGCATTGAAAGAGTCTTTATCTTATTTGTGTAATCATTAAGCTACAGGGAACTAAGTAAGAACCTGTTCCTTAGATTGAGTCTTGTCAAAGTTCAATCTTAGTTCAACTGTAGTAGGTACTATCGAGTTGTATCATTTAAATTCAAGTCTTGTACTTGAGAAACTTCACTGATCGTGAAAGGGGTCAATAGAGGATTAGAGTTAGTCCTAGCTTAGTAAGAAGGTAGTCTTTGTAACCAAGTGTGCTTTTACATAGTGAAGTTGAAATCCTACTTGGAAGAGTAGGTCGTGGTTTTTTGATCCCGAGTTCAAGGGGTTTTTCCACGCTAATATTGGGTGTTCATTTACTTACAGTTTTAATTCCGCATATAATACAGTAAAGGAACACATTGAAGAAACTGGTCCTTAAAACAGTAAGTGGTGTGTCTTGGGAAATAACAATTATTTCAGAGCGGGTTATCCTTGAAAAGGCTAATACCTAGGATTAGAATGAGTACATCACAGGAAAATGGTGAGGGTCAGTCAACTGTTAGGGCACCTTTGTTCAATAGAAAATACTACTCATGGTGGAAGGAAAGGATGAGAGATCATCTTTAGGCCGAGGATTATGAGTTATGGGACATAGTGACTGAAGGTCCCATGATTCCAATGAAAAAGGATGCTGAAGGAAATGATGTTCCCAAAACCAGAAAGGAATGCAATGCTGAAGACTTAAGGCAGTGGGAAAAGAATGCCAAAGCAAGGAAGTGGCTTGTCTGTGGACTTAGTCCTGATGAGTGCACTAGAATTAGAGGGTATACCACTGCAAAGGAAATTTGGGATGCTCTACAGGTTGCTCATGAAGGAACAAGTCAAGTTAAAAGATATAGAGGTACACTTCTTTTTGCTGAATATGAAAGTTTTAAAATGAAAGAAGGAGAATCAATTTCTGAAATGTACACTAGATTTAATGCTATTTCATCTGAACTTATTTTCTTGAGAAGGGTTTTAACTGTTGAAGATAGAGTTGAAAAAATCCTAACTAGAGTTCTTCCAGATTCTTAGGAGATTAAGGCTTGTGCTATAATAGAAAGCAAGGATCTTACCACCTTATCCTTAGATGAGCTTATAGGTAATTTGAAAATTTATGAACTGAGGAAAAAGGTTAAGAACATAGGTGAACAAGTTAAAACTAAACCCAACCTAGGTTTGACTGCTGTTGATAAGCCTGTTGATGATAAGGAACTGGTCCTTATAGCTGATGTGTGGGCAAAATGCCACACATTACCTTCGATTTACTTGAGCTTTTGTTGTGCATTATTGATTAAATACGTGCACTTATCATGTTTTAGTTGCATATTACAGGATATTGAAGCTGTAGTGATGAATGGATGAAAACAAGTCAAAACAAGGTGATGTTCGGCATTTTATGCCTTCTTTTCCTTAATATTTCCGCACATTTGAGCTTGTTTTGCACTTGTTTGATAGCTTGTGAATGTGGTTTTACGCTGATGTTGTGTTGTTCGTGTGTAGGTCGTTACGCGATACATTTGGAGCGTTTCAGAGCTTAATTGAGCATGAATTGGTTGAAGGATGTTTGAAGATTGGATTGAGCACACAAAGGCACGACACAAGCCGAGTTTTGGAGCGAAAGAAGGGCATTTTGGCTTGGCGCTACAGGCCATGCGCCGCGCAGCCTATCGCGCAAGGTGGCTAGGCGCGGTTCATGGCGTGCCGCATGGCCATAGCGTGCAAGAAATGGCGTCTTCTGCCTAGTGTTGCGCGATCGTGGGCGCGGGGCGCCCGTTATAGCGCCCCTTGTGCGCGTTTTTACCCCCTATTCCTTCTAGCATCGGATCTAACTTATTACCAAGGGTTTAGAAACATTATAAATAGTTTATTACTTAGTTTTTGGAAGTACGGCTTGACTTTGGAGCAATATTGAGAGCTACACACTTCATTGAACAAGGGTTATTCCCAATCTTTCATCTATTACATGAAGTATTTCATTATTACACCAAATCTTTGTCTTGTGATCATGAATATGTGTGGCTAATTTCCTAACGTTCTGGGGTTAGAGTTTACATGAAAGTTGATTGTTGAAGATTGATTTCCATTGATTGAATCCCATAACGGGTTACTTATTCTTTCTTGATTTAACTTGTATAATTGTTAGAGCTCGATAGTTATACATCATCTATGATTTTTGGGTTGAACTCGAAAGAGAGAACCCGGGCATCGGGGAATCAATTCGCGGGTAGGATAGACATATACTTGCTTGCCTAGTTTAACTAATTACAGGATCGTTAATGCGTGCATGTGATTTAACCCGTAGACATACAGGGATTAAAGTAGCTTGCATAGATTGTGAAGAACTGAAAGGTTTTCATAATTACATTTAACCTGTCAGTTAGTAACCCGGGATTTAAGAAGTGGAATCAATTGAATACATCAACTGGATTGTTCGTAACTCTGACCCTGGTGTTGACACCCAATTTTGTCCCGGAAGTTTCAATTAAAAGCCTAATTATTTTAATTAAAATTAATTTGGAAATTAAAGGCAATTGATAAATTTAAGTTAAAAATGGCTAAAATTACAATGCGTAGCATTAATTTCAGCCTACCCTTACAATTCCTCCACTCACCTATTAACATCTAAATCAGGCTAAATTCGTTCCTTCCTACCAAAATTTAGCCTAGATGTGCAAACACTTATATAACTCATAATACCCAAAACTTAGATATCTATTTTCGGTTCTCTTCTTCCCCTGGAACCCGACCCAATTTCGAACCCGAGATTTTCCCCCCAATTTCAACCGCGAATCCGTCCAAATCTATGGGGTCCCCTCTCCTCCAGATCATCCTCGTACGAACCTTATCCGTTAGAGCCCGTTAGAGGGCTATTTGGGTATTTTTACCCACTCCTTAAAACCCTAAGGGGGCTTACACATAAAGGGGTCATCTTCTAGCTCGAGAAGGAGGGGCCGTGAATAGAGGTAAGAAAAAGGGGTTCGAGTTTTGGTTCTATGAGTTCAAGTTTAAAATGGGAAAATAGCGGAGGGGAATGAAGTAAAAAGGTGGTAGCAGTCGTTAAGGTGAAAGTATAGGAAAATGGGAGTTCTGGTGATAAGCTTTAGACATAAAATAGCAGCAGCATTAACATAAGAAACTTAAGATTCTATTGTGTCGTCGCGTCGCCATTCAAGTTATCGACCTTGATCGAGTCGACGACCTCGTTCGAGTTGCTCTTTCTTCGGATACCTCGCCTTAGCTCACTGCTCCGCAAAAGGTAATACGCCGAAACCTCTACTATTTCAACTATTTTAAGTTGAATAAAATGTTGCTTGTATCTATTACTGGGTTGATATTAACTGCACTTTAATGAAATCTTATTTCCCCTCTGTGTGTGTTAAAGATTTGAAGTATGAGCATTGTTAAAAATTGTATCTTTTACTGATTTTGTGTGTCTTGTTAAATAAATAGTGTGCTCATCTACAACCTATCTAGTTGATGCCCTCATTCGTTCAAAAACTGTTTAAATTAATCAATAGGAATGTTACTTGAATCTGGATTGAAGAAGCGGTTTGAAGTTGTTTTGCTAAGCTTGTTCTGTTAAGTTAAGGCTATTGTGTCCTGTTTTCAGTTAGTCTTAAGCTTCGTTGGTTCTGTTGAAGGAGTTCAGGATAGAGGAGCTTAGGGCAGGGTGTTAGGCAGTGTAGATGTAAAATTAGCAGGAGTTAGCAGGTTTGGTTCTTGTTCTGTTTGAGGGAGTGCAGGGATATCCCTGGTATTTGAAAGGAGTGTGTGTGGGTGTTATTTTAAGTAGTTGCAGGTTGAGAGGGGTTCTGGTGGTTGCAGGCTGTTTGTAGAAGTTCAGGGAATGGCTTTGGAGATTAGCAGGAGTTTAGGTAGTTTGTGAGAGTGTTATGGTGTATGCAGAGCTTGGTATGGTGGGCTTGCAGATGATTAGAGGTCTGGTTAGCTGGAGGTTTGTTTCAGGTACTGCGACTTAGTTCTTGTGTGGTGTATAGCTGTTTTTTGGAGGGAGTCTAGTGGCCTACATGAGTTTGTGAAGGTCCTGAAGGTAGTGTAGTTGCTGCAGGTATTTAGAGGAGATTCAGTTGGTTTATATGCAGTGTAGGAGGTCAGGAGAGTGTATGTGAAAGCAGGGTATCCCTAGGCTTGTTTGGTTTGCTGCAGGTTCTAAGGGAGTAAGCAGATGTGCTGAAGGCTGTGAGGGCGATGTTGCCAATGGGAGTATCTGCTTGTTATGTGTTCTGGGTCCTAAGTATTGCCTTTAGTTTCTTCCCTCATTCAGTAGTTATTTTCTTTCATGGAATGTTTTCCTTAATAACCTGAAGTCATCCTATAGCAGTGGATATATTTTGTCCTGTCGCGAACCTTATCTCCTGGTTCATATTCAGCTTCAGTGTGTTAGCTTTTGAATTAGCTGTGAGGATTCATTTTAGTGCTGGCCTGATTATCCATTTCTCTTCTGGATTATTGTGTTAAAAGCCTCATTTTTAGATGTAGTGCCTCAATGTGGGTAAGTTTATTAAAGAGGATATCTATTCTAGTTCAAGATTAAAAGGTTAAACTTGGATATGAACCATAAAGTTTTCACTTTTTGATTGTATCTTGAAAGATCTAATCCTTAACACTTTAAGTGTATTTTTGTTTATGTTTTTCCAGTTTATGCTTAAGATAAAGCTTTCATTTTTTATGTTCTAGTCATGGAAGAAGTTTATGGTTTTAAAGTTTAGGCTTTCATTTTTCTTTTAAAAGGAGTCATTTGCGTGAAGGTTTGGAATGAAAATTGTTCGTCTAATTAAAAGTTAGAATGGCAGTGTCATGTATGTGTCTGGGTATTTAATTAAGCAAATCCAAATGGGTCTGTTAAAATAAAACATTGTCTTTGTTCATAAAGTGTCTTTGAGGGTGTTCTGGAATGCCTTCCATTTGCTCGATTGTTAGCTGTCAAAAGAAACTTAGAGTAGCTTAGTTTTAGTCTCCTTTGCTCTTATGTGCTTAGCATACTGTTAATTTGGTTAAAATATATAAAGTTTGAATCTTTTCTTTATCTCGAAGTATAAAGTTTGGCGTTTGGGGTGTTCAGTAAAATGTTAGCAATTTCTTATCTCGGAGTAACAACTTTAATAAGCTTGATATGTTTGAAAATAGAAAAGAAACAAGCTTACTGTAGAATCAATATGTTGTCTTGAAGTAATAACTCTCAACATAAGGCCTTCTTCTTATCACGTGCATGGTTAGGTTGTTTTGTCATAGCTAATCTAATACTGGAACATATCTCGAAAGCTTTGGTAGTATTACTGAAGGCATAAGTTAGGAGATAGCATTTTGTTCCCTATTTTCCTATGTATCAAGTCTCCTGGAGACCTTGCCTTTATTTGCTTGGTTGTCATTCTAATATACTTAAGTGGTCTTTTAAAATTCATTTCCTCTGATTTGCATGCATGCTCATCCTTATCTTTTGCTTTATTTACATGACAAATGCACTGGCTTGAGTTAAATTTGAACTCTGCATCCTCACGTCAAGGGAAGACTAGGACGCTGTTGCTTCCAAAGGTCAAGTTCGTCGCATAATTTGACACCAGGCCTTGGGGAGCTTATTATTTGGCCCTCATTTCTGAATGACTTTCACCTCATTCAGTCATCCTTCCGGGTTCTATCTTTAACTTTGTCTCCCCTTTCTTTAGGATATTTATGCATATAAATTTGTAAAATACTTTATTTATTAATGTATATTTGATTTGTCTGAATGAGTATTTTACTTTTATGTTCATTTCCTTTATTTTGGAGTTACTATTTAATTTATCGCAAAATAGTGGCCAGTTATGCAAATGCGTGCAAAATTTCATAAAATTTTCAAAAACCGCGCTTAATAAATGACTATGAGGAAGGACTTCTATCTTATTGATACGAAGTAGTTTCTTTAAAAGGTCAAAATCCATAAAGAAGTTTTAATTAACTTCTAAATGTCCCGAAACAACTTTGCAAAAAACGACTTGAAATCTAAGTTCCATCTTATGATGAGACACTCGGGTTTTAAAGTTGAAATTGAGCAAGTGCCATTTACGCGCTATTACATACGAGTTGGCAAAGAAATTAGGACGATCAAATCGTTCCTTTTTTTTAAAGAAAATGCGCTTTAATTTCATTTTATTTTATTTTAAAAATAATTAAAGCTTTTAAACAAATTTTAAATCTTTTGAAAACTTACTAAATTTAATTAGTTGAATTAATTAATAGTTCAATTAATTATTTTTAGAAAAGCGCATAAATAGCACTTGCAAATATTTTGGAAACCTGTCGGATTAACCGTTTTTAACGGAATTTCGAAAGTGCCTTAAAAACCTTCTTTCGAAATTAGCAAAACCTCTTACCTTTAGAATCTCTGAAAGAAAGACCGTCTTTTTTATAAAACGGAGTTTTGCACGCATTTGTTTATCTGGTTCCCCGTTTTTCCTTAAATTGGGTGGCGACTCCAAAAACTCCAAAAGAGTTAGTCCATCCTGTCGATATTCCTAAATTTTAATCCTTCGGGGTTAATTTTTTGGGGGTTCAACAGCATGGCGACTCCGCTGGGGAGCAATAAATGTTTTGACCATAAAGGTTTCCAGTTATTTGCAACTAGCAGGCTTAATTTATTTTGTTTTATTATACCTGTTTGTTTGTATGTCACGGAAAGCATGTCACTACACCCTTATTTGCGCACATATAAACTGGCATTCCGTTCATATTTCCCCCACTCCTGGGAACCTCTTGCATTCTCACTCAAATATCCGCGAGGTGTGTGCATACGCACCCGCACTTTCTTCCACTAAAGAACCCTTTGACGAGTTGGTGTACCGGCGGATTGTCGTGGGAGTTATTCGACCACGAAGCCGCCTGCCACTCACCTGTTAGCCTCAACCGTTAACCCACTCTTAGATGGATCTTTTAGGAGCATGCATGCATTTACACCTTAGTCTGGACCCGGTCCTTGGTACCGCCTCCATAGTTAGGAAACCACCCTTACGTCAGCGGGTTCTTGAAACCCAACGACAATGCATATTATGTGTTGTGTGATAACGAAACCTCAGTCCTCGCCATGTTTTAAGCAAAATCAGATTTAGAATTTTGTCTCCCATTTTGTCTTTTAGGTTAGAAAGTGGAAGAATTTAGCAGAATCTGTGTGGTCATAGTAGTCCACGGAGAATTCGACATCATAGTGCAGAATTTTGTGAAGAAGACAGAAGTGTAGTCCGGGAAAAGTTAGGCAGATTTGGTTGGTTTGTGTTTTGGAGATGGCCTGGTATAGTGAGATCTAAGAGGCGAAGCCCCTGGTGTCTTTAAAAGGATCAGTGGGGCCCCTCTCGTGAATGGCTTTGCGTGTGTGCAGGCCTATGTTGACTGTCCAGCTGCATTCATGATAATTGAAGTATGCTTGTCGCATACTAGGAGAGTGAAGCCCCTATGTCTATAAACGACCAATGGGGTCCCTCCTTGAAGACCAGTGCGGTCTTGGCTACCTAGGAAACTGAGAGGCTTGATTAAAGTCGAGGACCAGTGAGGAGCCTTATGAACAAGGTCTGTGAGCCTTGCAAAACCTAGGAAGCTGAGAGGCTTGACCAAAGCCAAGGACCAGTGAGGTTTTATTTGTAAAAGGTCAATTGGAACCTTTTATGATTTGCAGTCTGGCATTGTGAAGGCAGTTGGAAATCTCACCCCTGGATATTATAAAACAATCGGGAGTTGTGCTTGGAGGAGCGACGATGTTTGCAAAAGATATGGAGGGTTGTTTAAGGTTAGGCATTTTTTTTAGAATTCTGTGCAGATGTTGTGGAGAGCATGAGCTGTGTTGGAATTTCGAGTTGATACCAACTTTTGGACGGTAGTTGGGATAACATAATTGCAGTGTCAAGACGGAGAGTTGATTGTTATTGTTACTATTGCTTACTCTAAATCTGAATTGCTCAAAACTGGCATGAACTATTTTTCGTTACCACTTGTTTGCGCGATTAGGCTTACCTCTAGCACAAAGAGGCACCTTACAGGGTAGGACGCGCCCGCATTTTCATTTACGCTCAACTAATTGTGATTGCCACATGTCAAACTTGCTTAAAATGCAAAGCGCTACGTGACGCGCGCTACGTGATTGTATGCAATGTTGTTAATGACACGCAGACTAACATAGTTTACCTTTTGAATTTTTCTTTTGTTTGATTATTCCCCAAAGAGAGAGAGTTTGATTCGTGTTGACTCCCGAGTTGGTTAAGTGTCTAATCTAAAGTGAAGTAAGCAATGACTGATAATCAGACTGGTATCCCTGCATCTTCTAATGAGCAAGCAGTTGTTGTTCCTGATGAACAAATTGTTAGAATGGCTAAGCAGATTGAGTGTATGCAAGCTGAACTAGACAAAATGAAAGGGTCGAGCCACCAAAACGCGCCAGCCGTGCTATCAACTCTGAACCCCAATGTTGAAACTGCCAATCCAAACACGCCTTTAAATTCCAGTGTCATTCATATGCTTGCACCACTTAACAACATCCCAAATGCATTCATTAACCAAAACAACTTGCCTCACTATCAATATTTACATGCCAAAGATACTCCTCGTCCTCCACAATCCAAAGCACCTATTTCTATGGCTGTTGCTCCTCAAAATGCCAATGATCCAAGACAAGGATATCCCGAAGCCCAATACTATGAGCATGACCCCAATGGTAAGAATGTGGATTTCACTAACTATGAAGTGCCTGCAACCGTGAAAAAGCAGGGAAGGATAGTTGAGCAAGGGGAGATAATCCAAACGTTGAAAATCATGCAGCAATCCATCAAGGATTTGCAAGTGTCTAGAGGACGTCAAAGCATCTCCTACCGCAATCTTTATCTATACCCTGACGTTACTCTTCCTCCCGGGTTTAAGGTGCCAAAATTTGAAATGTATGATGGTCATAGTGACCCATTTGTTCATTTGACCAAATATCTCAACCGAATGAGGGTTGCGGGAGGTAAAGAGGAACTTCTGATGGCCTTCTTCAGTCATAGTCTGGAAGGTATTGCTGCTGAATGGTTTGCAAGGCAGGATATAAGCAAGTGGCATGAGTTTGATGACATAGCCAGTGATTTTACAAAGCAGTTTGAGTACAATGTCGAGATGGCTCCTGACCTTATAACCTTGTCCAATCTGAAGAAGAAACCAATAGAAACCTTTAGGGAATACGCACTGAGATGGCGTGAACAGGCTGCAAGGGTGCGACCACCAATGACTGAGGAAGACATGGTAAAGTACTTCATCCGAGCTCAAGATGATTCTTATTACATGCACTTGCTCCCTATGATGGGTAAA
The DNA here is from genome assembly GCA_029990175.1 of Petunia secreta. NCBI lineage: Eukaryota > Viridiplantae > Streptophyta > Magnoliopsida > Solanales > Solanaceae > Petunia > Petunia secreta. Next base: position 56,890,804 of record JARKIP010000024.1, on the reverse strand, counting down.
CCTTATTCTGAACTTCTTGTGATGGGAGAGATGGTTGAAGAAGGGGTTAAGACAGGGCGAATTGTAAGTTTTGCCGCAATGAAGGCAACTACGCAAGCCATCCAGACTGGTATGGGCAATTTTGAGAAGAGAAAGAGGGAAGATGAATTTGGAATTGATATGGCTGATATCAACCAAAGGCCAAACAAGAAGCCAACCTTCAGAAACTCATCAAATCAATCTATTTACAGAAGCACACTATATCCAACTTATCCAAGTCAGCATCAAAATCCACCCGCTCCATGTCCAGTCTATAATGCCCAACCCAGTTACCAGCAATTTGCAGCAACCGCTTATCACCCTTATTCACAACCGCAAGCATACAATTACCCTCAACAACATCAGCCACCTGTGGCTCGCCAGTCTAAACCATCAGGATCGCATCCCAAATATGAGAAGAAGCAGCGTCGAAAATTCACATCTTTAGGTGAACCACAAGCTCAATTGTATGAAAGATTAAAAGATGTGGGAATGCTAGAACCACTATCAGGAAATGGTACATTTGACCCTCCCCCACAATGGGTTGATGGAACCAAATATTGTGCTTACCATGCAGAATTTTTCAAGCACGACACTAACGAATGTGTTGCTCTTAAACACAAGATCCAAGATTTAATCGAAGATGGATCAATCCAGATGGGAGAATACCAAAATTTATCAATCCAAGTACAATCAAGATAGCTCACAAGCGGCGCAAGCAAGTGTTTTTTTTCTCATTTCATGTAATTTTAATTGTAATGCGAACTACGCGTAACCTGATTCCCAAGGCGGGATACGTAAGCAACTCACATAGAGCTCGGTTACACTAGCATAGGAATCCCATATTTCCTCTTTTATGTAATCTTGAACTACTTTTGGTCTGATTCCTGGAATGGCAACAGGATAAGTAAGCAATCCACATCGGATTCGATCAGGTTTTGTAATGCTTTAAGGCTTGTTTATCTTTGATGATGTAATTCCGAACTATGCATCTGGGCAGATGTGTAGGCATTCCTATTCGGATTCGGCTTCGTACTTAGATTGCCATATTTCCCAAATCTTTATGTAAGCAGAACTACGCACGGTCTGATTCCCGTGGAGGGATACGTAGGCGCTCTTAACGGGCTCGACTCTATAATATTAAAATTTCCAGTCTCCCCTAAGGCAAGCAACTGGGGCAATTTTGCAAGATAATTTGAAGATTTGAAAGATAGCAACTGGGGCAAATTTTGCAAAATAAGTTGAAGATTCAGGAGATCATAACTGGGGCAAATTTTGCAAGGCAAGTTGAAGATTTGAAAGATCATAACTGGGGCAAATTTTGCAAGGCAAGTTGAAGATTTGAAAGATCATAACTGGGGCAGATTTTGCAAAAGCCGTATTGCTTGACAAAGAGTTTGTAGGTCAAGTCTCAAAAGACGGATCGCAAATCTAGACAAAGGGAGAAGAAGGAAGCGGATGAAGAATGAAGGCTCGACTCAGCATGACTCAAACTCTCCCCCCCTCCCTAAAAAAACTAACAATTTTTCTTTGAGAGCAGGGACATTAAGATCTGCAAAGGAGGATAAACATCTTAGCAAGTCAATCTCTAAGATTCTCATCGCTTGGATTACAACAATATTTGGATAAAGCTCGTGCTTCATGACTCGACGCTTTTCCACTTTGCCGAAAGGCGGCATTTCTATTTCCCATAACTCTTGCAATTTGTTAAGCATATCTGTTCATTTCTCTTCATGAGAACGCTTACTAAAGTTCTATTTTTTGATTTTCAGATATTGCCAATCCTAAGGGGTTCACTTTGTTTTATAATCAAGACCATTCCTCCGTGGAAGAGTTCAGAGAGTGTAACGTATTCACATGTTCACGCTTTCGAGAAGCGTCTTTATATTTCAGGCTTTCGAAAAGCGTCTTTATGTTCACGCTTTTGGTAAGTGTATTTATGTCACCTCGAAGGTGTTAGTTATTTGAATGCCTCGAAGGCGTAATTTTGTTGCCCCGGAGGCGTATTTATGTCACCTCGAAGGTGTTAGTTATTTGAATGCCTCTAAGGCGAGATTTTGTTGCCCCTGAGGCGTATTTATATCACCTCGAAGGTGTTAATTATTTAAATGCCTCTAAGGCGTAATTTTGTTGCCCCTGAGGCGTATTTATATCACCTCGAAGGTGTTAATTATTTAAATGCCTCTAAGGCGTAATTTTGTTGCCCCTGAGGCGTATTTATATCACCTCGAAGGTGTTAATTATTTGAATGCCTCTAAGGCGTAATTTTGTTGCCCCGGAGGCGTATTTATGTCACCTCGAAGGTGTTAGTTATTTGAATGCCTCTAAGGCGTAATTTTGTTGCCCCGGAGGCGTATTTATGTCACCTCGAAGGTGTTAGTTATTTGAATGCCTCTAAGGCGAGATTTTGTTGCCCCTGAGGCGTATTTATGTCACCTCGAAGGTGTTAGTTATTTGAATGCCTCGAAGGCGTAATTTTGTTGCCCCGGAGGCGTATTTATGTCACCTCGAAGGTGTTAGTTATTTGAATGCCTCTAAGGCGAGATTTTGTTGCCCCTGAGGCGTATTTATGTCACCTCGAAGGTGTTAGTTATTTGAATGCCTCTAAGGCGAGATTTTGTTGCCCCTGAGGCGTATTTATGTCACCTCGAAGGTGTTAGTTATTTGAATGCCTCTAAGGCGTAATTTTGTTGCCCCGGAGGCGTATTTATGTCACCTCGAAGGTGTTAGCTATCTGAATGCCTCGAAGGCGAAATTTTGTTGCCCCGGAGGCGTATTTATGTCACCTCGAAGGTGTTAGTTATTTGAATGCCTCGAAGGCGAAATTTTGTTGCCCCGGAGGCGTATTTATATCACCTCGAAGGTGTTAGTTATCTGAATGCCTCTGAGGCGTAATTTTGTTGCCCCGGAGGCGTATTTATGTCACCTCAAAGGTGTTAGTTATTTGAATGCCTCTAAGGCGTAATTTTATTGCCTCAAAGGCGTATTTCTGTCACCTCGAAGGTGTTGATTATTTAAATTCCTCTAAGGAGTAATCTTTTATGGTCTCGATAGACGTTTGCACACTTTCTTGAGCACATTTTGTATCCTGCTGAGGCATTTATACATTTTCTATACATACTTTTATAGCCTTACATTGCTAATAAGTTTGTTAAGACATGCAGGATAATGTGAATACTTTCGGACGTAGTCCTACTTTTGGTTGGAGCGCAATCTAATATATTTTCAAATTGCCTCTTCATGATTTAAAGTTTCTACCAACGGCCCCGAAGTCATCTTGCCTCACAAAGCCAGATTTCTCCATTAATCGATTGGAGACAAGCTTATCATTGATATTGCGACCAGCATCTACAAGTTTTATAGTCGTTATTCCTTTATTACTTCATTTATTAAGCTTTATTTGCAGTTACTCGCTTACCGTTCGTCAAGTTTATTACAGGATATTAGCAGCACCGCAGCAGTGAACTGGAGCATAACGTGGAACTCTTTCTTAGCAGTGAACTGGGGCAATCGTTGATATGAGCTAGACTCGTCAACGAGGATCTGAAGAATCGCACTCGAACAAGCAAGTCATCCTAATCTTTCATTTCGGATTAGGGTGTCAATTTGGTTTCTTTCCTATTCGTGTCGTCTTTTCTGCCTATCGTGCGAGTCTTCGTATATAAGTGTCGTCGAACTACATATGGCCTGATTCTCTTTCAGCCCGAGATATGTAGGCAACCCGAAAACCAGAGTTCTGCCATGTCTCTAAGCCTCGCACTTTGGTTCTTGGAATCGAAGTCCTTGGCTTTCTCGCGACAAAATTGGTTTTCCGTCAACTTCTTTACCCTAAAAACTCTTTCATCCTTTTCCGGGTAAAGAGGGGCAGCTGTTGACACCCAATTTTGTCCCGGAAGTTTCAATTAAAAGCCTAATTATTTTAATTAAAATTAATTTGGAAATTAAAGGCAATTGATAAATTTAAGTTAAAAATGGCTAAAATTACAATGCGTAGCATTAATTTCAGCCTACCCTTACAATTCCTCCACTCACCTATTAACATCTAAATCAGGCTAAATTCGTTCCTTCCTACCAAAATTTAGCCTAGATGTGCAAACACTTATATAACTCATAATACCCAAAACTTAGATATCTATTTTCGGTTCTCTTCTTCCCCTGGAACCCGACCCAATTTCGAACCCGAGATTTTCCCCCCAATTTCAACCGCGAATCCGTCCAAATCTATGGGGTCCCCTCTCCTCCAGATCATCCTCGTACGAACCTTATCCGTTAGAGCCCGTTAGAGGGCTATTTGGGTATTTTTACCCACTCCTTAAAACCCTAAGGGGGCTTACACATAAAGGGGTCATCTTCTAGCTCGAGAAGGAGGGGCCGTGAATAGAGGTAAGAAAAAGGGGTTCGAGTTTTGGTTCTATGAGTTCAAGTTTAAAATGGGAAAATAGCGGAGGGGAATGAAGTAAAAAGGTGGTAGCAGTCGTTAAGGTGAAAGTATAGGAAAATGGGAGTTCTGGTGATAAGCTTTAGACATAAAATAGCAGCAGCATTAACATAAGAAACTTAAGATTCTATTGTGTCGTCGCGTCGCCATTCAAGTTATCGACCTTGATCGAGTCGACGACCTCGTTCGAGTTGCTCTTTCTTCGGATACCTCGCCTTAGCTCACTGCTCCGCAAAAGGTAATACGCCGAAACCTCTACTATTTCAACTATTTTAAGTTGAATAAAATGTTGCTTATATCTATTACTGGGTTGATATTAACTGCACTTTAATGAAATCTTATTTCCCCTCTGTGTGTGTTAAAGATTTGAAGTATGAGCATTGTTAAAAATTGTATCTTTTACTGATTTTGTGTGTCTTGTTAAATAAATAGTGTGCTCATCTACAACCTATCTAGTTGATGCCCTCATTCGTTCAAAAACTGTTTAAATTAATCAATAGGAATGTTACTTGAATCTGGATTGAAGAAGCGGTTTGAAGTTGTTTTGCTAAGCTTGTTCTGTTAAGTTAAGGCTATTGTGTCCTGTTTTCAGTTAGTCTTAAGCTTCGTTGGTTCTGTTGAAGGAGTTCAGGATAGAGGAGCTTAGGGCAGGGTGTTAGGCAGTGTAGATGTAAAATTAGCAGGAGTTAGCAGGTTTGGTTCTTGTTCTGTTTGAGGGAGTGCAGGGATATCCCTGGTATTTGAAAGGAGTGTGTGTGGGTGTTATTTTAAGTAGTTGCAGGTTGAGAGGGGTTCTGGTGGTTGCAGGCTGTTTGTAGAAGTTCAGGGAATGGCTTTGGAGATTAGCAGGAGTTTAGGTAGTTTGTGAGAGTGTTATGGTGTATGCAGAGCTTGGTATGGTGGGCTTGCAGATGATTAGAGGTCTGGTTAGCTGGAGGTTTGTTTCAGGTACTGCGACTTAGTTCTTGTGTGGTGTATAGCTGTTTTTTGGAGGGAGTCTAGTGGCCTACATGAGTTTGTGAAGGTCCTGAAGGTAGTGTAGTTGCTGCAGGTATTTAGAGGAGATTCAGTTGGTTTATATGCAGTGTAGGAGGTCAGGAGAGTGTATGTGAAAGCAGGGTATCCCTAGGCTTGTTTGGTTTGCTGCAGGTTCTAAGGGAGTAAGCAGATGTGCTGAAGGCTGTGAGGGCGATGTTGCCAATGGGAGTATCTGCTTGTTATGTGTTCTGGGTCCTAAGTATTGCCTTTAGTTTCTTCCCTCATTCAGTAGTTATTTTCTTTCATGGAATGTTTTCCTTAATAACCTGAAGTCATCCTATAGCAGTGGATATATTTTGTCCTGTCGCGAACCTTATCTCCTGGTTCATATTCAGCTTCAGTGTGTTAGCTTTTGAATTAGCTGTGAGGATTCATTTTAGTGCTGGCCTGATTATCCATTTCTCTTCTGGATTATTGTGTTAAAAGCCTCATTTTTAGATGTAGTGCCTCAATGTGGGTAAGTTTATTAAAGAGGATATCTATTCTAGTTCAAGATTAAAAGGTTAAACTTGGATATGAACCATAAAGTTTTCACTTTTTGATTGTATCTTGAAAGATCTAATCCTTAACACTTTAAGTGTATTTTTGTTTATGTTTTTCCAGTTTATGCTTAAGATAAAGCTTTCATTTTTTATGTTCTAGTCATGGAAGAAGTTTATGGTTTTAAAGTTTAGGCTTTCATTTTTCTTTTAAAAGGAGTCATTTGCGTGAAGGTTTGGAATGAAAATTGTTCGTCTAATTAAAAGTTAGAATGGCAGTGTCATGTATGTGTCTGGGTATTTAATTAAGCAAATCCAAATGGGTCTGTTAAAATAAAACATTGTCTTTGTTCATAAAGTGTCTTTGAGGGTGTTCTGGAATGCCTTCCATTTGCTCGATTGTTAGCTGTCAAAAGAAACTTAGAGTAGCTTAGTTTTAGTCTCCTTTGCTCTTATGTGCTTAGCATACTGTTAATTTGGTTAAAATATATAAAGTTTGAATCTTTTCTTTATCTCGAAGTATAAAGTTTGGCGTTTGGGGTGTTCAGTAAAATGTTAGCAATTTCTTATCTCGGAGTAACAACTTTAATAAGCTTGATATGTTTGAAAATAGAAAAGAAACAAGCTTACTGTAGAATCAATATGTTGTCTTGAAGTAATAACTCTCAACATAAGGCCTTCTTCTTATCACGTGCATGGTTAGGTTGTTTTGTCATAGCTAATCTAATACTGGAACATATCTCGAAAGCTTTGGTAGTATTACTGAAGGCATAAGTTAGGAGATAGCATTTTGTTCCCTATTTTCCTATGTATCAAGTCTCCTGGAGACCTTGCCTTTATTTGCTTGGTTGTCATTCTAATATACTTAAGTGGTCTTTTAAAATTCATTTCCTCTGATTTGCATGCATGCTCATCCTTATCTTTTGCTTTATTTACATGACAAATGCACTGGCTTGAGTTAAATTTGAACTCTGCATCCTCACGTCAAGGGAAGACTAGGACGCTGTTGCTTCCAAAGGTCAAGTTCGTCGCATAATTTGACACCAGGCCTTGGGGAGCTTATTATTTGGCCCTCATTTCTGAATGACTTTCACCTCATTCAGTCATCCTTCCGGGTTCTATCTTTAACTTTGTCTCCCCTTTCTTTAGGATATTTATGCATATAAATTTGTAAAATACTTTATTTATTAATGTATATTTGATTTGTCTGAATGAGTATTTTACTTTTATGTTCATTTCCTTTATTTTGGAGTTACTATTTAATTTATCGCAAAATAGTGGCCAGTTATGCAAATGCGTGCAAAATTTCATAAAATTTTCAAAAACCGCGCTTAATAAATGACTATGAGGAAGGACTTCTATCTTATTGATACGAAGTAGTTTCTTTAAAAGGTCAAAATCCATAAAGAAGTTTTAATTAACTTCTAAATGTCCCGAAACAACTTTGCAAAAAACGACTTGAAATCTAAGTTCCATCTTATGATGAGACACTCGGGTTTTAAAGTTGAAATTGAGCAAGTGCCATTTACGCGCTATTACATACGAGTTGGCAAAGAAATTAGGACGATCAAATCGTTCCTTTTTTTTAAAGAAAATGCGCTTTAATTTCATTTTATTTTATTTTAAAAATAATTAAAGCTTTTAAACAAATTTTAAATCTTTTGAAAACTTACTAAATTTAATTAGTTGAATTAATTAATAGTTCAATTAATTATTTTTAGAAAAGCGCATAAATAGCACTTGCAAATATTTTGGAAACCTGTCGGATTAACCGTTTTTAACGGAATTTCGAAAGTGCCTTAAAAACCTTCTTTCGAAATTAGCAAAACCTCTTACCTTTAGAATCTCTGAAAGAAAGACCGTCTTTTTTATAAAACGGAGTTTTGCACGCATTTGTTTATCTGGTTCCCCGTTTTTCCTTAAATTGGGTGGCGACTCCAAAACTCCAAAAGAGTTAGTCCATCCTGTCGATATTCCTAAATTTTAATCCTTCGGGGTTAATTTTTTGGGGGTTCAACACCTGGATCGCTCCCTTGATATTGTTAACAACCAAAGTTCTGCCCAATTGCTCGCTTTCATCTTTAGCACTTTACTTACTGCATTTTAGTTATAAAAATTCTTATAACCATTGGAAAAAGACCCCTGGATAGTTTGTTCAGGAATTGTTTATTAAGCACTAGTCTGCATAGTCCTCGTGGGAACGATACTCGACTTTGTCACTTTATTACTTGGCGACCGCGTATACTTGCGTGTGCGTTTGGGAGCAACAAGTTTTTGGCGCCGTTGCCGGGGACTAATTACAGACTAATTACTTTTGAACAATTACTTAATTGCTATTCAGGTTTAATTTTTTTGTTGAGTTTCTTGTGCTGTTTCAGGCAATAGGTTTTGAATGCAAAGGAACAAAAAGGACGAATCACTCGCACCTTTCGATCCCGAGCCTGAAAGAACCTTGAGGAAGACAAGGAAAGAAGCGAGAGATCGAGAAGCATTAGCAATCGTACTTGCCTCCCTTCCTGTTGAAATGGCTGAAGAACAAGCAGTAGCAGTGCGAGATGTGGCTCTTCCTAGTCTGAAAGGAGTAGAGTCAAGTATTGTGAAGCCTGCTATTACTGGAAATTTTGAGATCAAGCCCGGCATGATTCAGTTGCTGCATGTGACGGGGCAGTATGGTGAATTCCTGCATAAAGATCCGCAGCAACACTTGCAGAACTTTCTGGAGATCAGTGATACTTATACACCGGCAGGTGTGCCTACTGATTATGTGCGAATGACTTTGTTCCCATTTTCATTGATTGGGACAGCAAGGAAGTGGTTAAAGGCTGAAAAGCCTGGGTCTATCACTACTTGGGAGGATTTAGCTAAGAAATTCTTGGCTAAGTTTTATCCGTCTGCTAAGACGGCCAGGTTGAGGAGTGCAATTTTGTCCTTCAGGCAGTTTGAAGGCGAATCATTATATGCAGCCTGGGAGAGATTTAAAGCGTTATTGAGAGATTGTCCTCACCACAATCAAACTAATGAGGTTATTGCACACACTTTTGTTGAGGGGTTGAACCAACATACTAAGATTGTGGTTGATGCTGCTGCTGGAGGCCAAGTGCTGGCCTTAAATTTTGAACAGATCTATGACTTACTTGATAAGTTTTCACAGAGCAATCCTGATTGGCAAGGTGATGGCAGAGCTAATATACATAGTGAGGGGGCTAGCAGAGCTGCTACGCAGAAAGCTGCTGGGGTACTTCAACTAGATGGAATTACAGAGTTGCGAGCGAAGATGGATGCGATTTCCAATCAAATCAGCAAGCTGGCCCTCCAAGCAAAGCCACAACCAGCTCTAGTGCAGCAAGTTCAGACCTTTTGTGAGGTATGTGGTGAGGATCATAGCACTGAGGTTTGTCCCTCTAACCCAGAGTCAGTATATTATGTGGGTAATCAGAACAGATCACAGGGACAAAACCGAAATCAGTATGGTAATAATTATAACACGGGTTGGCGTAATCACCCAAATTTTTCTTGGAGGGATACCCGTGAGCAGTTTCAGGGTAATGAGAGAGCCCAATTTACTCAAAACAATGCACCACAGCAGGGATCGCAGTCTCAGGCTCAACCACAGCAGTCTAATACTATGGAGGATATGCTCAAGAAAATTCTTGCAGGTCAGCAAAAGCTCATTGATGAGTCAGCATCTCAGGCACAAACAATTAAAGATTTGAGCAATGCACAGAAAGATCTTGAAAGACAATTGGGGCAGCTTGCTGGAGCACAAAATAATAGACCTCGGGGTGCTTTACCGAGTGATACAGAGAAGAATCCTAGAGAATTTGTGCAAGCAGTGACTTTGAGGAATGGAAGAGCACTGGAGGAAGTTCCCCCAAAGCCAAGGAAGCCTGTTGATGAGTTAGAGCCAAATGTTGATAGGGAAGTGGAAAAAGAAGCAGAAAAGGTAACTGAAAAGCAGCCCGAGTCTGCTATTGTGAGACCACCACCACCTTTCCCGCAGAGACTTCAGAAGCAGAAAGTTGATGCAGCATGCAAGAAATTTTTGGAGATATTGAGTCAAATTCAGGTAAATATTCCTTTGGTGGAGCTTTTGCGGGATGTTCCCAAATATGCTAAATACATCAAGGATATTGTTGCTAACAAGAGAAGATTGACTGAGTTTGAGACAGTTGCACTTACTGAGGAGTGCAGTTCCAGAGTTAGAAGCAAGCTTCCGCAGAAATTGAAGGACCCGGGCAGTTTTACCATCCCTTTGAAAATTGGGGAACATGAGGTTGGTCGTGCTTTATGTGATTTGGGTGCTAGTGTGAATTTGATGCCTTCTTCAGTTTTTAGGAAGCTAGGCCTGGGTGAGCCACGACCCACTACTGTGACCCTGCAGCTTGCTGATAGATCTTTGACATGCCCCGAGGGGATTATTGAGGATGTGCTTGTACAAGTAGGTCAGTTCATATTACCCGTTGATTTTATTATTCTTGATTATGAAGCTGATCCTGAGGTTCCTCTCATCTTGGGAAGAGGATTTTTGGCTACTGCTGATGCTGTTATTCGAGTCAGGGCTGGTAAGATGATTATGAAAGTAAATGGGGAAGAAGCTGTGTTTAATGTGTTCAGAGCTACCCAGCTTCCTTCTCACTATGAAGAGTTGTCCATGGTAAAAGTGATAGATGATGAATTGACTGCTGAAGAGAGGTCCTTCTTGGCTTCTAGTGTTGATTCTTTAGAAAGGGCACTCTTATGTGATGATGATGATATCCTGAAGGATGAAGATACTGAAGAATATGTGGAGGTTCTTAATATGCAGAGCAGATTCATCCCAGGGTGGAAGAAATTTGAGGAGCTTGATAGACCGTTGACCTTAGCTCCTGCTAAACCGTCTATTGAGAGAGCTCCTAATCTTGAGCTCAAACCTTTACCCGCACATTTACGATATGCTTATTTGGGTGAAGGTAATACTTTGCCCGTGATCCTTTCTTCTTTGTTGTCTGATGTGCAGGTTGAGAAGGTGTTGCGGGTGTTGCGAGAGCGCAAGAGAGCTATTGGCTGGACTATTGCTGATATTAGAGGGATTAGTCCTTCCTTCTGCATGCATAAAATTCTCTTGGAGGAAGAGCATAAGCCGTCCATAGAGCAGCAGAGGAGGCTAAATCCAATCATGAAGGAGGTGGTGAAGAAAGAAGTTATCAAGTGTCTGGATGCTGGTATAATTTTTCCTATCTCTGACAGCAAGTGGGTGAGTCCAGTGCAATGTGTTCCTAAGAAAGGGGGCATGACAGTGGTGAAGAATGAGAACAATGAGTTGATTCCTACAAGAACTGTTGCAGGGTGGCGAATTTGCATTGATTATAGGAAGCTCAACAAGGCCACCAGGAAAGATCACTTCCCACTCCCTTTTATTGATCAGATGTTGGATAGACTTGCAGGCCATGAGTATTACTGTTTCTTGGATGGGTATTCGGGCTACAATCAAATTGTGATAGCCCCTGAAGACCAAGAGAAGACCACTTTCACTTGTCCATATGGCACCTATGCATTTAGGAGGATGCCATTTGGGTTGTGTAATGCCCCGGGGACTTTTCAGCGATGCATGATGGCTATTTTCACTGATATGGTGGAAAAATTTGTGGAGGTATTTATGGATGATTTCTCAGTGGTTGGTGATTCGTTTGATGAATGTTTGAAAAATCTTGATGTTGTGCTGAGCCGTTGTGAAGAAACAAATCTGGTGCTGAATTGGGAAAAATGTCACTTTATGGTTCAAGAAGGCATAGTACTTGGGCACAAGGTGTCAAAGCAAGGGATTGAGGTTGACTAGGCGAAGATAGAGGCTATTGAGAAATTACCACCACCTATCTCTGTTAAGGGGGTGCGTAGTTTCTTGGGACATGCAGGGTTCTATAGACGTTTCATAAAGGACTTCTCTAAAATCTCCACTCCCTTGTGCAAATTGTTAGACAAGGATGTGAAATATGTGTTTGATGATGCTTGTATCAAGGCGTTTGAAGAGTTGAAGAAAAGGTTGGTGACCGCACCAATCATCATTGCTCCTGACTGGTCTTTGCCATTTGAGTTGATGTGTGATGCGAGTGATAATGCTATTGGGGCTGTTCTAGGCCAAAGAATTGGGAGAATCTTTCACTCCATCTATTATGCAAGCAAGACGCTTGATGCAGCCCAGTCTAATTATACTACCACTGAGAAGGAGTTGCTAGCCGTGGTTTATGCTTTTGACAAATTCAGATCTTATTTGGTTGGCACTCGAGTTGTTGTCTACACTGATCATGCCGCAATCCGGTATTTGTTTGAAAAGAAGGACTCCAAGCCTAGACTCATTAGATGGGTTCTCTTATTGCAAGAGTTTGATGTTGAAATTCGAGATCGCAAGGGGACTGAGAATCAAGTTGCTGATCACTTGTCAAGGCTGGAGAATAGAGATCATGTAGATGAAGGGCCCGAGATTAAAGAGGTGTTTCCTGATGAGCAACTTTTTGCTCTTGATGCAGCTGAGGTGCCATGGTATGCTGACATGGTAAATTTACTTGTGAGTAATGTGTATCCCCCTGGGGCAACTGCTGAGCAAAAGCGTAAACTTCTTCATGAGAGCAGATTTTATGTGTGGGATGACCCCTATTTGTACAAGATAGGAGTTGATCAACTAGCTAGAAGATGTATTCCAAGGGAAGAAGTAGAGCCGATTCTACAGAGCTGCCATTCTTCTCCTTATGGTGGCCACCTTGGTGGAGATCGAACAGCTGCAAAGGTACTTCAATCTGGGTTCTTTTGGCCTACTTTATTTAAAGATGCTCATGCATTAGTGAAGCAATGTGATCGTTGCCAAAGAACGGGTACCATTACTAGGCATCACGAGATGCCTTTGAACAATATCTTGGAGATTGAGCTGTTTGATTGTTGGGGTATTGATTTCATGGGTCCATTCCCACCTTCTATGGGCAATAAATACATTCTAGTAGCAGTTGATTATGTGTCGAAATGGGTGGAGGCTAGTGCACTTCCAACGAATGACGCGAGTGTGGTGGTGAAGTTCGTGAAGAAGAATATTTTCACTCGTTTTGGGACACTGCGAGCTATCATTAGTGATGAAGGTACGCATTTTTGTAACCGGTTGTTCAATAAGTTATTGGCTAAGTATGGGGTTCGCCACAAGGTGGCTACTGCTTATCATCCCCAAACTAGTGGCCAAGTGGAAGTGTCTAACAGAGAGATCAAGCAAATCCTTGAGAAGACTGTGAATGCCTCGAGGAAGGATTGGGCTATGAAGTTAGAAGATGCTCTCTGGGCCTATCGAACTGCATTCAAAACGCCTATTGGAACCTCTCCATATAGGCTTGTTTATGGTAAGGCCTGTCACTTGCCGGTTGAATTAGAGCATAAGGCATATTGGGCTATTCAAAAGCTCAACTTTGATATGGCCTTAGCGGGTGAGAAGAGGATGCTCCAACTGCATGAACTTGAAGAGTTTCGTTTCCATGCGTATGAAAATGCGAAATTATATAAGGAACGGACAAAGAAGTGGCATGATAAGCACATTGAGCATCGCTCTTTTGAGCCCGGGCAGCGTGTGTTGTTGTTCAACTCGAGGTTGAAATTGTTTCCGGGCAAGTTGAAGTCAAGATGGTCGGGGCCTTTTGAAGTTGTTCGTGTTACCGCACAGGGTGCGGTTGCATTGAGAGCCCCGGGTTCTGAAAGCACATTTTTGGTTAATGGTCAACGGGTGAAACATTATTGGGGAGGTGCGGTGAATCATCGCACTTCAATTACATTGAGAGACCCTTGATTTATACCCGTCGTGCCACGACGTTAAATAAGGCGCTTCTCGGGAGGCAACCCGAGTTTGTACTTGTAATAGTTTAGTTTTCTTTGGTTTTATAGTGTCACGTTTTTGTTGTTTTTGTGTGTCATTTTGCAGGAAGCGGGTGAGCTCAATAAGGTGAAATGAATGCATTGAGGGGTATGGGACGTCCCGAGACACGTCCCACGCTTGGGTTTGTACTTAGAATTAAAAATCGGTGCGAAAAACGTGCTCGGGCGCGTTCGGGAGTGCCCCGCGCCTCCCAAAGCGCGAGAAAAAGCTGAAGCAAAGTAGCCAGGCGCGGTTGGGAGCGCCCCGCGCCTCCCACCGCGCGAGGCTTGGCAGAATGCCCAGGATGTTGCCCGCGTTTGGCCTGCGCCGCGGGACTTAACGCGCAAGGCCTTTGTTGTGTAAGTTTGCCGGGTCAAACGGGTTTTGACCCGCGACCCGGTCTTCCCAACCCGTATAACCCCGATTCCTAACATCTTTTCTCCCCTATTTTCACTACAAACACTCTCTAATCACACACTAATTCACTAGCAACAATTGAACTCATCCCAATTCTTGTGCAATCACCTCTACCACCTTCAAGTAAGTCCATTACTACTCTTCCTTCTCAATTACATGTAAGTTGTCTTCGTTATTGCTCATGGGTGATTCTCTTAGCTAGTTACAAGCTTTTTCATAAAAATTCAATCTTGATGTGCTTAATTGTTTATGATGCTTAGTATAGAACTTGTGACTTGTAAAAAGAGATCTCCCAACAATTTGGGAGGGTTGGCACATTACAAAATCCATTGAAATTGCTAGTTCAAAGTTGTGCACACTAGGTGTTTGTGAAAAAGCCTCAAAGATGAAATATCAATGACATTGTGAATTCTTGAGTAGCAATGCATTCCTTAGGCTTACAATGAACATTAGGTGTTGCATACACACTAGATTTGATCATGAGGCACCCACACTAGCTTGATTTTAAAAATTCAAAACGTGGCATATTTTGCCAAGGCTAGTTTTGTTCAAGTGTGGGGTGCTCGTGCCATTGAAACAAGTGATTGCCACATAGAGTGTGTGCTAAGTGTGGGGTGGTACCCTTGAGCTTGAATTGTTTTTGGTGCATAGCTATACATCTAACGTTGATGTTTGTGTTTGTGTAGGTACCATGGTAGCCACATCTCAAAAGGCGAGTTCTTCATCTACTGCAGGCCCGAGGAGAGAACCTCAAGCCGGGCCTTCCTCCTCAAAGCAAAAGGGTAAGGCACCGGCCAAGCCCAAGGCAAAAGCAAAGGCTAAGGCCAAGATTCCAAAGGACGCGGTGCCGATACCATGTCCCGGAGGCAAGACTCGGTATGGCCTCCCTTTTGTGAAGAAGGGAGATTGCCAAACATGGTATAAAAATGTGCGGCTTGCGGGGTACATCCCCGAGCAAGCCATTGATAAACGGGCGGTGCTACAAAAGTTTAGAGATGTGGCCGAGCAGATAATTGCCCTCAAGTGGGACTCAGTGTTTGAGAGTCCGGGGCACGCCAACTTGAACATGGTCCAAGAACTTTATGCCAACTGGGAGCCTGATGAGGTGTGGAGAGATGATGACATGGTGACGGTTAGGGGAGTGAAGGTGAAATTAGATCCATCGGCATTGAATGCCTTCTTGGGGGTAGTTGACCCCGATTATGATGTGTTGAGAGAGTACATCAAGAAACCGGATTACACGGCCTTGCGGGAGACTCTATGTGGTGAGGGCTCCACGCATAAATGGGGGCGAGGAGCGGCTGGGAGACACAAGTTTATGCATTTCTCCCAGTTTCTCAAGCCGGCGCGTGTATGGATGAGGTTCATAAATGCACGGATACTACCTTGTTCTCATTATTCCGAGGTCACTAAGACTCGGGCGTGCATGGTGTACTTTTTCATGACTGGGAGGCCCGTGAACATAGGATACTACATGCTGAGAGTGATGAAAGAGTAAAGAAAAGAAAAATCATGTAGTAGGTTATATTTTGGGAACCTCTTGACCCGGTACTTGGAGAAGGCGGGCGTCCCCGTAGATGAGGTTGGGGATCGCATTGTCCCTGATATAGGGGGGCCGTTTGACATTGCTTCGGTCAAGGGGGTGATCACCACGGCACCGGTGAAGCTGACGGCGGACGAGTGGCGGGAGACAAGTGCCAACTTAGCCGCGCGTCAGTA
Source organism: Petunia secreta (assembly GCA_029990175.1). Taxonomy (NCBI): domain Eukaryota; kingdom Viridiplantae; phylum Streptophyta; class Magnoliopsida; order Solanales; family Solanaceae; genus Petunia; species Petunia secreta. The sequence continues at coordinate 56,874,834 of JARKIP010000024.1, read as the reverse complement.
CTTGATGATGGAGGCTATGGCCCGTCAGTCGGGCGTTGATATGGCTGCTATTGACCGCAAGGTCCCGCTGACGGAGACCTCGAAGGGTTTGTTGGGCGAGGTTGAAGCTAAAATGGTGGATCCGCGGGAGGATGAGAACACTGATTCAGATATTGTGGACAATGATCCAGACAGTGAGTATGAGACTGATCATGAGGCGGAGGCCTAGGTCCACACTCCCGCGCACCATCCAGATTTCAGGGCAGTTTTCTTGTACTCTTACTTTTGCACTTACTTCTTTGTCGCACTGGGACATTGCTTAGTTTAAGTGTGGGGTGGGGTACTGCCCTTTATCTATTTTTGAGGATAGGATGCATGTACCTTAGGACTTTTTCCTTTGTCACTTGACTTTGTTTTGATTTATTTCTTGCTTTAATATATGCAAAAATGAAAAAAAAATTAGAAAACCAATGAAAAATTCCAAAAAAAAAGATTTTCCTTTTAGTTGTTTTAGTGGTACATGTCATCCGCCCCGTGGTTTTTCTTATGGCCTCGGTTCTTTTCCACGGGGAGGCCTTTGAACCGGGTAGTTTTTTTTCTAGGATTAGGATAGTTAGTTGTAGATGACCCTAGGCTAAGGAAAAAGGTAGAATGCTAGGTGCCTTTGATTTGTTTGATACCGGTGGACTTGAACTTGATTGCATGTGCTATTTGTGGTGTCCTTGGGTTTTAATTTGATGCATGCCTATGAAAAACTGGAACGACCCCCTTGAGATGCTTGAGTCCGCTTGCTTGACTTGATTGCTATCTTTTGTGCATGAGTGCTTAAATTTCCACAAGTTGCATTCTAGAAGCTTAGTTGAGAGTTGTTGATGGAACCTCTTTGTGTGAACCATGTGCAATGTGTGTGTGAGGCGTGTTCTTATTTGCTCCATGTTGCGTACTAATGTCTAGAACTTGCCCCGTGTGTGTGCAAAGCGAAATCTAGGTTCGCTCTAGTCAGGAAATGATACAAGGCCTTCTCTTGTTAGCCTACCCTTACATATATACCTTGGAAAATGGTTGTTGTGATTTATTTTACCCTTTTTGTTGGCACCCATACCCCGAGCCTACCAATTTATTCTTAATTGACTCTTTTGGCCCTCACTCCTTAAGCACTTTATTGATATTGTGTAGATGATTGGAATTGTGGTTGGATGTTGGGAGGTTCTTGAGTGGAACTAATAAAAGGGGAATACTTGTGAAAATTGTGAAGTAGTGGAAAACATTGGCAAGGATGGAAGTTAATGAAATTGAAAAAAAAAAATGAAATGATAAGAAAAGAAAAAAAAAATAGCAAAGTTGAAAAAAATTGTGAAAAGAAAAAAAAAAAGAGAAAGATGTCCATTCCTTGCCAGTGTGTGCTTAAAAAGAAAATTGCTACATGTTGGGAAGGTGTATGTGTGACACTTGTGATTGGGTGGTTTGATGAGAATTGTGCTTGAAATTAAGTGTGATGTATTAAAGTGCTTAGGGAGGTAGTCACTATTACCATATGTATCCTACCCGCCCCTTAGCCTACATTACGACCTTTCTAAAGTCCTAGTTAATCCCGATTGGAGTGAGCTTACATTAGTGGAGTTCTACACTACGGGCAAGCCTATGGTACGTTGTGTGTGACATGTGAGCCTTTCATGAGAGTGAGTGAATTCATTTGTTGTTACCCCCGTTCTATTCATGATACTTGCTTTTGTGTGTGATCTTTGGGGGGGCACTCTCTTTCATATTGGTGAGGGTATGTGGTTTGCATGAAGTAGGTGAAGTTGATGGCTTTTGATTGAGTAGATAGGTGTGATTTTTGTGGGAGCATGGTACATTAAGTTGAGTTTGTGCATTTGAGCTATTTTGGGGTGGTTGTTCTCATATTTTTGGTTTTGGAAAATTATTGGCATGTTGTGGATCCATAGTAGTCATGTGTGTATTGGTTCAATGGTCGGTATCAACCATAGTCATAGGCAGACCTGTTTTACCTAGGATGGGAAGTGAGATGTGATTTGCTCGAGGGCGAGCAAAGGTTCAAGTGTGGGGTGGTGATGTTCGGCATTTTATGCCTACTTTTCCTTAATATTTCCGCACATTTGAGCTTGTTTTGCACTTGTTTGATAGCTTGTGAATGTGGTTTTACGCTGATGTTGTGTTGTTCGTGTGTAGGTCGTTACGCGATACATTTGGAGCGTTTCGGAGCTTAATTGAGCATGAATTGGTTGAAGGATGTTTGAAGATTGGATTGAGCACACAAAGGCACGACACAAGCCGAGTTTTGGAGCGAAAGAAGGGCATTTTGGCTTGGCGCTACAGGCCATGCGCCGCGCAGCCTATCGCGCAAGGTGGCTAGGCGCGGTTCATGGCGCGCCGTGTTGACACCCAATTTCGTCCCAAGAATTAATTAATAGCTAATTATTTAAACGAAAATCAAGTATTAAAATAAAATTAGAATTAAAATTAGATAATTAAATTATTTGGATTGAAATTAATTAATTTCAAAAGAAGGCTAAAAATTGCAAGGCCTATCCTAATTTCTATCCTACCCGTGCAACCCCTCAATTTCCCAATTTAATCTAAAACAGGGCTAAAATCGTTCCTTATCCGCGAAATTGTCCTACCTCTGCAAACAATACATATACACACATACACGCGCATATCAGTTCTTCACAGCAATTACCCGCGACCCGTTTCCCCTCACCCGCGATCCAATTCCCTTTCCCAACCCGATTCCAACCTTTCGACCCGCGTCCAGAACCAAAACCCGGTCCAATCGATCGTCTTCTCCGTACGATCGATGTGCTGGACGAGTAATCCATCTCCAGCTGGTAGCTCTTCATCCTCTCTCCAGTACAAACGGTCACAAAATCTGGTCCACTCATTTTGAATCGAAGAATCCCAGCCTTTGATCTTTCCTTGGAGATAAGGATCCAAAGTGTACAATCCGAAAGGAATGGACACTTTAGACCCTTATCCTAAAGGAATTAGATTGAAAATGGCAAGGGTAATTCAGATTTTGCAAAGTCTAGGTAAACCCTAAATTATCCTATATATTTAACATTTTTGTAGGGTTTAAGGGGTTCTGGATTTTTGACATTGAAAAAACGGCAGCATTGATAAGAAAAAAAAAGCATTTTCCTTCTAGTTTTTTTTTTTAAAAAAAGGGAGATAGTTTTACTGTTCTAAGGAGTTCTTAGCATTGTTTCCTGTTCTCGCTTTCATTAGTTTAGTCGAGTCGCTTCATCGTTGATCGAGTCGACTACTAGTCGTTCGAGTCTCACTTCTTCGGATCGTCGCCCTAGTCGCTGCCCGCAAAAAGGTAACACACTTTGATTATTACCATTTCTTTATCTGGTTCATTGTTAAGATTATGCGAGTGGTATTTTCCTGATAATATAATAAAGAAGGATTCATTACTGTTTTTTTTGAGACTATCTGAAAGAAGCATCTTGAGTTATCATATTATCGTATCTTGTTGACTGTATATGATTGAGAATCGATTTGATAATTAATGGCTTTTGTGAACATTGGTTAATACTGCCTTTACTGTTAGTCTATGAAAGTGAGTTTTTTTTTTAAAAGGTTTATAAGCAGGTAACCATGTGAAATGTGTTAGAACTGGTGGGAAGAATGATATGAGTTTGATTAATTGTTCATAAACTCAGAAATCTGTCCTGCTAGCATGAGTAGTTTCTAAAGTTGCAATCTTTGGGTCTCGATAAACATTTTTCTCCTAAACTTATATGAAAGCTAATCTAGTATCATGGAAAGTTTACATCCTGTGTAGATTAGATGCTTCAGTTTATTTTCCTGATTAGTTAAACCTGTGTTGATTGAAAAGCTGCTCCAAAGTTTGAATGTAGCTAGAAGTAAAATGATAAGTATGCTGCTACCCTTTAAAGAGGCAATGGTCAGTATAACTAGTCTTTAAATGGTTGAAGCAACTTCTGTTTCTCATGCATCTGTTTCAATGTCCCTTGGGTTTCTTGTGGTCTGTGGAATTGGTCTTGGTTGTTTGGAGGGAGCTGCTGCTCAATTTATTCAAGTGAGGAGTTTGTTTCAGGTATTAATGGAGATAGTGTAGGCTGTGAGGTGTTCAAGGGGGTTAGCAGGGGCTTTATTTTGGGTCAGGGTGGTCTGTTATAGGAGCTGGTGGTGCTAGGAAGTGTGATGGTCTGTCAGTGAAGGTTCAGGGATGGCTGCAGCTGCTTAGGGAGTTTCCTGTGGAGTTTCTGGAGGGAGTTTTTGGTGGTTGTTTGTAGAGGTTCAGGTGGTGTTTGCATAGCTGGTGATAGCTTAGGTTCTGGATGTTTGGAGTTATCCTGGAGGGTATAGGAGTAGGTTGTTGCCCTGTCTTCTCCTGTTCAGGTTGTGGTGGAAGCTGTTCTAGGTAGTTGGTTTGTAGGATGTTTGTGGAGTTGTTCAGGTATTGGTGTGTGCCAGTGAGCATGGTAAGAATGCAGGGAGCATAGGAGTAGTTGATAGGTAGTGAGCAGCAGGGGTTCCAGGGTTGTTTTGGTGTTCTGTGAGGTGTATATTTGGTAGTTGAGGGAGTATAGGTGTTCAGGTGAAAGTTTGGTCAGAATTTACTCAGGGTCTGCCGATGGAGGAGTCAAGTAGGTGTTCAGGCAGGGGTTTTGGAGAAGCAGGAAATGTGAGGGGCTGTAGTAGGAGTCCTGGTGGTTGGAGTTGGTATTGAGTTTGCTTTCAGGCATTGAAAAGGGCTGCTGCTCCTTTAGGTAGTGAGGCCCAGGATCTGGTTCAGGGTGCTGCAAGTTCTGGGAGCTTTCAAAGCTAAGGGGGCTGACAGTATGTGTGGTTTGTTTCAGGGAAAGGCTTTAGTAGTTCCAAGAAGAAAGCAGGCAAATTATTTGTTTTATGTTTCTATCTGTTTGGTAAATGATAAATATTGATTGTTTGTATTTTAATGGTTTAAGCTTGTGAATTTATTTTGCGATTGAAAGGAAAGTAGACAGATCTAGTGTAAAATATCTAAGCTCTAGTTGTTTTGTTTGTTTAGTCGACTCCATCTATTTGTTTTAAGCAATTAGAAGAAGGTCCTGAGGAGTTTATTTCAGGCTTATTAATGGTCTTTCATTAGCTTTTGTCTTCTGAGGTGTAACTCAACATTTTAGTCCTTCTCTACCAGTTTGTTACATTCTTTCCACTTTTCATAAACTGCCTGGGGTGAGTCCTGTTTGAAACTCACTTGTCATTCGATTAAAACTCATTTTGGCCAAGTCCGCTTACTGGTTGTATAAATTCAACTGCTACTCTTTATTCTTTATGCCTATTTTAATTATTCTTATTAGTGTGCATGCTAATCTTTATCTTATCCTTATTTTGGCATGGAAAATCCTTGGGACGAGTTTGAGTTAAAACTCGCAAATTGGGACGGTCTTAGAGATGAGGTCGCACTGGAGTCAACTCGCATTTAAACTCAAGTTCGAGTCAAGAAAGAGGACTTTTAAAAAATGCTTTGTTGAGCCGTTTAATGTAACTTAGGCTCATGGGCGTAATGTAAAAAAGAGTAGTCGTTCAGTCCGCAATCTCCGGGTTCTACCTTCTAAACTCCCGCTTTCCTGTTCCCTTTAGAAAGCATGTTTTAGGAAGCCCTGAAACCGGACTAGGATTTGCATGTTAGAAACTTGGTAGGGTAGTCGCTTTATTAAATTGTTAACTTATTGCCTGTTTAGAATGAATATATAATTGCATATCCCGTCTCTTTGGGACTCGCCAATTAATTTAAGATAGTAGAAACCTTTAGTTAATTATCGAGTGCAAAAGAAATAAAATTAAAATTGTACCTATTTATTCATTATTTATATTTAGTCAATTATTTATCCATTTATTAATTCATGTATTTATTCATTAATTAAATTGATTAAGTGGTATTTATTATTAAATTATTTAATTTTAAATTAATCATTTATTTGCCTAATCAATTATAATTATTTATTTATTTATTAATTAAATTATTTAAGTGGTATTTATTTATTATTTTATTTATTCATTCTATTTATTCATTTAATTAATTAATTCTAATTAATTATTTATTTGTTTAATCAATTGTATTTATTTATTAAATTAACTAATTATTGTCGTTCATCCTTTGTCTAATTGAAAGCATATAAATATTTATTTATCTACTTAAGTCATTTATCTATTTATTTATTTATCTAATTATTTAATCAATCAATTATTATTCTTATTCAATCATTTGTTAAATTTATTTATTTAATTTTAATTAGCCCTTATTTATTTAGTCAATCAATCAACCCTTATCTCATTATTCATTTAATTAATCTTAAATTTTGTTCAAGTATTGTCATAATCAATTTTATCTTCTCTATATTATTTATTACCTATTTATTTTATTTAAAATTTATCCCAAACTAAATTTCAAGTAAAATTCGTGAAAATCGCCGGATTAACCGCCTTTAGCAGATTTTCGAAAGTGCTCCCGTAATAAGGACCTTCTTTCGAATTTAACAGAACCACTTACCTAAGAATCTCTGAATTTAATTTAATTTCTTTTAAATAAAGGTTAAATTGCACTCCTTAGTTAACTTAGGTTCCTAATAATCCTTAAATTAGGTGGCGACTCCAAATAAACCCTTTGGAATCCCACTTTGTTGAAATATTCCGAAACCTATCTCTTTCCTAAAGAAAGGGTAATTTTTGGGGTTCAACAGCGTGGCGACTCCGCTGGGGATGCGCAAATGGTTCTAACCAAAAGATTTTCACGAATTTGTTTGTTTGTATTGTTTGAAATCGTATGTTGATACTAGTATGTTAGCTTATTTAGTTATTGTGTTTGTATGATGAAACTAGTATGATTATATCAATTGTCTATTTGCAAGCATGCCTAGTTAATTTAGTTGATTGTTTATATATCACAAAAGCATGTCATCACACTTTATGTGCGCACATATAAAACTGGCATTCCGTTCATATTTCCCCCACTCCTGGGAGCTTCTTCATGGTTACTTATACCCGCGAGGTGTATGCATATACACCCGCAACTCACAAAAAACCCTTTAAGAAAGAGTGCGCGTACCTGCGGGGTGAGCGGATAGTTTTACTACCGCGTGACCGCTTGCCACTCAAAACAGCCTTGTGTCTAGTGAACCCACTCTAGAGTTTCCATTAGGAACATGCATGCATAAACCATAGTTTGGACCCGGTCCTTGGTGCCGCCTCCATAGTTAGGAAAACCGCCCTTTTTCGTTGACGGGTTTTAATACCCAACAGCGATGCATATTATGTGTTTATATGATAACGAAATTCACAGTCCAAACCAAGTTTTGCAATGAATGGGTTTAGAACATTTTATCATTGGCTTTGTAGGTCAAAAGATGTCCGAATTCAAGAATGTCCAAATGGTTGTTAAGGTTCCTGAGAAATTGAAAGAATGGTGGAGGAACATGAAACAAGATGACAAACGAGAGGCAGGATGGGTTGAGAAGAAGTTGGGGAACTTGATCCATTTGTTGGAGATTCCATCTGATCGCTACTTGATTCAGGCACTCTTGCCTTTCTGGAGCTATTCGAGGGCCGTTTTTCGATTTAAGGATTTTGAGCTTACACCGACCTTAGAGGAAATGGCCGACCTTACCGGGCTGCCTTTGAAGGGTCGGGAGATGATCATTCCAAGGAAACAAGGAGGGAGGCATTTCCTAGATGATTTGGGGCTATATAACAACAAGAAGTTGGGATGCTTTGCAAATGAATGGGTTTCTTTAGACTATCTTTATGAGAGGTTTGCCTTTGGGGACAGTCACGCCGTCCATATTCGGGAATTTGCTTGTTCTTTGGATACCTGGAAGAAAAGGCGCTTCACCGCCTTTGTCATTTCCTTCTTTGGAACTCTGATCTTTCCGCGGGAAGAAGGGAAGATTAGCACCAGCATTGGTTCAGTGGTTCGTATTTTGTTTGAAGGGATTGATAACAAAGAAGTCACTGTGGTCCCGATGATTCTGGCAGAAATGCTTAGAGCTCTAACTAACTGCAGAAAAAATGGCAAGAGGTATTTCGAGGGTTCAAATCTACTTCTTCAACTGTGGGCCATGGAGCACCTTTTTAATCGAAAACCCATGGTGGACATAGTCTTATGTGGGGGCAACCCAATCAGAAGCTATCAAGAACGGGTACTTGGAAAGTTTGTTGCACCGGTGGGCCTTAATGATTGGTTTGGACATTTAGCCCAGCTTGAAGAAGACCATATTTTGTGGAAAGTGTGGTGGCTTGCAACCAAGGAGGGCGCTTATCTTAGATCTAAGGAGAAGTACTACATCGAGCTCATCGGGTTGACGGGCCTTCATCACTATGCACCTTTAAGAGTCCTTCGTCAGTTCGGGATAGAACAAGTCATACCCCTCACGGCATATACGAGATCCTATGAAATCGAATTTGGCAAGGAAGTAAAAGTTCCAAGGGTCGGGGAAATTTTCAAAGATTGGGATAGAATGGTAAACCAACGCGCTAGTTTTCATCAAGCAGGCCGGACTCCTGAATACTATGCCTGGATCAAAGAAGACATTGCCATCACGCCTAGTCCAGCAGGAAAAGAAGGTTTAGAAGATGTAGATCGGACCTATGGGATGAAGGTCAAGCTTAGCTCCATCACTTTCACTCCTTATGAGTGGAGCTTCATGAAAGAAGTTGTAGAGACTGTGAAACGAGCCAGGATTGATCCAAACAATGCTAGCACTTCAGCTTCAGCACTTCCTCCAGTTTGATGCAGTTTAGCTATAGCAGTTATTTAAATTTTCAAATGTTGTACTCAGACTATGTCCTTAATTTATGTATTTACTTTCTAGCACTTTTCAATCTCTATGTAATGATGATGATGTACTGAAAGCAAGTTATTATCAATGAAAGACTATTATTATTACTATTGCTGTTATCGCTTACTCTAAAGTCGATTATTGCAAAACAGGTGTGGACTACTTTTCGTTATCATTTATCTGCGCGATTAGGCTTACCTCTAGCACAAAGAGGCACCTTACAGGGTAGGACGCGTCTGCATTTTTACTTCACGCACATTACTTGTGTTTGCCACATGCCTAATTTATCACCCATTTAAAATGCAAAAGCGCTACGTGACGCGCGCTATGTGCTTACGTGCAAATTTTACCAACAACATGCAAACTAACACAGTTACCTTTTGAATTTTTCTTTTGTTTTGTTTATTCCTAAACAGAGGTTTGATTTGTGCTGATTGAGCTGATCCAAAGGCTTTCCTCTGCACATTGATATACACTTCAGAACTCAACAAAATGTCCGGTAATGATGATCAGCCTCCCGTCCTCAATGATAAGACTCTCGAAACTCCTGGATCTTCGAGGGGAAACATCCTCCTGGCTCAGGATGACCTTATTTTGAATCTAACCAAACAGATACAGATGCTGAGCGATGAGCTAGCAGCCATTAAAGGGCAAGCCCCTCAAAACATACCTTTAAATGCCAATCCTGTTCACAATATACCCACATACCAAAACAACCCACTTAATCAAACACCACCACCACAAAATCGCCCACAAGTTAGTCAAAATACCCCGCCCGCTCAGCAAAATGCCCAACCCGCTGGTTATCCATCATATTATCCATATCCTAACGACCCCACTCCTCCTCACTACCAATATTTGCCTGCTAAAGACACTCCCCGTCCTCCACAATCTCAAGCGCCCATTCCTGTAGCCGTTGCTCCTCCAAACGCCAATGATCCAAGGCAGGGATATCCCGAGGCGTTATATTATGAGCATGACCCTAATGGGAAGAATGCGGACTTCACAGACTATCCGCCACAGAATGAAATGCCCACAGCTGTGGAAAAATAGGGAAGGACAAGCGAACAAGATGAGATAATCCAAGCAATGAAAGTCATGCAACAATCTATTAAGGACTTGCAGGTGACTAAGAAACGGCAAAGCACTTCATACCACAGTCTTTATCTATTCCCGGACATTACTCCTCCTCCCGGTTTTAAAGTGCCGAAGTTTGACATGTATGATGGTCATGGTGACCCATTTGCTCATTTAACCAAGTACCTCAACAGAATGAGGGCGGCGGGAGGCAAAGAAGAACTTCTAATGGCTTACTTTAGCCACAGTCTGGAAGGTATTGCCGCTGAATGGTTTGCCAGACAAGACATAAGCAAATGGCACGAATTTGATGATATAGCTGGTGATTTCACAAAGCAGTTTGAATACAATGTGGCGATGGTCCCTGACCTCATAACCTTGGCCAATTTGAAGAAGAAACCAACAGAATCTTTCAGAGAATACGCCTTGAGGTGGCGTGAACAGGCTGCACGGGTGCAACCCCCGATGACTGAGAGAGATATGGTGAAGTACTTTATTCGTGCTCAAGACGACTCATATTATATGCATATGCTTCCTATGATGGGTGCACCTTATGCTGAACTTCTCACAATGGGGGAGATGGTGGAAGAAGGCATCAAATCCGGTCGGATTGTGAGCTTTGCTGAAATGAAGTCAAGTGCTCAAAATGCTCAAGCCAGCTCAAACAATGCTAGAAGAAGAGAGAAGAGGGAAGAAGTCACAGCTGTTGCCGCAGACATTGATCGCCGCCCGGCTAGGAGGTTGAACTTTGATAATCCACCAACCTACCCTACATACCCAAATGCACCTCCTCATTACCCAAATGCACCTCCTCATTATCCAAATATTCCTTCTCCTTACCCAAATGCACCACCCCCAAATTATCCTAGTCACTATCAAATTCCTCCCGCTCCATATCCTGTCTATCAAGCACAACCCAGTTATTATCCACCACGAGCACCAGCACCACAACAATACCCTCCTCGCCCACAAAATTACCAACCCCGTGCTCCGGTCCGTCCAAATATGCAAGGACCTAACCAAAGCTATGAGAGGAGAGCACCCAAAACCTATACTCCTATAGCCGAATCTTATGGTCAATTATTTGAAAGACTAAGAAGCGCCGGAGTTGTGCAGCCTGTTCCTGACAATACTCCAAATCCTCCTCCAAGGTGGTATGATGTTAATAAGCATTGTGTTTATCATTCTGGGGCTGCGGGCCATGATGTGGAAAGGTGTTATGCCTTCAAGGATAGAGTGGAAGCTTTGATCAAATCAGGCACTATCCAGCTTACTGGAACTCAGCCTAATGTGCAAGATAATCCTCTTCCCGCCTATGGAAACAATGCTGTCAATGTCATTTCCCTTGAGGAGGGAGTCGATTTGAAAGGGACCATTGTTCCCGTTAGCAATGTGAGGGTTGCTAACGAGGCCAAAGTATCTGTGCAAGTTAGAGCTCCTATTCTGGTGCAAGCGGGTATCCCGAGGCCAACTGTCACCGTCATGCTTGCCTCACCCCTTCAATATGATAGCAAGAGGGTTCCTTGGAACTATTCTGAAGTGCCTATCGGAAGTGGAAAGGTAACTGTTGCTGTTGCTGCTGCACAAGGCATGACTAGATCTGGTAGATTCTACACACCTGAGGAGTTGGGTCGAGGCCTTAGGGAAAAGGAGGGCGTTGTAAGAAGAGTGACTGACACCGAAGCTGAGGACTTTTGGAGGAAAATGCAGTCAAAGGAATACTCTATTCTGGAGCACCTAAAGAATACTCCTTCCCGCATATCCATTATGGCTTTGCTGATGAGCTCTGAAACGCATAGAAATGCATTGCTAAAAGTGCTCAAGGAAGCAGAGGTGCCCGCTGAGACCACGGGTGAGAGCTTGGCCGTCTTGGTTGGCCAAATCTTAGAACCTCACAAGGTGTCCTTCTTCAAAGAAGAGCTTCTACCCGAGGGTCTCGGACACAACAAAGCCTTGCATATTGTTGTCAAATGTAGGGACAAATTTGTTGGACGGGTACTGATCGACGGAGGTTCCGGGCTCAATATATGTCCATTAGCAACTCTGAAGGAGCTTGGAATTGACGCTGGCAAAATTAGACAGAGCAATGTGAAAGCAAGGGCTTTTGATGGGGCTCAAAGGTGCACCTTTGGAGAGATTGATCTTGATCTGCAGATAGGTCCTGTGAACTTCTCTGTGGAGTTTCAGGTATTCGACATCCCGTCTACCTATAACATGCTGTTAGGAAGACCCTGGATTCACATGGCCGGAGCCGTCCCTTCCACTTTGCATCAAAGTGTGAAATTTATATGGGACAATGAAGAAGTAGTGGTCAAGGGCGAGGGAAGCAGCCCCACGCATGCTAGCACCACGATTCCCATGGTGGACAACGCCGCAGAACTTGATGGGACTACTTTCCACACGGTTGAGCTGATGAATGTGACCCGAGCATCTAAGGATGATTCGAAGAAAGGTACCCTACCCAGAGTTCCCAAGATGATTGCTGTGGAGATGTTGAAAAATGGTTTCAAACCTGGTTCGGGATTGGGAGCAAATCTGAACGGCATAACCGAACCCATCTGCTTGCCCAAGAATCTGGGTACCTTTGGCTTGGGTTACTGTCCTACCAAAAAAGAGATTGAAAAGGCCAAAAGGAAAGCAGCCATTGCCATGCCAGAACCCCTTCCTTCCTTGTACCAGTCATTTGTCAAGGCACCGGAAGTCATTATACCAGATCTGATAGAAGGAGTTGGCGATTTGTTTCTGAGTGATGATTTGGAATGCGATGTTATTATTGAAGATTATGCTGAGGAGTCACCTGTGCAAAATGTTGAGGCAAAGGATCCGATGGCCAATTGGACCTGTGTCCCAGTGGAAGAGACCTGGTGAATGAACTCAACAGTTTATTTTGGCGTCACAGTCAGATTGAGGCCCTGAACTGTGTTTCGCTTTTGGTTTACGTTTATGTCTTTTCAAAATAATCTGTTTACATTCTGCATGTTTTACTTTAATGTATGCCTCCCTAAACTAGATTTTTGAAACAAATAAAATGCATTGCATTCTCCCTACTATTATTTTGATATGCTTCAATTATTTACTTTATTTTACGCTTTTGATTAATGTTTGTTTCTGTTTCAGCTTTCCACTTAACAAAACTGCCGAAACTTTGCTTGTGACATATAATGAAACAACTGAACAAACTGGCACTGATGCATTGAGTATTGGGGAGTTTGATGAAGATTTCGTTCCTGATGAAATAACAAGAGAAGTGGATCAATTTGAGAACAAACCAAAACCCAACTTGGAAGAAACCGAGTCAATCAACTTGGGGACTTCAGAAGATGTTAGAGAAACCAGAATCAGTGTTCATTTGACATCGGAAGAAAGAAGAGCTTATATTGAACTATTGAACGAGTATCGAGACATCTTTGCTTGGTCTTATGATGATATGCCCGGTTTGAGTACTGATCTTGTCACTCACAAATTGCCAACTGATCCTTCATTTCCGCCTGTTAAGCAAAAGAAGAGAAACTTCAAAACTTCCACAAGCAAACAAATATTGGAAGAAGTGCAAAAGCAATTGACCGCCAAGGTGATTCGATCTCTCAAATATCCCACTTGGTTAGCGAATATTGTGCCGGTGCCCAAGAAAGACGGCAAAGTTAGAGTTTGTGTTGATTATCGTGATCTCAACAAAGCAAGTCCAAAGGATGATTTTCCATTGCCAAATATTCATATCCTTATTGATAGCTGTGCAAAACATGAGCTTCAGTCTTTTGTCGATTGTTTTGCCGGTTATCACCAGATCCTGATGGATGAAGATGATGCTGAAAAGACCGCCTTCATCACGCCTTGGGGTGTGTTTTGTTATAGAGTTATGCCTTTCGGTTTGAAGAATGCCGGGGCAACATATATGAGAGCAATGACAACTCTTTTCCATGATATGATTCACAAAGAGATTGAAGTCTATGTAGATGATGTTGTTATCAAGTCAAAGAAGAAAGAAGAGCATTTGACCGATTTGAGAAAGTTCTTCAACCGCCTTCGGCGGTATAACCTGAAGCTTAATCCTGCGAAATGTGCATTTGGTGTTCCCTCCGGTAAGATGTTGGGTTTCATTGTAAGCCGGAGGGGTATAGAATTGGATCCGTCCAAAATCAAGACTATCCAAGACTTGCCTCCTCCAAAGAGCCGGAAGGATGTGATGAGTTTTCTTGGCCGCTTGAACTACATAAGCCGCTTCATTGCGCAATCCACGGTTATTTGTGAACCAATAATCAAGTTGTTGAAAAAAGATGCTGTCATTGAGTGGACGGAAGATTGTCAAAAGGCTTTTGATAGGATCAAGGAGTATCTATCTAATCCTCCTGTGTTAGTTCCTCCTGAACCTGGAAGACCATTGATCTTATATTTGTCCGTCTCGGAAAATGCATTTGGATGCGTCTTGGGGCAACATGACAAGACCGGGAAGAAAGAACAAGCCATTTATTATCTAAGCAAGAAGTTCACTCCTTATGAAGCCAGGTACACTCTCTTGGAGCGAACTTGTTGCGCCTTGACTTGGACTGCACAAAGGTTAAGGCACTATCTTTCAGCATATACAACTTATCTTATCTCGAGGATGGATCCTTTGAAGTATATTTTTCAAAAGCCGATGCCCACGGGAAAATTAGCAAAGTGGCAGATTTTGTTGAGTGAATTTGACATAGTTTATGTCACCCAAAAGGCGGTAAAGGCACAAGCATTGGCAGATCATTTAGCTGAAAATCCTGTTGATGACAATTATGAACCATTGAGAACTTACTTTCCCGATGAAGAGGTCTTGTTTCTGGGTGAAGACATCTCTTCTGAATATGATGGTTGGCATCTATTCTTTGACGGAGCAGCAAATTTCAAAGGTATTGGTATTGGAGCTGTCTTAGTTTCTGAAACGGGTCAGCATTACCCTGTTTCGGCCAAGCTCAGATTTCCATGCACTAACAATATGGCTGAATATGAAGCATGCATTTTGGGTCTTCGATTGGCAGTTGATATGAATATTCAAGAACTTCTAGTGATTGGAGATTCCGACTTGCTGATTCACCAAGTACAGGGCGAGTGGAACACCAAAAATGCAAAGATTCTTCCTTATTTGTGTTGTGTCAAGGAATTGTGCAAAAGATTTGCAAAGATTGAGTTCAAGCATGTTCCAAGACTTCAAAATGAGTTTGCCGATGCTTTGGCGACGTTATCTTCTATGATCCAACATCCTGACAAGAATTATATTGATCCTATCGAAATTGAATTGCACGATAGGCCAGCTTATTGTTTTCAAGTTGAGGAAGAGCGAGATGGTCATCCTTGGTATTTTGATATCAAGAATTATCTCAAGGTTGGGAGTTATCCCGAAAATACAACAAGTGTCCAAAAGAAGAGCATCCGGAGGTTAGCAAATCAATTCTTTCTAAGCGGTGAAATCCTATATAGGAGGACCCCAGACTTAGGACTCTTAAGATGTGTTGATGCAGTTGAAGCAAATAAATTACTTACAGAAGTGCACGCGGGAGTTTGTGGGCCGCACATGAATGGTTTTGTTTTGGCAAAGAAGATCTTGAGAGCCGGTTATTTTTGGCTAACTATGGAAACAGATTGTGTTCAGTTTGTGCGGAAATGCCATCAATGTCAAATTCACGGAGACATGATCAAAAGACCTCCTTCCGGACTTCATGCAATGAGTTCTCCCTGGCCTTTTGTTGCGTGGGGAATGGATGTTATTGGTCCTATTGAACCGGCCGCTTCAAATGGACATCGCTTTATTTTAGTGGCTATTGATTACTTCACCAAGTGGGTGGAAGCAACTTCTCACAAGTCTGTAACCAAGAAAGTGGTGTCAGATTTCGTGCGCAACAATATCATTTGTAGATTCGGAGTTCCTGAATCAATCATCACTGATAATGGTGCCAACTTGAATAGTGATTTGATGAGAGCGACTTGTGAGAGTTTCAAGATTACTCATCGCAACTCTACTGCATACCGTCCTCAAATGAATGGAGCTGTTGAGGCGGCAAATTAGAACATCAAGCGTATTCTTCGCAAGATGATTGATAATTATAGAGATTGGCATGAAAAGTTGCCATTTGCACTTCTTGGGTACCGCACCACCACTAGAACTTCAACTGGGGCAACTCCCTATCTTTTGGTGTATGGCACAGAAGCAGTCTTACCCGCGGAGGTAGAAATTCCTTCCTTGAGAATCATTCAAGAAGCTGAATTAGAAAATGCTGAATGGGTGAAGATCAGATGTGAACAGTTGATGCTTATTGATGAGAAAAGAATGAATGCAATTTGCCATGGGCAACTTTATCAAAATCGCATGATCAAGTCTTTTGGCAAGAAAGTGAGAGTGAGAGACTTTAAACCGGGGCAATTGGTGTTAAAGAAGATCTTTCCTAATCAAGAAGAAGCAAGGGGCAAATTTGCACCGAATTGGCAAGGTCCATATGTGGTTCATCGGGTTTTATCCGGAGGAGCACTGATTCTGGCAGAAATGGATGGTCAAGTTTGGCCAAAAGCAATCAACGCAGATGCCGTCAAAAGATACTATGTTTGAGGCGATCGCAAGTTAGCATGGTTTTGAATGTAATCTTTGATGTAATGCGAACTACGCGTGACCTGACTCCCAAGGCGGGATACGTAGTAACTCACATAGAGTTTGGTTGCATCGATATAAGAATTTCCCCTATTTTCTCTTTTATGTAAGTTTGAACTACTTCTGACCTGATTCCTGGAATGGCAACAGGATAAGTAGGCAATCCCCTTCGGATTCGGTCAAAATATTGTAACACTTTAGGCTTGTTTATCTTTTATGATGTAATGCCAAACTATGCATCTGGGCAGATGTGTGGATTTTCCAATTCGGATACGGCTTCGTACTTAGATTGCCATACTTTCCCAAAATATCTATGTAAGCAGAACTACGCACGGTCTGATTCCCATGGAGGGATACGTAGGCGCTCTTAACGGGCTCGACTCTATAATATTAAAATTTTCAGTCTCCTTAAGGCAAGCAACTGGGGCAATTTTTTGTAAAGATAATTTGAAGATATGGAAGATAGAAACTGGGGCAATTTTGCAAGGTAATCCGAAGATTTGAAAGATATCAACTGGGGCAAATTTTGCAAAATGAGTTGAAGATTTGGAAGTTCATAACTGGGGCAGATCTTTGCAAGAATTGGTTTGCTTATCAAAGGATGGAACAACAAAGTTCTGAAAGTATTCAAGATTAGCACAAGTTGCAATACAAAGGATGTTCAGTTTGTTTCGAGATATGTCATGAGTTTGAGTTAAAGCAGGAATTTTACATGCATTATAAACTTTTCACTTGCATATCAATGATTGCTTGCTTACTATTTTATCAAATTATTTTATTTTGCCTCTATATTAAGATGAGTTATACTATTGAGTTCATAAACCAAGTTTCCGAGGATGGTTTTCAAAGCCCGAGTTTCACGAAGAAGAGGAAGCGATAGCAGAGAATTCAAGATGAATCAGCACAAATCAAACACCCCTCCCCAAAACTAACAAATTTTTCTTTGAGAGCAGGAACCGGAAAGCTTGCAATGGGAGGTTCATTCGCACTATGGATGAACAATTTATTGAACGCGCATTCAAAGAATTGAA
The DNA here is from genome assembly GCA_029990175.1 of Petunia secreta. Classification (NCBI taxonomy): domain Eukaryota; kingdom Viridiplantae; phylum Streptophyta; class Magnoliopsida; order Solanales; family Solanaceae; genus Petunia; species Petunia secreta. The sequence continues at coordinate 56,857,330 of JARKIP010000024.1, read as the reverse complement.
CATCAGATTCAATATGAACTGAAGAGATCATTCAAAACTTTACACCACTATCCATGCAAGCAACACCAATCAAGTTGATAATGCAAATGATTCGGCTGGCTTGACATCTAAGCATTACATTGGATTATTGCCGAAAAGGCGGCGCTCTTCTTTTCTTGAATCTTGACATTGCGATAGAATTTATCTCGCGATACTGATAGACAAGTCGGCTGGAACACCGCTTTCGGAGTGTTTCGCGATGTCGGTTGTCTTGCAATATTGGCATTTTATATTTAAATAGATTAATAGTTTGAGACAAGTCGGCTGAAGCACCGCTTTCGGCGTGTTTCGCGATGTCGGTTGTCTTGCAATATTGGCATTTTATATTTTAAATTTATTAATAGTTTGAGACAAGTCGGCTGGAACACCGCTTTCGGAGTGTTTCGCGATGTCGGTTGTCCTGCAATATTGGCATGTTATGTTTAAAAGTAGATTGATAATCTAAGACAAGTCGGCTGGAACACCGCTTTCGGAGTGTTTCGCGATGTCGGTTGTCTTGCAATATTGGCATTTTTATATTTAAAATTTATGGATCGTTTAAGACAAGTCGGCTGGAACACCGCTTTCGGAGTGTTTCGCGATGTCGATTGTCTTGCAATATTGGCATTTATTAATAATTTAAGACAAGTCGGCTGGAACACCGCTTTCGGAGTGTTTCGCGATGTCGGTTGTCCTGCAATATTGGCATGTTATGTTTAAAAGTAGATTGATAATCTAAGACAAGTCTGCTGGAACACCGCTTTCGGAGTGTTTCGCGATGTCGGTTGTCTTGCAATATTGGCATTTTTATACTTAAAATTTATGGATCGTTTAAGACAAGTCGGCTGGAACACCGCTTTCGGAGTGTTTCGCGATGTCGATTGTCTTGCAATATTGGCATTTATTAATAATTTAAGACAAGTCGGCTGGAACACCGCTTTCGGAGTGTTTCGCGATGTCGGTTGTCTTGCAATATTGGCATTTTATATCTGATATTTATTAATAGTTTAAGACAAGTCGGCTGGAACACCGCTCTCGGAGTGTTTCGCAATGTCGGTTGTCTTGCAATATTGACATATTGTATTTGAAATGCATGATTCGACTCGAGACATCACGTCTCGTTAGTCAACTTATCTTATGAAAGCCTTGCATTTTTACAATTCATTTTCGCATTACTTATTGTCTTACTTTACTGTTTCAGAATAATGATCAGCCTAAAGGTTCTCCGGGCGGAGCATCTCGTCAGTTGATCGAGAGAAGAACTTATTGAGCATCACGACCAGCATTTACAATTTTATATTATACTTTTATTTATTTCTTATTCCAAATATTATTATAGTTTATTGGCAGTTGCTCGCTTACCGTTTGTTAAGTCTTTACAGAATTTTGGCAATACCGCAGTAGCATTTGGAGCACAACGTGGAACTTTTTCTTAGCAGTGAACTGGGGCAATCGTTGATATGAGCTAGGCTCGTCAACGAGGATCTGAAGAATCGCACTCGAACAAGCAAGTTTTACCTAATCTTTCATTTCAGATTAGGCGTCAGTTTGAATTCTTTCCTATTCATGCGTCAATCGTGCGAGTTTTCATGTCTAAGTGTTGTCGAACTACATATGGCCTGATTCTCTTTCAGCCCGAGATATGTAGGCAACTCAGAAACCGGAGTTCGGCCATGTCCATAAGCCTCGTCTTTTGATCCTTGGAAATCAAAAGTCTTGGTTTTATCGGGACAAAATTGGTTTCTAGTCAACTTCTTTACCCTAAAAACTCTTTCATCCTTTTCCGGGTAAAGAGGGGCAGCTGTTGACACCCAATTTCGTCCCAAGAATTAATTAATAGCTAATTATTTAAACGAAAATCAAGTATTAAAATAAAATTAGAATTAAAATTAGATAATTAAATTATTTGGATTGAAATTAATTAATTTCAAAAGAAGGCTAAAAATTGCAAGGCCTATCCTAGTTTCTATCCTACCCGTGCAACCCCTCAATTTCCCAATTTAATCTAAAACAGGGCTAAAATCGTTCCTTATCCGCGAAATTGTCCTACCTCTGCAAACAATACATATACACACATACACGCGCATATCAGTTCTTCACAGCAATTACCCGCGACCCGTTTCCCCTCACCCGCGATCCAATTCCCTTTCCCAACCCGATTCCAACCTTTCGACCCGCGTCCAGAACCAAAACCCGGTCCAATCGATCGTCTTCTCCGTACGATCGATGTGCTGGACGAGTAATCCATCTCCAGCTGGTAGCTCTTCATCCTCTCTCCAGTACAAACGGTCACAAAATCTGGTCCACTCATTTTGAATCGAAGAATCCCAGCCTTTGATCTTTCCTTGGAGATAAGGATCCAAAGTGTACAATCCGAAAGGAATGGACACTTTAGACCCTTATCCTAAAGGAATTAGATTGAAAATGGCAAGGGTAATTCAGATTTTGCAAAGTCTAGGTAAACCCTAAATTATCCTATATATTTAACATTTTTGTAGGGTTTAAGGGGTTCTGGATTTTTGACATTGAAAAAACGGCAGCATTGATAAGAAAAAAAAAGCATTTTCCTTCTAGTTTTTTTTTTTTTTTAAAAAGGGAGATAGTTTTACTGTTCTAAGGAGTTCTTAGCATTGTTTCCTGTTCTCGCTTTCATTAGTTTAGTCGAGTCGCTTCATCGTTGATCGAGTCGACTACTAGTCGTTCGAGTCTCACTTCTTCGGATCGTCGCCCTAGTCGCTGCCCGCAAAAAGGTAACACACTTTGATTATTACCATTTCTTTATCTGGTTCATTGTTAAGATTATGCGAGTGGTATTTTCCTGATAATATAATAAAGAAGGATTCATTACTGTTTTTTTTGAGACTATCTGAAAGAAGCATCTTGAGTTATCATATTATCGTATCTTGTTGACTGTATATGATTGAGAATCGATTTGATAATTAATGGCTTTTGTGAACATTGGTTAATACTGCCTTTACTGTTAGTCTATGAAAGTGAGTTTTTTTTTAAAAGGTTAATAAGCAGGTAACCATGTGAAATGTGTTAGAACTGGTGGGAAGAATGATATGAGTTTGATTAATTGTTCATAAACTCAGAAATCTGTCCTGCTAGCATGAGTAGTTTCTAAAGTTGCAATCTTTGGGTCTCGATAAACATTTTTCTCCTAAACTTATATGAAAGCTAATCTAGTATCATGGAAAGTTTACATCCTGTGTAGATTAGATGCTTCAGTTTATTTTCCTGATTAGTTAAACCTGTGTTGATTGAAAAGCTGCTCCAAAGTTTGAATGTAGCTAGAAGTAAAATGATAAGTATGCTGCTACCCTTTAAAGAGGCAATGGTCAGTATAACTAGTCTTTAAATGGTTGAAACAACTTCTGTTTCTCATGCATCTGTTTCAATGTCCCTTGGGTTTCTTGTGGTATGTGGAATTGGTCTTGGTTGTTTGGAGGGAGCTGCTGCTCAATTTATTCAAGTGAGGAGTTTGTTTCAGGTATTAATGGAGATAGTGTAGGCTGTGAGGTGTTCAAGGGGGTTAGCAGGGGCTTTATTTTGGGTCAGGGTGGTCTGTTATAGGAGCTGGTGGTGCTAGGAAGTGTGATGGTCTGTCAGTGAAGGTTCAGGGATGGCTGCAGCTGCTTAGGGAGTTTCCTGTGGAGTTTCTGGAGGGAGTTTTTGGTGGTTGTTTGTAGAGGTTCAGGTGGTGTTTGCATAGCTGGTGATAGCTTAGGTTCTGGATGTTTGGAGTTATCCTGGAGGGTATAGGAGTAGGTTGTTGCCCTGTCTTCTCCTGTTCAGGTTGTGGTGGAAGCTGTTCTAGGTAGTTGGTTTGTAGGATGTTTGTGGAGTTGTTCAGGTATTGGTGTGTGCCAGTGAGCATGGTAAGAATGCAGGGAGCATAGGAGTAGTTGATAGGTAGTGAGCAGCAGGGGTTCCAGGGTTGTTTTGGTGTTCTGTGAGGTGTATATTTGGTAGTTGAGGGAGTATAGGTGTTCAGGTGAAAGTTTGGTCAGAATTTACTCAGGGTCTGCCGATGGAGGAGTCAAGTAGGTGTTCAGGCAGGGGTTTTGGAGAAGCAGGAAATGTGAGGGGCTGTAGTAGGAGTCCTGGTGGTTGGAGTTGGTATTGAGTTTGCTTTCAGGCATTGAAAAGGGCTGCTGCTCCTTTAGGTAGTGAGGCCCAGGATCTGGTTCAGGGTGCTGCAAGTTCTGGGAGCTTTCAAAGCTAAGGGGGCTGACAGTATGTGTGGTTTGTTTCAGGGAAAGGCTTTAGTAGTTCCAAGAAGAAAGCAGGCAAATTATTTGTTTTATGTTTCTATCTGTTTGGTAAATGATAAATATTGATTGTTTGTATTTTGATGGTTTAAGCTTGTGAATTTATTTTGCGATTGAAAGGAAAGTAGACAGATCTAGTGTAAAATATCTAAGCTCTAGTTGTTTTGTTTGTTTAGTCGACTCCATCTATTTGTTTTAAGCAATTAGAAGAAGGTCCTGAGGAGTTTATTTCAGGCTTATTAATGGTCTTTCATTAGCTTTTGTCTTCTGAGGTGTAACTCAACATTTTAGTCCTTCTCTACCAGTTTGTTACATTCTTTCCACTTTTCATAAACTGCCTGGGGTGAGTCCTGTTTGAAACTCACTTGTCATTCGATTAAAACTCATTTTGGCCAAGTCCGCTTACTGGTTGTATAAATTCAACTGCTACTCTTTATTCTTTATGCCTATTTTAATTATTCTTATTAGTGTGCATGCTAATCTTTATCTTATCCTTATTTTGGCATGGAAAATCCTTGGGACGAGTTTGAGTTAAAACTCGCAAATTGGGACGGTCTTAGAGATGAGGTCGCACTGGAGTCAACTCGCATTTAAACTCAAGTTCGAGTCAAGAAAGAGGACTTTTAAAAAATGCTTTGTTGAGCCGTTTAATGTAACTTAGGCTCATGGGCGTAATGTAAAAAAGAGTAGTCGTTCAGTCCGCAATCTCCGGGTTCTACCTTCTAAACTCCCGCTTTCCTGTTCCCTTTAGAAAGCATGTTTTAGGAAGCCCTGAAACCGGACTAGGATTTGCATGTTAGAAACTTGGTAGGGTAGTCGCTTTATTAAATTGTTAACTTATTGCCTGTTTAGAATGAATATATAATTGCATATCCCGTCTCTTTGGGACTCGCCAATTAATTTAAGATAGTAGAAACCTTTAGTTAATTATCGAGTGCAAAAGAAATAAAATTAAAATTGTACCTATTTATTCATTATTTATATTTAGTCAATTATTTATCCATTTATTAATTCATGTATTTATTCATTAATTAAATTGATTAAGTGGTATTTATTATTAAATTATTTAATTTTAAATTAATCATTTATTTGCCTAATCAATTATAATTATTTATTTATTTATTAATTAAATTATTTAAGTGGTATTTATTTATTATTTTATTTATTCATTCTATTTATTCATTTAATTAATTAATTCTAATTAATTATTTATTTGTTTAATCAATTGTATTTATTTATTAAATTAACTAATTATTGTCGTTCATCCTTTGTCTAATTGAAAGCATATAAATATTTATTTATCTACTTAAGTCATTTATCTATTTATTTATTTATCTAATTAGTTAATCAATCAATTATTATTCTTATTCAATCATTTGTTAAATTTATTTATTTAATTTTAATTAGCCCTTATTTATTTAGTCAATCAATCAACCCTTATCTCATTATTCATTTAATTAATCTTAAATTTTGTTCAACTATTGTCATAATCAATTTTATCTTCTCTATATTATTTATTACCTATTTATTTTATTTAAAATTTATCCCAAACTAAATTTCAAGTAAAATTCGTGAAAATCGCCGGATTAACCGCCTTTAGCAGATTTTCGAAAGTGCTCCCGTAATAAGGACCTTCTTTCGAATTTAACAGAACCACTTACCTAAGAATCTCTGAATTTAATTTAATTTCTTTTAAATAAAGGTTAAATTGCACTCCTTAGTTAACTTAGGTTCCTAATAATCCTTAAATTAGGTGGCGACTCCAAATAAACCCTTTGGAATCCCACTTTGTTGAAATATTCCGAAACCTATCTCTTTCCTAAAGAAAGGGTAATTTTTGGGGTTCAACACGCCGCATGGCCATAGCGTGCAAGAAATGGCGTCTTCTGCCTAGTGTTGCGCGATCGTGGGCGCGGGGCGCCCGTTATAGCGCCCCTTGTGCGCGTTTTTACCCCCTATTCCTTCTAGCATCGGGTCTAACTTATTACCAAGGGTTTAGAAACATTATAAATAGTTTATTACTTAGTTTTTGGAAGTACGGCTTGACTTTGGAGCAATATTGAGAGCTACACACTTCATTGAATAAGGGTTATTCCCAATCTTTCATCTATTACATGAAGTATTTCATTATTACACCAAATCTTTGTCTTGTGATCATGAATATGTGTGGCTAATTTCCTAACGTTCTGGGGTTAGAGTTTACATGAAAGTTGATTGTTGAAGATTGATTTCCATTGATTGAATCCCATAACGGGTTACTTATTCTTTCTTGATTTAACTTGTATAATTGTTAGAGCTCGATAGTTATACATCATCTATGGTTTTTGGGTTGAACTCGAAAGAGAGAATCTAATTACGTAATAAGAAAGAATAGAACTAGTTTGTGAACCCGGGCATCGGGGAATCAATTCGCGGGTAGGATAGACATATACTTGCTTGCCTAGTTTAACTAATTACAGGATCGTTAATGCGTGCATGTGATTTGACCCGTAGACATACAGGGATTAAAGTAGCTTGCATAGATTGTGAAGAACTGAAAGGTTTTCATAATTACATTTAACCTGTCAGTTAGTAACCCGGGATTTAAGAAGTGGAATCAATTGAATACATCAACTGGATTGTTCGTAACTCTGACCCTGGATCGCTCCCTTGATATTGTTAACAACCAAAGTTCTGCCCAATTGCTCGCTTTCATCTTTAGCACTTTACTTACTGCATTTTAGTTATAAAAACTCTTATAACCATTGGAAAAAGACCCCTGGATAGTTTGTTCAGGAATTGTTTATTAAGCACTAGTCTGCATAGTCCTCGTGGGAACGATACTCGACTTTGTCACTTTATTACTTGGCGACCGCGTATACTTGCGTGTGCGTTTGGGAGCAACACAAGGCAATCTGTGAAGTTTCTGTTCTGGCTGGAGAGTTGTTCTTCGCGATCGCGCCAATGTTGCACGCGATAGCGAAGAAGTCTGTACAAGCCATCGCGAAAGCGCTAGTCTAAGCGCGATCGCGCAGAAGGAAGAAGAAGCTGAAGCGCGATAGCGCCAGTAATGACGCGATCGTGAAGATACGCGTCTGGACTGCACTGGATAGTTTTGTAATTTCACAGCAGCCTAAATGGGGAACATATATTCAGCCTTTGCACGACTTAGGGCTCATCTTTTGGCTATTTTTCCAATCTTGGAGCAAGGATCCATCAACAAGAACACCAAGAGAGTGAAGATTTGGAGCAACCCATTGAGAAATTCTCAACCATTAGTACTCCTTTCTTTACTTTCATGTTTTATATTGAATATATTGGGTGTTGTTGATGTTATTGAAGAATTGATTTTGTGAATATATTTCATGGCTATTATTTTGGACATGATTATATGAATGAGTCATGACTAGGAATTGATATTATTGGGTTTTGATTATCTAGCTTCCATTGTTTTGATTGCTCGACTCTTGTGCTCGCGACACTTGAGTTGCCCGTCTACTTTGCTAATTAAAGACTCGGGAGAGATTAGTTAGCGTAGAATAGTGAAGCTAGCGAGGATTTGGGTTGATAGGCTATTTCATAGACTAACTCATCTAAAAGAAGTTACGCTCGGAAGAGGTCTTCTTTCCTCGGGTAATGGGTAGTGCTTTATGAGCTCAACCATGGCTTTGACGAGCGCCGTTGAGGTAAATCCCTTCTAGGTCGGAAGGATTCTAGGGATTACATTAGAACGACTCGGCCATAATATATAAACCCCGTGCTATAATTGTATCCTAGGCTCAAAACTTGCTTTCCTTGGTTGCGAGAAGGCCATAGATCACATTTACTTGCTTTCCTAGTGTAGTTTGTAGTTGTTAATATCGTTCCATCACCTCGTTATCCTAGTTTGGCTTTGTCAAATAGGTTTAGTTCCTCCACTACTTTGATCGCATCACTTTGTTCCTTGTGGATTCGACCCCGACTCCTAGTTGGGTAAATTGTATTGCGATGACCGTTCATACCTCAAGCCGAGGTGTGTGTTGAGCGTTGTCAATAGTTAAAAGTGTTCAAAGATATTTGAATAAGAAAAAGTGGGCTAGTGGAAAGGGTAGGTCTTCTAACATGAAACAGATTGGAGAATGCTTCAAGTGTGGAAGCATGGAGCACTACATCAGCAAATGTCTAGTTATTGAAGGAGAATGGAGGAAGAGATATATTGAGGAAAGAAAAAAAGCTAGGGTACAGGTCCAAAAGAAGAGTGGAAATCCCAAAGCAATGGTTGCTGGTTGGCAAGACAGTGAGGATGAACAATCTGATGATGATCTGGATGAGGATCTTGCTCTAATGGCTCTTGAAGATTCAGATAATGAAGAAGATGCTGAGGTATTTTTTTCTACACTTAAACAAGATGCGAAAAGCATACCTAGGTAAAAATTAGTTAAGGTATTTCATACTGTGCTAAATGAGTTTAAATCTCTTAGGGATGGCAAAAATCAATTGCATGATGAAATTGAAAGTTTAGGAACAGAATATAAAAAGGCAGTAATTAAAAATGACTCTCTGAAAAGAAAAATTAGCATGCTAGAGGAACAGGTCCTTACACTTGAATCAACTGTTCAGGAACTGGAAAAAGAAAAATCACAAGTTAAAACAGTTGAAAATAGTAAGGGCATTGCTAATTCTCATCAGATCATTGCTGAAGAGAAATTGAAAGTCACAGTTGATGAACTGTGCAAGAAAGATGAAAAGATAAGATCTTTGGAAGAGGACTTAGTTAAAACAAAAATGGAGTTAGGAAAAACTGTAAAATGGAACAAGTCCTCTGAAGCACTAGAATGGTTACAGAAAAATCACAGTAGTAACAGAAAAGGTATTGGATTCATGAAATCACAGTCTTCACCAAAATAGGATCCAAAGAGTAAGTACCTATCAGTTCCTGAAAATTGGTTATGCACTCGTTGTGGAAACACTGGTCACTTGAAAGAAAATTGCCAATCTCTAAAAATGGTTGCACAGAGGAACATGTCCTATAAACCGGTTCAAACTCTGTGACAAAGAAAACTGTTCACACAAAGAAACCATTACCATTCTGGGCTAGAAGGGATCTGATTCATCCTTTTTCTAAAGGAAAGGAACCCAAACTAGTTTGGGTTCTTAAAATTAACCCCTAGTTTTCTTTTGCAGGCTAGAGTGAAAGAGAGGAACCACAAATAGTACATGGACAGTGGTTGCTCAAGGCATATGACAGGACATAAGGAATTGTTCCTTTCACTCTCAGCCTTTCAAGGAGGAAGTGTTTCCTTCGGTAATGGTAAGAAAGGGGAAATTATTGGCATTGGAAAGGTAGGTAGGTCTGATTCGCATAGTATAGATAATGTATTTCAAGTAGATGGGCTGAAGCATTGCTTATTGAGTATATCTCAATTGTGTGACAAAGGTAATAATGTTAATTTCTCATCTACTGGGTGTACTGTGACTAACCAAACCTCTGGAGAGATTATTTTGTAGGGAAATAGATATGGAAATATCTACAAAGTAGATCTGTTGACACTATCTGATGGAAGCTTGAGTTGCTTAAGTGTTGTGCAAAATGATCCTCTCTTATGTCACAAAAGACTTGGCCATGCTAGTCTTTCACAACTGAACAAGCTTCTGCCCAAGGATTTGGTGATAGGTCTTCCTAACATCAAGTTCAAGGATGAAAAGGTATGTGAAGCTTGTGCCAAGGGGAAGCAGGTAAAATCCTCTTTCAAACCAAAGAAACAGGTAAGTACTACCAAACCTTTGGAACTGGTCCATATGGACTTGTGTGGACCAATGAGAACAATGAGTCGTGGAGGTAAGAAGTATGTTATGGTGTTAGTTGATGATTACTCCAAATTTACATGGACTATATTTCTTGCATCTAAGGAAGAAGTTTTTAATGCATTTTCAATTTTTGCTAAGAAAGCTCAAAGTACTCTAGATAGTCACATTGTTGCCATTAGGTCTGATCATGGAACTGGATTTGAAAATCATATGTTTTTCAATTTTTGTAATGAAAATGAGATTAATCACAATTTTTCTTCACCTAGAACTCCACAACAAAATGGTGTAGTGGAAAGGAAAAATAGGACCCTAGAGGAAATGGCAAGGACTACGCTAATTTCTGAAAATCTTCCACAAAACTTTTGGGCTGAGACCATTAATACTGCATGCTACATAATCAATAGATGTATGACAAGGTTATTAATAGAAAAGACACCATATGAGTTGCTTAAGGGAAGAAAACCAAATATTTCACATCTAAGGGCTTTTGGTTGCAAATATTTTATACATAATAATGAGAAGGATGCCTTAGGAAAATTTGATCCTAGAAGTGATGAGGGAGTCTTTGTTGGTTATTCTTCAAATAGTAAATCTTATAGAGTCTTTAACAAGAAAACATTGAAATTGAAGAAAGCATGCATGTTAAATTTGATGAAACTGACAGTCTTACTCAAGAACAGGTACAGGAGGATGAAGAGATTGAAATGCTGAAACATGGTGAAATTGATCCACAAATGCAGACATTGGATGGGGATACTGTGAGAAGTGAACTGCAAGGAACTGTTCCTCAGGACAGAACTGAGAAGAGTAGCACAGAAACAGGGGGAACAAATGTTGGATCCACCTCACAAACTGGCAGTGTTATTCCCTCAGGAACTGTTCCTCAGCAAGGGACTTCTGAAAATGGTTTGATACTCAAGCCTTACAAGTATCAAGGTTCACATCCTGTGGATCAAATATTTTACGTAGCTTACAAAGCTTCAGTAATGAATGCAGCATGTTAGATGTTATACAGTACGTCCAACTTCTTTTTCAATATGCTGTAGACCAGTCCAGTATATGGCATCCTTACCGGTCCACGCTTGATGTGCGAAAGAAGATTTGTAGGACAAAGTTGGAGATCAGATCAAAATGGTGGTTTCCTAAAACATCACTCTCACTAAATCCTTCATACATGGATAATATTACTGATAGTAATGATCCCATGTTTGTGAAGAAGTTCATTGATACTGTTGCAAGGAATCTCAGTGATGTACTGATGGAGAGTGATGCTTTTTGTTCATTGCCTGTTGTTCCGGGCCCCAGGAGAGAAATGGAAGAGGTTGTAAAGGAGTTGAAGTTTTTAAGAAACTTTGTCTACTTCATTTCAGATGAGATATGCACTGATCCTCAAATCCAACATACTTTCTTGGCTCACGTTTTAGTTGTCGGTGGCCATGCAACTATGGTTTTCTGGTTGAGTTTGCCGGACCAGGACGACCATGAAAACCCAAACTTGGCCTCACTTGAAATGAGTGTTTCATTTTCGGTCCTACGAAGGATGATTCAGCCCATTCAACCATGTATCCGGAAGATCTGTATTGATGTCCTGCAAGCTCTAAAATCAAAACAATCAGGACAAATTCAGTATGTTGCTGATTGTGAAACTGGCTTTGTGGAGACTCTTATTCACTGCTTGGAAGAGCTAACAATTATTGGTAATCACAAAGAAGAAGTAGTTTCTTTGATGGATAAAAAGGCAATCCTTGAGGAGATACTCATCCTCTTGAGAGCCAATCTCATGGATCTACCAATGAAGGACCTTATGAGTCATCTTCAAGATATTGACGCAATTATTGATGCAGGTCTTCTAGTTTCCTCATTGTATGACAGCGCGCAGGAAAGGGATGACATGGATGTGGCAAGGTTTTACCAAGTGTTGGTTCTTGATTTCTTGGGCAATATTCAGAGTGTACAGGCACTGATCTACCTCATCGTTCGGAATTCATTTCAGTCCAAATTACCTAGGATTTATGGACTCGGATCTATTGATATTAGGCTAAAGGCTTCATTCCTCACATCTTAGGGCAATTCGGTTAGGAACCTGATACCCTATTCACATACGCAATACGCAGGCCAGGCCTATATACAGGATTTAATGTCACATAACCAAACCCTAAATAAATTACATTTATATGTTGCTCATAACTCACTGAGTACGAATATATAATCAATTCCATTATCGGGGTTCATTTGTCCCTTTAAACTATTAATTGAACTTATTAAAACGATGTCTAATATCCCAATTTTTACAGTAAAAATATATTCAAACACACGTAATAAGCTAAGATAATGAGTTAACATCATTAACGGGATGTTTCGGGGTAAAAATTCTACCATTTTTCCTGCTCTTTTCTCATTTTTTAGCATTTTTTTCTGATAATTTTCTCTGTTTCGTTTCTGTTCCAATGTTTCCCCGTATCCATTAAGCTTTGAAAGCTTAATTGAGTCCACGCCCAACTCCTTTACCTTTCTTTCCATTTTTTGTCTTTTTCTCTTTTTTTTTTCTTTTTTTTATTTTCTTTTCTTTTTGTTTTCGCGGCGACAATTAAAACGGTACCCCACGATATTCGAAATAATTCCAACTTTTGTATACAAGTTATACAAAATATATGTAACATACTCGCGAAGGCGGATCTCAAATCGGACTCCCGAAACTCAATATGCAAATTAAATGGAAAAAGATCAAATTATTTAACTTTCGGCATTTTAGCGGAAATTAGCCGAACAATATCGAAATTCACTTTTGAAAGTTCATAAAAGTCACAAATAATCATACGAACCTAACGGCGCTTTCGGATTTCGAATCGGAGCTCATTTGCCAAAACCGAGCTCAAAAATCTCTTTTTTATATTTATCGACAATAAAAACTGAAACCTTCTTCCGATACCTACCAAACGAGGTCTGATTTAGCTCAAATTTTACAGACAGGTTCTAATGAATATTACGAATATTTTAAAATTATCGACACACTAATCGGAGTCCTAACTTCCGAAACGACTAACCGAAGTCGTTTCACACAATAAGATAGTGGCACCAACAAAAAAGCAGGTATGGAGCACATTGTCGTAATGAAGACATGTCTTGAACATCAAATAATATGTTATGTAAATTTTTCGAGCAGCATATAAAACGAACACAAACATATACTATACTCGGATTTTCGAGGATCGCCCAGCCAATATATAAGATAGGAGTATATATACTTCTAGTCAATATAAGATGGATAAAAACAAAAGATTGAAAGTCAGCATAGCTATACCTTTTGCAGTCGAGTATTTGTATGCATAATAGAGATCCTCAAATAAAACTAGTACTATATCAACTTTCAAGTAGACACTAAATTAAAACCTATTTCGTATTATTTTTTCTTTTATCTTATTATAGTGTTTGGTATGAGAGTATCTTTCAAGAATAAAATTGAGGCGTTGACATTATATTTTGGTGCCTATTGCATGAAATTGGTTTCTTAAAGCTTCACAGGTCATGTATAAACTACTATATAATGTGACAGCAGGAAACCATTAACTCCAGAACATAAAGCTGTAAACAAAGAGGAATCCAAGAACATAATAAACTATTTTTCCTTCCCCTTTGAAGTTTCTGCTGAAAGAGATGTCCTCAAGCAAGAAAGTTCCAAAGATGATATCTCATCTCGTTGAGACTCTGCAGCAGCTTGAACAGCTATGGGGTTCAATATTCCATAGAAAATTTAAACCCAACGATCAGTCCATTGCGGAATCTCACGCTCTTGAAGTTCTGCAGCGGACTGAAGATACAATTTCATTCTGTGAGTTTGTTGAGAAATTTCATCTCCTTGGAACTCTAAAGCAGAATATTGAACGGGAATGGGGTTCATTCCGTGCTTTCAAACGAGAAAATATGCCATCAAATAAATCTCATTTCTTTCAGACTCTGCTGCAGATTGAATGGGAATGGGATTCATTCGATGACTTTGAATATCGGCGACCTTCAATGGATGAATTAAAGTTCCTTTTAAGGGATCACAAATTTGGTGGTATTATTCTCAACTTGCAGAGCTTCGTAAAGGAAGTCCCAGATGTCATAAAGGAAGTGCAACGTCTCTTTCGAAAGGTTGAAGCATTGCCAATGTATGAATTAAAATTTTCAGAAGTTCGTTATGAAATTAGTTTCACTAAGAGGAGAATCAGATCAAGTTTTTCCAACAATGATGATACTGTTACTAAGAGGAAATTCAATGATGGTACAGTTACTCCCAATTCTGTCATTGAATTCATTGACACAGTGATAGAGAATCTCAGTGATTTACAGGAATTTGCTGATCCAAGTTCAGAACTTTGTGTTGGAGGACTCAGGGCTTCAGAGGAGTTGAAATTCCTTAGAAGTTTTGTCTGCTTTGTTTCATATAGATGCATAGAGCCTCAGGTCCAACATACGTTCTTCACTCACGTTTTAGAAGTGGCCTGCCGCTCAACAGTGTTTGCTTGGTTGTATTTTCCTACCTTCAAAAATGGAGAACTTATCCTGGTTCCAGATGAAGAGAATCCTTCATTTTCTGATCTCGTGGGAAGCAAAATACAGCCTAGCGAGCCAAGCATCTCCATGATCTATGGTGATGTCCTCCAAGCTCTAAAGTTAGAACAGTTGGAAGAGACAAGGGAAAACCTTCCGGAGATGCTCAAATTCGTGAGAGCCAAACTCACCAGTCTAGGAATTCATCTTGGAAAAATCTACTCTCTCCTACACCATTTGGAAGAGATACCAGTTTGTAACAAGTACTACTGTTGAAGGCTAAACAGAACAATGATAATAGAAAGTATAATATATTGATAATGGAACTCAGCTGAAATTACAAAGGAACTCAATGTAAACTAAGGGATACATAAGAAGGGGATGAGGAATTAGAAGGATAACCAAGAAAGGAGATGAGAGGAATCAGAAGAAGCAGGGATGAGAAGACTAGAAGAATTGGAGATGAGGGGATATAGACTTCGGCCTAAGGCACAGTTCATAATTTGCATAACTATTCCTATGGGCTCTTTTGCTACTTATAGAAGCACCCTGAACCTTTGCTCTAGCCTGGATCCCAAATAAAACCATTTATCGTAATAATGGGCTGCTTTGCTCGTTGGCTTCTCCTCTCTTTAGTTACTGGCCCAAGTACCTTTTCTAAAATGATTTCCAGCCCATCGATATCATTATAACAAGGTATATTCACAACAATACTCCTTTCCTCAATAAGAACCTTGTCCTCAAGGTTCGAGTAGAGAAACATGAAGATCCTAGGAAGTAATTTGTCAAGACTTGAATATTTGCCAATAGTTGTTCTGTGAAGAGGAAAGCTAGATTTGTCAACTGTCAAAACTAATAAATGACTTCTCTTTCCCTTTGCAACTTCCATATAACCAAGGTAACAAACAGAAGCCACAACGGTAAATATTATCTCCTGCTCCTTCTCGCTAAATCCCACAATCTTCATTGCCTTACTTATCTCAAGAGAGTCATGGGCAGCAGCACTAATACCTCTTAGTTCATAGTACTGCAATTGATTGATAGAGTAAAATAATGCTACATGGACTGGTTTACTCCTTCTCTGAAATACATAAACAATCTGGCATAATACCATTATGAGGATGATACTCCCACTTTCTCTCGAAGCATCTGTCCAAACTGAGTTCAAGTAAGTAACAAGAATCCTCGGGCCGCTGGAATTATTATAGTCGCCACCATATACCTGACTCTTTGCAAGTGCTTTAGTTTTAAGCTCCTGAATGAATATCAAACAAGCATGACTATTGCCACTTCTCTTGGAGCAGCTCATTTGCATATCACTTACTGTTCTTGAATCAAAAATGCAACTATACTCGCCAAGTTTCAAATCAAACAGAAATTCATAGACTATAGCAACTATATTCTTACTTCCACCAGCTCGCCTAAATGTGTCTTCTATACTAGAAAACCTCATCAGATGGCTTATGGTGATGGGAGCTGCAATTAACTTCACTTTGCATTTTTCTGTAGCATTATATAAGCCATCATAAGTTCTGCTGAAGTATATCCAACCCAGAGACAAATTATCATTTCTGAAAGCGACATCACCTTGAAAAGTATTTACAAGAGATAATGCACTCATAGCTTCCAATTTTGCCAACTCGCCAAGATCCCATATTTGAGTCATAGAGTTAGAAGTCGCAAACTTTGTTCGAACTTTTAAAGTCAGGTTTTTGAAATTTATTCCTGGATCCGGTATTCCAAGAACAAGAGAAGGTACAGCAGAGCTGACAATGAGCAGATTTTCTCCGGGATCAAATGGGAAGTGAGTCAAAGGATCATTGAAGATGGCCTGATCTGCTGCAGGAGACTGCGTATTGATATGCCCTTGACAATCCCAAGGAAAGTATGTAATTTCATTTTTTCCCATGTCGACCCATGAAAGTAAACCAAAGGCATGTTGAAGCCTCACAATCTCAACAGAAACATAAGAATTAATAGCTTGCTGCAGGGTAACAATCAATTTTGAATTCCAATATGGCACCACCCTTTTATCAATCCCACCACAAGCAAGAAAGGATCTATTCCTAGTCAAGGCTAAAGTGCAAATTGACTCCTTAAGTTGATGTACGTTTACCAGAACATCGTGAAACCAGGTGCAGAACCAAATGCCGTTACTCAAACTATTTAACTTCATGGTCTTAAGACCTACTCCTGGATCCCATACTGACAATACTATACCATTTCCAGCTAGCTTACTCTGTGAAATCAGACGTTCCACACCATTATCACAGCCATCAGCAAGTCCAGGAAGCATGCCTGAATCACCCTTAAATTGCTGCCCAGTGTCCAACCATTTGTCCACATAAATATGAAATAGAGCAGGAGGAACCATCGACAAGGTTATGGGTACTTTAATGACCATAGGGGAAGGAGGGACACGATCAGCCCTTGCAAGTTCAGATGTATTGAAACATTGAATACAACTAATCAATAAACGAAAATACGAAAAAATGACCTGCAGAGATAATAATGTTGGACACTGATCCGTGAAAACTATGGACTGCCCAGTGTCGAACCAATGGCGAGTTTGCCACCCCAATTTCCGGTGCAAAGCTGGAGTTTCAGATTCATCAAATAAAAATTTACCCCGAATACAATCCACATTAGCCATAGTGAACTTCCTATCATTCATCACAACCAATTGGTTCAGTGAATATCCAATGAAATTGAAATCAAGAAATTGAACCACCAACGGATCCCCATGAAACATTTTGGCTGCATCAGTGATCACTGTTTCAGCTACATCCTTTGAGTGGTTGGCTATACCATACTCCTGATATATCCGTGTTCGGTTCAGGCCTTGCCCAGTATCAAACCAAGTGTAATTAATGAAGCCAAAAGTACGTGGAAGCGACCTAATAGGTCTATCAAGACCACAAAAGTTTGGGAAGTTTTCTCCGCCCAACATAGCATCAAGCACCTTGCTAGGACACTTACTTTCAAGCCTGCCTTTAATTAGACCCTCTTCACAAGAGATCGCCAGCATCATATTTTCTTCATCTTTGTCAATACCATTCGCTTTTACCAGAATGCTCTCATCAACAAGCATGTCGAGCAACTGGCGTTCAACTAATTCATCACCCTCTAATGCAAATTCAATCCGAGGAATAATGGTGGTCTCGTCCTCTAATTTAGAGTCACTTTTCACATCATCTGATGGTAGATTCATTTCGAGCAACTGAGTTTCCTCCTCTGAATCCTCTGGTTCCATGGCTACAACAACGCCAGAAACATCCGCGTTAGTTAAAGGATCCATCGACGAGTCATCAGTTTTAATTTGACCTTGCACGACGAAGTAATCTCGTTGGGGACTTTCATCAATTACTTTGCCTTCCACCGGAATTCCAGCACCTGGCAATACAGAATCGTTCTCATCATCCAAACTCAAGTCCACTGTTGAAGACTCGCGCGCTGCCAACTTCTTGGCGCAGGCGGAGAACGCGTCCCGCAGATCTTCTAGTTGGCGTAGTATTTCAAAGCCAATCTCAATCTTCAGCTTTAATTCACGATTCTCAGGTGCTGCTCTAGTATGGTTACCAAAACGTAGGAACAATTTCTCCACAAAATGATCCCAACCCGCAAGTTGTTTGTTTCGAAATAACCAACGATACCAAGTCAAAGCCTCGCCATCCAAATAGACTGAAGCAAGGGACAATCTATACTCTGGAGAAATATTGTAGAAGGTGAAATACTGTTCTGCCTGAAGGACCCACGCCGCGGGGTTATCACCGCTGAATCGATCTAAGGTGACCATTGAGTTCGACTCTCAATGAAAGCACCAATGTAACAAGTACTACTGTTGAAGGCTAAACAGAACAATGATAATAGAAAGTATAATATATTGATAATGGAACTCAGCTGAAATTACAAAGGAACTCAATGTAAACTAAGGGATACATAAGAAGGGGATGAGGAATTAGAAGGATAACCAAGAAAGGAGATGAGAGGAATCAGAAGAAGCAGGGATGAGAAGACTAGAAGAATTGGAGATGAGGGGATATAGACTTCGGCCTAAGGCACAGTTCATAATTTGCATAACTATTCCTATGGGCTCTTTTGCTACTTATAGAAGCATCCTGAACCTTTGCTCTAGCCTGGATCCCAAATAAAACCATTTATCGTAATAATGGGCTGCTTTGCTCGTTGGCTTCTCCTCTCTTTAGTTACTGGCCCAAGTACCTTTTCTAAAATGATTTCCAGCCCATCGATATCATTATAACAAGGTATATTCACAACAATTCTCCCGATTCCATTGAAACTAGGGAAAACCTGCAGCAGATGCTCAATTTCTTGAGAGCCAAACTCACAAGTCTACCAACACAGACCCTTGTATTTCATCTTGAAAATATCGACTCTATTATTGTTGATGCAGGAGTTCTAGTTTACTCACTAAATGCCAAAAAGAAGGATAAGGAAGAGACAACTGTGGGGGAAACAAACCAAGTTGTGAATTTCTCAGGCGAGATTCAGAGAATGCAAGCAATGATCTACCGCATCACCGTAAAGACATTCCTGCTTCGGTTCAACACATCTATAATTGACCGAGTGAGCTATTCTGATTTCCTTTTAGATGAGTGGACAGAATTGTTGAACACAAATGGTTGAACACAACTTGAATTTTATTATTGCAAACTAGGAAGCAACTTTGATCTTACAAATATTTTCACTCACACTCTAGCACCTCTCTTTATTTTCTCTCTTTAACTCTCACTTTTGCTCTCACTCTCTTGATTTGCTTTGCTTGTTTTTCTTGCTTGCTTAGTTGCTTGGTTACAACTCAAGTGAACCACCTCTATTTATAGGTGGTGATGGAAGGATCTAGTTAAGGGCTTTCCACCCTTCTCTAGAATTTTTCCTTACTACATAATTCTAGACCTACACATTCTAGAACTATTCTAGAATTCTCATTCTAGAGTTGTTCCTTGACTTCTCTAGAATTGTTCTAGATTTATTCCTATACTACATTATCTTGGCTACTCTAGAATCTTCCGCATTATGTTGACTACTCTAGAATCTTGGCTACTCTACAATCTTCTAGAAAAGATTCACAAATAAAGTTGGTGATGAATTACTATATTTTAACACTCCCCCTCAGCACCAACTTTATTTGGTCTTGCAATCTTTCCAAGTGCTCTGCAAAATCTTATGAACCTTTTGTCGTCCAGATTCTTTGAAATTCTCTTCTTTTGTTGACTTTCTCGACTCACTCTTCTTTGGAGCTTCTTCAAAGATATTAGGCTCCTTGATCTTGTCTACCTCGACTTCTGCTGCATTTGCATACTTTGGATTTGGAAACTTTGTTCGTGTAGACTTTCTTAGTTGAGGTTGTTGTGCTTCTTGGCCTTCTTCTTGAAACACCTCGGGGGTTTCATACACTCCAGTTTGCCATGAAATCCTATTCTCCTCTTGGGAAGATACCTGTGATGTTGGCAATTCAGGTTCTCCTCTTGCCTCTTTGTTAATTTCTATCTTGTTTCCTTCTTCATCTTCTTTAAGCTTATCTTTCACCTTTTGCTCTAGTGCTATTGAGTCTGGAAGAGTGACTTCTTGTGACCACCATGATGATGCCTCATCAAATACCACGTTTCTTGAAACGTATGTTCGATTAGTGGTTGGATCACAACATCTCCATCCTTTTCTTTGTTCGTCGTATCCGACAAAGATACATCGAACTTCTTTCTTATCAAACTTGCTGCGGAGATGATCTGGCACAAACACATAGCACACACATCCGAATACTCGAAAGTGACTTACAGTGGGTATCATCTTCCGAAGCTTCTCGAACGGCGAGGTAAATCCAAGTCGCGCCTGTGGTAGCCTATTAGTGATGTGAGCAACAGTCTTCATACATTCCGCCCAGAACCTTGCTGGTACATTCATGCTGTGCAGCATACTCCTACATATCTCTGCGAGATGTCTGTTTTTCCTCTCTGCTACTCCATTTTGCTGTGGGGTGTTTGGACATGTCAACTGTCGCCTTATCATTTGCTCTCTGAGGTAGCCATTAAACTCTCGTGATGTGTATTCTCCCCCATTATCGGTGTGGAGACACTTGATATTCCTTCCCATATCATTCTCCACCATGTGTTGGAACTCTTTAAACTTCTCAAATACTTCAGACTTCTCCTTTAAGAAGTAAATCCACACATACCTTGAGAAGTCGTCGATGAATGTCACCATGTATCGGTAACCACTGATGGAAGGTTGTTTGACTGGTCCAAACACGTCTGAGTGCACCAGCTCCAGTGGCTCTTTAGCTTGATACTTCGATTCTTGATAGGGAAGTTGATGTGCTTTCCCATACTGACATCCGGCACAAATAGTGTCTCCTCTAATCTCAAGTTGGGGAAGCCCTTTCAACTTTGACTGTTGCATCATGACTTTCAACTTGCTGTAACTCACGTGCCCAAGGCGTGCATGCCATAGGTCAGCTGTCTCATTACTCCGATTCTTCTCCACATAAGCTGTCTCTGCTGACATGACATAGATTGATTCTAATCTTCTTCCCTCCATGATTGGCGAGCTTGTAACTTTCAAGTCTCGATACACTTTTACGTCATTCGGTCCAAACACGACATATTTGCCTGAAGCTGTTAGTTGCGATACAGACAACAAGTTCTTCTTCATACCTGGCACGTGGTAGACATTCTGAAGCTGCACTTGTCTCGAGCTGTGACGAGGCACGAACACTGTCTTGCCAATGTGAGATATTGGCATTCTCGAGTTATTTGCAGTCACCACTACTCGACCACCCTTGTATTCACTCATGTTGATCAGCTTCTTTTCATCACCAGTCATATGATTGGAGCATCCCGAATCAACGATCCAATCATGGTCATAATCTACTAATTTTTCACTTACAGTTGCAAGCGCGAGTTCTTGTTCTAACTCAGCACGGTGCGAGGTGATGGGCTCTTCCTCATTGTTACTTTCATCAACTGCATAGGAAGTTTCAAAATCCCAATCTTCTTCCTCGTCTTGCTTATTCTGAGTAGAAGTGGCTATGTTACCTTCAGCTTTCTTGTACCAGCAGTCTCTGGCATAGTGTCCCTTCTTCCCGCAATTGTAGCACTTGTCTCGTTGCCGATTGTTGGCTCCTTGGTCCGCCTTCTTGTTGGGTCGATGACTTCCTTGACGCCGATCATGTTGATCTCCCCCTGGTTGCGAGCTTCTCGCTTCACCTCTTCTTTGGTAGCCTTGATTTTTGCTTGATCCATCGTTTCTTCTTCCTTGAGCATTGTAGCTTTGCCCTTTATTAAAGAGCGCCTTTTCTTCATCTTTTGTAGAAAGGCCTGAAAGTTGTTTCTCCAAGTCTTCTTCATTTGCCAACAGATTCTCCAACTCTGATAAAGTTGGTTCCGTGGCCCACCCGCGTGTTGCAGTAACTATGCCTTTGTACTCCGGCCTCAAACCATGAATGATAATTCTCTTCTTCCTTGTCTCTGTGATAGCATTCTCTGGATCCAATTTTGATATTTCATCACACAGAGACTTAACCTTTGTGAAATACTGATTGATTGTCATATTCCGTTGCGAGATCGACAAAAGCTCATTTTCTAGCCTTTGTAATCTTGCATCATTTTTCTTGGTAAAGATTGTTGCCAACGTGTCCCAAGCTTTTTTTGGCGTCTTGGCATTCTTGATCCTCTGCAGGAACTCGTCCTCAACTGTTACTGTGAGAGCATACATGGCCTTTCCTGCTTTGACCTTCCACTTTTTTGCTTCTTCAGCATTTGTTGGTGATGTTGTTTCAGAGCCACCAACAATGTCCCATAGATCTTGGCCGAGAAAATAGTATTGCATCCTTGTGCTCCACGATCCATAATTGCTTGCGTTGAGCTTCTCAACGCTACCGAGGGTGCTTGCAAAATCCGCCATGGATTGGTGCCTCTTGACTTGTAGCCTCGAGTAGTAGCTTGTTGAATCTCTCTTGGATGACTACCGCTCTTGATCCACCAGGCTCTGATACCACTTGTAGAACACAAATGGTTGAACACAACTTGAATTTTATTATTGCAAACTAGGAAGCAACTTTGATCTTACAAATATTTTCACTCACACTCTAGCACCTCTCTTTATTTTCTCTCTTTAACTCTCACTTTTGCTCTCACTCTCTTGATTTGCTTTGCTTGTTTTTCTTGCTTGCTTAGTTGCTTGGTTACAACTCAAGTGAACCACCTCTATTTATAGGTGGTGATGGAAGGATCTAGTTAAGGGCTTTCCACCCTTCTCTAGAATTTTTCCTTACTACATAATTCTAGACCTACACATTCTAGAACTATTCTAGAATTCTCATTCTAGAGTTGTTCCTTGACTTCTCTAGAATTGTTCTAGATTTATTCCTATACTACATTATCTTGGCTACTCTAGAATCTTCCGCATTATGTTGACTACTCTAGAATCTTGGCTACTCTACAATCTTCTAGAAAAGATTCACAAATAAAGTTGGTGATGAATTACTATATTTTAACAAGAATTTCTAAGACTCTATTCAAATTCAATTGATTCCATCAAGAGCCAACTTCAGAAAATTCACAAAGACCTCAAACGCCTTCAAGCTCTTGTGGAACAGGACGATGAACTTCAACATTTTGCTACACGGGCAGTTGGTTTGGTGTATGAGGTAGACTATATACTCGATCCTTGTAACACGAAAGATCTTCCTGACCATTACCTTTGTCTCTGGATGTTGACCATTGCAGAGGGTATCAGAGTACTCATGGCAGAAGTAGCAGAGATTCAAGAAAAGACTGCATTTAACTTGGTATCACATAGCACCAAAGATGCTGCGGGTGCACATAATTCTCCACAATTTGCAAGGAATCTTGGTATGAACGAAGAAATGCTGGGCCGAACGGATGAGATGGATGAACTAAGAGAAAAACTGATCGGAGGATATCCAGACCTTGACGTCATCTCTATCGTTGGCATGCCTGGAGTGGGTAAGACAACTTTGGCAAACAAACTATACTTTGATCAGTTAGTTGTCTCTCATTTTGATATTCGTGCCCAATGTTGTGTCTCTCAAGAATACACGCGAAAGGGCATGATATTGACCCTTTTACGTGATATTATTGGTGAGACAGGTAACCTTGATCAAGAGGATGAGAATGTATTAGCAGATCAGCTTCGCAAAAAATTGTTTGTCACGAGATATCTTATCCTCATTGATGATATCTGGGATTCTAGTGCATTGGGTGATTTAGATGTATGCTTGCAAAATGCCAAGAAGGGAAGTAGAATTATTCTGACGACTCGGCATCTTGATGTTGCCAATCAAGCTAAACGTGCTAGCATGCCCCATGATCTTCGATTGCTGAATTAAGGATGAAAGTTGGATGTTATTACAGAATAAGGTGTTTAATACAGAAAGTTGCCCCATTTTCTTAGAGGATGTTGGCAAAAGAATAGCAGTAAAATGTGGAGGGCTACCTCTTTCAATTGTTCTGGTAGCAGGTATTCTTGCGTGAATGAAGAAAGGGGAAGATTATTGGGAACAAGTGGCAACAAATTTAGGTCCAAATATTCAGGCTCGTTCAGAGGACACTATGGATCTTAGTTATCAGAATTTACCTCATCATTTGAGACCATGCTTTTTATATTTTGCAGCATTTTCAGAGGACAAAGAAATACAAGTCTCAAAGCTAACATGGTTGTGGATATCGGAAGGTTTTGTAACGTCTCACACGGAGAAGCCTTTGGAGGATGTAGCAAAAGATTACCTGGAGAATCTTGTTGGGAGAAGCCTGGTGATAGTGGCTAAAAAGAGCTCTGATGGTAAGATCAAGACATGCCGCATTCATGACCTGTTGCTTGAATTTTGTAGGAAGAAGGCCAAGTTGGAGAACTTTTTAGAGAGGATAAAAAGGTAATCAAAGCATTTGATATTATTATTGAATCAATTCATTTTTTAAAACTTTATTCTTGACTATACCAATTTCTCCTCTAACAGGGACGAAGGATTTGATCCTTCCCATGTTTTCCCTCCGCGCCGCTTATCCCTTTATTCTCGAAGTGATAGTCTTGCAAATTGGTGTTTGTCTTTCTCCCATGTGAGATCTTTCCAATTCAGAGAGGCTAGAAACATTGCTTGCTCCCATGCATCCGACACTTTTAAAAGGTTCAGGTTTTTGAGGGTTTTAGATTTAGAGTTCACCATAATTGATTTTCTCCCACATGAGATAACCTTGCTGAGGTATCTTGCTTTTCGGACTCGTAAAGTTACATTATTACTCCCAGTTAATTTAGGGAACCTTGAAACTTTGATAGTTCATGGAATGGGAGGGCGAGTATCAGTACCAGGTACCATTTGGAAGTTGGCTAAGTTGCGACATCTACACATATACCATCAAGCATCTTTCACTTTCGACGGTGGACGAAAATCTTCAGAAATCCCCTCAACAATGGATGAGTTGCAAACGATTTCCTCAGCATGTTTATCTTGTGTGGACAATGTTGATAAGATCTTGGCAAAGACACCAAATCTTCGAAAACTGAGATGTGAAGTTTCCAAATTTGATGGCTCATTCCCTGCATTTGACAATCTCACCAAGCTTGAAATGCTCAAGATTTCTTCCCCTAGATTGACCTGGATCAATCTGCTGAAGTTCCCACCAAACTTGAAGAAGTTGACATTATCTCAGTTTGGCATATATCTCACCGAGGTTGCAACACTTCCAAAACTTGAGGTACTCAAACTGCTAGGAGTTACCATTAGTTCCAATAAATGGGAAGTGGCTTCCAATTTATGGAACGTGAACTCCGAGCAATTCCCTCAACTCAAATTCTTGAAACTAGAAAGTCCTTCTTTTTCAGAATGGAATGTCTCAGATGATGCATTTCCATGCCTTGAACACTTGGTGTTGAGAAGATGTAGACATCTTAAAGAGATCCCTTCTCGTTTTGAAAATGCCTCCTCCCTGAAATCAGTTGAGATAATATCATGCAATGAATCACTTGCCAAGTCAGCCATGGATGTCAAGGAAACATCGATTTACTTTTCGGGAACTTCTGGTTTCGACGTCTTCATCCACAAATAGAACAATAAAGGTACGTCATTGATCCAATGCAACTAAAGTTAAACGTGTTTATTTATATACTAGCTTATTAAGTGATCGTTTCGTCACCCTGTCTGAGCTTAAAGCTTCTTTGTTACACTTACTTATCTTCATTCTGAAAAAGAATAACTATCAATGGAATTGTTTATAATTTTTCTCTGTTCAAGGCTCATCATGGATAACTTCTAACAACTAACATCCCAAATTAATTAGCTTCATATATCATTTCAAGGCAGAGCTTAGTTGGAAGCTGAAATCCTGATGTTCCATCTTCATAGACAACTGAATATTTTTTATGATATATATTGCGGATAGCTAACTGTATAGTGTTAGGAGTTATTTGTT
This sequence comes from Petunia secreta, assembly GCA_029990175.1. Lineage (NCBI taxonomy): Eukaryota > Viridiplantae > Streptophyta > Magnoliopsida > Solanales > Solanaceae > Petunia > Petunia secreta. The sequence continues at coordinate 56,831,295 of JARKIP010000024.1, read as the reverse complement.
AGTTAATTGTAATTAATTAAATTACTGCCTTGGGGAGTTAGTTAGGGGACTCACTTGGGGAGTTAGTTTGCTTCTCTCATAAGCTAACTAGTGTGTATATAAGGAAGTTGTACTCTATTCCACGAGCTAAGAAGAAAATTCTCAAAACACTCTCTCTCATTTCCATTACTGCCTTCTTCTTTAATTTGACCAATATGCAAAAGATTTAAGAAAAATTAGTTCAAACCGACTTGAAATTGTATCACTTGTTCCATGAAGTCAAGCATTTTGAAAGTACAAGAGGGGTGTGAATTGTAGTCTTTCTAAATATAGTCCTCGGTCGACTGCTTTTACCGAGACAGTCAACTATCACTGTAGTAGAATAAAGATACGCAATAAACTGTGCAATAATTAAAGTACAGAATATAAAATTGACACAACGATATAACCGGAACCAATGTGGTATCTTAATCGAGTCCCCTTGGGTTGCAAAGGTGTTACCATTTTAGCTCTTTGATCTTGGTTACAAGGTTTGTGGTTTTCCTTGTTCACCACCAACATTCTACAAAGTTGGTTTTCACTCGCTCACCAACAAACGAACAAGGTTTGGTTTTTTCTCGCTCACCAACAAAGAGCTTTGGTTTTCTAGCTCACCAAAGAAACTGTTCTTGACATAACTATTACCTCTACTTTTTCCTCTCTTTCTTTTCTTTTCAAACACTAGTAAAGTCTCAAGAATACAGTGGTTTATTATAAGTGAAAGCTTAGAGAGAATGTAGAATGTCAATATAAGCGTATCTTTCAACTAGTGACTTCTCTTGAATTTATATTTGTGAATCTTGAACTAGTTGTTGAGACTTTCCTTATATAGCAGCCTCCAAATTGATTTGCTTGATTGTCTTCATGATTGATTGATAGGGGTCTTTATTATGAAGAGATAATCAACTCAACAGAATTTATCCTCAAAACTACTGACATATTTTTGAGAATAAAGTAACAATTATTTTTCATTCATATAACTTTTCCACATTAAATAATCTTGACTGTTTGGAGACAAGAATTCCAATAATGAAGCGTGATCTTGAATCAAAAAGGCTTCAGCTGTTTTCTGAGGTCACGTATTCGTGGCTAATACATGAACTTGGACAGTAGAGGAAATTCTTGAGCATATGTATTCCCAAGCTGTAATCAATCTGAACTAAATAATTTATGTTGCAATGTATTGTCCAGCGTGTAGTGCTCCATTTCCATATAAAAAATATTCTCATTTGTGTGCTCCTTAATTGGGGATTTTCTACCAGTACTATATAAGATTTTGCAAGAAGCAGGTTTGCTCCTCCTTGTTTTGGATCAGTATGTATTCACAAATATTCCTTCGTCATTCTTGGATTATTCTTTCTTACCTTTTTTACTTACATATCCACTAGATAGCTTCCTTGAATTCAAATTTTTTCGAAGTGGCTGTAGTAAGAACATATTCCATAAATGACGTTATCAATTTGAACTCCGATCTCTTTCAATCTTGGAAAATAATCTCTTTCCATAATATAAATTGTACTACCATCATAATATATAATCTTCTTTCATAATCAACATAGTAGTAAATATCTCGTTTAATGGCTTGTAGTAAATTCCAATACCTTCCTCCCATATAAATATTTATACCAAACTTGTATAGCAAGAATATTTAATATTCTTTCTGTTGAGTCTCATATCGAATGTGGACGAGGAATTTGGCCTCCTTATATGGCTTGGGCAATCCTCCTCCCTTTGAGCTAGCTTTTGGGGTTGAGTTAAGCGCAAAGTCATTCTTTTTAACATAGTGTCAGAGTCAGGCCCATTCCAATTATTCACCAATGTTGGGCCCTCATATTATCCACGCACCAATTGCCAAAGGCCTGGGCGTGCGGGGGGAGTTGTTGAGTCTCACATCGGATGTGGATGTGGATGAGGTCCATTTTCTTTAACACTTTCTATAACGTGAAATTCTTGGGTTGAGTTGGCCCCAAGGTCCATTTTCTCTAACACTTTCTATAACGTGAAATCCAAGAATGGTAGAGTAGAGGATCTTCTTGGTTGTAATTCCTTTCGAGTCAATGAATATTTGAGATTCAAAATTGGAAGAATTAATTGAAATATTAATTCTTCCATTAAGCTTGAAGATCAAATCTTGAAAATAATATTTTCTCCAATAATATTCTCTTCTTGTACTTTTTTGGATCTTCCTTATGAGTGAACTTAGTTAGATCTTCACCATATTCTTCTTCATGAGCAAACCTGCACAAAAATAGATTAACCACTAGTAAATGTTCATTGACTAAAATAACTTGGTTTGTTATCATCAAAATCAATAGATGAAACATTGAGGCTATTTTTTCTTTTTTTGAATGATTATACTTTTGTCTAAACCATACTTACGAGGTTGCAGCATGCTAATTTATCTGTTTTCTTTGCAGATTTGAAGGAGTTCTATCTGCTGAAGCGTTGGCAAAACAAAGAAGCTTATTTAAGATCGCTGTTATCAATGGACCTACCAGAGATTATGTAAAAGCCTGGTGTTTCCATTTGTCAATGTCAAGGTCTTTTACATGATATTTTGATTTATCGTCCATTATTAATTTTGTTGCCTGATTTATCATAGTGTGGTTAGTTTTGAGTTTTTGCAGCCTCGACTATTCACTAAAAAAATCAAATCCATATGTAAATAACTAGGTTCATTTAAATTAGCATATACTTAATTAACAAGTAAAAGAAGTAACAATAAGCTGGTATTGTAATATACTGCAAGTTATAGTAAATAGAACAAGGGATTTTTTTATAACTACCTAAGATAGAAGATTTAATTTCATGGATTACCACTTTAAAATGGTACCATTTATTAAATTACAAATATACCAAATTTTGAAATGCCTAGTGCCTATTTCTATGGGTAGTTATCCAGATACCAAAAGAATAACTTACTTGATATTCCTAAAAATCTGTTCTCTCTCTATCTCGCAGGAACAATGCAACCAAAACATTGTGAAAATCAAGATTCTCCTAATCCATTACCAATTACAGTTTACACACACCCCCCAAAAGAAAAAAAAATTGTATCAAGATCGAACTTTCTTTTTTTGGCTCATATCTCCTCATTTGCTCTATCTTTCTATTTCATCTTCACGATTTCCATTGTTATATTTGTATTACATAGTTAACGTTGTTGTACATTCATAGATGGAAGTTTTTGTGGTACACAAATTTCACGAGCAATTTGATACCTTTATGACCCGGTGTCGTGGCTTTCTTTAAAACACATATTGATGTCTAACATTATGTCTCTCTTTCGAAGATTCATGCAATGTTTGCCTTGCTATGGCTTGATCTTAATACGTCCAAACCATTTAAAGTTATCATATCATACTACTATAAAAGAATGTACTAAAAAACAGGAAAAGTCATATTACCAAAATATCATTGTCTAATTTAAAAATTCCTGATTTAGGCTTTAACAAACAGAACCTAAAAACACGCATAACTTATTAAGCCTAAATACAATTGACCGGTTGCTACTTCCTCCCAGCAAAGAGACGCACCTCTTCAGAGTAGAGCTACAAATTTCCACTGCTTCCTTTATTTACCCATATATGCACGTTCTAAAAACACAAGGAAGCAGCCAATAAGAATCTGAAAAGAGATGTCTTTTTGATCATTATAAGAAACTTCACTAAGAATCTGAAAAGAGAAGTCTTTTTGATCATTATAAGACACTTCACGCCAGGATTTTCGATAAGGTTTTACTTCTTTTCAATGTTCTATTTACTTTCATTAACTATTCTTGGTTTCTAACTGTCTTCATATTCGTAGTCTACCTTTGTTTTAATTAAACTTTTGTTCGAATTTGTTCCAATTGCAGAACATGATCTTTACTCAAATTTTTTATTGATTTGTCTATGGTCTTCTCTATTCCGTAAGTTTTGGTGTCATGCATGCAGGATAACAATCTTTTATTACAAACACAGTGTTGAGGAAGTAGAATTCAAGCGTCGTGTCCATCAAGTAAGTATATCCCGTTCAAATTCTTTACCAATCACCATATGTTAAACGTGAATTAACCCATTTAAGTTTTGATCGATAAAATAGGTTAAGAGAGCGTAACTTCAATGCGTCAGACTAAGAATTGTAGAGATGAATGTGAGAAAAAATAGAAGGTGCCGATGATCGCAATGAACAAAATCACAAAGGCGGTGGCATGTTGCTACTACATTGAAAACGCCACAAGCAACGTGTTGGAGAAACTGGAAATGTCGACGAGAACAAGATTGGATTCTATTTTCTTTTCTCTACCCATTTTAAATTTTCATCTTTGTGTAACATGAAATTTGATTTATACAAATATTAGGATAGATGTTTATTACTGTGATTACCGCAAAATATATTGTTTGCCTATATGGCATGATTGGAAATAACATATAGTTAAACATTAATATATTGTTCCTTTACAAAATGAAATCGGCACAATTTGGTAGCATGAGTGAAAGTATATGTGGAAATAATATTTTCAAGGTTGTAAGAACATTAATGAGATTTAAATTAATCCTTAAAAATATTCTTGAGATATAAGAATAAATATTATTTATATTTCGGTATTGTTTAAAGGTTGTGACCTTTTATTATAAATTTGATGTCTGTTGAGACAAGCATATTACACTAACTTTTAATGCATTACGCTTGACAAAAGAGATCTTTTTGATAAATAAAAAGTTTGCTGGTGCTATAAACTTTAGATATTGCTTAAAGGTCATGGTCTTTTATCATAAGATTTGATGTCTCTTGAGATAAGCATAATACACTAACTTTTTATGCTTTGACAAAAGAGAAATGTGTGGTTAATCAAAGTTTGCCGATTCAATAAACTTGAGATTATATACTCATACTTAATTGAAAATACTCACATTATACTCGGGGATACCTTTGTCTCATTATTTAAGGATTATAGCAGGGAACATGAAGTATTTCTTCCACATTCAAAGAGGTTGGATAGGTAATACAGTCAACTTCAACAAGTTGTTTAAAGAATTCGTTCACGTACTATGCAACTCAAAATTAACGTGAGCAACGCACGTATCGAATACATAAATAGTCCTCACTACCTTGATTAAGCACTAGAAAGAGGTCATGAATGCATCAACCAAATCCGATCAGCTTTAAATATGTAATTGAACCTTTAGGATTTTGGGCTTTCAATCAAAGTCTCAGAGAACACCTATCTGCAATGTTCCTGTTTTAGTCTAGGTTGGCAAGCTGAACATGCATTTAAAGTTAATAGAACTATCCAACTAATTTGGGACACACATTTATTTGATAAAACAACAACTAATTTGGAATGGAGAGAGTATATACTCAAAACTCTGTCCTAATAGTAGTGATTATTTTACAAAAATATAACTCGACATGCGCATACACGTGCAACGCATGTGTCGAGAAACTAGTTACTATAAAAGCATGTCCTCAAAAAGAGTAAAAGTCATTTTACTTAAATACTCTTTTAATTAACTTTAATTCCATGCATATCCTAAATAAGCAAAATACCCTATTTATTCAATAGTAGTAATACTTATTAATTAGAAGAAACTTCATTAATTGAAGTGTCGGTTCTAAAAGAAACACAAATTTTTACGAGCAATTTGATACCTTTATGACCCGGTGTCGTGGCTTTCTTTAAAACACACATTGATGTCTAACATTATGTCTCTCTTTCAAAGATTCATGCAATGTTTGCCTTGCTATGGCTCGATCTTAATACGTCCAAACCATTTAAAGTTATCATATATTACTATAAAAGCATGTCCTCAAAAAGAGTAAAAATCATTTTACTTAAATACTCTTTTAATTAACTTTAATTCCATGCATATCCTAAATAAGCAAAATACCCTATTTATTCAATAGTAGTAATACTTATTAATTAGAAGAAACTTCATTAATTGAAGTGTCGGTTCTAAAAGAAACATAAATTTTTACGAGCAATTTGATACCTTTATGACCCGGTGTCGTGGCTTTCTTTAAAGCACACATTGATGTCTAACATTATGTCTCTCTTTCGAAGATTCATGCAATGTTTGCCTTGCTATGGCTCGATCTTAATACGTCCAAACCATTTAAAGTTATCATATTACTATAAAAGCATGACCTCAAAAAGAGTAAAAGTCATTTTACTAAAATACCCTTTTAATTAACTTTAATTCCATCCATATCCTAAATAAGCAAAATACCCTATTTATTCAATAGTAGTAATACTTATTAATTAGAAGAAACTTCATTAATTGAAGTGTCGGTTCTAAAAGAAACACAAATTTTTACGAGCAATTTGATACCTTTATGACCCGGTGTCGTGGCTTTCTTTAAAACACACATTGATGTCTAACATTATGTCTCTCTTTCGAAGATTCATGCAATGTTTGCCTTGCTATGGCTCGATCTTAATACGTCCAAACCATTTAAAGTTATCATATTACTATAAAAGCATGTCCTCAAAAAGAGTAAAAGTCATTTTACTTAAATACTCTTTTAATTAACTTTAATTCCATGCATATCCTAAATAAGCAAAATACCCTATTTATTCAATAGTAGTAATACTTATTAATTAGAAGAAACTTCATTAATTGAAGTGTCGGTTCTAAAAGAAACACAAATTTTTACGAGCAATTTGATACCTTTATGACCCGGTGTCGTGGCTTTCTTTAAAACACACATTGATGTCTAACATTATGTCTCTCTTTCGAAGATTCATGCAACGTTTGCCTTGCTATGGCTCGATCTTAATACGTCCAAACCATTTAAAGTTATCATATATTACTATAAAAGCATGTCCTCAAAAAGAGTAAAAGTCATTTTACTTAAATACCCTTTTAATTAACTTTAATTCCATGCATATCCTAAATAAGCAAAATACCCTATTTATTCAATAGTAGTAATACTTATTAATTAGAAGAAACTTCATTAATTGAACTGTCGTTTCTAAAAGAAACACAAATTTTCACGAGCAATTTGATACCTTTATGACCCAGTGTCGTGGCTTTCTTTAAAACACACATTGATGTCTAACATTATGTCTCTCTTTCGAAGATTCATCCAATGTTTGCCTTGCTATGGATCGATCTTAATACGTCCAAACCATTTAAAGTTATCATATTACTATAAAAGCATGTCCTCAAAAAGAGTAAAAGTCATTTTACTAAAATACTCTTTTAATTAACTTTAATTCCATGCATATCCTAAATAAGGAAAATACCCTATTTATTCAATAGTAGTAATACTTATTAATTAGAAGAAACTTCATTAATTGAAGTGTCGTTTCTAAAAGAAACACAAATTTTCATGAGCAATTTGATACCTTTATGACCCGGTGTCGTGGCTTTCTTTAAAACACACATTGATGTCTAACATTATGTCTCTCTTTCGAAGATTCATACAATGTTTTCCTTGCTATGGCTCGATCTTAATACGTCCAAATCATTTAAAGTTATCATATTACTATAAAAGCATGTCCTCTAAAAGAGTAAAAGTCATTTTACTAAAATACTCTTTTAATTAACTTTAATTCCATGCATATCCTAAATAAGCAAAATACCCTATTTATTCAATAGTAGTAATACTTATTAATTAGAAGAAACTTCATTAATTGAAGTGTCGTTTCTAAAAGAAACACAAATTTTCACGAGCAATTTGATACCTATATGACCCGGTGTCGTGGCTTTCTTTAAAACACACATTGATGTCTAACATTATGTCTCTCTTTCGAAGATTCATGCAATGTTTGCCTTGCTTTGGCTCGATCTTAATACGTCCAAACCATTTAAAGTTATCATATATTACTATAAAAGCATGTCCTCAAAAAGAGTAAAAGTCATTTTACTTAAATACTCTTTTAATTAACTTTAATTCCATGCATATCCTAAATAAGCAAAATACCCTATTTATTCAATAGTAGTAATACTTATTAATTAGAAGAAACTTCATTAATTGAAGTGTCGGTTCTAAAAGAAACATAAATTTTTACGAGCAATTTGATACCTTTATGACCCGGTGTCGTGGCTTTCTTTAAAACACACATTGATGTCTAACATTATGTCTCTCTTTCGAAGATTCATGCAATGTTTGCCTTGCTATGGCTCGATCTTAATACGTCCAAACCATTTAAAGTTATCATAATACTATAAAAGCATGTCCTCAAAAAGAGTAAAAGTCATTTTACTAAAATACCCTTTTAATTAACTTTAATTCCATGCATATCCTAAATAAGAAAAATACCCTATTTATTCAATAGTAGTAATACTTATTAATTAGAAGAAACTTCATTAATTGAAGTGTCGGTTCTAAAAGAAACACAAATTTTTACGAGCAATTTGATACCTTTATGACCCGGTGTCGTGGCTTTCTTTAAAACACACATTGATGTCTAACATTATGTCTCTCTTTCGAAGATTCATGCAATGTTTGCCTTGCTATGGCTCGATCGTAATACGTCCAAACCATTTAAAGTTATCATATTACTATAAAAGCATGTCCTCAAAAAGAGTAAAAGTCATTTTACTTAAATACTCTTTTAATTAACTTTAATTCCATGCATATCCTAAATAAGCAAAATACCCTATTTATTCAATAGTAGTAATACTTATTAATTAGAAGAAACTTCATTAATTGAAGTGTCGGTTCTAAAAGAAACAAAAATTTTTACGAGCAATTTGATACCTTTATGACCCGGTGTCGTGGCTTTCTTTAAAACACACATTGATGTCTAACATTATGTCTCTCTTTCGAAGATTCATGCAACGTTTGCCTTGCTATGGCTCGATCTTAATACGTCCAAACCATTTAAAGTTATCATATATTACTATAAAAGCATGTCCTCAAAAAGAGTAAAAGTCATTCTACTTAAATACCCTTTTAATTAACTTTAATTCCATGCATATCCTAAATAAGCAAAATACCCTATTTATTCAATAGTAGTAATACTTATTAATTAGAAGAAACTTCATTAATTGAACTGTCGTTTCTAAAAGAAACACAAATTTTCACGAGCAATTTGATACCTTTATGACCCGGTGTCGTGGCTTTCTTTAAAACACACATTGATGTATAACATTATGTCTCTCTTTCGAAGATTCATGCAATGTTTGCCTTGCTATGGCTCGATCTTAATACGTCCAAACCATTTAAAGTTATCATATTACTATAAAAGCATGTCCTCAAAAAGAGTAAAAGTCATTTTACTTAAATACTCTTTTAATTAACTTTAATTCCATGCATATCCTAAATAAGCAAAATACCCTATTTATTCAATAGTAGTAATACTTATTAATTAGAAGAAACTTCATTAATTGAAGTGTCGTTTCTAAAAGAAACACAAATTTTCATGAGCAATTTGATACCTTTATGACCCGGTGTCGTGGCTTTCTTTAAAACACACATTGATGTCTAACATTATGTCTCTCTTTCGATCATTCATGCAATGTTTGCCTTGCTATGGCTCGATCTTAATACGTCCAAATCATTTAAAGTTATCATATTACTATAAAAGCATGTCCTCTAAAAGAGTAAAAGTCATTTTACTAAAATACTCTTTTAATTAACTTTAATTCCATGCATATCCTAAATAAGCAAAATACCCTATTTATTCAATAGTAGTAATACTTATTAATTAGAAGAAACTTCATTAATTGAAGTGTCGTTTCTAAAAGAAACACAAATTTTCACGAGCAATTTGATACCTATATGACCCGGTGTCGTGGCTTTCTTTAAAACACACATTGATGTCTAACATTATGTCTCTCTTTCGAAGATTCATGCAATGTTTGCCTTGCTTTGGCTCGATCTTAATACGTCCAAACCATTTAAAGTTATCATATATTACTATAAAAGCATGTCCTCAAAAAGAGTAAAAGTCATTTTACTTAAATACTCTTTTAATTAACTTTAATTCCATACATATCCTAAATAAGCAAAATACCCTATTTATTCAATAGTAGTAATACTTATTAATTAGAAGAAACTTCATTAATTGAAGTGTCGTTTCTAAAAGAAACACAAATTTTCACGAGCAATTTGATACCTTTATGACCCGGTGTCGTGGCTTTCTTTAAAACACACATTGATGTATAACATTATGTCTCTCTTTCGAAGATTCATGCAATGTTTGCCTTGCTATGGCTCGATCTTAATACGTCCAAACCATTTAAAGTTATCATATTACTATAAAAGCATGTCCTCAAAAAGAGTAAAAGTCATTTTACTTAAATACTCTTTTAATTAACTTTAATTCCATGCATATCCTAAATAAGCAAAATACCCTATTTATTCAATAGTAGTAATACTTATTAATTAGAAGAAACTTCATTAATTGAAGTGTCGTTTCTAAAAGAAACACAAATTTTCATGAGCAATTTGATACCTTTATGACCCGGTGTCGTGGCTTTCTTTAAAACACACATTGATGTCTAACATTATGTCTCTCTTTCGATCATTCATGCAATGTTTGCCTTGCTATGGCTCGATCTTAATATGTCCAAACCATTTAAAGTTATCATATTACTATAAAAGCATGTCCTCAAAAAGAGTAAAAGTCATTTTACTTAAATACCCTTTTAATTAACTTTAATTCCATGCATATCCTATATAAGTAAAATAACCTATTTATTCAATAGTAGTAATACTTATTAATTAGAAGAAACTTCATTAATTGAAGTGTCGTTTCTAAAGAAACACAAATTTTCATGAGCAATTTGATACCTTTATGACCCGGTGTCGTGGCTTTCTTTAAAACACACATTGATGTCTAGCATTATGTCTCTCTTTCGAAGATTCATCCAATGTTTGCCTTGCTATGGCTCGATCTTAATACGTCCAAACCATTTAAAGTTATCATATTACTATAAAAGCATGTCCTCTAAAAGAGTAAAAGTCATTTTACTAAAATATTCTTTTAATTAACTTTAATTCCATGCATATCCTAAATAAGCAAAATACCCTATTTATTCAATAGTAGTAATACTTATTAATTAGAAGAAACTTCATTAATTGAAGTGTCGTTTCTAAAAGAAACACAAATTTTCACGAGCAATTTGATACCTTTATGACCCGGTGTCGTGGCTTTCTTTAAAACACACATTGATGTCTAACATTATGTCTCTCTTTCGAAGATTCATACAATGTTTGCCTTGCTATGGCTCGATCTTAATACGTCCAAACCATTTAAAGTTATCATATTACTATAAAAGCATGTCCTCAAAAAGAGTAAAAGTCATTTTACTTAAATACCCTTTTAATTAACTTTAATTCCATGCATATCCTATATAAGCAAAATAACCTATTTATTCAATAGTAGTAATACTTATTAATTAGAAGAAACTTCATTAATTGAAGTGTCGTTTCTAAAGAAACACAAATTTTCATGAGCAATTTGATACCTTTATGACCCGGTGTCGTGGCTTTCTTTAAAACACACATTGATGTCTAGCATTATGTATCTATTTCGAAGATTCATCCAATGTTTGCCTTGCTATGGCTCGATCTTAATACGTCCAAACCATTTAAAGTTATCATATTACTATAAAAGCATGTCCTCAAAAAGAGTAAAAGTCATTTTACTAAAATACTCTTTTAATTAACTTTAATTCCATGCATATCCTAAATAAGCAAAATACCCTATTTATTCAATAGTAGTAATACTTATTAATTAGAAGAAACTTCATTAATTGAAGTGTCGGTTCTAAAAGAAACACAAATTTTCACGAGCAATTTGATACCTTTATGACCCGGTGTCGTGGCTTTCTTTAAAACACACATTGATGTCTAACATTATGTCTCTCTTTCGAAGATTCATACAATGTTTGCCTTGCTATGGCTCGATCTTAATACTATTGACACCCAATTTTGTCCCAAACATTTCAGTTAATATCTAATTATTTTATAAAATGTCAATTTTAGATTTAAAAGTGAAATAATTTGAAATATGAAGAAAATAGGCTGAAATTGCACAACATAGCCCTAATTTTGGCCTACCCGTGCAACACTCCTATTTATTTAATTATCTTGAAAAAGAGGCTAATTTCGCGCTCAAACCTAATTTCCAGCTTATTTATGCAAAGCATTACATATATGCAATATATTCAAAAACATTTCCCCTACATCAGAAGAACCCCAATCCCTCAATCCGAAGACCCGATACCCAATTTTCCCTCACCCAAAAATCGACCCCACTCTTAAATCCAGCTTGCAAATCGTACGAAAACCTTATCCAAATAGGACCGTTGGAGGTCGTTTTAGGGATTTCATTGAATCCGAGAGCCCTAATTTGTTTCCCTATAAATCGAAAGCTAGAGGGTTTTGGAGGCGGGAGAAAAAAGAAGGGGAAAAGGGAGAGCAGCGGCGGCAAGGGAGTTCATAGAGTAGAGGCAGTAGGGGTGAAGATAGGAGCTGTTAATAGTGAAAATCCAGCAGCTTTCAACATTAATTTTTTTAGGGAAAATGTCTTAGACCATTGAAGCAGCTTTAGAAGATTGAAGTTATTAGCACCTAAGTTTAGCTCGCATTCAGCATATAGTTTTAGCTCGCATTCGCTTCTTTCCTCGATTCTTGTTCGAGTGTAAGGACCTTGGATTTTCGCACCCCTTGTTCACTGCTTCGCAAGAGGTAATAACCTTATCGTAACTTATTTCTTGCTTTTCAATATGCCTGTTGTAATGTATTATTAGTTGACTACTGTATAAACCTATTTTTTTAATAATTAAGTTTGTCCTTATTGATACATGAATTTATTAGTTGAAACTGATTGTCTGAGATATAATTTTTAGCTTGGTAAACTAGTTTTAAAAGTTGTGATCTTTATCGTAGTAATTCTTTAGGAAAATCTTTAAAGATTAAATAGCATCCTTGTTGTAAGATTTATATGATTGAATATTAGATAGTTTGTGTGAATTAGTTTATTGAGTTGATTAGTAGTGTGACTTGCGGCATCAGAATAATTGGTTTTTTTTAACCTGTAAGTGAAGGACCTTTACAGAAGTTAAAGTAAAAAGAGCTTAAACCTTCTATGGTTCCATGTAGCAATCTGTTTATTGGCCTGAAGAAAACTATTCCCCCTTAATATCCTAAGATTGTCTTAATTACAAATATTTGTCAACTTAATATGAAGAAAGGATGATAGTAGAAGTTATTTTACCTGGTACTTGGCTTATCACATTATGCAAGTTAATGATCAAGTATGTTAAAAGTTGGTGGACCTTTATTAAAGCTGCAGCTTAATCTCTAGGATGATTCAACTAATTAACTTGTAAAAGCCTATTCTAGTTATTGTTAAAGAATGTTTTCCTAAGACCTGTTATACGATCTTTCTTGGTCAATGAAGGGCTTGAGTTGAGTTGAGTTGAGTTCCATACTCAAGGAGATATGTGATTGTTGCATTTTATATTTGAATACACTATGGATCAAGATAAAGGAATGTGTCTGATTGTTCATATGTATTGAGTTCTATTTATCTTTGGACAGTCTTGGAAGAGGACCATTCTAGCAAATTGTTAGCATTACATTGCTGTCATGATTCTTTTAGTGGATCAATGTAGAAATCGTTTCATATTGAATCTACTTAGTATAGTTTAACTTGTTCTACCTCAATGGCAATTAGTAGCTGATTAGTATTGATCTTATTGCCTTAAACTTTATTAAAGATGTTAGATGCATTCTATGAAACTTGAGTTTGTACTTTCTGTTCAGCTTTTAAAATCCACGCATTTTAGCTTATAGTTCTTGGGTTTTGATCATATATTAAGCCTTTACTCTTTTTTTATTTTTTTTAGTCTCCGCTCTTTCATTTTATTATTTTTTGTTAACTATCCGAAATTTTGGTAATACCAGTACCTGTGTGCCTGTCAAGAATGAGTTTGAATTGTTTAAGTTGAAGTTGATAACTCTAGGATAAGGCTTGAATCTTTGTTGAAAATATATTGCTTGTTCTTAGTAAGTTCTACATCTGAAGTTGTTTAAGAGTTTTAGGTTATAAGAAAGTTTTAGTTTAAAATTGTATTGCCTTAAAGATGCAAGTTCCAAGTATTTTGAGGACTAGGTATCATTATATGCTTAAATCTTGATGTAAAGCTTTAGTCTTTTCTTCAAATAAGAGGTTTGTCTGCAGCAATAAATTTTGTCTTTTTTTTAAAAAAAAAAGAGAGTTCTTTTTCCTTAAAACGAAATCTGTGTAAGCTATTATAGTGATGTTCAAGTAAAGATGAAATTTCTATGTGAATTTCTTGGTTTGTCCTGCATGCAAAGGGGCTGTTTAAGGTCGTTTCGCTAAGCTTTTGGCTTCATTGTGCAGTAATTTAGAAGAGATATTATTTGATCCGTAAAAAGTTTTGTTTTGAGTATTTAAGAGAATGGATGTCTCATCTAAAGAGTTGGGTCCTTGCTTGGAGGATTAGTGAACCTGCTGTAGGTTAGATTTTTGTGTGCATGTGTTAGTTGCATGGAGTTAAGGTTAATTAAGCCGTGCAATTGTGGTATATGTTTCTTTCTGGTTCAAAAGTTAAATATTGAGGATAGAGTATGCATAGTAGGCTGGAAATCGTGTGGTTCTGTCAGTCATGTAGTGAAGATTCGGTTGGCCTAAAAATGTTAAATTTGTTATATGTTATGGCTCTTTCCAAGTGTTCTGGTTGGGATGTATTAATAGGTCTTGACTCCTTGGTTTGTTTATCTCGGTTTTTGATTACAGTATATGGAAGTTTAAGTTCAGGTTTGATGTCTTTTGAAGTCTCCCTTGTTTAAAAATAACATGGAATATGATTTTAAACGAGGTACTTTTATAAATTTGGAGTAAAAGTTTTGGTAAGCTTCTTGTCAAAGGAAAGCCTTTCTTTGGTCTTGATATCATAGTGTATTAATGCGCGACTAAAGTAATTACTTGTGGCTGAATATATGCAAGGATTTATCCTTTGAAAGCTTATCAAATGGCTATAGGGTCAGCTTTGGTAGTTTATTGGCTATATGTCAAAATTCATCATTCTGTTTCGTTTTCCTATTTGCTGCTCTTTTATTTAATTTGGTAGCTTATCTGTTCAGCTTTATTCCCTCATTCAACTAGTAAAATTTTGTTTAAGCATTCGCCAACTCCTGTTCTCTTCTTTCTTGGCATGGACAACTTGGGACGAGTTTGGAAAACTCACAAAACGGGGATGGCTTATTGGCATTGGAATTGCATTGGGGTCAAGCTCGGGCTCAAGTTTTCAAGATCTTTAGAAACTTTAGAAATTTCAAGGCTCGTCTCGCGAGTTTGCTTTTCGGGTTCTATCTTTTAACTCTTGTCTTCCCTTTGCCCCTTAGGAGATTTATATAAATTACTTGTAGAATAATTATGTACTTATATTTATGAATAAATATTTTATTTATTGAGTTATTGTCTACTTTATGGTTATTACCCTTTTAATTTTTGAGTTGTTATTTAATTTATTGCAAATCAGGCCATTTAGACAAATGCGTGCAAAATTTCATAATTTTGTAAAAGCTACGATTAATAAATGACTATAAGAAAAGACTTCTATCTTATTGATACGAAGTAGTTTCACTTAAAAAGCCAAAAGTTATAAAGAAGTTTTAATTAACTTCTAAATGTCTCGAAACAACTTCGCAAAAAGCGACTTGAAACCTAAAGTTCCATCTTATGGTGAGAAACTTGGGTTTTAAAGTTGAAATTAAGCAAGTGCCATTTATGTGTTACCCCATATGAGTTGGCAAAGAAATTAGAACGATCAAATCGTTTATTTTCAAAAGAAAATGCGCTTTTTATTTTATTTTATTTTGAGAATAACTAAATCTTTTAAATAAATTGTAAATCTTTTTGAAAACTTGCTAAATTTAATTAGATGAATTAATTAATAGTTCAATCATTTATTTATTTTTTTATTTTTTTTTTAAAAAAAGCGCATAAATAGCACTTGCAAATATTTTGGAAACCTGTCGGATTAACCGTATTTTACGGAATTTCGAAAGTGCCTTAAAAACCTTCTTCCGAAATTAATAAAACCTCTTACTTTTAGAATCTCTGGAAGAAAGACCGTCTTTTTTTATAAAAACGGAGTTTTGCACGCATTTGTTAATTTGGTTCCCTGTTTTCCTTAAATTGGGTGGCGACTCCAAAAACTCCCAAAGAGTTAGCCCATCCTGTCGATATTCCGGAATTTATCCTTTTCGGGGTAATTTTTGGGGTTCAACAAATACGTCCAAACCATTTAAAGTTATCATATTACTATAAAAGCATGTCCTCAAAAAGAGTAAAAGTCATTTTACTTAAATACCCTTTTAATTAACTTTAATTCCATGCATATCCTAAATAAGCAAAATACCCTATTTATTCAATAGTAGTAATACTTATTAATTATAAGAAACTTCATTAATTGAAGTGTCGTCTCTTAAAGAAACACAAATTTTCATGAGCAATTTGATACCTTTATGACCCGGTGTCGTGGCTTTCTTTAAAACACACATTGATGTCTAACATTATGTCTCTCTTTCAAAGATTCATGCAATGTTTGCCTTGCTATGGCTCGATCTTAATACGTCCAAACCATTTAAAGTTATTTTTTTCCGTTTCTCATCATTTGCCGAGATGGAGTTTATTGGAATCAACAATCATTATATTTCTTCAACTTCCAAGTTTCAATGATCACAAACAATTCTTGGTCATTTCTTCTATGCCAAATACATAGTAGCATGGTCTTCTCACGAGGAAATTCAATGATCAGAATACGTAAAGAACCAATTACCAATCGCTTATTTTAATCTGAAGCCATGGACAATCTAAGCGCTCGACCACGAAGAATAACAAGAAAAATCGGTTCTACTTCTTGAACTTTGCATATTATTTATTTATATGTCTGCACTATACATTTTTCAATGAAGTCCATGCATGTCTAAATAACCTAAATGCATTGTGAATATTATTTAGCAATTATTCTTATTATAATACTTAGTTAAGGAAAGTAAATTAAAAAAAATGTAATTCTAAAAAGTTGTGTTTATTCTAATTAGTAAGTAATTAATTTAATTTGAAGTGCCTTCTCCAAAGGTACCTTTAAAGAGTAACTACATTTTAATGAAAGCTTCTGCAACCTTCAACAACTTTTCTGAGGAAAGGTACAAGAATGAAGAGTTATTCGGCCTAGATCGTTGATAGAATGACATGACAATCATTTGTTAGAGTTAATTGATCTTAGACAAGCAAGTTATACGAAGCTAACTAATCAGAAATATTGCATCTAAAATCTTTCTTTTAGGCGTGAAATGGTGTTTGGAATAAGACAACATTTTAAGGGCGACAGTGGAGTCTTGACTTACTGTTGGCAGGGGCGGAGTTAGGTGGTGCTAAGGTTGGTCAGGCGAACAACCTTCGCCGGAAAATTATACCGTGTATATAGGTCAAGTATTATAAGATAACAGATATATACTTAGCAATGAACAACCTGAACACAAATGGTAAGGTAGTTCAGCTGGCGTTAGCGCCGTGGGAAATGTTCTAGGGCACGGGTTCGAACCTCCGCTGAAGCAAAGCTTTATATAGTTTTGCTTCTACTAATTCTGGACTGTTGTGTGGCGGGCCTATTCCACAAATTAGAATTTCTTGGCCCACTCTTTTAAAGTTTGAACAACCTCGGCGATCTACGCCACTGACTGTTGGCTGTTAAATGATTAACAATGAGTTAGAATCTTCATGCAACATCATGAATTGTTGTATTAGAACAAGTAAATTAAAAAAAAAACCAAGCACAATTCATTCTTTTCATGCATAATTATTTTCTCAAAGTGTTGTTTTGATGATATCAATATTATTTTACAATACGATGGACTATAATACTTAATTACAACAATTATATCATCTTTTATGTCAGGTTTTAATAATTAAGTTGGTATCAACGTGCAACGCACGTTCGTAGACACTAGTATATATATATATATATATATATATATATATATATATATATATATATATATATATAATACACTATTTAACCAATGTTTATATATTGTATATTGACATTTCGAATATTGTACTCTACAGGTATAGTGGTATTAAAAGTATGGTTGGATATACAACCCAGGCGGAAGGTTGAACTCCAGAACCAAGGTTCTGTTGTTTGCCCGCTTAGCCAAGGATGGCGTTTAGGGCTGTTGTTGAACCTAATTTTGGGTTCAGCCACTCCTTGCCAGGATTGGGTCACCAGTAAATCTTGTTAACCCCATGCTGCCGGATCCGTCATAATTTGGTATCAGAGCCATGGTGCACAGTAGCAATAGGTGATGAGTTCAACACTTGTATTTCTAATGAATATCATTAGGAACAAAACTACTGTTAAAAACAGTAGAAAAGAGGAATATGATATGCCACAGCATCTGGACCTACTTAATAAATGGACTATTCCTAAAGTTCAACCTAAGTTGATATATCAGCTAGGAACCTTTGAGAAATTGGGTCTAAAACAGGTAGTAAAAACTACTGAGGAGACGATTACAGTTGATAGTGACCATGCTACTTTTAATTTATTGTCTGAGCATGATTTAATACCATACAGGCATACTCATAGATTTATTCATATTGGTTTGATCCAAGTTGCTTTTAAACCTTTAACCTTAAAGGGCTTACCCGAAAGTTTTATAGCTGCTCTCAGGGATGGTAGAAACAATAATTGGAAAAAGTCCCTGATAGGGATTGTTCAATCAAGTTTGGCTTATGGCCCAGTATATTTTAATGCTTATCCGAATTTACAAATATCGTTGTCGGATGAAAATGCTTTAAAAGCTTTGGTTTTAAATATTAAATTACATGGTTATGATTATATGCCGAATACAGAAGTAATATGTATCTGTTATAGGATTTATTTTAAGCCACTATATACTTTAAATCCTATGTGTAAAATTATGGATTTTAAAAACGAAACTATTTTAATAGAAACTAATTTTGGTAAGTCTAAAATTACTACCAGAAGACCTATCAAATGGGATGAAATAGATTTCCCTAAAGAATGGGTCATGGAGGAAGTGGTTCCTCCAAAAGATTTTAAAAACACAGATCTGACTGGAATTGAACAGACTCCAGAAGGACATGTAAAGATCATGTTTGAACCTGAAGATATTATAAGTAGAATGGATATGAGATCTGATGGATCTAGTTTTCAAGGTTTATCTAGATCTAATTCTTTATATCATTCTCATATTTCTCCAGTTGATTATATTGTTCAAACCCCTTCTAGGGCTTCTACTTCTCAGATAAGAGAGGAAGCACCTAGATATCATACTTTAAAAATTGATAAAAATAATATTGTTACTCCTGTTGCTCCTATAAGAGAACAACAGATCAATGATGCGGATATAACTGCATCTGAAATGGATTTTGGTGAAAGTATTTAATGGATTTTAAATTCATAATTAATTTTAGTCGGGGATCACCCGCAAGAAAGAAGATATCTGAGGATTTTCATAAACCCAGATGGGAACTGTTTAGGAAATGGTTTTTCAAGAGTTTTAGTAAAACTGAACAAAATGATTTTCAAGAAGAATTTTACAAGGATCTTGAGAAAGTCAATAAAATTATATCTTTTATCCCATGGTTTATGGGAAAATATGTAGCAAATTATATTGCTGTTTTGGAAAGACAATTCGAGTTGTCAAATGGTAAAATCATTGACGTTGTGTTACCCCCGCAGCAACCTTTTAAAATTAAAAAGGAGGGAAAAATGATTGATTTTGCAGCTTTTTCTGCGATGCTGGAGGATAATACCTTACAGGTTACTGCTAGGCATATTAATATTATGTTAAAACAGCAGAATACATACTTCTCTCTAAAAAGAAAATCCTCTCTTGTAAAAATTTTCAAATAGTGTTAATAAACTCATCTATTTTGCTGAGCGCAACATAAGGTATTCATAGTTCTTTTATTTTTGTTTAATTTTAAAAATATTTATTGTCTTGGTATTTGGCCTAAATGATAGGCTAAATCATTAAGTGTTGAGCTTTATCACACTAGGCTACTGGGGTAAAATGATTCTAATAACAGATTAAGATTAGAATCTCAGCAGGTGGTGGTATTAAAAGTATGGTTGGATATACAACCCAGGCGGAAGGTTGAACTCCAGAACCAAGGTTCTGTTGTTTGCCCGCTTAGCCAAGGATGGCGTTTAGGGCTGTTGTTGAACCTAATTTTGGGTTCAGCCACTCCTTGCCAGGGTTGGGTCACCAGTAAATCTTGTTATGTTTAGTATAAATCCAATATATAGTATACTATTTTGTATTAAAAGTATAAATCCAATATATAGTATATTAGTGTTATATTTAATACAATAATAACCAATGTTTACATAACATATAATTTCATAGTAGTATATTTGTTATACGTTATCTGAAAGCCATTAGTGCACGTAAAGAATAACGTCTTTTAGATACTATATTATTAGTGAATGAATTTTATATTAATAGTATATCAACAATATAAATGAGATATGTCTAATATGTAAGCTAATGGTTTGATAGGGTAGAAGATGTGTGAAAGAGAGAAATTATGGGATTATAAATGCAGGGAACGGCACTGGAGGTGGGAGTAAAAGTAGGATGTGTTAAAGTTGTATTTGTAGAATTAAATCTTGAAAAATGATAGAAAATGGTATATAATAAATTAATTTAAATAAAGTGGTATGAGGTGGAAATAATTCTTTATAAGTGGTGAATAGTGTTAATTTCCCTTAAAATATTACTACATTGTCATGTTTTATAAATGAATTTATATATTATTATTATAACAACAATATGGAGCAGTTGATACAATATTTACTCCCACTGATCAACTTATTCATTTACAACTTTAAGAACGACATACTAAACTTTAGAAAGACTTAAAAATGTACTCCAATAGAGACATTCCATAGATACACATTTAACACATATGATTTTGAAGCAATAAATACCTTTGGAATGCTTATTCGTCGTATGAAAATCATATTTCATATTTCAAATTTCATGACACATAATGAAAGTTACTTACGCATAGGTTAAGTTATGAAAAAAATGAATATCATCAAATATTTCTCATATGATTCTCAAAAGAAATAATGTCAAGAATTGATAATTTTATCTTTATTATAACACAAATAATGACTCATTTAACATGATAAAAAATCAATGAATTATGATGTCAAATCATCTTTAGCAAATAGGGATAGAAAGATAAAGACATCAAATAGGTTCAATGAACGCTATCATAATTTCTCCCGTACTTATAAAACCTTCTCAATTTAAGTAGGTTTTATAAAATTGACTGACTAACCAAGATTGATATCCATAAGTTTCGTGGAAAAGTTCAAGACTAATTTCTTATTAGAGTATTCAAATATCTAATGGTGATACTAATACGAGCTTTCACAATATTACCCCTTTGGGCAGGTAATAAGAAACTACTTCAGTATTAAAAAACCTATCCCCTTTGGGCAGACAGATTCACCAAACTAAAATACTTTCTTTTCCAGGCTTCAGAATTCCTTATGGGCAAACGTAATATAATGATAATACGATATGGGGTGAATATTGGGCAAATAATATGAGCCTTCACAGTGTTACCCCTTTGGGTAGGTAATATAAAAATATCTTAGTATTAGAAAACATATCCCTTTTGGGCAGATAGAATTACTAAACTAAAATATTCTCTTTTCAGGCCTCACACCTACCACCAAATTAAAATACACAATAACCTTCTTTGGGCAGACGATTGTGTATAATAATCTAGTGAAATCCCATAAAATGGAATGAATAAGCCTCGCAAAACTAAAGCAAATAGTCCACTTTGGTGCACACTATTTACTTCAATTCACAAACTAATCCAATCCAGGGAAATAACAAAATTCTGCCCAAGCATACGAAACAACATGTATGCTAATAGATCTTCAACATGAGATATTCATCTCTAAGACCAAATATTATCGAATTCCTTCGCTTTCTAAGTCTAACTATATTTTGATCCGTTCATAATTAAATTTCAATAAATCATGTTACTTAATCAACTTATATTGTCAACAAGTTTTCAACATCATAAGAGCATTTATGAGATAATGTCACATAAAATGAACTACAACTATTTGTTCAATGACATAACCCTCGAAAACATGCTCACAATATTAAGGACTCAAACAATACAAACTCATTAAATTAAATATTAGCCTCTTGAATATCAAGAAATACTACTTCTAATAATTCCAACTAGAGGTGCATAACTTGGGATTAATGCTCAAACTTATACCATAAATCTTTCCAAAATTTATAGAAAGCCAGAATATCGTCGCGTACCAGAATATGGAAAATGTCGAACATGATACTTCTTCATGTTAAAATATCACCTGTAAAAATTAACTTCCAGGACAAGCAAGTATCTCGAGAACTTGTCAATTAGTTGGATCAAATAAAATTATAATTGATTCAGGTGCAAAGAAACAATCACATATATACTATACATGACACAAATTAGTGATTATCACAACAATACCTCATGACTAATGTACATCACATATATGATCAATTTCAATAGATCATGGCTAAAGATCTTGTCTGATTTTCTCTGTTGAATTTAATCACTTGATAACTCCAAAAGTTAAGAGTCTGCTACTCTTTAGCCAAATAAGTACAATAACGCAATGTGCAGAATTTCCAAATTATAACTCATATGAGGAAAGTAGATCTCGTACATAACATAAGTTATAAAACTGGTGTAAACAGTTCAAAGGATCACGAGTTCAAATATATTTCGGCAGTAATAAAGTAATGACACATTAAGAAAAAAAAGATGTTTTGTCTTATAATTTCGTGACAAAATATATGCTCAAAATCTTTAAAATTTGATTAACAATCACGCTCCCTTTACATCGATCAATGAAAATGAAAACCCTGAATAAAGTCAAACATAAATAGTATAAATATTTAGTATTCCATATATATGGTATTTCACAGTGTAATCAAATAATGGCAAAGGATGCCCACCGTTGCTTAAACCATAAAGTATAGACTTTGAAAATATTTCCACGACAATTTGAATCCACTCCTTGAACAAATGTGTTTAAAGTTTTGCTCATATAGGGAAAACCATACAAATCACCTTAGAATTTTAGATTGAAGTGCTTGTCACAGATAAAATAAACTACTACACACGTCAGGCAAATAAAATTAAGTCCCCTCTATGTGTGTTCTTCTATATCGATTCTCAAGAAAAAGATTTACCCAATATTTAATTGTTAATAACTTTGAGTCAAAAGATGATAAAGAGCAACAAATCAACAACAAGAAGGAGATCCTAGGAGACATACTCTAGTTATTTGTTTGTACTGCCATACATCTCTTAGATTAACACTTCCTATACTTATTTAATTAATTTACGAAGAATTAGGGTAACTCAGCAACATCCCTCAAGCAATCTAACACGGATGGTTTATTACATTGTTTTTTTGCACTTTCTAGTCTTCGGGTTCGAAAACATAAAATAGCCATCTATTCACGTTTTCTCTTCAATAGAATTTGGATTCTTAATCTATGGAATCTTGCTCTGATACCAATTAAAATATGCAAATCAAGTGTTTTCATTTTCATTGATCGATGTAAAAGGGAGCGTGATTGTTAATCAAATTTTAAAGATTTTGAGCATATATTTTGTCACGAAGTTATAAGACAAAACATCTTTTTTTCCTTAATGTGTCGTTACTTTATTACTGTCGAAATATATTTGAACTCGTGATCCTTTGAACTATTTACACCAGTTTTATAACTTATATTATGTACAAGATCTACTTTCCTCAAATGAGTTATAATTTAGAAATTCTGTACGTTGCGTTATTGTACTTATTTGGCTAAAGAGTAGCAGATTCTTAACTTTTGGAGTTATCAAGTGATTAAATTCAACAGAGGAACCTACGACAATTGTTAGCTTCCCAATTAAAACTAAAAATGTGGAATCTCCCATAATACACGTTCCTACAAAATGGATGATATGTTTCGAATTTCGAGAGTCAAACGAATTTATTTTTGAACGTAAATATTTTTATTTCTTTTAAATATTTTGAATTATTAATTATTGTGACTTATAGTACTTTTTATGTTGTTTCTAAATATATAAATATCGTTCCAAAAAATTTAAAGATAATATGTTCAAATTTACGGTCAATATGAACTCGTTTGACTCTCGAAAACCGAAATATATCAATCCTCTTTAAAATATAGGAAGTATTAGATTTGCGGCATTGCGGTTTGCTTGTTTCAACCACTTCATGGATCTTAGTTAGTAGAGCTTTTTTTTTTTTGTATATATATAAAGAGCACGTTCATCCTCCAATGGTTATAAGTCCTCAATTCCCGTCAAATATGACACTTGTAAACAATCCTAATGGTCACATCAATTATCATTGTCAAGGTTAGTTGACTTTAAAGATTAATAACAAAGTCATCTACTAAACTTGTATCTGGTCATATCACATTAATATGTTAAATATTCATATCACGTCGATATTAATATGTGTACACAAAATAATTAACAATCATTAGATATAAATAATTGTATAAGAAAACATTCATTAGAAGAATGAGAATACATTTTTACGTCAACCATCAAGTTGATAGATCAAGAAGCATTTGTAAAATTAATACTCCCTCCGTCCCAATTTATGTGGCACCATTTGACCGGACACGGAGTTTAAGAAAATAGAGGTTGACCTTGTTAAATATCAATTTTACCCTTGAAAAAGTAAGAGAGAGAAGATTTGAGTAGTAAAAAAGTTGTTAGTAGGTTTAAAAGTATGTAGGGCCCAACAAGGGTAAAATAGAGATGATGCATTAAATAGTTGTCAAATAAGGAAATGTGCCACTTATTTTGGGACAAACAAAAAAGGAAATGGTGCCACATAAATTGGGACGGAGGGAGTACTTTCTTCAATAATGGAAGCAGTTCGTTGAGCCATTTGTCGAATCTGATGTTCTGTGTGGATGCATTATGAGAGTTAAGAGGGAGATACTAGATAGAAGTATCATGAGTCATGTTTAATAATAGCAGCATAAAGTAATAATGAAGCAGGATTGTATTGATTAGATGAAAATTCAATATGAATTACAGTTAATCAATAAAAGCACAAACTAAGGGATGCAAAAAGAATGAAGACAAGGAATTACTATAAGGATAATCAAGAAGGGGGTGAGAGGCTATGATAATTAGTGATGAGAAGAATAGATTTTGTCTAAATATTTTTACGATTTGCATAACCCTCCGCCTTGGATAGTTGTCCTATTTAATGCATATCCCATACCCCTCTTGACACGAGAGTAGGCCAGTATCCCATACAAGTAGTAAACTTCTTTTGGGCTGCTTCATTCTTAGGGGAATAGTAGAAATGATCACTTTTTGGCTTGTCTTTACAGTTGAAGTTATTTTTTAAAATTATTTAATTTTTAGTCACTTTTCGAACTTGAGTGAAGTTCAGATCTTCTATACCTAAACTTCAATTCATGAGGGCTACTTCATACCTTCCATCCCAATGGATTGAAGCTTAAAAAGTGGCAAAAAAACTAAATACATTAGTTTTTAAAAAACAGCTTCAAACTAAATGGCATGGAGAAGTAGGTACCTGGCAAAAATTTTACTCATGTAGGATGATATCGGCCTATTTGTAAAAATATGACACCAGAAGCAATAGTTTGCCTTTTTGTCCGCGTTAATAGAGGTTTTGCAAAAATGCTCCCATTAAGGTGTAATGAAAAAAAATCTGACCGAAACACCCCTGTCAAGTTTTTAGGTCGAGGCCAAGACTTACCTTTATACCTCTCTACTTTTTAACACTTATTGCAAAAGGCAACACTTGCCACACTTGGTCGCAAGTCTTGGCTACTACTTCCCGTCTTTCCCTGCATTTTCGCCATATAACTTGAAATATTGACAAAACAATACTTGCCCTCGAAGTATTGGCAGTACCACCTTGTTGTTACTTCTTTTACTTGGAGAGGATGTTTACTTTCTTCATAACACAATTTGTTATCTTTTCTGATGCTAATTTAAATGAACCTAGATAAATACATATGAATTTGATTTTATTAGTGAATAGTTGAGGCTGCAAAAACTCAAACTAGCCACACCATTCTAAAGATAGAAACAAATCAGGCAACAAAATTAACAATGGACGATAATTTTAAAAAAAAAAAAAAATGTAAAAGACCTTTACATTGACAAATGGAAACACTAGGCTTTTACAATATCTAGTAACCAATCACACAATCTCAATCCATAGAAGTAAAGAAGGCTAAAACCAGTAGCAGGATACCATAAACGATCCATTAATAACAGTGATACAACTAGTAATTCAATTCAACCAATACATCATACACCTTAAATAAGCTTCTTTGTTTCCCCAACTCTTTAAAAGTCCTTCAAATCTGTTAAGGAAATAGATAAATTAGCACGCTACATATTGAGTAATCTCAGAGGAGTGGACTATGAAAAAGGAACATCAGCATTTTAGCTTCCAACCATCAGTGCTCTGCCTTGAAATGAACATGTGAATCTTATTAATTTGGGTTGTTGTCGTTAAAAGTTATCTGTGATATGCCTTGAGCAGAGAATAGTTATGAACAATGTGGACTACCTAGTTTTTAGATTGATAAAGACTTTGCTTTGGTTCACCTTTGATGGGTAAAGCCGAACGCATTATCAGTTCTTCATTTTTAGACCGGAGAGTAAATAAGTGTGAGAACAGAAGTAAATGTACCTGTTATTGTTCTACTTGCGGATGAAGACATCGAAACCAGAAGTTCCTGAACTATCAATTAATGTTTCCCTGATGGCCATGGCTGACACGGAAAGTGCTTCATTGCATGATATTATCTCAACTGATTTCAGTGAGGAGGCATCTTCGAAACGAGAAGGGATTTCTTTAAGATGTCGACATCTTTGCAACACCAAGTTTTCAAGGCTTGGAAAGGCATCATCTGAGACATTCCATTCTGCAAATGAAGGACTTTGCAGTTTCAAGAATTTGAGTTGAGGGAACTGCTCATCTTTCACTTCCCATACTTTGGAACTAATGGTTACTTGTAGCAGTTTGAGTACTTCAAGCCTGGGAAGGTTTGCTACTTGATCAAGGCTATGTATGCAACTATTGAATAGTGTTAATTTCTTGAGAATTGGTGGGAAGTTTGGCTGAGTGGCCTTGATCCACTCACGACCAGAAGAAAATTTGAGCATTTCAAGCTTTGTAAGATTGTTAAATGCAGGGAACAATCCATTAAATTTCAGAACTTCACATCTCAGTTTCCGAAGATTAGGTGTCTTTGCCAAGATGTTGTCCGCATCGTCCACACAAGAAAACCATGCCGAGGAAAGAGTTTGCAAATAATGCATTTTCGATGGGCTCCGTAGAAACTCTTGAACATTGAACAAAGTGAATATAGCAAGGTTGTATATGTGTAGATGTCTCAACTTGACCATCTTCCAAATGGTGTCTGGTTTCTATCAACTTGACCAACTCCTAGCCCTTTAACTATCAAAGTTTCTAAATTCAAAAGATTGGCCAAGAATGATAATGAAGAATCTTCAGCAGTTCGAATAGCAACATATCTCAAACAAGTTAAAGCTTCTGGGAAAGAATCAGTTAAAGTGAATTCCAAATCTAACACCCTCAGAAACATGAAGCTGTTAAAAGTGTGTGATGCACGGTCTATTGAAGATAATACAATATCTCTAGACTCCCTGAAGCGGAAAGATGAGACATGTGAGCAAATCGAACTCCATTCTGCAACATTATCGCCTTGAGAATAAAGAGATAAGCGTCGTGGAGTGTGATGCTTGAAGATAGAAGGATCCATATCTTTATACCTGTTAGAAGAGAAATTGGTATTGTTAGAACCAGTTAAAAAGAAAAATTGCTTCAAGAGAAATGAATTGCTATTTTCTATTACCCGTTAATCCATTCTAGATAGTTCTCCACCTTGGCTTTATTTCTACAAAAATCAAGCAACAAGTCATGAACGCGGCACGCCTTGATTTTACCATCAGAGCTCTTCGTAGCAACCATGACGAGGTTTCTCCCAATAAGATTCTCCAAGTAACATCTTGCTGTATCCTCCAAGAACTTCTCTTGATGCATATTTACTAAACCTTCTGCTGTCCACAACCATATTAGATTTGAGACATGGATCTGTTCGTCCTCCAGAAATGCTCCAAAATATAAAAAACAAGGTTTCAAATGATAAGGTAAATTTTGATAACTAAGATCTATTATTTCCTCTGACTTAGCCTGGATATGTGGACCTAAATTTGTTAATACTTGTCCCCAGCATTTTGTTTCCTTCTCCATTGATTCGAGAATACCTGCAACTAGAACAACTGAAAGAGGTAACCCTCCACATTTTTGCGCTATCTTTTTCCCAGTATCTTCTAAGACAAGGGGACAACTTTTTCCATTGAACACTTTATTCTCCAATAACATCCAACTTTCGTCTAAAGTAAAAAATCGAAGAAAATGGGGATCAGTCACAAGTTTAGCATGGGAGGCAACATCACCAAGCCGAGTTGTCAGAATGATTCTGCTTCCATTATTAGCATCATAGAAGCAAGGCTTCAGATCATCCCATGCACTAGTTTCCCAGACATCATCCACTAGGATAAGGTATCTGTTGAGTAATAGAACTCTGCGCAGCTTATCTGCCAATTCACTCTCTGGTGTTTTATCACTTATAACGGTATTTTTCACAACGCCACGTAGAATAGTTAGTAACAAGTCCTTGCGTGTGTATCTTTGAGACACACAACATTCTGCAAAGACGTCAAAACGAGAGACAACTAATTTATCAAGATATAGTTTGCTAGCCAGAGTTGTCTTACCCAATCCAGCCATTCCCACGATTGAGATCACATCTAAATTAGACGATCCTCTGATTAGCTGTTGTCGAAGTTTTTCCACCACCTCATCAAAGCCCACCATTTCTTCTTTCATGCTTGTCATCCTTGGCAATGAAGTATGAGCACCGGCAACACCAACGGTATTATGCAATACCAAGTCAGCAACATCATTTTCATGTATCTCTGCTACCTCCCTCAAGAGATGTGTAATCTCCTCCATGATTTCCCCAATCCAGCGAACAAGAAACCACTCAGGGGTGTCTTTATTTATACAAGCAACAACAATATGGTCCACCTCATGCGCCTTAGCAATCACCTGCATTGCAAAATTTTGAAATCCATCCTGCTGTTTCAGAAAGCACTCGAGTTCCTTCTGAATTGTCTGAAGTTGGCTCTTTATATGAGCAAGTGAATCTGAATAGCGGCTGAGGTAATAATTCATTTTGTCTAGAATGATATCAATAGATCCCGGTCCATCGATCTTGGGTAACTTGGCTTGAAATGACTTCTGAAGGATGAGGTAGATCTCTTCTTGTATACTGTGAATATTGCCTGAGCAATCAAGAACTGGAACTTGGTTTAACTCTTCCACATCCATTTCTTCTTTTTCCTCCATGATGTCAGACAATGAGGAAACTAGAAGGCCTGCATTGATAATTGCGTCAATATCTTGAAGAAGAAATTTAAGGTCCTTCATTGGTAGATCGATAAGATTGGCTCTCAAGATGATGAGCATCTCTTGAAGGATCATCTTTTGATCCTTCAAATGAAGTACCTCTCTGTGGTTACCAATAATTGGTAGCTCTTTCAAGCAACGAATAAGAGTCTCCACAAAGGCAACTTCACAGTCAGCAACATACTGAATTTGTCCTGAATGTTTTGATTTAAGAGCTTGCAGGACATCGATACAGATCTTCCGAATACATGGTTGAATGGGCTGCATCGTTATTTGTAGGTCAGAAAATGAAACCTTCATTTCTATTGAAGCCAAGAGTGTTCCATGGTCATTGTCCGGCAAATTCAACCAGAGAGCCAACGCTGCATGGCCACTCACGACTAAACCACGAGTGAAGAAAGAATGTTGGATTTGAGGATCCGTGCATATCGGATCTGAAATAAAGAAGATAAAATTTCTTAAAAACTTCAACTCCTTTACAACCTCTTGCATTTGTCTCCAGAAGCTCGGAACAAAAGGCAATGAACAATGATAATAAATATGCAGTAAATTTGTGAGATTCTCTACAACACTATCAATAAATTTCGTTACAAATTCGGAAGTAGCAGCAATATTATCCTCGTTGGAGGAAAGTGGTAATGATGTTTCAGGAAACAAGTATTGCGCTCTGATTTTCAACTTAGTCTTCCAAATTTTCTTTAGCACACTACGCGTTGACCAGTCGAGATCAAGAGAACTTAACCTTCCGGAAGCATGTTCGAAAAGAGTTTCGATATTCTGTATAACATCTAACATGCTGCATTCATTTGTGAAGCTTTGTAAGCTAAGAAAAATATCCATCACTTTTAACTCCTTTCTAACGAACTCAATTCGATCTTTTGTTTCTGCATACAATACCGTATTGCAATCAATAGCATATTGCAAATTAGAAAGCGCATCTTCATATGGAGAAAGATATTCGTCAGAAGACATCATTTACCCTCTTTCTGGAAAGTGTTTCTGATAGTGGCACTCTTTGAATATTTCTTTTGTTTAGAATGGATGTAATGGTTTGCTTCCAACTACCGTTTTAATTAGATGTAAGTCAACTTGTTATGCATACATGATCCATCTATGCACGTTATTCCATACACATCTCATTTTTCAAAATATTTTTGTAGTAGTTTAATAGTTAATGTCCCCCCACTCATGTGACACTAATAATGCATTCACATCCTTCCCTTTTTTCTAGTATAGCTGTGAACCAATAACTCATAACACAATTTGCTATCTTTCTGATGCTAATTGAAATGAACCTAGTTTTTTTTACATATGGATTCGGTTTTATTAGTGAATAGTCGAGGCTGCAAAAACTCAAAACTAACGACACTATGATAAAGATGAAACAAATCAGGCAACACGATCAAAAATATTGTAAAAGACCTTGACAGTGACAAATGGAAACACCAGGATTTTACATAATCTAGTAATCATTCACAGAATCTAAATCCATAAGAGTAAACAAAGCTAAAACCAGTAGCAGGATACAGTAAGCGATCCATTAATAACAGAGATACAACTAGTAACTCAAACAATACATCATACATCTTAAATAAGCTTCTTTGTTTCCCCAATGCTTCAGCTGATAAAACTCCTTCAAATCTGTAAAGGAAATAGATAAATTAATAGCTTGACTTCTTCACACAATTAATAGTACCATTTTAATTAGGTTTGTTGTACGTTAAAAGTCATCTGTGATATTCCTTGAGCAGTTGAACAGTTATTAACAATGTGGACTTCCTAGTTTTTAGATTGAAACAGAGTTTGCTTTAGTTCACCTTTGATTGGTAAAGCAGAAATGCATCATTAATTCTTCATTGACTTTCCCTCTAGCTATAATTATTTCTTAGATGACTTGTTTATCTGGGTCATCAGGTGTTTTGTTTGTTCTGTTTACTATAACTTGCAGTATTCTCACATTATACAATACCAGCTTCTTGTTACTTCTTTTACTTGGAGAGGATGTTTACTTTCTTCATAACACAATTTGCTATCTTTCTGATGCTAATTGAAATGAACCTAGTTTTTTTACATATGGATTTGATTTTATTAGTGAATAGTCGAGGCTGCAAAAACTAAAACTAGCCACACCTTGATAAAGATGAAACAAATCAGGCTACAAAATTAATAATGGACAATAAATCAAAAACAATATGTAAAAGACCTTGACATTGACAAATGGAAACACCAGGCTTTAATATAATCTAGTAACCGTTCACAGAATCTCAATCCATAAAAGTAAAGAAAGCTAAAACCAGTAGCAGGATACCATCTTCAATAAGCTTCTTTGTTTCCCCAACGCTTCAGCTGATACAGCTCTTTCACATCTGTAAAAAAAATAGATAACTTAGCATGCTGCAGCCTCGTAAGTAATGGTTTAGACAAGAAAAATAGCTTGACTTCATTGCACAACTGATACTATTTCAATTTGGTTTGAAATAATGTTGCTTATTCTTTATCTATCATATCAGTTATCTCGGAGAAGTGGGATACGTGAATCAAATTAATTTGGGTTGTTGTCGTTAAAAGTTATCTGTAATATGCCTTGAGCAGAGAACAGTTATGAACAATGTGGGCTACCTAGTTTTTAGCTGAAAGCATAATCAATTCTTCATTTTCAGAGTGAATAGTAAATAAGTGTAACAGAAGAAGTTTCACGCTTTGTAAATGACGTACCTGTTATTGTTCTACTTGTGGATGAAGACCTCGAAACCAGAAGTTCCCGAATTATCAATTAATGTTTCCCTTACGGCCATGGCTGACTTGGCAAGTGCTTCATTGCATGATATTATCTCAACTGATTTCAGAGAGGAGGTATCTTCAAAGCGAGAAGGGATCTCCTTAAGATGTCTACATCTTCTTAATACCACGTGTTTAAGGTTTGGAAAAGCTTCATCTGAGACATTCCATTCTGAAAAAGAAGGACTTTGCAGTTTCAAGAATTTGAGTTGAGGGAAGTGATCATCCCTCACTTTCCATTCTTCGGAATTAACGGTCACTCCTATCAGTTTGAGTACTTCAAGTCTGGGAAGGGTTGCAACTTGATCAAGGCTAGACAAACGACCATTTGATAGTGTTAATTTCTTGAGACTTGATGGGAAGTTCAGCTTAGAAGCCCAAGTCCAAGTACGACCTGAAGAAAACTTGAGCATCTCAAGCTTTGTAAGCTTGTTGAATGCAGGGAACAGACCATCAAATTTTGATACTTCACATCTCAGTTTCCGAAGATTAGGTGTCATTGCCAAGATGTTATCCGCGTCGTCCACACAAGAAAACCATGCCGAGGAAAGAGTTTGTAAATCATCCAATTTCGAGGGGTTAGGAAATTCTTGAACTTTGTCTAGATAGAATATGGCATGGTTGTATATGTGTAGATGGCGCAGCTTGACCATCTTCCAAATGGTAGCAGGTAATGATACTCTTCCTCCAATTCCTTTAACTATCAATGTCTCAAGGCACCAAAAATTGGCCAAGAGTGATAATGAAGAATCTTCAGCTATCCTAACAGCAATATATCTCAAGCAGGTTAACAGTTCTGGGAAAGAATCAATGACAGTAAATTCCATATCTAACACCCTTAGAAACCTGAAGCTGTTTAAAGTATATGATGCGCGATCTATTGAAGATAGTAATATATTTCTAGACTCCCTGAAGTGGAAAGATCGCATATTTGAGCAAATCGAACTCCATTCTGCGAGATTATCACCTTCAGAGTAAAGGGATAAGCGCCATGGAATGTTATGCTTAAGGTGGAAATTAGGAGAAGGATCCACACCATCATACCTGAGTGGAGAAATTGGTACTATTAGAAGAAGTATAAAATATACATTGATACAAGGAAAATAAATTACTAGTTCGTGTTACCCTTTTGTCCATTCTAGAAAGTTCTCCACCTTGGCTTGGTTTCTACAAAAATCAAGCAACAAGTCATGAATGCGACATGCCTTGGCCTTACCATCAGAACTTTTCTTCGAAACCATCACGAGATTTCTCCCGATAAGGTTCTCTAAGTAGTGTTCTGCTATATCCTCGGATATCTTCTCCGCATGATCTTTTACCAGACCTTCAGTTGTCCACAACCATGTTAACTTTGAAACATGTATCGCTTCGTCTTCCAAAAATACTCCAAAATACAAAAAGCAAGGTTTCAAATGATATGGTAAATCTTTATAACTAAGTTCTATTATGAACTCTGACTTATCCTTGATATGTGGACCCAAATCAAGCGCTACTTGTTCCCAGCACTGTTTTTCCTTCTTCATTGTTTCGAGGATACCTGCTATCAGAACTACTGAAAGAGGTAACCCTCCACACTTTTGCGCTATCTTTTGGCCAACATCTTTTAAGACAAGTGGGCAACTTTCTCCATTGAACACCTTTTTTTCCAATAACATCCAACTTTCCTCTGGAGTAAACAATCGAAGAAAATGGGGATCACTAACAAGCTTAGCATGGGATGCAACATCATCGAGCCGAGTGGTCAAAATAACTCGACTTCCATTGTTAGCATCATAGAAACATGGTTTTAGATCATCCCATGCACGAGTTTCCCAAACATCATCAACAAGGATAAGGTATCTCTTGGCCAATAGAACTTTGCGCAGCTTATCTGCTAATTCATTCTCTGGTATTTTATCACTTATAACTGTCTCCTTCATAATGCCACGTAGAATGGTTAGTAACAAGTCTTTGCATGTATATACTTGAGACACACAAAATGCTACACGGACATCAAAATGAGAGACAACTAACTGATCAAGAAATAGTTTGTTAGCCAGAGTAGTCTTACCCAATCCGGGCATACCTACGATTGAAATCATGTCCAATCTTGAAGTTCCTCTTATTAGCTGTCGTCTTAGTTTCTCCACCACCTCATCAAAGCCCACCATTTCTTCTTTCATGCTTGTAATCGTAGCAAATTGTGAAGTATGAGCACCGGAACCTGTATTATACAACACCAGGTCAGCAACTTGCTTTTCATGAATCTCAGCTACCTCCCCCGTGAGTAGTGTAATCTCCTCTATGATGTCCCATATCCAGGGAAGAAGATACCACTCAGGAATGTCTTTGTGTATAAAAGAAACAACTACATGTTCCACCTCATATGCTTTAGCAACCACTTGCATTGCAAAATATGGGAATCCATCAAACTGCTTCTGAATCTGTTCCAGTTGCTGCTGAATTGTGCAAAGTTGGCTCTTTATAGAAGCAAGTGAATCTGAATAGCGGCTTAGGAACTCCTTCAGGTTGTCTAAGATGATATCAAGAGATCCCAGTTCATCAATTTTAGGTAACTCGGATTGAAAAAACTTCCGAAAGATGGGGTAGATCACTGCCTGTATACTCTTAATATTGCCACGGAGATCAAGAACTGGCGTTTGGTTTAACTCCACCACATCCATGTCTTCCTTTTCCTCCATGCTGTCATACAATAGGGATACTAGAAGGCCTGCATCAATAATTGCATCTATATCTTGAAGAAGAAACATTAGGTCCTTCACTGGTAGATCGATGAGATTGGCTCTCAAGATGATGAGCATCTCCTGAAGGATATCCTTTTGATCCTTCAAATCAAGTACCTCTTTGTTCATACTAATAATTGGTAGCTCTTGCAAGTGATGAATAAGAGTCTCCACGAAGCCAGCTTCACAATCAGCAACATACTCAATTTTTACTGATTGCTCTGATTTTAGAGCTTGCAGGAAATCAACACAGATCTTGCGGATACATGGTTGAATGGGCTGCATCAGTATTTGTAGGTCAGAAAATGAAACATCCATTTTAATTGAAGCAAATGGTCGTTTTCCATTGTCGTGGTCTGGCAAATTCAACCAGACAGCCATCACTGCACGGACAGCCACAACAAAAACGTGAGTGAAGAAAGTATGTTGGATGTGAGGATCTGTGCATGTGTCCGAAATGAAGTCGACAAAATTTCTTAAAAACTTCAACTCCTTGATAACCTCTCCGATTTGTCTCCTGTGGCGCGGAACAAAAAGCGATGAACAAGGAGCATAAATCTTGAATAAACCACTGAGACTCCTTGCAACAGTATCAACGAATTTCTTGATAAATTCAGGAGTAGCAGCAATATTACCCTCATAAGATGAAAGTGGTAATGATGTTGAGTATTTTGCTCTCATTTTCAACTTAGTCCTCCAAATCTTCTCTAGCACATCAGGCACCATAAAGAAGAGATAATAATATCTGAATCGATGTGCGGCATCCTGAAAAATATCTCGGACGTTGCGTATAACGTCATTTAGCATGCTGCATTCATTTGTGAAGCTTTGTAAACCAAGAAAAATATCCATGACTTTGAGCTCCATTGTAAGGAACTTAATTTGCTCCTCTGTTTCCTCTGTCACGGGGAACACGCCATTCGCCGAATCATTCTTGTCTTGTAACACAGAAAGGGGATGATCCTCTATTTCCCCTGTCATGGGGTACATCACTTTTTGGGGCGTATGCAAAGGCGGATTCAGGATTTTATTTAAAGTTTCTGCTTTTTTCAGACCAATACAAAGTATGAACCAAAGTCACTGAGTTCCGCCGAACTTTGAAACCATGGCTAGATTCGCGACTGCTTAACCCCTCTTTCTGGAAAGTGTGTTTGTGATAATAGAATATTGAACTGTAAGGGGATGGATGAAGGAAAAAAAAAAAAAAACAGAAACTTTGCTCAATTGACAGTTGATTGTGAGGACAAAGAACACAGTCATCTTTACCGAATCATGTTTTGTGTTTCTCTTTCTTTTTTCTAATTTTAATTTTTAAATGCTAACCTTATGTAACGTCCTATTTTAATACTAGCAATTTGATTGCTGGCATCAATTATCATACTACTATAGTACTATTAATTAAGGACAAAGAGCACATTCATCCACTACCAAATCATTTTTAGTCGCTTTCTTCCTTTTTCTTTTCTTAAATTTTCCCTTTGAACATGGCTGCGAAATTTGTAGTGGTAAAAAATAATATGTGCCAGCCCCGAGCTAATTGACGGGTCAATCCCAAATCACGAGTGTTGAAAAACTCAATCTCTTTAGATTATAATGATAAGGGAAAATGGCGCTTTTCGTCCCTGTGTTATTGCGTACGAGCGTTTCTGGTCCCTGTAATATCCGGCTCAGCACAATTAACCTTCAATTATATCAAGTGAGCATTTTTATTAACAGAAGTTAGCCTGCAGTACCAGTTGATTCTTTCCATCAAGGCCATATTAGGAATTACAAAAAATTTTAATTTATGGCTTTAGTTTTCAGATTAATACGTAGTACTAACATTTTGTTTCTACTACAATTGTTATGTGTACATTAATAAAGTAACTTTCATAACTCATTTGCACTTTCCTTTTCTACTCTGAAAAGTTCTCTCTCCCCTTGAATTCACAAGCAAAGATCAGCTAAATCTCATGGTATCTTCATAGCGGAGCCAAAATTGAGAGCTTTTTGCTCAAATTCTGTTACATCGCTTCTCAATTTTTGCCCAATTCGAGCTTGAGGTACACGGTTCATTCAATAACTTTCAATCTTTCTTTACAAGCTTCGATCTTGTTGTTAAGGTCCTAAAGACTATTTCTTTTCATTAGTTTTTAGTTATTGAATTTACATTTACATTTCTTAAATTGTTTCTTACAAATGTTGTTTCCATGGTTGATTAATTTTTTAAACAAAATTTTTGCTAAAAAATGGAATTTTTTGTTTGGATCTGATGATAATTTGAGTATGTTGAAGTGTGTGAACACTAAAGTTTCTTGTTCAAGCTTTCTTGTTACCATCCTTTTTTATTCTACTGTGTATTTTTTAGAACATTTGGGGATTCTAGTGGCCTTTAATGGTTCAAGTTGAAGGTTTTAGAGGAGCCACTACTGTGCAAAGTTAAAATCGATGTGAAAAAGAGCCGCTCTTTGCTTTATGTTTTATGAATTTTTGTAGTGTGTTGTTACTTTCTGAGAAGGGGTAGCAAAGCTTGACTCTTTATATGTCTATGTTTGCTTCTCTTATTTTTCTTCTTAAAATTATCAATTGTTTTGTTTGTAGCTAGATAAGGCTTTAGTTACTGCAATTTGCTAACCATTTCATAAATCAAGATGGAATAGTTCACAATTATTTCACTTTTTATTTTAAGTGATCTTCAGTTTATATAGGTGTCTATTGTGACCACGAGTATACATTGGTAAATTAAGTTTTGATTCTGTTGCTTGTTGATAACTTAGTGATAGCATAATTCCTCACCTAGTCTATCTATAAATAGACGAAGAATGAATGGAACCATTTTAACTCTGGAATATTCTTCTCAAAGTTTATAAAAAGGAAATGAACGCCCAGTTGAATTCCACACCGAATGGTATCATCCACGAGAACGCCGTTGGGAGTGATTCGGACACGGACCTTGACGATTCGCCTGAATATTACCAGCCAATCTCTTCCACAGCTGAGGACGATGACGATTTACAGATCTCCGATCAAATCCCAAATCATGTTCACAACTCTGATGATGAAGCGTCCGACGATTTCCATGGGTTGCCGAATGGCTATGCGCATAATTGCGTAGAGAACGGAATGTCATCGCTGGATCTCAGTGATGGGGAAGAAGAGGAGGAGATAATGAGAGATTCTGCTGTACAGAGACCGTTCGGAGAGGAGGAGAGCCGTCGCAACGCTCCGTTGACAGCGGAGAATGCAACGAGAGTGATGGAAGCCATGCGTGGCGTCTCTTTTGGTGGAGTGGCTCCTGATTGGACCACCCAAGTTCCTGAGGATCAGTGGATTCAACATCTACGAACATTGAGAACATCACCACCTACTGCCTCCACCAACTGAATCTTTGGAATTTTCAATTTGAGTGTCATATTAACCCCAGTTCTACAATTCTAATACTTTTGTTAAAGCTCAAGTTATTCATGGGATGTACTAGTAGTATTATGGTTCAAAGTTCAAACTGCTTCTGCTTTTTAGTGAATGAACCAATGAATTGTTTATCCAAAAAAAAAAAAAAAAAAACTTAGTGATAGCATTAGTTTCTTGTGAAACAATTTGACATGTTTTAATAGAGCAATTCAAAGCTGAAATGGTGACTTTTCTTAATTTTTATCTATCTATCTATCTATCTATCTCTGGAAAGCTTAATTGGTGGTTTTGTATTTGGCCCTTTATAAATATTCTAAATTACACTTTTCTTGCCCCAAAGTGCCAATACTCTTCAGTAAGATAAATGATATATTGGTATTTAATTTAATGCGGATAAAAAACATCAGCAAGAAAGTGCTAAATTTTATGAGACAGAAGCTAATAACATAACACATATAGTTTCCCTCCATCTTATATTTTTTTATAAATGTTCTTCTGTTAATTGTCACTATTTGTGAAATATTTCTTTAAATGGTTTCTCAGATATTCATTAGGAAAAAACTAGCATCATAACTTGTTTCTTGAACTGTCAAGTTGACACTTCTTATTTACTTCAAGCCAAGTTGTTGAGGTTTGGTTTTTTTGCTGACTTTAGTGTTGATATTTGAATTTCATCAGAAAATGGGATTTGTTTGAATATACATGAAATCTATAAATCTATTATCTCGTGTCACAGTTAAATTTATAAGAAGTTATTTCTAAATTTATTATGTACCATGTGAAGGGCTGTTACATGTACCAGTTTCATTATTAGAGAAGAATGATCAGTTTGCTAAGCAATATGACTTGTAAAGTGTGATAATACATTTTATCTTTTTGCTTTGTTAGTTTGAAGTACTTTTCCAGTTTATTTGTATCTTCAAAAGTCCAAAGAGGTTTAAAATTTGGCTCTTCTTGTTGTAGAAATTCATGATGTAGAAGTAAAACCCAAGAATATATGATAATTATTTAAGCTTCCTGCAGTTGTAAAGGAGGAAAAATAATTTACATGTTACCAAATGCGTAACAATCTTCAGAGTTATTTTCTGAGAAGTGGTAGTAAAGCTTGACTCTTTATATGTCTATGTTTGCGTATCTTATTTTCTTTTTAAAATTATCAATTGTTTCTTATGTAGCTAGATAAAGCTTTAGTTACTGCAATTTTCTAACCATTTCATAAATCAAGATGGGATAGTCCACAATTATTTCACTTTTAATTTTATTGATAGTGAAAGATAACTGATTTTTCTATCTTCTAGTTACCAAACAAGGCAGGACCTAGGAATTATGTTGATACATTTGCTTATTGATTAACTTCAGAAAAGGTTATAACTATGGTTTTTTATCATCTGATGTCAACATGTTATGCTAATAAATATAGTTGGTTTCTTTCGTCAAGTATAACACGATCAGCTTCTTGATGTGTAGCCTGCTCTTAACTGTTATGTTTCATGAAACACCAAGGTTAAGACATCTTTCAGGAGGATTGATAGTAGGATATTATAAAATGTGCAGATTAAAAAAGTATAGCTGCATAACTCATTCTGTTTAAGAATTTTCTCAACATTACTTTATCAAAAAACTATATCAGGATCTAGAAATATTAGTCAAGCGATCTCCTTTTAGTTTCTGTACAAAATTTTTCTAAGGACAAGTAAAGTGTTTATGCTTAATATATCCTGATATGAGAAGGTGGACTGCCACCCAATTATATGAAAATACATGACATTCTACTTGTTTGCTAGTTCATCTTCGGTATAAAATAGTTTCTACACTTCTATTTAAATGATTTCTCATGTATTCGTTGGGAAAAACCAGCATCATCACTTGCTTCTTAAACTGCTAGATTGACAGTGATTCTTATCGTATTTATTAAGTCACACTTTTGTTGGTTAACAAGATCTCGTGAAAATTGAGGTGAGTTTGGTTCTACAGATTGGAAACTTCCTCGCAAGCAATATGAATCAGAACTGGCCTCATGATCTGTATGAAAAGGTTGCTCGCAGTTTGTGAAGTCCAATAGTCGAAGGCAGTCTGTACTATCGCAGATTTTTGATTTTCAACATTGTACAAGATTTGATGTAGTTGAAAACTGTGATAACCATATGTAGAAATTCATGGTGCAGTAGTAAAACCCAAGAATATAAGGTAACTATTTAAGCTTCCTGCAGTTGTAAAGGGAAAAAAACCATTTACGTCTCGCCAGAAGCATAACTAGCTTCAAATTTATCAATAAAGAAGTAGATATAAAATGTATGCATAGTCATCATTTTTTTGTAAATTCTATATCTAAGGAACAACTTTCTTTTTAGTCAGTGAGCCACTTTGTCTTCTCTTGCTTG
Organism: Petunia secreta; assembly: GCA_029990175.1. Classification (NCBI taxonomy): domain Eukaryota; kingdom Viridiplantae; phylum Streptophyta; class Magnoliopsida; order Solanales; family Solanaceae; genus Petunia; species Petunia secreta. The sequence continues at coordinate 56,790,438 of JARKIP010000024.1, read as the reverse complement.
TTTGAGAAAGTGCTTCTTGTAAACGTGACGGTTGTATATATTATTTTCCCATCCTTTGGATAAAGAGCAGCCTCGTTCTTTCCCTAAAATGCTCACCAATTTCTTCTACAATGAATGCAGAGCTCCTCAATTGCTCTTGAGACTGTGTCCTTGGCTGGTTAAGTTCATTGGCCTACAAGAAATAGAAGAAATTAAGCTAGCTAGCTAGCAAGGTTCGATACAGACTACATGAGTAGACAACAAAAAAGGTAATTACTATTTGTTTAGACACAAATGAGGAGCTGGACTGCATTGATGACGTGCTCTCAGTTATAGTGCAGGAAACCTGCAATAAAATAATAGATTTAGTATTGTTATTGTTGATAAAGAGAACCAACATATTTGAGTACTTATTTCTGATGCATTTCTAGGTGTGGAAGGGCCTTCTTTTCTTATTTTCTATTTTTCCCCAGGATCCACACTTCTTTTTTGTGCCTTTTCTTGATGCTTTTAACACTGTAATCTTTCTAGGATCTGATTCTTTCTGAGTTGCCTCATCAATTTCTCTTTTCCTTAATTTTTTCGGTCTACCTGGCTGAGCTTTGTATATGGGTGGCAGTGCTGGCTGTATCCCCGTCTTAGGCCATTGGTCAGAGCTATTAATTGGCAAGATGGATAGACTATAACTCTTCATGTACTGCTCAATTGTGTAGCATTCATGAACATACACTTCAGGTTTATCCTTCTTACCCCATATAGCTGCCATATCATGAGAACAAGGTATGCCTGATAAGTCCCATCTCCTGCAAGAACACTTTTTTTCCTTAAGATTCACAGAGAATAGTCTTCGATGAATATCCTCAATCTAGTAATGGAATTGGTCTGATTTAATGGCAATACATTCAGCCTCTTTAGCCTTATTTTGCTCTAGCTTCAATAAGATTCTTGGACAGATTCTCTGACAATGCTTCAACATGTTATCTCTATTCTTCTGAAATCTTGACATCATATAGATTCTAATCGATTCAAGCATTGTCAAAATATGTTTGTCTCTTGCAGGCAAAAGTACGCTGTTGAATGACTCACAAAGGTTGTTCAATAACGTATCACACTTTGTGAAAGAAGAGAAAAAAAAGCTCTTGACCAGTGAATAAGAGGCTTATTAATGAACCATTTTGGGGCTTCTGGATCTATCTTTGCCATTTCATCCATATACTTGGAGAATTCAAGTTCGGTAGTTGCCCTGGCAGCATTCCATAGGATATCTTTGAATGCTTGTCCTCCAAAACCTTCTGTCTTGAAATTGCTATGTAGATGCCTCACACAAAACCTGTGTGCAACATCTAGAATTATCTCATCAAATGCTTGAATTAGACCCTTTTGCTTATCAGAAATGGAAGTACAGGCAAAAGAGTTTTGCGAGATTCCTAGGTCCTCATCCTGAAGTGTAAGAAACCTGGGACGAGGAGCAGGCTGACTCGTAGTCAGGTGAGACTACTAGCACCTCACGGACTAGCAGGCTGGCTCGTAGTCAATGGCATAGTTGAAGCTAGGCCATTGAGGCAAGCTTCTAAGAAACCTGGGACGAGGAGCAGGCTGACTCGTAGTCAGGTGAGACTACTAGCACCTCACGGACCAATGGTGTGCCGCTGTCATTAGGAAGGTGCGGCCCGCGACCGTTCTTATCAGCACGAAAGGGTCAAAATGTGTGCTTCTGAAGTTTAATGAACAAACCAGTAAGTAGTAACATGCCAAAGTAAAACTTGTCAGCTTCCCATTTAAAACGAAAAATGTGGAATCTCCCATAATACACGTTCCATTTTAGCTACTGCTTCTGTTTATATCCTATTAGATTTGCTGCTAACATTACCAATCCAGTAACATCTAGATGCTAACATTACCAATCATAGATTAAAGAAAGTTAACTTTGCTAGTGCCGCATAGCCAAAGATAGGAGAATCATGCAAGTTTAGTACAGCTTTTTTTGTATATACAAAGAGCACGTTCATACTCCAACGGTTATAAGTCCTTTAAGTCCCGTTAAATATGACACTTGTAAACAATCTTAATGTTCACATCAATTGTCATTGTTAAGGTTAGTTGACTTTAAGGATTAATAACAAAGTCATCTACGGAGTAGTACTAAACTTGTATCTGGTCGTATCACATTAATATGTTTAAATATTCATATCACATGGATATTAATATGTGTACGCAACATAATATAACAATCGTTAGATCTAAATAATTGTTTAAGAAAACATTAATTAGAAGAATGAGAGTGCATTTTTACGTCAACCATCAAGTAGCGGCTGCTACTATCAAGTACACTCGCATAAAGTAATAATGAAGCAGGATTGTATTGATTAGATAGAAACTCAATAGAAATTACGGATAAACAATATAAGCATAAACTAAGGGATGCAATAAGAATTAGGATAAGGAATTATAAGGATAATCAAGAAGGGGGTGAGAGGCTCAGATGATTAGGGATGAGAAGAATAAATTGTTAAGCATTTTCACAATTTGCCTAACCCTCTACTTTGGACTGTTGTCCTATTTAATGAATATCCCATACCCCTTTTGTCTTGTGAGTAGGCCAGTATCCCATGTATACGTAGTCAACTTCTTCTTAGGCTGCTTCATTCTTAGGGGAAGCGCAGAAGTGACCACTTTTTGGCTTGCCTTTACCGTTGAAGTTACTTTCTAAAAATTATTTAGTTTTTAGTCACTTTTCGAACTTCAGTCCATCGGGCTGAATTTCAGACCTTGTGTCAAGTTTAAAAAATAACTAAAAACTAAACAGTTTTTAAAAAATATCTTCAGACTAAAAGACATGGGGAAAAATAGAGAGGGGTCAAAGGTAAGTCTTGACATTTTGTCAAGACTTACGACCAAGTGCGGTAAGTATTACCTTTTGCCAACACTTGAAAGGATAAGTGTTAAAAAGCGGGAGAGATATAAAGGCAAGTCTTGCCCCTGACCTAAAACTTGACAGGAGTGTTTCCGTCTGAATGTTTTTTACTAAACCTTAACAGGGGTATTTTTGCAAAACATCTGTTAGTGCGGGCAAAAAGGCAAAAGATCATTTGTTCCCGTAGCATATTTCTGCAAATAAGCCTTCCAAGACCATAGTTGAGTTCATAAGAACCTCCCTTCTTCTAGAGCTTCAGAGTAAAAATGAACGCAAAAGGGCAACTCAAATGTTGGCAGTTTCATTATGTTCTCTCATGTAAGTCATTTTGTCACCAGATTAACTAGTTACGAACAAAAATATGAGTTTTTTAATTATTTGACTTTTGATCGTGCAATTGACTTTCCCTCTAGCTATAATTATTTCTTAGAGGGCTTGTTTATCTGGGTCATCAGGTGTTTTGTTTGTTCTGTTTAATATAACTTGCAGTATTCTCACATTATACAATACCAGCTTGTTGTTACTTCTTGGAGTACTTGGAGAGGATGTTTACTTTCTTCATTGCCAGAACCAGAACCAATAACTCATAACACAATTTGTTATCTTTCTGATGCTAATTCAAATGTACCTAATTTTTTTACATATGGATTCGGTCGTATTAGTGAATAGTCGAGGCTGCAAAAACTCAAAACTAACCACACTATGATAAAGATGAAATAAATCAGGCAACACAATTAAAAATGGACGATATATCAAAAATCATGTAAAAGACCTTAACAGTGACAAATGGAAACACAAGGCTTTTACATAATCAAGTAATCATTCACAGAATCTCAATCCATAAGAGTAAACAAAGCTAAAACCAGTAGCAGGATACCGTAAGCGATCCATTAATAACAGTGATGCAACTAATAATTCAACCAATACATCATACATCTTAAATAAACTTCTTTGTTTCCCCAACGCTTCAGCTGATAAAACTCCTTCAAATCTGTTAAGGAAATAGATAAATTAGCACGCTGCCACCTCGTAAGTAATGGTTTAGACAGAAGTATAATCATTCAAAATAAAAGAAAACATAGCTTGACTTTCATGGCACAATAGATATACTATTTCAATTCGGCTTAAAACAATGCTGCTTATTCTTTATCTAGCATAACATATATACAGTTATCTCAGAGGAGTGCACTATGAATAAAGAACATCAGCATTCAGCTTCCAACCATCAGTGCTCTGACTTGAAATGAATATGTGAATCTAATCAATTTGGGTTGCTGTGTAAAAAGTTATCTGTGATATGCCTTGAGCAGACAACAGTTATGAACAATGTGGGCTACCTAGTTTTTAGATTGAAAAAGGTCTTTGCTTTAACGATTATTTAATAAGCTAGTAAATAAATAATCACATATGACTTCAGTTGCACTGCCTCTTACCACCCCTGCCCAAACCCCACACCTCACCCCCAGATTGCCTTCTTCAGTTCTTCTGGAGCTTTAGAGTAAAAATGAATGCAAAAGGGCAACTCAAATTATGGCAGTTCCATTATGTTCTCTCATGACTTAGAAAAGTCACCTTGTCACCAGATTAACTAGTTACAAACCAAAATCTGAGTTGTAATAATTATTTGGTTTTCGATCAAGCAATTGAATTTCACTCTTAACAATTGAGGACTAATTTGGTATCTTTTCTCATGTTTATTTAAATGAACCTAATTCCTGATATATGGATTTGATTTTGTTAGATAACAATTGAGGCTGCAAAAACACAATACCAGCATGATAAAGTTTGTTAGAGTGGGTGTCGTCCCACATTGGTTGTGGAACGGGGTGGTTGTTTGTATATATGGACTTGAGCAATCCTCCCCCTTGAGCTAGCTTTTGGGGTTGAGTTAGGCCCAAGGTCCATTTCTTCAACAAAGTTGAACCAAATCATGTAACAAATTTAATAAAAGATCATGTAAACAATGACACCAGGCTTTTCCAATATCAACCATTCACGCAATCTCAATCCAGGCTTTTCCAATATCAACCATTCACGCAATCTCAATCCAGGCTTTTCCAATATCAACCATTCACGCAATCTCAATCCATAAAAGTAAAATAAATAGCAGAACACCATAGGGATCCAGTAATAACAGTGATACAACTAATAATTGAACCAATACATCATCAATCTTGTATCTGTAGAGGAAATAGATAAATTAGTACGCTGAAACCTCGTAGGTAATGATTTTAAGAATAATCATTCAAGAAGTAGCTTAACTTCATTGCGTCTTCTTTATTTATCATAATATAAAACAGTAATCTTGAAGAAGTAGACTTGACAATCTCAATCCATAAAAGTAAAATAAATAGCAGAACACCATAGGGATCCAGTAATAACAGTGATACAACTAATAATTGAACCAATACATCATCAATCTTGTATCTGTAGAGGAAATAGATAAATTAGTACGCTGAAACCTCGTAGGTAATGATTTTAAGAATAATCATTCAAGAAGTAGCTTAACTTCATTGCGTCTTCTTTATTTATCATAATATAAAACAGTAATCTTGAAGAAGTAGACTTGTGAAGATCAAACATTAGTAATTCAGCTTCCAACTATCAGTGTTCTACCTTGAATTGATCATATAAAGCTAATTAATTTGTGATGTCGTCATTAAAAGCTATCCTTGATCTGCCTTGAGCAATGAACAGTTACTAACAATGTGGGCTAGTTATTAGATTGGAAAAAGACTTTGCTTTAGTCCACCTCTGATTGGTAAACCTGAATGCATCATCAATTTGATTGATAGTTCTTCATCTTTAGAGTGGAGTAAATAAGTGTAAGATAAGAAGTTTCAAGCTAAGACAGGGTGTTGAAACAATTATTTAATAAGCTAGTGCATAAGTTGCATTGGATCGACGATGTACCTGTTATTGTTCTACTTGTGGTGGATGAAGACCTCGAAACCAGAAGTTCCTGAATTGTCAATTAATGTTTCCCTTACGGCCATGGCTGACTTGGCAAGTGTTACATTGCATGATATTATCTCAACTGATTTCAGAGAGGATGCATCTTCAAAGCGAGAAGGGATCTCCTTAAGATATCGACATCTTCTCAATACCAAGTGTTCAAGGTTTGGGAAAGCTTCATCTGAGACATCCCATTCTGAAAAAGAAACGCTTTGTAGTTTCAAGAATTTGAGTTGAGGGAACTGCTCATCGGTCACTTTCAATACTTGGGAATTAATGGTCACTCCTAGCAGTTTGAGTACTGTAAGTCTGGGAAGCTCTCCAACTTGATCAAGACCAAATATGTGAACACTGAATAATGTCAATCTCTTGAGATTTGGTGGGAGGTTCAGCTTAGTGGCCCTGGTCCACGCAGTACTGCAAGAAAACTTGAGCATTTCAAGCTTAGTAAGATTATGAAAAGCAGGGAACGAGCCATCGAATCTCAAAACTTCACATCTCAGTTTCCGAAGGTTAGGGGTCTTTGCCAAGACATTATCTGCATCCGCCACGCAAGAAAACCATGCCGATGAAAGAGTCTGCAAATCATCCATTTTTGAGGGGTTATTCACAAATTCTTGAACATTGGGCGTAGTGAATATAGCATGGTTGTATATGTGCAGATGTCGCAACTTGACCATCTTCCAGATAGTGTCTGGTAATGATACTCGTCCTCCAAGCCCTTTAACTATCAAAGTTTCAAGGCTCCTATGATTGCCTGAGAATAATAATGAAGAATCTTCAACAACCCTAACAGCAACATATCTCAAAAAAGTCAAGGTTTCTGGGAAAGAATCAACTAAAGTTAATTCTAAATCCAAAACCCTCAAAAACTTGAAGTTGTTAAACGTGTATGTTGCACGGTCTATTGAAGATAATACAATATTTCTCGACTCCCTGAAGCGGAAAGATGAGACACGTGAGCAAATCGAACTCCATTTCACAACATTACCGCCTTGAGAATAAAGAGATAAGCGTCGTGGAGTGACATACTTGAAAATAGAAGAAGGATCCATGCCTTTGTACCTGTTAGTGGAGAGATTGGTATTGTCAGAGCTATTATAAAAGATAAACTGATTCAAGGAAAATGAATTAGTACAAGTTTTTGTTACCCTTTTGTCCATTCTAGAAAGTTCTCCACCTTGGCTTTCTTTCTACAAAAATCAAGCAACAAGTCATGAATGCGACATGCCTTGATCTTACCATCAGAGCTCTTCTTAGAAACCATCACGAGATTCCTCCCAATAAGATTCTCCAAATAATATTCTGCTGTATCCTCTGAAAGCTTCTCTGTATGAGTATTTATCAAGCCTTCTGCTGTCCACAACCATATTAACTTTGAGATGTGTATCTGTTCATCCTCCAGAAATGCTCCAAAATATAAGAAACAAGGTTTCAAATGATAAGGTAAATTTTGATAGCTAAGATCTATTATATCCTCCGACTTAGCCTGGATATGTGAACCTAAATGCGTTGCTACTTGCTCCCAACATTGTTTTTCCTTCTCCATTGTTTCGAGAATACCTGCAACCAGAACAACTGAAAGAGGTAGCCCTCCACATTTCTGTGCTATCTTTTGCCCAATATCTTCTAAGACAAAGGGGCAATTTTTTCCATTGAACACCTTATTCTCCAATAACATCCAACATTCCTCTAGAGTAAACAATCGAAGAAAATGTGGATCACTAACAAGTTTAGCATGGGAGGCAACATCCCCAAGCCGAGTTGTCAAAATAATTCTACTTCCATTATTAGCATCATAGAAACAACGCTTTAGATCATCCCATGCAATTGTTTCCCAGACATCATCAACGAGGATAAGGTATCTCTTTACTAATAGAAGTCTGCGCAGCATGTCTGCTAATTCATTCTCTGGTGTTTTATCACTTATAACTGTATCCCTCACACCACGTAGAATGGCTAGTAACAAGTCCTTGCGTGCATATCTTTGAGACACACAACATTCTGCGCGAACATCAAAATGAGAGACAACTAACTTATCATGATATAGTTTGTTAGCCAGAGTTGTCTTACCCAATCCGGCCATTCCCACGATTGAGATCACATCTAATTTTGATGATCCTCTGATTAGCTGCCGTCGTAGTTGGTCCACCACCTCATCAAAGCCCACCATTTCTTCTTTCATGCTTGTAATCCTAGCATCTTGTGAAGTATGAGCACTGGCCTCTTCAGTGATAGTATGCGATACAAAGTCAGATTTCTTTTCATGAATCTCCACAACCTCCCTCATGAGTAGTGTAATCTCCTCTATGATGTCACCGATCCAGCGAACAAGATACCACTCAGGAATGACTTTGTTTATACAAGAAAAAACTACATTTTCCACCTCATATGCTTTAGGAATCACCTGCTCTGCAAGATACGGGAATCCAACATGCTGCTTCTGAAACTGCTCCAGTTGCTGCTGAACTGAGTGAATTTGGCTCTTTATAGAAGTAAGTAAATCTGAATAGCGGCTTATCAACTCCTTCAGGTTGTCTAATATGATATCAACAGATCCCAGTCCATCAATCTTCGTTGACTTGGATTGAAATGACTTCCGAGCGACGAGGTAAATCACTGCCTGTATACCCTGAATAGCGCTTGAGAAATCGAGAACTGGCACTTGGTTTAACGCCCCCACAGAAATGTCTTCTTTTTCATCAGAACTATCATACAACGAGAAAAATAATAGTCCGACATCAATAATCGCTGCATCAATATCTCGAAGAAGATATTTAAGGTCCTCCTTTGGTAGATCAATGAGATTGGGTCTCAAGATGTAGAGCATCTCCAGAAGGATAGCCTTTTGAGCCTTCAAAGCAGCTACCACTTCGTGCTTACCAAAAATTGGTATCTCCTCCAAGCAGTGAATAAGACTCTCCACAAAGTCAGCTTCAAAATCAGCAACATACTCAATTCGGATATCAGGATGCCATCCTGATGGTTTTGATTTTAGAGCTTGCAGGAAATCAACGCAGATCTTCCAGATATGTGGTTGAATGGGCTGCATCATAATTTGTACGCTAGAAACTGAAACATTCATTTCAATTGAAGCCCAGAGTCGTTTTCCATTATCGTGGTCTGGCAAATTCATCCAGACAGCTATCGCTGCACGGACAGCCATGACAAAAACGTGAGTGAAGAAAGTATGTTGGATTTGAGGATCAGTGCATCTGTCTGAAATAAAGAAGACAAAATTTCTTAACAACTTCAACTCCTTTACAATCACTTCGATTTGTCTCCTGGGGCCCGGAACAAGAAGCGATGAACAAGGAGCATAAAGCTTCAGTAAATCACTGAGATTCCTTGCAACAGTATCAACGAAATTCTTCACAAATTCAGTAGCAGCAGCAATAGTACCCTCGGACGAGGAAAGTGGTAATGATGTTGAGTATTTTGCTCTGATTTCCAACTTAGTCGTCCAAATCTTCTCTAGCACAACACGCGTCGAATACCCGAGGTAATTTGTCCTGATTGGACGTATAGCATACTGAAAAATATCTTGGACGTTCCGTATAACGTCATTTAACATGATGCATTCATTTGTAAAGCTTTGTAAGCCAAGAAAACTATCCATGACTTTGAGCTCCCTTCTAAGGATCATAATTCGATCCTCTGTTTCCTCTGACAAGGAGAGCCCACCATTCCCCTCATCAATATGATTTTGGAAAAGAGAAAGAGGATGATCTTTCCGTGAAGAAAAATAAAATTCGTCTGAAGACATCACTTAGCCTCAAATGATATGGGGATGAAAAGAAAAACTTGGCTCAATTATTATACTAAGGACAGTTGACTGTGAGTAGCCGTCTTATGTTTCCTTTTTCATCGCGTGTGAGCATTTTCATTTTCTACCAAACATTTCTTCTTCTTTATTTTCTACATTTGAATTTTGCTTTTAAGACAAAGAACACAGTCATCTTTACCCAATCATGTTTTGTGTTTCTCTTTCTTTTTTCTAATTTTAATTTTTAAATGCTAACCTTATGTAACGTCCTATTTTAATACTAGCAATTTGATTGCTGGCATCAATTATCATACTATAGTATTAATTAAGGACAAAAAGCACATTCATCCACTACCAAATCATTTTTAGTCGCTTTCTTCCTTTTTCTTTTCTTAAATTTTCCCTTTGAACTTGGCTGCGAAATTTGTAGTGGTAAAAAATAATATGTGCCAGCCCCGAGCTAATTGACGGGTCAATCCCAAATCACGAGTGTTGAAAAACTCAATCTCTTTAGATTATAATGATAATTCACATCTTAAGAAAATGAATAAAAAGTTTTACTACGAGCTAGATAGGTATCATGAGTCATGTTTAATAATAACAGCATAAATTTGTAGCCACTCACCTCCAACCCTTGTCTTGGTCACCCCCAAACCCCAAACCACAACCGCCCCACCCCCCAACAGTGCCTCTCAACCCCGCTCCACCCCACGACCTCCCTTCTCTGGGCTTCAGAGTAAAAATGAACGCAAAATCTGAGTTTTATAATTTGATTTTTGATCGCGCAATTGAATTTCCGTCTAGCTATAATTATTTCTTAGAGGACTTGTTTATCTGTTTCATCAGGTGTTTTTGTTTGTCCGGTTTAATAGGAGTATAACTTGCAGTATTCTCACATTATACAATACCAGCTTGTTGTTACTTCTTTACTTGGAGAGGATGTTTACTTTCTTCATTACCAGAACCAATAACTCATAACACAATTTGCTATCTTTCTGATGCTAATTGAAATGAACCTAGTTTTTTAACATATGGATTCGGTTTTATTAGAGAATAGTCGAGGCTGCAAAAACTCAAACTAGCCACACCATGATAAAGATGAAACAAATCAGGCAACAAAATTAATAATGGACGATAAATCAAAAAAATTATGTAAAAGACCTTGACATTGACAAATGTACACGGGGCGGATCCAGGATTTAAAAGTTGCGGGTGCCGATTTTGGTGTCTACCTTTAGCCATAAAGACTGAATAGGAAAAGTAGGTCACGTCGAGAAAATTTTTGTTAGTTCGGTTAGGTTTATTAAGCTTTTTTTTTGTTTTCTCAATAGACGAATAAATTAGATTTAATTTAGTTATTTTTTCACACTTGTTTAAATTTTTATATATAATGAATATATACATACATACATACATATATATATAAACACACACACACTTTTACATACATATACATATTTGAAAATGTGTCCATTAGAAAATTAACTTAATAGGCTCCGTTACTATATATTTTTCATTTGACTAAATTTTTTTTTTCAACAACGCTTTAGCTTTTTTTTTTTTTTTTTTTTTTTTTTTTTTTTTTTTTTTTTAATAGAATCCTCCTCGAGAGGGAGGGGGGTTAGGCAGACCCCTACCTGTATATATATACACCCAGGAACATTACAATAAGTCTGATGGAGGCAAAAAGCAAACCAACAGAGGAAGTGAGAAGCTTCTGCTCACTTCTTTACAAGAGGGGGCATACAAAAAATAAGGGGGAGAGGGTTGCTCTCTAATTCTAGTTAAGCTTACAAAAAAGGAAATGAACAAATGTTGAATCTGAACCAAGCAGATTCATCATTTGTTCACTCCTAACTTAGCCTATGCCTTTTTTACATTGTCTAATTCTAAAGTTGGCAATGCCGACTTTATCCATTTTGTAGGATCCTATAGCGGCTTTGGGAAGATTCCGCACATCTCGAAAAATGCAATTTTGACCATTTTTTGAACCTTCTTTAGCTAGTACATCAGCCACTGTATTGGCTTCCCTGTAACAGTGAGTGATCTTTCCCTGAGCTTTATTTAGACATTCTTGAAGCCTTGTAATCCATGGCTCTAACTTCCAGGAGGGATTCATCTCACCAGAGACCATGTCGACAATCAGTTTAGAATCCATTTCAAGTATGATCCCAGTGATGCCATTAGAAATACTGATGTTCAAACCGATAATTGCAGCTTGAATTTCTGCTAAGTTGTTACTGCAGAAATTGAGAGCTTCTACAAAGGCTATCACCAAGTTTCCTGTAGAGTCTCTAATGATACCACCAGCTCCAGCTTTGCCTTCCTTCCTCATCGAACTACCATCTGTGTTTAGCTTGTACCGGAGGAGGGAGGGTTTATTCCAAAGCACTGGTATACTACATATCGTAGACCTGAACTGATCTGAAACAATGCATATATCTTTCCAGCTGGAGTCCAAGGTAATTTGATTAAACTGCTTGTGGACGCTGATCTTAACATTGAAGACAATTTCATGAATCATTTTGCCGATGGAGGTAGATCTTTGCCCATATATTGATGCACATCTCATCTTCCAAATTTCCCAAGTAATATAAACTGGAATGATTTTAAATAGAATGGCTTGTAACTCATTAGAAGTTTTATGGCTCCACCAGCTCCAAAGTAATGTCCTAATATGATTACAATCCTGTTTAAAACCAAAAGATTTACAGAAGTAACTCCAAATACTATTAGCAGCATGCCCTCTCATAAACAAGTGATTAGAGCTTTCAATTTGTGGGGTTCTGCAACAAGTACATCTTGAAACTACCTGATAGCCAAACTTAGAAATTGCATCATCTAAAGGCAATTTACTTTTAAGGATTCTCCAATTGATGAAAGAGACCTTAAAAGGCACAACTTTGTTCCAAATATTAGCATAGGTGTCATTTCTTTTCTTCCTCTGTCTCACAGTATGTCTAGCAGATGAACAAGAGAAAATACCTTTGTCATTGAGGCTCCAAAAGCATTGATCTTTCCTATCAGTGTTAAATATTTGAATTTGCTTAATATGTTGAAGAAGAATAGGTGGGACAATTTCTTCAAGCTTATCCACGTTCCAGTTTGTATCAGCAAAAAATTGGTTTACTTGAATATTCCCCAGCCTCCTTCTATCTTGTACATGTAAGGCTAAAGGACCAATTCCAGTCCAATTATCCCACCAGAAATTAGAATTCCCCTCATTCAGTTTCCATAGCATGAAAGGTTCGGTATGCTTCTTGATATTAAGCATTTCCTTCCAGCTTTAGCTTAAATGCCACGTTTTATAGTAATTCTTTACAAAACAAAAATTTACAAAACTAATTGAAAAACTCTATTAATTATTATTTTATTTTTTAAAAGTCAGTAAAAGATATTATTCAAATTATTTTGATATATATATATATATATATATATATATATAGAGAGAGAGAGAGAGAGAGAGAGAGAGATTATGTAGTATGTCAAAAATCAATTTTAAATTTTTATCAAAATTAAATTCATCATAGAATAAGTTCTAATGGAAATAATTAAGAAAAAAAACAAAAAGAAACAATAGGATAGAAGGAGGGGTTAAATAATTAAAGGGGAAAAGAAAAGAAATAGAGAAGCCAACCTGGTGTTTTATAAGAGAAAGAAGGTTACAAAATAGATATTGAATGGGGGACTCGAACCCCAGATATTGGAAAGAAAGTATGGGCCTATAACCAATGACAAATTTCACCTATGTTTACTGTGGGTGCCAACTTTAATATGGGTTAATTTCACCGGTGGTCACTGAACTATTGTTTCATTACCCCAAAGTCACTTGGGTCCTTCGATTAAAAGACCCCTTTGAAGTCTTTTTTAGTCAAATAACCCTCAAGTTTTTTTTTCTTAGTAAAACAACCCTTTTCTTATGTTAAGAGAAATTAACACTTAAGCTGATGGTTAGTTAATTAAAAGCTAATTGGTGGTGGGGTCTTCCAACATTTTTTATTTGCAGGATAGTCCCTCAGTATATATATGTAATAATATGCCAAAAATAGTTTAAAAAACTGAAAAACCCACTTCTCCCTTCCCTCTTCTTCTTCCCGCCATATATCCACCATAGCCGCCGGCGACCCAATCCCTATTGGCAGGATTTTCACCAAAAATCACCACATTTTGCATGAAGTTGATCTCTCCTTCTTCTCCGTCCCTAAATCTGGTTCATATTGTGCGCCGCGTATTTTGCATAATGTTAAAAATTAGGTCAAAAGTAAAGCGAGCTCTATTTTCTACAATGCATTTGCTGGAGCAACCTTCTTTTCAGCTTGTAAGTGCGAATAATAGTAAATTATTATGCAGATCTGGTTGTTTTCTTAATATTTTGCTCTTAGTTGATTCCATCGACTTGAAGTTGCAACTTTTTGTTGCACCATTTGTCATACTGCAATAGACCACTTGTTAATAGACTATCCATTATTAATGGGTGACCGTATACTATTAGCTGGTGATTATTTTGGGGAATGGGTGGAGACCCCTAAATGTTGGACTTGGCATTCTAAATCTAAGGTTACCGTACCTATTTTTGTGAGTCGGGTAGTTGATTACAATGAGTTGGTTAAGCATGTCATTGCAAGTGGCCAATTAAGATGTGAGCCAAGGCAAGTGTCAATTACTTATATGCTTAGTGTGGCTGCCGCAAAGGAAAAGACAGCTCCCTCGATCATACAGACGGATAATGATTTGCAACTCTATCTTCTTGATGTTGCAAGTGATGGTTCTAGACCCACCTTGAGGATATCTGTAGTTGAAAGGTCTGAAGAAGCATCAAATGAGCCTGCTTCTGATGCTGCTCCTTATGTGGGATCAGCTGACGTACCACCACCTGTAACAGAAGAGGACAAAGCAGGTGTTGATTTCAATGGAGATAATGGATGGGATGACTATAATCAGGGCAGCCATTTCAATGAACATAATCCATCAAATTTAAACCATGATGTTGAAGAAGGAGTAGGGGTAATTTAAACTACGATGTTAATACTAATGGTTCAAGCAATCCAACTGATAATACATTGGGTACGGGAAGCAGCCATAATTATGTTGATGAGACAGGTTTATACAAAGGTAGAACTTTTAAAAACAAGCGGGAGTTAGTTGTTTGTCTTAAGTTTGCTTCAGTGAAGAAGTCATATTGTTTCAATACTGTGAAGAGTACAAAAAATTTGTATGTGGTGAAATGTGTTGATCCAGCTTGCAAGTGGTGGGTACGATCCATGAAGTATAAGTGTTCTGACATGTTTCATATTACCAAATACAATGGTAAGCACATATGTGGGATGCAACACCTTCCCAGTCATCATCCTCATGCATCGGCCGATGTCATCGCTGAATTTATGAAGAATAGATTTATTAACTGCAAAGGTCCTTCCACAAAAGACATTGCCAATTCTGTTCGTGCAGGCCTGGGCTGTCAAATCAGCTATTGGAAGCGTTGGATGGGAGCTGAAATAGCAAAATCTTTGCTAAGGGGAACACCAGAGCAGGGTTATAATGTTATCGAGGCGTATCGTCATGTTCTTGAAACTAAAAATCAAGGAAGTAAGACTGATCTGAGGCTTGATGGAAAAGGGAGGTTCAAGTACTTTTTTTTGCTTATGGAGCTTGCATACGAGGGTTTGTGACAGTGAGAAAGGTTATAGCTGTTGATGGCACATTTTTAACAGGCAAGTATGGTGGAGTGTTGTTGTGTGCTGTTGCACAAGATACAGAGAACCACATTTATCTGCTTGCATTTTGTATAGTGCACAAGGAGTGTGATGACTCATGGGGTTATTTTTTTGAACAGTTGCTTGATATAGTCCCTAACACTGGAGAGTTGTGCATTATCTCCGATCGGCACTCAAGCATTGCAAATGGTATTGCCAAGTACTATAGTGAAGCTCATCATGGTTTTTGTATGTGGCACCTTGCTGAGAACATCAGGGTAAAGTTCAAGTGTGGAGATATTCTAGACAAGTACTATAAAGCAGCAAAGGCTTACCGACTTGAAAAGTTTAACTCACATTTTCAAGAGATCAAGGATTTTAATGGGAGGCTAGCTAATTATCTTCAGGAGATTGGATTTCATAAATGGACTAGAGCATTTTTTCCTGAGAATAGGTTTGAGGTGATGACCTCGAACATTGCGGAGTCATTTAACTCAATGTTCAGGGAGGAAAGAGAATTTCCCATCACTGCTCTATTTGATGCAATTAACTATAAGTTTGCCCTAAAGTTTCATGAGAGGCGTACAGAGGTAAGCAAAGCAACCACAATCTTAGTCGAATCTGCTAAAGAAATCGTAAGGAAAAACATGGAAGCTGGCAATTCACTTGTGGTGAACAGAGTATTCACTGGGGACTATAATGTCATCAGCGATGAAGGGAAGGAAGACGTCAATCTCTACAACAGAACTTGTACTTGCAGATGGTTTGACCTTATGAAAATTCCTTGCAAACACGTAATGGCAGCTCTGAGGGCTCACTTTGGAGAAGGATATGGTTCGAGCATTTATGAGTTCACCTCTCCATGTTATAGGGCACAGATGTACATGCTTGCATATGCTGAACCAATTTTTCCAATTCCTTCGGAAGACCAATGGCAGGTGCCTGAAGATGTTTTAGAGAGAAAAATTTCTCCACCTTTCGTCAAGCACGCACGGGGGAGAAAGAGAAAAAGGAGGATGCCGTCAACAGGGGAAGTGGTTAGAGCTAGGAAGAGGAAAAATAAATGCTCTAACTGGAAACGATATGGCCACAAGAGGACCACATGCCCTACTCCCTCTGAAGCAAGAAATTTGAGAAATTTGGTTTAGTTTTTTAAAATTTGTTTGATCAAGTGTTGTTTGTACTTGTTTTTAAGATTGTAATTTATTTGATGTTATTGTTGGGATGTTGTGGACTCATTTGATGTTATTTGTAAGGAATTTATGTGATGTAATCATTAAATTGAGTTCTGATCTTGTCAATATTAGCCAAGTATCGTAATTAACTATTAGTCTAGTCAAGCAACTAAATGTTGGTCCAAACAACTACTAGTTTATTCAGACTTTTATTTTGTTAATCAACCAATCATTGTTTAATAGACTTCTTGATTATCCCACAACCAAAGGTTGTTGTTCATTAATTTGTTTCTGTGATAAGCGTGAATAGACGTTAATGAACAGATGTGTTCTTTAAATGAACAGACACACCTGGAAAATGAAATGTACACAACAAATTGGAGAAGTGCAACAGCCAAGTCCACACTGCACCTTTTTCACCTATAAATACAGGAGAAGACAACATCAAATCCACAACACTACAACATCAAATCAACAGTCTCTACAATATCAATTCCAGTTTATATACAACAAGAAGAATGGCACGAAGGCCTGCTCCACGAAGAAGAGATTCAAGTCCACCATCTGAAACTTCCCAAGATCAAATTGCACAAATGAGGGAACTGATAGACAGACTGCTGGAAAGCTATGCTGCTGACAGAGACCGCCAAGAGAGGAACATTCGGAGGATTGCTAGGATGCTCCGTCTTCTGCTTATAAGGGCTGGGGAAGACATTGACGACTACATGGGTCCTCTACATTCTCCTCCACCTCCTCCTCCTCCTCTAGCGGCCACTGCAAATTAAAGTTATTAGTATTATTAAGTTTTTAATTTTAAATAAGCATTATTATGTTTTAATGTTAAATTAAGCCTTTATTTTGTACTCATCCGGTGGCCCCCTTTTAATGAATAAATGAATGATCAAACTTTGTTATCATTATTTTGTGCCTGAAACTGAAATTTTTAATTATTTACCTGTCAAAATAGATAACAAGCACCACCATTTCCGACAAGAATGAACTTCAACATAAGCAGTACGAATATCCATAGAATCTTCCTCAAAAACACCTTTTTATTTGCTTCGTTAAGCTTAGCTTCCATCTGCTTCTTTTTTTCTAAGAAGCCCCAAAATTACTTCCTTAGCATGCTCCGGAATTGGGGGGTCACACCACAAGAAGAAGCTACAAGCAACAGCCCCATTGTTCTGCAAATTTAAAATGTTAAACTTAATTTTAAATTAAAATGAAAATCGAACCCAAGACGTTAAAATTTACCCCATAATATCTGCAATCGAAGAATCGACCACCAGGGTTAGCATTCGTCCATGATGTTCTTAGTGATGCTTGATCTCCACATTCACACAATGGTACATATTCCATCTTGAACAGCGACAATTCGAAGCGAAAGGGGGAAAGTGAAATTAGGGTTTTGAAAATAAGAGAATTCTGAGAGAAAGGGGGAAAGGGAAATTTAGGGATTTTAGAAATTCTGATTTGGGAATGGGGCCAACATTTAATTTATATGCTAGTTTGAAATTCAAATTTGCCCCTCCCGCCAGACTAATTTAAATTTTGGTCACGCTTTAAAAAATTTAAAATGACTTAAAATATATAATTACGGTTTATATGTTGAAATAAAATTGTTTTATTAAATTAAATTATGCATGTATCCGTGATATACATATATACTAATACTTAAATTACAATTCATTTAAATAATCATGTTGATTTAATGATGATAATACCTTAAAATACAATTATGATGATAATTATGTAGATTACTTGTGTATTAATCCTTAAATGCCCATCATTGAACATAGTTGATCACCTAATATCTTGAAATACATTATGAGACCATACATTTTAATTAACAACACATTATATTAGTAAATAAATAACATTGATGATCATCCAACATTTTCCCAATAGTAATACCACTACTAATACTAATACATAATTCACTAATGTTAAGCATTCATGTATTATTCCAACTAATTGTGAGATCATAAAAAGTTGATTGACATGTCAACATTATAGGCACATTAGCAACTAAACAACTTACATGATACTACATAACTTAATACGAACAAGTATTCCTATTACACATTGCTATCGCCTATTACACACGTTCAAATTATGTTTAGTCATTAATGCAAATATAGCTAACATATGTAATATCATTAATACATTGATTAACAATATTATCGATCACTAGGTGTGCTTAACCATTAGATTATTATGATAGATCATGCTGAAGTGGCAAGAGTCGATTAATAGACTTAGAGTCTATGGCTTCTCGACCCAAAGTTGTTTAATAAACCTCAAGTCTATGTCCAATCGACCCAGAGTTGGTTAATCAACCTCAGGTCTATGGGTCATTGACCCAAAGTTGTTTAATCAACCTCAAGTCTATGGCCAATCGACCTAGAGTTGGTTAATCAACCTCAGGTCTATGACTCATCGACCCAAATTTGTTTAATAAACCTCAAGTCTATGGCTAATCGACCCAGAGTTGGTTAATCAACCTCAGGTCTATGACTCATCGACCCAAAGTTGTTTAATAAACCTCAAGTCTATGTCCAATCGACCCAGAGTAGGTTAATCAACCTCAGGTCTATAGGTCATCGACCCAAAGTTGTTTAATAAACCTCAAGTCTATAGCCAATCGACCCAGAGTTGGTTAATCAACCTCAGATCTATGACTCATCGACCCAAAGTTGTTTAATAAACCTCAAGTTTATGGCCAATCGACCCAGAGTTGGTTAATCAACCTCAGATCTATGACTCATCGACCCAAAGTTGTTTAATCGACCCGAAGTTGTAAGAGTTTTACTTATTGATGATTTTCATATCTGTTTTGACAGTCTTGTTTGCCCTATTCCAAATCAAATGCAACTAGGACAATTGCAAACACCAAATATTAAGGGATAACAGTACAAACTTCCATCGACCATAACTACCAAATATTTACATCCATCATTACACAAAAAATGGCGTACGTCAAATTATTTGTCATGACATCCATAAATAGCCCCTCAATGCTAAATAGAAGGGACAACAAGCAAACCAAAATGATGATAATATTTTCCAAAAGTTAGAAACTAAATCAGTTGTCCAGAACTTTACAACTAAAACCAAACTATCATCCAACAAGTCATGGCTCCATTCTGCCTTTGAAGATTTCAATTGAAAATTTTTCACGAAAATCTTCAACAGTGTTGTCGTGCAAGTTATCCATCGAGGTATTAGTGATGAGGAAGTCAATGAACTTCAATGCATATGCTCCACAAGATTCACTATATAAAAAATCACAAATTTAGCAAAAATTGAAGTGAATTTTGAGAGTAAAAGCTAGAGTTAAAAATTCCGTACGCCTACTCATTGTTTGGGACATCCAGAATGCGCTGCCATGTCCATGGATTTAACACCACATCATCACCCAGGTGGTAAAATTTTCCACTTTGTTTGAGGTACTTAGGCATCAATTCGGCAATGGGCTGCACAAGCACACCAACCTCCTCGTTTGTATAGCACCCCCAATTGAAATCATAAATCTTAATTAATGCATCCTCTAAGATGAACGCAATGGTGACAAAGTGTCTGTTTTCCATGTTCCAGATACAATAAACTTTTTGGCTCCTTCCCAGTTCCGTCCATATGGGGCTGGTTGAGCACCCCTGTGATAGTCCATCACACAGCTATCAAATTGGTAAAAGCTCAGCATCACATCAAAGTCCAAGAACTCTTTCTCACATTTAATCCTCATTTCATTCCAAATCTCTTGTAAGCTCTGGCAGAATAGCAAATCAACAATCACAGATGATTGATCATAATAACATGGATATTCCTTCTGTCGCAGCCGCATCAGGGCCATCACTTCATCAATGTGCTGCAAAAAGAATATAAAAGTTGCCTTAATAATCAGATCATATATGTATAAGAAGGCTAAAATAATATTCCATACTTACATCATCCTCTACCCAAGGACCCATCATCCTCAATTTTTCAAAATATTCCCAATTGAAGAATCTAGTCAAACACTTCCTTGTCCCTGTCTCCCTCCTTTCCAACAACTCATAAAAAGCCTTTTTATCAGCCAACTTCACTGGCTTAAAAACATCAACCTTCCTCGCCTTCAATTTTTTCTTCTTTGCAGCTGAATCTAGGGACTTCTTTTTCCTCAACTTACTCAACACTGCAAAGGGAGATCTTTGGAATTTGCTAGGATAAAGCATCCTTTTCTGTGGCACAGAAACAGCCTTATAAACCTCATCCAATTTCAGCTCCAAGCTCTCCAACTTTTTCATCAATTCATCATTGTTTGGCCTTCCACAGTTATTGCATATCACATTGTCATAAGAGGTACCTTTACCATCACCTCTATGACCAGCATCTCTCCAGGAAAACTTACCTCCACTACCAACAACATTCATTCCTACCACCTGCTTTCCACGACTCATCGAAGCTTGTTTCGCTGTCCGGTAATCTTCACTTCCACTGCTTATTGTCTCTATCTCATCAGCTGCATTCTTGATAGATGTTACCCCTTCCAAGACAATTCTTAGCCTATCAATTAGCCCATCTTCAAGCTCCTCATCATCAAATGATTTAACACATGACACGTATTTCTGCCTCGCTTCCCGGACAGTAGGATATAGGAAAGGGTGAACCATCTAAATTAACAAGAAACAAAAACATTAAGGAAAAAATAAAATAGTTTAAACTTTAATGCTTAAACATAATCATTGCTAATATATTTTACCTCCCCATGCACTCTTTGCTGAAATGCATCCCCATATGAAGAAGCTTTGGGATTGAGCCATCTTAACATCCTCGGCAAGGGCAATGGCTTCTCATTTGATCTGATAGCTAACAGTCCAACTGAAGGAATTGCTTCCAAGGCCCATGCCTACATTAAATAAAAAATTATAAATCAGTCCTTAACAAATGATAAAAAAAATGTACATTGTTGTAATACTTACCATGAAAGCCCAAGGAAAGCCAAATAAAGTATAATTTGGACTGGACTTGCCATTTCTTTTTCTCTTATTGCATTCCCTTGCCTCAGCTGATGGGGGCATGACATCTTTCCTAAGATATTGAACAGTTAACTTAAAGCTTTCCCTTCCCCATGGAAAATTCATGAAGACATCCAAACTGTAAGCCATCTTTATCCAATTCTTGTCGACATGTGCTGAATCATCTCTAGCAACTAATATGCAATGAACAAACCAAAGCAAGCTTAGCTTGTGTTTTTCTACAGCATTGAATCTTTTTGACTTCATCAATTCAAGGATTTCATCCCCTGTCAAAGCACCATAATAGCCTTTGGTCACTTTCTCATGAAATTTCTCACCTTTCAAATGGACCTTGTCCAATTCATCTTGAGAGGGGTATTCCCTGCAATACAATCCAGTAACTAGTGCAAATTCTCTCAACCCAAAGCAAATAGGTTTGCCTTCCAATATGCACCAGATTTCATACAACTTTGCACTCCCAATTTTGCGTAGAAGAAGGGAGTGTACAAGCTGTCAATTGAAGTGTTTCCAATGCTCAGACAAGCTTAAAAAGTGACCAAAACAAGTATTTCTAAAGGCTTCTAGCAGTTTTGAGGTTGCTAACTCTTCTTTGAATCTGAAAAATTTCTTCATAGAAGATCTTACAGAAACCTTAGCAGCAAAAGGTGGATGAAAATCCAAATATGTCTTGAAGTTGTATTTTGGTAGCTCAAGACTCTTCTGACACTCAGCAACTGATAGAGCTTCTGGATCCCCTAATTCCTCATCATCTTCCACAACTTTATCAGCCTGTTCATTAAATCAATAAATGCATAAACACATGTGCTAAACATCAGATATCAAAAGTACTTTATGAAAACCCTAAACCCTAAAACCCTATACTTATATATCAGATTTAAGAAGTGCCAGAGTTGATTAATAGACTTTGAGTCAATGGACTAGAGCTAGTGTTCCAACACTTAATAGATATACCTCTTCATAATACTACTATTATATGCTCTATTGCCCATCAATTTCACAACAACATACATGATTATAAAAAAAGTAAAAAACATGTACTACTAAATAGACTCAAAAAATGAACATATACCTCTTCAGTAATTGATAAATTATCAAGGGCTTCTTCACTACCATCTTTTTCCTGTCCCTCACCATCAGCTTTATCCTTTCCCTCATTCACACCACCAGACTGATCATTTTCCTTTGCATCACCAGCTGGTTTATCATTCACCTCCTTCTCATTAGAGTCTTTTCCCTCATCATCACCATCTTTTTTCTCATTCTCACTAACAAAATCTTTCTCCTCTTCCTGATCTTTTTCCACAACCTCAAAAGAACCTTCATCAGTATCTTCTTCATTTGTTGTTTCTTCAACAAATTTATGTTGCATTAGAGATAACACTTCTTTTTCTCTAGTGTTCAGGGATTCATTTAAGGATTCCACATCAGACATTACCTGTTGGAATTGTCTTCTTCTTTTGGCAGTACTAGTGCTTACATGTGTTCTATTTTTTGAAGCAGCTTTGAGCATTCTCAATGTCTTAACTTTGTTTGGGACTGAATTCTTCCTTGTCCTGACCATATTATCTAGATAATAAAAGGAATATTAAATCATTTACAGTAACAAATATTAAGTTGGCTTAAATTTCAGCGTATACCAAAACATTAATTTGGCTTAAACAAAGTTAGGCAAACATAACAAAGTTCAAGCGTATACCAAAATATACGGAAAAGGGCCAAATTTGCCCCTCTACTATGGTTTAGGGGTCACGTTTACCCCTCGTTAAAATTTTGGTACAGCAATACCCCTACCGTTACCATAGTACGCAGATTTACCCCCTCTCATTAACGGACCTCCACGCTAGACGACACGTGGCTGCCACATCAGTGCCATAGTAGAGGGGCAAATTTGGCCCTTTTCAGTTGTTTCTAAAATCGTGTCTGGACTGAGTTTCAATACTTAGAGAAAAAGTTTCGATGCTTAGAGGAGTCATTATAAGAGAGAAAAATGTGCTAAGAATGGTAAATAAGATATTTTGAGAGAAATACGGAATTAAAATGACACTATCTTTGGTTTTTTTCCATAAGAAAGATATACTTTTGAACTTTGTGACAAAAATTATCTTTATTAAAGATAAGATAAAAGTTTAATAATAACATTATTTCCAAATAAATAGATATATTCTTTTTAAAAAGACTAAAAGGTAAAATATGTTACTCCTATTAAAGTGGATAAAGAGTTCTTTCATGTATTTCAATTTAAAAGATATTTTTCAATTTATCACAAAAGGTGATTTTTGCTATATATTGACTTATTAACTTTAGTTGAATCTCTTTTCCTTTAATGACATATTTTTTGTAATATTATAAAAAATAATAATAGAGTTTAATGTTTAAAATCACAAATTCTAGAATTCAATCATGACATTAAGCTAGCGTTTGTCCATAACATTAACCTAGCGTTTGTCCATAAAATTAGTGTCATGATTGAATTCTAAAATTTGTGATTTTAAACATAAAACTCTATTATTATTTTTTCTAATGTTACAAAAAATATGTTATTAAAGGAAAAGAGATTAAACTAAAGTTAATAAGTCAGTATATAGCAAAAGTCATCTTTTGTGATAAATTGAAAAATATCTTTTAAATTGAAATACATGAAAAAACCCTTTTTCTACTTTAATAGGAGTAGCATATTTTACCTTTTAGTCTTTTTACAAAGAACATATCTATTTATTTGGAAATAATGTTATTATTAAACTTTTATCTTATCTTTAATAAAGATAATTTTTGTCACAAAGTTCAAAAGTATATCTTTCTTATGGAAAAAAAACGAAGAGAGTGTCATTTTAATTCCGTATTTCTCTCAAAATATCTTATTTACCATTCTTAGCACATTTTTCTCTCTTATAATGACTCCTCTAAGCATCGAAACTTTTTCTCTAAGTATTGAAACTTAGTCCAGACACGATTTTAGAAACAACTGAAAAAGGCCAAATTTGCCCCTCTACTATGGCACCGATGTGGCAGCCACGTGTCGTCCATCGTGGAGGTCCGTTAATGAGAGGGGTAAATCTGCGTACTATGGTAACGATAGGGGTATTGCTGCACCAAAATTTTAACGAGGGGTAAATGTGACCCCTAAACCATAGTAGAGGGGCAAATTTGGCCCTTTTCCGCAAAATATATTATAGAACTAGGGAGCATGCAAATTTCACTTTTGTCTTAAATTCAAGTTGACCTTTGTCTTAAATTCAAGTTGGCTAGAACATACAAATTTCACTTTTGTCATGCAACTAAAATAAAATATAATATACTTGAGATTTATCTACTTAGGTTGCTTAAAAATCCATCGACATGACCAAATAACACTGTGCAAAATCAAAAAACACCAGTCACAAACCTGTGACCCCACAAACCTTCGATAGTTACTACACAACAATCATTTATCAAATCATCAAAAATACCCTAAATGTTCTCTAAAAACACTATATTTTTACCAAGAAACGCTACATTTTTTTAAAAAATCACAGTCATCAAACAAAAATACAAAAAGGTAAAGTTTTAAGTTAGGGTTTACCTTACTGATTTTTAGCGGCCTTTTTGTTGGAAAAACGACGAGGATGATGATCAGAGTAGTACGTTATGATTTAGACACTATTTTTTTAAGTTATCACGGTGATCAGAGTAGTGGAGTGTGGTAGTTGGCGAATTGTGTAGAAGAAGAAGAGAGAGAAGAGAGAAAGAAGAAAGACAAGTTGAAATGATTGTGCTGAGCGCGGTTACCAAGTTTTGCATTGGGATTATTTGTAAAGTTTCATCCTGGCCCTAAAGTTTTAAATTGTCTAATTAAGCCCCCGACCCACTTAACCCTCTTTTTAGCAGTTCTGTGGATGAAAATAATGGGAAAAGAAAAGAAAGGGTTACTTTTTTAATTGAGGACTTGAAGGGTCATTTTGGTTAAATCTTCACAAGTCACTTTTGTTTCATTTGTTACCCAAAAGTCACTCAACTTTACTCCGGTCTACAACAAAGTCACTCAAGCCGGATTTTGTTTAAAACTTGCCGGAAAAATGATGTGGCATCATTAATTAAACATAATTTTCTTAATTAAATTTTTTGTCTATTAATCTAATTCATAACCCATTATTCTTATTCTACCCAACCCAAACTCAAATCCAACGGCATTACAACCATTACAAAAAGCTGATCTTTTCACTCCCACAATAAAGAAAAAAACCGTAACTATGTTCCCCTTCTTCTGTCTCTAACAATATAGGAGTATTTTAGGGCTTACAAAAATGAAATCTATAGTTGCAATTGAATCAAGAGAAGAGAATAGAACTGCTGAAAAATTGTCTAAAAAGGGTGCCACATTAGCTACTTGTTCAATTTGTAAATTGGTTGGACATAATGCCGGGGGGCATTACAAGTATGTCAAAAGAGAAGCTCAGATACCAACTCAAGAAGAATGTTCAACAATTCCAAATCAACAAGAAAATGAAGATGGTTATCAACCTGAAGTACGAGGCAGTTCTTTTACAAATGAAGATGAAGCAATGAATTTCAATTTGACTAATCAGTCAACTATATCCAAGAGAATAAAATGTTTATGCACAAAGATGACGTACTGAAATGTGTTTGGGTTGGATAGAATAAGAATAATGGGTTAGGAATTAGATTGATACATGAAAATTTTAATTAAGAAAATTATGTTTAATTAATGATGCCACATCATTTTTCCAGCAAGTTTTAAACAAAATCCGGCTTGAGTGACTTTGTTGTAGATCGGAGCAAAGTTGAGTGACTTTTGGATAACAAATGAAACAAAAGTGACTTTGGGGTAATGAAACAATAGTTCAGTGACCACCGGTGAAATTAACCCCTTTAATATCTGTCCCATTTTACTGAAAAATATAAATATATATACAAGATTCCACCGAAGCTTGCGGGTGCCGTGGCACCCGGTACATAGCATGTAAATCCGCCCCTTTATGTACCCATCCTTTAATTCGATCCTTTGTTTCCTCTGACACAATGTACCCATCACCAATATCCTTTTGTAAAAGAGAAAGGAGATGATCCTTCTGACGAGAAAAATGTTCGTCTGAAGACATCACTTACCCTCTTTTTGAAAAGTGTGTTTGTGATAATAGAAAATTGAACTGTAGTACTACTCTTTGGATATTTCTTTGTTTAGAATTAGAATGGATGCAATTGTTTTTTACCAACTTCGTTTTTATTAGCATCAAGTCAACTCCTTATGCATTGATTCATGTCATGTTGTTCCCTTTACCCATGTGAAGCTCCAATGAATTCCAGTTCACATCCTTTTTTTTGTCAAATTATTTTTGTAGTTTAATTGTTAATCTCCCCCAACTCATGTGACACTTAGATGCATTCACATCCTTAATTTTTCTCTATATGTATATTCTAATTATCACAGATCCTTAATTTCGCTGCAAACCTGACACACTTCTATGGCAATTTGGATGCTCACATTAATAATCCAGAAATGTTATCATATGCTCACGTAACTGACACACAAAACGCAACATGCCTTAAAAAGGAACCAAACAGAAAAATAAAAAGCAGTAGTGGTAGATTGGAGAAGGTTGAATTAATGGGCTGTATTTAAGTATTTCCTCCGTCTCAATTTGGAAAATTTATGCGACCTGTGATTAGGGACGGAGACTAAGAAATAAACGAAGATTTTTAAATATTACTTATGATCCAAAACAAGCGATTGACCTACCAAATGTAGTGGTTTGAATTTGAGTTTCTAAATACAAAAAGTTGACATTTTTTTTTTGGAAAAGACTAAAAAATAAAGAATGTCACATAAATTGAGATCGATGGAGTATTATTTTTGGAAAAATTTTGCTCACCTTCTTCCTGAAAAGTTTGTAAAACTGAAACTGAATTGCTAGGGTTGAAAATAGTAGCGGGTGTATGTGAAACTCAAATGATTTTTCTCCCCTTTTTAGTTTTCTCTTTTTTGTAATTTTAATTGTATAAACCTCTCTATGCATGTGACACTCTGATGCGTTCACATCCTTTTGTAATTTCTAATTGTAGATCCTTATCCGCTACAAAACTGATACGACTTCAGTAGCAACTTGGATGCTCACATTAATAATCCAGAAATTTTATACAGTATTAATTATGCCTCATCTAACTAACAGTGGTGGAACCACATGGTGTGTAGTGTTACATATAATATTTTCAAAAAAATGAATTTACCATTTGAAAAACAATGTAATATTAGTGTCAAGTTTGAATGGAAGTAAAGTCATATTAAAATATCATATCCGATCCTCAAATTCAAACCACTACATTTAACAATAGACTGACACCACTTGCATAAATTCTGCATATGACATTGGTTCTTACACAAAACACAACAATATGCCTCAACACGGATAACTGTACAAGATAGCATAGACAAAGATAGAGATTAATGTGAGTGAAACAATAGTAAAAGAGAAGAAAGTCGTTGTAGAGGAGGTTGAATAGATGTTGAGAATTTGCATTTCCAGTTTCATTTCCCCCTGCTCTTTCTCCTCCATCACTATGCTCATCCTCTTGTTTAACTACTAATAAAGTGACAAAATTTAAAGCTAGAACAGCATAAATTATACTCCATCTGTCTTATTTTATTTGTCTCATTTATTTTTACACATTCCTTAAAAGATTATTAATTAGAATATATATTTTTGACTATTTTGCTCACCATATTTTTCTCTCTTTGATAAATGTTAATCTTGTTTCTACTTTCAGCATCAATTAATACTATGAGCAAAGTGGAAAAAAGATAGTTAATTTTGCCTTGAACTCCTAAACGGACAAATAATTTAAGACGACTATTTATAGTAAGGATGACAAATAAAACGAGACGGATGGAGTAATTTTACCCATTTGAACTCACCGATGTAGTCAATAAAGTAAAATTACTTAGTTCTTGAAAAAAATGGTAAAAGTTAGGTTCTTCTGTCTAAAATTGGAGGGGGACTTTCTAGTTTCTTAAATAAGAAAATGGGACAAAGTCTTTAAGAATTGGGTGAGGGGGACATTTTTAAGATTAATACTAATGATTACTTAATATTTTAAAAGCCCCCAAATTTTTTTATTTACACAAAGCCCCCACCTTCTCATCTCTCATCTCCAGCCCCCACCCCCCATCCGACCCCCAACCCCCATCGCCCCCACCCCTCTGCCCATCCATCACCACCCTCCACCACTCTCCACTGCCACCTTCTACCACCCACAACCACCTTCCACCACCTACCACCACCTTCTACCATCTTCCACCACTCACCGCTACCTCCAACCTCTCTCCACAATCCACCGCCACCTCCTACCATCCTCCACCACCTTCTACCACCCTTCACCACTTTAATAAAAGGATGTGTACACATCAGTCGAGATGTGTACACATATTATTATATGTGACTATATGTATACACATATAATAATATGTGTATACATCTATCGGAATATGTGTACACATCTGCCGAGATATGTACACATATAATATATGTGTATACATCTGACGAGATGCGTACACATTTTTTCCAAACGTGAAAACATCTTCAAAATTGTTTAAACATATAGAGAATATTTTAATAGATCTGAAAAAATGTGTAAAATGACTAGAACTAAAAAAATATGAAAATTAATGAAACGGGGATGAAGAAGAACAAAAAGAAGAAGAACGAAGAAAAAATAAAATGAATATGAAGAGGAAAAAAGAAAACGGAGACGAAAAAGAAGAAAGAAAAATAATAAGGATGGTAATGAAATAAAATTTGAAAGAAAATCTAGAAGAAAGAAGGAAGAAGAAAAAAGAGGGAGAAAAAAGAAAGAGATAGAAATAAAAGTGTGAAATGATTTGAATAGATGAGAAAATAGAAGTAGGTGGGAAGGAGGGAAAATAAAATTTTTGAACGTTTTGAATTTTGGGGCGTTTTTGTAATTTTCGAAAGTTTTTTTTCTACCAACAAGTTTTAAATGTTACAATTCAGTTCTCACTTAAGTTAATTAATTATTTGTCCTCTTTTCTTCTTTTGAAACTTGAGAGGACCCTATGCCTCTTTTTTCACTTGTCACATTTATTATCTTTCTCATCCCTCAAATTCAAATTTGTGTTTCTTTTAACAGAGAAACTAACCAATCACTAGCTACACTTTAAAGCCAAGATTGCAAGAACAGTAAATGAAATACTTTAGATAATAATATGGCCACTAAAATAATCCAAAATAAAACAAATCAAAAGTATCGTTATGCAAAAGTTTCTTATCTTTTTTTTTTTTTTTTTTTCTTTGTGTTGCTTAAAAATCACCAAACGAGTTCACACTTTTACATATGATTTCGGCAGAATCAAGTAGTATTAGAAAAAGGAAAATTTACACAGAGTATAACTTTATGTACTTTTATTACAAAATATATAAATATTTTCAAAATTTACAAAAAATAGCAATATTCTTGTTTTTTGCTACAAAAAATAGCAGAATGTATTTAAAAAGAAAAGAAAATGTAATTAAAAAAAAATAAATCTAATCCTATATTTATGCACCCAACATTTTTTCTCTCACCTCAAAACCATCTATTAAAAATTGACAATAGGCATACGTAAGAAACAATAGCCATACAATACACATATAATAGCCATACAATACACGTACAATAGCCATACAATACACATACAATACACATATAATAGCCATACAATATACATACTATACACATACACCATACGATAGACATACAAAAGACATACAATAGAATTAGTAATTGGGTAGTTGTAATCCCAAAAAAGTAGGAACAGATGAAAAGACATGCCTATAATTATGGGCGATTTTGGTGCAGGGTGTATTTTCAATTTTATTGAGTAAATTTTTTTTTTTTAATAACTTGTATATATAATGTTAAGAAAGTATTGTTATTCTTGAAAAGTGACATAATATTGCTATTTTATTGTAAACCTGCTACTATGTTTGTATATTTGTATAATTTAGCCGAAGAAAAATTCCTATGTATGTATTAATAAATTTACTAAATTTGTACAAAAATTAAATTAGAGAATCCAGTTGCTAGTACTTGAGGGTTGCTGTCGTAAAGTTCAAATCCTAGATTCCCTCAAGCTCTAGTTGAATCTTCGTCTTTGTCACCATATTGGAGTTGAAAATTTCAGTTTTGAGCAAATGTGTTTGCCTTTACATATACTTTTCTCGTCTTTGTTTCAATTTTGACTTTTGATAAGTCAAATTGTAGAGCATTAATGCAATATGATGTTATTCACTACATCAGATTGTTAGTCATAATTAGGTATGATATTTATAGCCTTATATGGCCTCACCAACAGGGTTGTAAAAAGTGGTCATGCAAAGTCTGTTCCAGTCCTTTTGAATCATCACTCGGTGTTTTATACAATCCATTGATCCAAATTTCGATTGAGATAATCGTTTAAATCCCCCTTAAACTATCACTGTTTTGCAAGTTTACAACTTAAACTATGCGGTGGTCACAGAATCCCCCTGAACTATTATTTTTCATATCTACTATCCCCCGCCTTGAAAAGTTTGGGCGTGTGTATGCACTCTCCACTTACACGTAAGAACATATGCCATGTGGCACACACGTGGAATTTATTGATTTTCCATGTCATCATGAATAATATGAATAGACAAAAAGTAACAAAAAAAAAATTAAAAGATTAAAATCAGATGTAAATAAACTAACCCTAGGTAAAAAATCATTTTACATTTTACAATTACACAGTAAAAAATAGTGGAAGCGCTGGTCAAGAGAAATCCTTCCATTCTCAAGAGAAATCCTTCAATTCTCTGAAACAAAAAACTCAAAATGGTAAAATCTTCCAATTTCTTCAATCTATTTTGGTGAAACAATATCTTAATGGGTTGGAATATTATTGTATTTTAATGGGTTCAAGATGGGTAGGCAATTAAGTGAGAAGATCAATTTCTAAATAAGTTTCAAAATAAGAAAAATTTTCAAATTTAATGGTGTTCTGGTATGTAATGGAAGAGGGAGGGAGAAGACTCTTATAAATAAAAAGAAAGAAAAATAAAGAAAACAAGAAAAATGAATAAAGGACCAAAAAAAAAAATAGTGAAATCTGAAAAATAGGTGCCAACTAGATTTAAATTTTGACTCTCTATGCGCCCTTTGACAACTGAACACACATACCTTGCCATGTGGCAAGGCAGGGGGTTAGTAGATATGAAAAATAATAGTTCAGGGGGTTCTGTGACCACCACATAGTTTAGGTAGGAAACTTGCAAAACAGTGATAGTTTAAGGGTGATTTAAACCATTATCTCATTTCGATTTGATCACCAATGTTCACAGAACTTATGTTGCTCTCGGTATTTTCTCATGTTTATTTGAATAAACCTAATTCCTTACATACGGATTTGGTTTTGTTAGCCAACAATTGAGGCTGCAAAAACACAATACTAGCCACAACATGATAAAGAGGAACCAAATCATGTAACAAAATTAATAAAAGATCATATAAAAAACCTTGACATTGACAGATGGAAACACCAGGCTTTTACAATATCAACCATTCACACAATCTCAATCCATTAAAGAAAAATTAATAAACTACCATAAGTGATCCATTAATAACAGTGATACAACTAGTAATTCAACCAGATCATCATGCATCTCGTATATAATCTTCGTTGTTTCCAACTGCTTCAGCTGATAAATCCTTAAAATCTGTAAGGGAAATAGATAAATTAGTACGCTGAAACCTTGTAAGTAATGGTTAACTTCATGGAACAATTGATTCTATTTTAGTTCGGTTTGAAAATAGTGTTGCGTCTTCTTTATTTATCATGCA
The DNA here is from genome assembly GCA_029990175.1 of Petunia secreta. Classification (NCBI taxonomy): domain Eukaryota; kingdom Viridiplantae; phylum Streptophyta; class Magnoliopsida; order Solanales; family Solanaceae; genus Petunia; species Petunia secreta. The sequence goes on along the minus strand of JARKIP010000024.1, from coordinate 56,758,090 downwards.
TAATATAAAAACTGTAATCTCGAAGAAGTAGACTGTGAAGACCAAACATTAGCAATTCAACAAATATAAAGCAATCCTTGATCTGCCTTGAGCAATGAACAGTTACTAACAATGTGGGCTAGTTTTTAGATTGGAAAAAAGACTTTGCTATAGTCCACCTTTGATTGGTAAACCTGAATGCATCATCAATTTGATTGATAGTCGTTCTTCATTTTTACAGTGAAGAGTAAATAAGTGTAACAGAAGAAGTTTCAAGCAAATACAGGGTGTTGAAACAATGATTTAATAAGCTAGCTAGTGCATAAAGAAACATGTTTAACTTACAGCTGCATTGTATCAATGACATATATGTTATTATTCTACTTGTGGACGACAACCTCGAAACCAGAAGTTCCCGAATTTTCAGTAAATGCTTCCCTGACATCCATGACTGACTTGGCAAGTGCTTCATTGCATGATATTATCTCAACTGATTTCAGTGAGGAAGCATCTTCAAAACGAGAAGGGATTTCTTTAAGATGTCGACATCTTCTCAATACCAAGTGTTCAAGGCATGGAAAGGCATCATCTGAGACATTCCATTCTGAAAAAGAAGGACTTTGCAGTTTCAAGAATTTGAGTTGAGGGAAGTGATCATCCCTCACTTTCCATTCTTCGGAATTAATGGTCACTCCTATCAGTTTGCGTACCTCAAGTCTGGGAAGGGTTGCGACTTGATCAAGGCTAGATAAACGACAATTCGATAGTGTTGATTTCTTGAGACTTGATGGGAAGTTCAGCTCCGAAGCCCAGGTCCAAGTACGACCAGAAGAAAACTTGAGCATCTCAAGATTAGTAAGCTTGTCAAATGCAGGGAACATGCCATCAAATTTTGAAACTTCACATCTCAGTTTTCGAAGATTAGGTGTCTCGCCAAGATGTTATCCGCATCATCCACACAAGAAAACCATGCTGAGGAAAGAGTTTGCAAATCATTCATTTTCAAGGGGTTTATGAACCCTTGAACTTTGTCCAAAGTGAATATAGCATGGTTGTATATGCAGCTTGACCATCTTCCAAATGGTAGCAGGTAATGATACTCTTCCTCCAATTCCTTTAGCTATCAATGTCTCAAGGCACCAAAGATTGGCCAAGAGTGACAATGAAGAATCTTCAGCTATCCTAACAGCAATATATCTCAAGCAGGTTAACAGTTCCGGAAAAGAATCAATAACAGTAAATTCCATGTCTAACACCCTTAGAAATCTGAAGCTGTTTAAAGTGTATGATGCACGATCTATTGAAGATAACAAAATATTTCTAGACTCCCTGAAGTGGAAAGATCGCGTATATGAGCAAATCGAACTCCATTCTGCAAGATTATCACCTTGAGAGTAAAGGGATAAGCGCCGTGGAACGTTATGCTTATGGTGGAAACTAGGAGAAAGATCCATACCACTATACCTGTTAGTGGAGAAATTGGTACTATTAGAAGCAGCATAAAATACAAAAATATTCAAGGAAAATAAACTATAGTTCTCATTACCCTTTTGTCCATTCTAGAAAGTTCTCCACCTTGGCTTGCTTTCTACAAAAGTCAAGCAACAAGTCATGAATGCAACATGTCTTGGTCTTACCATCAGAACTCTTCTTTGAAACCATCACAAGGTTTCTTCTGATAAGGTTCTCTAAGTAGTGTTCTGCTATATCCTCAGAAAGCTTCTCCATATGATCTTTTACCAGACCTTCTGTTGTCCACAGCCATGTTAACTTTGAAACATGTATCTGTTCATCTTCCAAAAATACTCCAAAATACAAAAAGCAAGGTTTCAAATGATATGGTAAATCTTTATAACTGAGTTCTATTATGAACTCTGACTTATCCTTGATATGTGGACCCAAATCTAGCGCTATTTGTTCCCAACAGTGTTTTTCCTTCCTCATTGTTTCGAGGATACCTGCTATCAGAACAACTGAAAGAGGCAACCCTCCACACTTTTGAGCTATCTTTTGGCCAACATCTTTTAAGACAAGGCGGCAACTTTTTCCATTGAACACTTTTTTCTCCAATAACATCCAACTTTCCTCTGGAGTAAACAAACGAAGAAAATGGGATCACTAACAAGCTTAGCATGGGACGCAACATCATCAAGCCGAGTTGTCAGAATAATTCTGCTTCCATTGTTAGCATCATAGAAACAAGGCTTTAGATCATCCCATGCACTAGTTTCCCATACATCATCTACAAGGATAAGGTATCTTTTAACTAATAGAACTTTGCGCAGCTTATCTGCTAATTCGTTCTCTGGTAGTTTATCACTTATAACTGTCTCCTTCATAGTGCCACGTAGAATGGTCAGTAACAAGTCTTTGCGTGCATATACTTGAGACACACAACATTCTGCACGGACATCAAAATGAGAGACAACTAACCGATCAAGATATAGTTTGTTGGCTAGGGTTGTCTTGCCCAATCCAGGCATGCCAACGATCGAGATCACGTCCAATCTTGAAGATCCTCTGATTAGCTGCCTTCTCAGTTTGTCCACCACGTCATCAAAACCCACCATTACTTCTTCCATGTTTGTAACCCTAGCAATTTCGGAAGTATGAGCACTGGCAACATCAGTGGTATTTGGCAGCACCAAGTCAACAACTTTATTTTCATGAATCTGTACCACCTCCTTGGCGAGTAGTGCGATCTCCCCTGTGACGTCCCTGATCCAGTGATCTAGACACCACTCAGGAATGTCTTTGTTTATACAAGCAATGACAATGTGTTCCACCTCGTATTCCTTTGCGATCATCTGGTGGATTGCAGCAGTTTGAAGTACATTATGTTGTTTCTGGAAGTGCTCGAGTTCCTTCTGAATTGTCTGAATGTGGCTCTGTATGGAAGCAAGTGAATCTGAATAGTAGCTTAAGAGCTTCTTCAGGTTGTCTAAAATGATATCGGTAGAGTCCAATACATCAATCCTTGGTAAACTGGACTGAAATGACTTCCGGGTAACAAGATAAATCACTTCCCGCATACTCTGAATTTTGCCAGCAAAATCCAGAAATGGCACTTGGCTTAACTCCCCCACAGCCATGTCTTCTTGTTCCTCCATGCCGTCATACAACGAGAAAACTAAAAGTCCTAAATCAATAACTGCTGCATTAATATCTTGATTATGAGATTTATGGTCCTCCTCTGGTAGACTGTTGACAGCGTCCCTAAAATGGATGAGCATCTCGTTTAGGATTGCCTTTTTATCCTCCAAAGAAACTACCTCTTTGTGCTTTCCATTAACTGATAGCTCCTCCAAACAGTGTATGAGAATCCCTAGGAAGGCAGCTCCACAATCAGCAATGTACTCAAGTTGGATATTTTGAAGCCATCCTGATTGTTTTGAATTTAGAGCTTGCAAGACATCAGTACAGATCTTCCGGATACATGGTTGAATGGGCTGCATCACTATTTGTAGGTCAGAAATTGAAACAGTCGAAGCCAATGGTCGGTTCACAAGGTCATGGTCCGGCAAATTCAACCAGACACCCATAGCTGCATGACCACCCAAGACTAAAACGTGAGTGAAGAAAGCATGTTGAGGATCTGTGCATGTGTCTGAAATAAAGTAGACAAAATTTCTTAAAAACTTCAACTCCTTCACAACCTCTTCCATTTGTCTCCTAGAAACAAAAAGCGATGAACATTGATCATAAATATTCAGAAAATCACTGAGATTCTCTACAACAGTATCAATAAATTTCTTCATAAATTTGGGAGTAGCATGAATATCATCCTTGTAGGAGGAAAGTGGCAATGAAGTTTCGGGAAACGAGTATTTTGCTCTCATTTCCATCTTTGTCATCCAAATCTTATGTAGCACATGATACGTGGTCGAGTTTGGAATATATGCCCCGATTTCAGTTTCAGCATATTGAAAAATAGCTTGGATGTTCTGTATAACGTCATATAGCATGCTGCGTTTATTTGTGAAGCTCTGCAAGCTAAGAAGAATATCCATGACTTTGAGCTCCCTTCTAAGGAACTGAAGTCCATCCTTTTCCTCTGACCAGAGGTCCCCTGCACTATCAATTTTCTTTTGTAAAAGAGAGAGGGCATGATCTTTATATTCGTCTGAAGACATCACTTACCCTCTTACAGAAAAGTGTGTTTGTGACAATAGAAAATTGAACTGTAATGGTGTTGTACTCTTTGGATGTAATGGTTTGCATTTTTATTAGCAGCAAGTCAACTCCCCTTATGCATGATGCATCCATCCACCTCACCTTCTTCCCTTTACCCATGTGAAACTCATAATGAATTCCCATTCACATCCTCTCTTTTTTTTCCCTTCAAAATATATAATGTTGTAGTTTGTTTAATTGTTAGTCTCCACCTACTCATGTGACGCTTAAATGCATACACATCCTGTCATTTTTGTCTATGTATATTCTAGTTGCTGCAGATCCTTAATTTCGCTGCAGACCAGACACACTACTATAGCAATTTAAAACGCGACAGGGTGAAGTGAGGCTTTTTACCAAATGTAGGGCCAGGCATCAATAAAGTTTTATTACTATTGAAAATGAAGGCCAACACTGCTATTTAGGGAACTTAACATATGGTTTGTTTAACGTTAGGTGAGCGCTCAGCGTGCTTAGGTGCAGAATCAGGCGTTTGATGCATAAGCCTCACGGACAAAATCCCACACCTGATGCTCAAGGCATTTTGACAGTGTCCCTCCCAAGGGCGAGTCTAAACAAGAACCTTTCAACATAGAGCAAAGTATTAATTATATTACTATAAAAGCATGTCCTCTAAACAGGAAAAAGTCAGTTTACCAAATTACCTTTTTGAATAACTTAAATACCATACTTGGACAAATTAAAAAATTAGAACATTTTTTTTATCAAACTCACTTAACAGATATTCACTAGCTTTGCACTCATGAGGAGTTGCAACCATTTGGCCCTTGGCCAAAAAACGAATAGACGCACTGCTTCACCATTGGAATACAAATTGCCACGCTTCCTTCCATATGGCTTTTATATGCTCATAACTAACATAACCAACTCTGGTCTACTTCAACTATTTCTATATCACAGATCCTCCATGTATTAATTACTCTATTCCTAATTCATGGAAATTTTATTTGATTTCCAATTTTTTTGGGTGCACCTTTTAAACTCATTTATGTGCAATTATTGATCTGGCATTACAGCAGTTCCAATTGAGTAGTTTTCGAAGAGCAACGATGTTCAAGATAGAAAAGATTTCCTAAGAGCCTAAGGCGTGTGGCGAGACCAAGAAGCAATTGCGCGTACAGAGGGTTGAAACTTCAATTAAGATGATCAAGAAGATGACACTATTGAGAGAAAGTCAAGAATTGGTTCTCCCCAAATCAATGACTCCAATTGAATGATTTTTGAGCATGGTTTGAGAGAGTGCCTAATGCATTCCGTGCATGGTAGAAAACAAACCAAATCAACAGATTTCCAATTTTCCATAGAGATTAGGCAGAAGGAAACCAAATGAAGAAACACATACTAAGGGAGCTGGTTTTATGTGAATCTGCTAGCCAATAGTGTTGAACGAGGAATCGAAGATAATTTTCTCTAAAGAGAACAACTTCATATGTATGAATGGAAAAGAGCGTAAGGACAACAAAGCTAGCCAATGAGCCTGTTTGGGTGGGCTTATAAGAAGTTTTTTTAAAGTGACTTTTAAATCATAAAGTGACTTAAAAGCTATTTTTTGAGAAGTTAGACATTGAATGCTGAGATTACGCATTGAATTTCTGGTAGTAGATCCATAATCAAAAAAGTATTTGTGATTGTTCTAGAAGAAATGAAACAAAAGATATGGTAGAGCTAGGACAGTTATTGTATGAGGTCTACCCAATGCTAGATGCACTTTTAAGCTCACCCAAACAGGCTCAATGTGTAGTTACTTCAATAAACTTGCCAGTACGAAATCAAAATTTCCATTCATTAAGAGTGGTTCGTACATCAAGTGTGGTTCTTTAGTTTTTGTAATAAATGAATTTTGTTCACAGGATTATGCTGCGGTGGTTTCATTCATTGTTTTAGAATATTTGAAATCCCATGTATATCTAATGGGATACTACTATCAAGTGGCCTCGGTAATTGTTTATCAAAAATTAATACAAGAAGCCGAAGGTGTTCTCTTTTTAACTATCATAACCACGCTCCTTGAACATTTCAGCATTCGTCTATGCCTAAAATCCTAACTTCTAACATCTTGCCAAGCAGAACAATTATATTGAGTCACTAATATATCTTTCTGCTTACTCACGACAGACATTGATGAAAGAACAGGAAAAGAAGGAATGCAAACTGATGGTTGCTAATAGACGCAGAAATCATTTGCGAAAATTATAAAAGAAATATGTGAATCGTGATAATTAAAATTTTGAAGCTTTCTTTCTTCTTTACGCTTTTCATGACTTAGATATCTAAATTAAAATGTAAGCCTTTTATTTTGATGGTATGCCCTTAATTTGCTAGAACACATTATTTTGTGGCAGCTATATTACTCAGGTGTTTAAGCTGAGTTTCTCTTCAGATTGATGTTGTTTTATGACAACAAACGTGTACTATATGTATCGGTATTCACGTGCAATGCACGTGTCGAGAAACTAGTCTTATATAAAAGAACATGTCCAAATTTATACTTTGAATGTATGAAATATTTAAATTTTCTCATGCCTTAAAATTAAGAGTGTATCATATTCTTATAATTATCAAATCATCTTGTATTTGTCGTTAATGACCGAAAGTTCCTAATACAGGTGCACTTTGGACGGGATTGATTCCAAAGAAAGATTATTTTTAATTAACGATGCCACGTCATTTTTCTGGTGAGTTAAGTAAAATCCGGCTAGAATGACTTTGGTGTAGACCGGATGAAAGTTGAGTGACTTTTGAGTAGCAAAAGAAATAAAAATCACTTTGTGGTAATGAAGCAATAGATGAGTGATTTTTGGGTAACAAAGAAATAAAAATAACTTTATGATAATAAAGTAATAATTGAATTTAATTCAACCAGTACATCATACATCTTGTATAAATTTCTTTTGCGTATTCATTGTGTTTAGAATGGTTGTGTAACAACATGGGTTCTCATTTTAATAATCACTTCGACTTTGAGGACAAAGAACGTGACATTTCATATTTGACCAAGTAATTTTCTACTTTTTGCATTGTTAATCGCAATATGCATGTGAAACAAAACTGCATTTACATCTTCTTTTTCTTTCTTTCTTCCTTTTTGTATCTCTAATTGAAAACCCTTAACCCACAAAGGAAAAAAGGAAAAAAAAAATTTCCTCAATTATTATACTAAGGACAGTTGACTGTGAGGACAAAGAGTACTCGTCTTATGTTTCCTTTTTCATCGTGTGTGCATGTTCGTATTCTACCAAACATTTCTTCTTCTTTATTTTGTATTGAATTTTGCCTTTAGGACAAAGAACACAGTCATCTTTACCCAATCATGTTTTGTGTTTCTCTTTCTTTTTCTAATTTTAATTTTAAATGCTAACCTTATGTGACGTTGCAACATATAGCAATTTGATTGCTCGCATCAATTATCATACATTCATCCACCACCAAATCATTTTTAGTCGCTTTCTTCCTTTTTCTTTTCTTAAATTTTCCCTTTGAACTTGGCTGCGAAGTTTGTAGTGGTAAAAAATAATATGTGGTTTGGCAAAGCTGTCAAAAACTGCTTATTTTGAAATGTATTTTTATCAGAAGTACTACTTTAGAAAAATAAACAGTTTGTGTTTGGTTAACTCATTTGAGAAATGCTTTTCTAAATAGTTTGTGTTTGGATAATCTTTACAAAAAAGTACTTTTGAGTATGAAATTACGAAAAAAGTGCATTATTAAGATTCATTATGCGACTAATATTATTTAAACGTATCAAAGATTTTAAAAAAATCAATAAAAGAGTTAATTTAATATTTTATTTTTCATTTAATTTAAATATAAAATATAAAAATATATATATATATATTATGGTTTTTAATCTTATACTATTCTAAAAGCACGAAGGTCTTAGTGAAATGTCATCCGTCTTTTTTACCATTTTAAAATAGATTGCACATTAGACAAAATTGTAATTTAATAATTTTTCTAATATCTAGGACTTAAAAATCAACTAAAATTCTACACATTAAATAATTTCCTTATTTGAATTAGGTCAGAACTCCTAATATTAAAAATTAAGTGTTCTTTTCGAATAGTATTTGGCTTATAATTTGTCTAGGTTGGTCGTTTTGGAATGGAGTCCAAGTTAAAATCTATCACTAACAGTAAAAACATAGATTTAGGAATCTTTTTTATCTTACCAAAAACCTAAGTTTTCAGCGTGCACATGATCTATATATGCAAAGGTTGCTTCCTCCTAAATCCTAACCTTATGAGTTGACAATTTATGCAACAATTTACTCGTTCTAATTTTATCCATTGGTTTTATTATGTTTGTAGTATGTGTATAGCTTCTTGTATTCTCGTTTCCTTCTTTTCGCCTAATTTTATTTATTTATTTATTTTCATGTAACAGGACAAGATCTTCGACAGTATAGAAGCAAGAACACCCATGTTGAAAATCTCACAAGGACTCAAGGAGTGGCCGTACAAAAAGGCCTGCAAAATTGTTAGAGTTAAGGCAGTTACATGGTACTCCCACCGTTCCAATTTATGTGGCAGCATTTCCTTATTAATCTGTTCCAAAAAGAATGACAGCATTCTAAATTTGGTAACAATTTAACTTCAAAATTACAGTTGTGCCATTACTGAAATGATTTACAACCATACTAACATCTTTGGTTTATTTTACACCACAAATTTCAAAAGTCTTTCTTTATTTCTTAAACTTTGTGCCGAGTCAAACTATGACACATAAAATGGAACGGAGGGAGTAATAGATTTCTAGAAGCATGTTATTCAAAATATTTTCTTGTTCCAAGTACTTATAATTCGTGTACTTCCACAACAAAAAGAATGACGATCTGGAAGGCAATATTGTGATTTACATGAATTACTCTTTTAATATTCTAGAAGGGAACATTATGATTCACATGCATTACTTCTTTTAAATTACTCTAGAAACTGAGATGGAAAGAGGAGACAGTTTTCAATTGTGAGAATTAGAACAGGGTCGAAGAAGCTACGTATTTACTAGGTATATTCAGTCTTGGAATTCTTTTATTTGTTTCGTTTCAATGCTACTACTAAGTCTATTCAACTATTTGATGTTTTATTATAATGTGCATATTCAAATTTTGCCATAAAAATTGCAACTGAGTGAGTACTTTGATTAGGTAATGAATTTGCAATTCAAGTCATTTAAGCCTCGTCAAACATAAACTTAAATACATCCATGTGTTAACTTCGGCATAACGAATATCAAGAAAACTGCTATGTTAACATTAATTAGAAATTGAGTCGGTCAATACAATTGAGTTTTAAATAAAGGAAAGATATGGCTTGGAATTGGACTTCCATTGTAATTGGATCAACAATAAAATGAAGATTTGTAGTTACACTAAATCACTTAACTTAACCTTATCAGTTAAAAATCAAAGTCAAAATGCATATTATTTAACCATTGACAAATAATAATATGTACAAACGAATATAGATCTTACATTTAATTTATTGTTTTACACTCGGTTAGAGGTAACTTTTTACCTAGGAGTAAAATAATACGATTTAATTTGATTGTCGATTCCGAAATTAAGTTTTAATTTTCTGTTTCTTTGATAATATTCTTTTCTTCATTTTATTTATGTCAGATTTTATGAATTAAAAACAATTCTGCTTCATCCTTGTAATGATACTTTTGGTTCTATTTACCTCAAGATTTTTAGGATTTTTTTTTTTTGTCCCAAATTATTTTTGCAATGATCTCACACCCGTTGGGGTACTATAATAAATGTTGATTAACTTTTTATCATTGGTAAGTGCATTCTATGTTGAATAATATTAAATTTTAGTTAATTTTTTAATCGTAAAATATTTTATTTTATTGATTAGTTGACTTATTTATTTGACCATGTAATTACTAAATTAGTAACCACGATCAAAACGAAAATATATAAATGAATATTGAATATTTAATACATTGCACAAATAATCATATGTAACCTTTAGTCTTTTTTTAATTTCATTCTGTAATAACATAATACCTCACAAAATAATTTGGTCAAAATATATCAAAATAGAAGTTTTTATATCACCAAATTTGTGGTAATTACTTTTTGTCTCTTCAACTTTATTAACTTTTTCTTTAATTACCCTTGATTGAGTTAGCCAAATAGAATTAACATTCTTCAGTTTCATAAGCTAAAACTTTAATTTATCTTGTTTATATGATTTATACACCATGTTTTATGGTATACGTGATAGAACATGTGCAACGCGCATACGCAGAGACTAGTCAATAGAAATAAGGTTAAACCAAAAGAGCGAAGCAGAAAATAAAGTTTTATTTATATTTGAGAAATATATTGGTTAAAATAATTAATATAGTATGAAAAATAAATATATTTTGTAAGGATATTTTTGTCTTGAAAAATTAATAAACTGCTTGTGTTTCTGCTTTTGGGAAAAATTTGTAGCTTCAGAGTAAAAATGAACGCAAAATCTGAGTTTTATAGTTATTTAATTTTTGATCGTGCAATTGAATTTCCCTCTAGCTATAATTATTTGGTAGACTTGTTTATCTGGGTCATCAGCTGTTTTTGTTTGTTCTGTTTAATATAACTTGCTCATATATACAATCCCAGCTTCTTGTTACTTCTTTTACTTGGAGAGGATTTTTTTCTTTCTTCATTGCCCGAATCGATACATAACACAATTTGTTATCTTTTTGATGCTAACTTAAATGAACCTAATTTTTTTACATATGAATTCATTTTTATTAGTGAATAGTCGAGGCTGCAAAAACTCAAAACTAAACACACTATGATAACAAATCAGGCAACACAATTAAAAATGGACGATAATTCAAAAATCATGTAAATGACCTTGACATTGACAAATGGAAACACCATTCTTTTACAGTATCTATTAACCATTCACACAATTTTAATCCAGTGAAACAAAATAAAGCTAAACTTAGTAGATGAATACCATGATACAGCTAGTAATTCAACCAATATAAGCTTCTTTCCTCAACTGATTCAGCTGGTAAAACTCCTTCAGATCTGTGAAGGACATAGATACATTAGTACGCTGCAACTTTGTAATTAATGGTTTTATAAAGACATATACATAATCATCCAAAAAAACTTAATGTCGTGGCGCCACTGATCTATTTCAATTTGGTTTGAACTAATTTTGCTTATTCTTTCGAAGGAGTGGACTACGAAGATGGAACATCAGCGTATCAGCTTCCAACCATCACTAGTACTCTTCCCTGAATTGATATATGAAGCAAACTAATGTGGGATGGTGTCACTAAAAGTTATTCGTGATATGGCTCTAACAGATAACCATTATAAACAATGTGGGCTAGTTTTTAGATTGAAAGAGACTTCGCTTCAGTCCACCTTTGATTGGTAAAGCTGAATGCATCATCAATTTCGTCGATAGTTCTTCATTTTCAAAAGTAAATAAGTGTAACAGAATAAGTTTCAAGCTCAGACAGGGTGTCCAAACTAAAGCTAATGCATAAAGAAACATGTTTAACTTCAGTTGCATTGAATCGACGAAGTACCTGTTATTATTCTACTTGTGAACGACGACCTCGAAACCAGAAGTTCCCGAATTGTCAATTAATGTATCCCTTACGGCCATGGCTGACTTGGCTAGTGCTTCATTGCATGATATTATCTCGACTGATTTCAGGGAGGAGCAATCCTCAAAACGAGAAGGGATCTCTTTAAGATATCGACACCTTCTCAATACCAAGTGTTCAAGGCATGGAAAGGCATCATCTGGGACATTCCATTCTGAAAAAGAAAGACTTTGCAGTTTCAAGAATTTGAGTTGAGGGAAGTGATCATCCCTCACTTTCCATTCTTCGGAATCAATGGTCACTCCTAGCAGTTTGAGTACCTCAAGTCTGGGAAGGGCTGCTACTTGATTAAAGCTAGATAAATGACCATTGAATAATGTTAATTTCTTAAGACTTGATGGGAGGTTCCGCCCAGTGTCCCCGGTCCAAGTACGACCAAAAGAGAATTTGAGCATCTCAAGCTTACTAAGTTTGTCAAATGCAGGGAAATGGCCTTCAATTTTTGAAACTTCACATCTTAGTTTCCTAAGATTAGGTGTCATTGCCAAGATGTTATCCGCGTCATCCACACAAGAAAACCGTGCCGAGGAAAGAGTTTGCAAATCACCCAATTTCAAGGGGTTAAGAAACTCTTGAACTTTGTCCAAAGAGAATATAGCATGGTTGTATATGTGTAGATGACGCAGCTTGACCATATTCCAAATGCTAGCTGGTAGTGATACTGTTCCTCCAATTCCTTTAACTATCAAAGTTTCAAGACACCACAGATTGGCCAAGAATGATAATGAAGAATCTTCAGCTATCCTAACAGCAATATATCTCAAGCAGGTTAACAGTTCCGGAAAAGAATCAATAACAGTAAATTCCATATCTAACACCCTTAGAAACCTGAAGCTATTTAAAGTGTATGATGCACGATCTATTGAAGATAATAAAATATTTCTAGACTCCCTGAAGTGAAAAGATCGCGTATATGAGCAAATCAAACTCCATTCGGCAAGATTATCACCTTGAGAGTAAAGGGATAAGCGCCGTGGAAGGTTATGCTTATGGTGGAAATTAGGAGAAGGATCCAAACCATGGTACCTGTTAGTGAAGAAATTGGTATTATTAGAAGAAGTAAAAAATATAAATTGATTCAAGGAAAATAAATTACTAGTTCTCGTTACCCTTTCGTCCATAACAGAAAGTTCTCCACCTTGGCTTGCTTTCTACAAAAATCAAGCAACAAGTCATGAATGCGACATGTCTTGGCCTTGCCATCAGAACTCTTCTTCGAAACCATCACAAGGTTTCTCCCGATAAGGTTCTCTAAGTAGTGTTCTGCTATATCCTCGGAAAGCTTCTCCGCATGATCTTTTATCAAACCTTCTGTTGTCCACAACCATGTTAACTTTGAAACATGCATCGCTTCATCTTCCAAAAATACTCCAAAATACAAAAAGCAAGGTTTCAAATGATATGGTAAATCTTTATAACTAAGTTCTATTATGAACTCTGACTTATCCTTGATATGTGGACCCAAATCGAGCGCTACTTGCTCCCAACACTGTTTTTCCTTCCTCATTGTTTCGAGGATACCTGCTATCAGAACAACTGAAAGAGGTAACCCTCCACACTTTTGTGCTATCTTTTGGCCAACATCTTTTAAGACAAGGGGGCAACTTTCTCCATTGAACACATTTTTTTCCAATAACATCCAACTTTCCTCTGGAGTAAACAATCGAAGAAAATGGGGATCACTAACAAGCTTAGCATGGGATGCAACATCATATAGCCGAGTGGTCAGAATAACTCGACTTCCATTATTAGCATCATAGAAACATGGTTTTAGATCATCCCATGCACTAGTTTCCCAGACATCATCAACGAGGATAAGGTATCTCTTGACCAATAGAACTTTGCGCAGCTTATCTGCCAATTCATTCTCTTGTATTTTATCACTTATAATTGTCTCCTTCATAATGCCACGTAGAATGGTTAGTAACAAGTCTTTGCGTGTATATACTTGAGACACACAACAGTCTGTACGGACATCAAAATGAGAGACAACTAACTGATCAAGAAATAGTTTGTTAGCCAGAGTAGTCTTACCCAATCCGGGCATACCTACGATTGAGATCACGTCCAATCTTGAAGATCCTCTGATTAGCTGTCGTCTTAGTTTTTCCACCACCTCATCAAAGCCCACCATTTCTTTCACGCTCGTAATCCTAGCAATTTGTGAAGTATGAGCATTGGCAACATCAGTTGTATTATGCAATACCAAGTCAGTAACTTTCTTTTCATGAATCTCCGCTACCTCCCTCATGAGTAATGTAATCTCCCCTACGATTTCTCCGATCCAGCGAACAAGAAACCTCTCAGGAATGTCGTTGTTTATACAAGAAACGACTACATGTTCCACCTCATATGCTTTAGCAATCACCTGCATTGCAAAATATGGGAATCCATCATGCTGCTTCTGAAACTGCTCCAGTTGCTGCTGAACTGTGTTAAGTTGGATCTTTATAGAAGCAAGTGAATCTGAATTGCGGCTTTGGAACTCCTTCAGGTTGTCTAAAATGATATCAACAGATCCCAGTCCATCAATCTTAGGTAACTTGGATCGAAATGACTTCCGAATGCTGAGGTAGACTGTTTCCTGTATACTCTGAACATTGCCTGGAAAATCAAGAAATGGCACTTGGTTTAGTTCCCCCACAGCCATGTCTACCTTTTCCTCCACGCTGTCATATAACGAATAAACTAGAATTCCCACATCAATAACTGGGCCATCAATATCTTGAAAATCAAAATTAAGGTTCTTCAATGGTTGATTGATGAAATCAGCTCTCAAGAAGTTGAGTATCTCCAGAAGGATTGCCATTTGATCCTTCAAAGCAACTATCTTTTCGTGCTTACCAATAATTGGTAGCTCCCCCAAACTGTGAATGAGAGTCTCCACAAAGCCAGCTTCACAATCAGCAACATGCTCGATCCTGATATCCGGATGCCATCCTGAATGTTCTGATTTTAGAGCTTGCAGGACATCAATACAAACCTTCCGGAAACATGGTTGAATTGGCTGCATCATTATTTGTAGGTCAGAAAATTAAACATTCATTTCTTTTGAAGCCAATGGTCGGTTACCATTTTCGTGGTCTGGCAAATTAAACCAAGCAAGCATTGCTGCATGGCCTCCCACAACTAAAACGTGAGTGAAGAAAGCATGTTGGATTTGAGGATCTGTGCATCTGTCTGAAATAAAGTAGACAAAATTTCTTAAAAACTTCAACTCCTTTACAACCTCTTCCATTTGTCTCCTGGAGCCCGGAAGAAAATGCGATGAACAAGGAGCATAAATCTTCAGTAAATCACTAAGATTCCTTACAACAGTAGTAATGAATTTCTTCATAAATTCGGGAGTAGCAGCAATATTATCCTCGTAGGAGGGAAGTGGTAATGATTTATCAGGAAACGAGTATTTTGCTTTGATTTCCAACTTAGTCATCCAAATCTTCTTTAGCACATCATCTGTCGAGTATTGAGGATAATATTTCCTGAATTGACCTGCAGCATACTGATAAAGAGTTTGGATTTTCTGTGTAACATCTAACATGCCACATTCATTTGTGAAGCTAAGAAGTATATCCATGACTTTGAACTCCCTTCTAAGCAACTTAATTCGATCCTCTATTTCCTCTGACTCGATGTACCCATAATCAATATCGTGTTGTAAAACAGAAAGGGGATGATCTATCTGTGAATATAAATATTCGTCTGAAGACATCACTGAAAAAGTTTGTGATGAAAAAACACTACTGTTTTGATATTTCTTTGCTTAGAATTAGAATGGATGTAATGGTTTAGCAGCAACTCAACTACTTATGCATCTACCCGTCATGTTTTTCCCTTTACCTTTCTTTTTCAAATTGTTTTTGTAGTTTAATTGTTAAATGCCCCCATGTGACTCTTAAATGCATTTACCAACTACTACCAATTTTCTTTTTTGCGTTTTTTAATTGTACTAGTTTCTTGCACGTGTGTGCCAGATTGTACCGTACATAATTGAGTTAAATAATTATAAAAATATTAGTAAAACAAAGTTTGTGAATAAATAATAATAATAGATGAAAGAATAAAGTTTAAGAGTTTTTATGCCACTACCAATATCGGTCGTTGTATAGTGAATTGTATATTGTATTACAATGACCGAAAATCATTTGAATACGAAAATGAACAATTAGCATCAGATGCTGGCCAGCTTCATCTAAATTGAAGAATGGAAAAATATTAAAAATAAAAGTTTTTTCGAAATTATGTAGGTAAAATCAATAACATATTTTATATTGTGGCCATATGTATCCCATCTCTAATGCACTAAACAAAACATGTACAAAATGCATATTCACTACTTAATAATTTCATTACAATTAAATCCCCATATACAATCACTATCTAATAGTCCCAGCATAACTTGTCCACAAACCAAATGACCAAAGTGTATTTATTATCCATTTTACTAAGGCCTTTTGACTCTTCATCCTCATAAAAATATGATGACAGCAAATACAACCAAAATAAGGTAGTAACTCTTTAAAGCGACTTTTTACATTAGACGCTTCATATTAGGTAGTACTAATTACTAATCGGAATAACACAACTTTTCAGACTAGTTACCTTAATTTCGTTCCCTTTAGTATTATAATAATTAAATCGGAAAAGGGCCAAATTTGCCCCTCTACTATGGCAAATCGGACCGGTTTACCCTCCGTTAAGTTTTTGGATCTACCACACCCCTGCCGTGACCAAAGTACACCATTTTGCCCTTAAAACTGACGGGCCTCCAGCGTGTCAACAACGTGGCTGCCACGTCACTGCCATGTAGATCCAAACCATAGTAGAGGGGCAAATTTGGCCCTTTTCCATTTTTTTCAAAGTCGTATCTGGACTAAGTTTCAATCGGAAAAGGGCCAAATTTGCCCCTCTACTATGGTTTAGGGGTCACGTATACCCCTCTTTATCTTTTTGGTGCACTAACCCCTGCCGTTACCATAGTAGGCAGATTTACCCTTCTCATTAACGGAACCTCCACGTTGGACGACACGTGGCTGCCACATCAGTGCCATAGTAGAGGGGCAAATTTGGCCCTTTTCAGTTGTTTCTAAAATCGTGTCTGGACTAAGTTTCAATACTTAAAGAAAAAGTTTCGATGCTTAGAGGAGTCATTATAAGAGAGAAAAATGTGCTAAGAATGGTAAATAAGATATTTTGAGAGAAATACGGAATTAAAATGACACTCTCTTCGATTTTGTTCCGTAAGAAATATATACTTTTGAATTTTGTGACAAAAATTATCTTTATTAAAGATAAGACAAAATTTTAATAATAACATTATTTCCAAATAAATAGATATTTTCTTTTTAAAAAGACAAAAAGGTAAATATGCTACTCCTATTAAAGTAGATAAAGAATGTTTTCATGTATTTCAATTTAAAAGATATTTTTCAATTTATCACAAAAGGTGACTTTTGCTATATATTGACTTATTAACTTTAGTTTAATCTCTTTTCCTTTTGTAACATATTTTTTGTAATATTAGAAAAAATAATAATAGAGTTTTATGTTTAAAATCACAAATTCTAGAATTCAATCATGACATTAAGCTAGCATTTGTCCATAACATTAAGCTAGCGTTTGTCCATAAAATTCTAGAATTTGTGATTTTAAACATAAAACTCTATTATTATTTTTTCTAATATTACAAAAAATATGTTACAAAAGGAAAAGAGATTAAACTAAAGTTAATAAGTCAATATATAGCAAAAGTCACCTTTTGTGATAAATTGAAAAATATCTTTTAAATTGAAATACATGAAAACATTCTTTATCTACTTTAATAGGAGTAGCATATTTACCTTTTTGTCTTTTTAAAAAGAAAATACCTATTTATTTGGAAATAATGTTATTATTAACTTTTGTCTTATCTTTAATAAAGATAATTTTTGTCACAAAATTCAAAAGTATATCTTTCTTACGGAACAAAATCGAAGAGAGTGTCATTTTAATTCCGTATTTCTCTCAAAATATCTTATTTACCATTCTTAGCACATTTTTCTCTCTTATAATGACTCCTCTAAGCATCGAAACTTTTTCTTTAAGTATTGAAACTTAGTCCAGACACGATTTTAGAAACGGAAAAGGGCCAAATTTGCCCCTCTACTATGGTTTAGGGGTCACGTTTACCCCTCGTTAAAATTTTGGTGCAGTAATACCCCTACCGTTACCATAGTACGCAGATTTACCCCTCTCATTAACGGAACCTCCACGTTGGACGACACGTGGCTGCCACATCAGTGCCATAGTAGAGGGGCAAATTTGGCCCTTTTCAGTTGTTTCTAAAATCGTGTCTGGACTAAGTTTCAATACCTAAAGAAAAAGTTTCGATGCTTAGATGAGTCATTATAAGAGAGAAAAATGTGCTAAGAATGGTAAATAAGATATTTTGAGAGAAATACGGAATTAAAATGACACTCTCTTCGATTTTGTTCCGTAAGAAAGATATACTTTTGAATTTTGCGACAAAAATTATCTTTATTAAAGATAAGACAAAAGTTTAATAATAACATTATTTCCAAATAAATAGATATTTTCTTTTTAAAAAGACAAAAAGGTAAATATGCTACTCCTATTAAAGTAGATAAAGAATGTTTTCATGTATTTCAATTTAAAAGATATTTTTCAATTTATCACAAAAGGTGACTTTTGCTATATATTGACTTATTAATTTTAGTTTAATCTCTTTTCCTTTAGTAACATATTTTTTGTAATATTAGAAAAAATAATAATAGAGTTTTATGTTTAAAATCACAAATTCTAGAATTCAATCATGACACTAATTTTATGGACAAACGCTAGCTTAATGTTATGGACAAATGCTAGCTTAATGTCATGATTGAATTCTAGAAATTGTGATTTTAAACATAAAACTCTATTATTATTTTTTCTAATATTACAAAAAATATGTCATTAAAGGAAAAGAGATTAAACTAAAGTTAATAAGTCAATATATAGCAAAAATCACCTTTTGTGATAAATCGAAAAATATCTTTTAAATTGAAATACATTAAAGAACTCTTTATCCACTTTAATAGGAGTAGCATATTTTACCTTTTAGTCTTTTTAAAAAGAACATATCTATTTATTTGGAAATAATGTTATTATAAACTTTTATCTTATCTTTAATAAAGATAATTTTTGTCACAAAATTCAAAAGTATATCTTTCTTACGAAACAAAATCGAAAAGAGTGTCATTTTAATTCCGTATTTCTCTCAAAATATCCTATTTACCATTCTTAGCACATTTTTCTCTCTTATAATGACTCCTCTAAGCATCGAAACTTTTTCTTTAAGTATTAAACTTAGTCCAGACACGATTTTAGAAACAACTGAAAAGGGCCAAATTTGCCCCTCTACTATGGCACTGATGTGGCAGCCACGTGTCGTCCAACGTGGAGGTTCCGTTAATGAGAAGGGTAAATCTGCGTACTATGGTAACGGTAGGGGTATTACTGCACCAAAATTTTAACGAGGGGTAAACGTGACCCCTAAACCATAGTAGAGGGGCAAATTTGGCCCTTTTCCGTTTTAGAAACAACTGAAAAGGGCCAAATTTGCCCCTCTACTATGGCACTGATGTGGCAGCCACGTGTCGTCCAACGTGGAGGTTCCGTTAATGAGAAGGGTAAATCTGTCTACTATGGTAACGGCAGGGGTATTAGTGCACCAAAAAGATAACGAGGGGTATACGTGACCCCTAAACCATAGTAGAGGGGCAAATTTGGCCCTTTTCCGAAGTTTCAATACTTAGAGAAGAAGTTTCGATGCTCAGAGGAGTTATTATAAGAGAGAAAAATGTGCTAAGAATGATAGATAAGATATTTTGCGAGAAATATGGAATTAAAATGATACTCCCTTCAGTATGGTTCCATAAGAAAGATATACTTTTGAATTTTGTGACTAAAATTATCTTTATTAAAGATGAGATAAAAGTTTAAAAATAAAATTATTTCTAAATAAAATATAGGGCTCTTTACATATATATCCGCCCATCAAAAAATAATTACTTTTAGGTGTCCATAACTTTTTGTATCCAAAAATTTAATACATATTAAATATATTTCTTAATATTAATATTAATATTTAATAGTATGATATTCAACTCCCTTAATTAAAGGAAACAATCAATGGTAAAAAAAATAGATTACCATTAAATATGATAGTTGCACGATTTTAGGCTTAATGATAGAGTCCTATCAACATAATAATATTTAAAATATATAATATATATTTTAAATATTAAATATATATTTTAAATATATAATATATATTTAAATATCAATAATATTTAAAATATTAAATATATTAAATATATATATTTAAAATATGAAATATCAATAATATTAAATATATCAATAATATTAAATATATTAAAATATCAATAAGATTAATATAGTCAATATATATTTAAAATATGAAATATCAATAATATTAATATATTAAATATATATTTAAAATATTAAATATATATCAATAATATTTAAAATATTAAATACATATTTAAAATATATTTAAAAAGGGTAAAAATGTATATGGAAAGAAAGAAACAAGAAAAGGTGTACAGAAAAAGTAATTATTCTTGGTCAACATTCATGGGGCGTAAATTTCCCTAAAATATATATGTTCTTTTTAAAAAGACTAAAAGGTAAAATGTGCTACTCCTATTAAAGTGGATGAACAGTTCTTTCTGGTATTTCAATTTAAAAGATATTTTTAAATTTATCACAAAAAGTGATATTTGCTACATATTGACTTATTAACTTTAGTTTAATCTCTTTTCCTTTAATGGCATACTTTTTGTAACAGTAGAAAAAAATATAAGATTTTATGTATTAAAAATAATATTCTATTATATTTTTTCCTCTAATGCATACTAGAATTTGTGATTTTAAACATACTACTTTATTATATTTTTTCTATTGTTACAAAAAGTATGTCATTAAAGAAAAAGAGATTAAACTAAAGTTAATAAGTCAATATGTAGCAAAAATCACTTTTTGTGATAAATTTAAAAATATTTTTTAAATTGAAACACCAGAAAGAACTGTTCATCCACTTTAATAGGAGTAGCACATTTTACCTTTTAGTCTTTTTAAAAAGAACATATATATTTTATTTAGAAATAATTTTATTATTAAACTTTATCTCATCTTTAATAAAGAAAATTTATTCACAAAATTCAAAAGTATATCTTTCTTATGGAACCAAATTGAAGAGAGTATCATTTTAATTCCGTATTTCTCGCAAAATATCTTATCTACCATTCTTAGCACATTTTTCTCTCTTATAATAACTCCTCTAAGCATCGAAACTTCTTCTCTAAGTATTGAAACTTAGTCCAGAAACGACTTTGAAAAAATGAAAAAGGGCCAAATTTGCCCCTCTACTATGGTTTGGATCTACATGGCAGTGACGTGGCAGCCACGTTGTTGACACGCTGGAGGCCCGTCAATTTTAAGGGCAAAATAGTGTACTTTGATAACGGCAGGGGTGTGGTAGATCCAAAAACTTAACGGAGGGTAAACTGGTCCGATTTGCCATAGTAGAGGGGCAATTTTGGCCCTTTTCCGTAATTAAATATAATACTTATGAGGTAATTAGTTATTTAAAGAGTACTTAAGTAATCTAATATGGGCACATGTGTTCCACGGATACGCTGGATCTTGTAATGCATGGTATACTAAAATAATAGGGATAATTACACTAAAAGACAAGCAAAAGACGAAAATTACCAAAAATGGCTCATATTTCCGAATCTTACCCGAGCTGTCACCCTTTTCCTGAAATAGCAGACTGCCGCAAGTTTATACAAGTTTATACAATTTTATACAAATTTATACACGTGTATAAAATTGTATAAATTTGTATAAGTGTGTATATGCGAGTGAATAAATCCATATATTAAGGATGTTTATATGATTTTTTACTTTTTTTGTGTATATTTTTGTATTCCTCTCATTGCTATATATTTATATATGTATATTCATGTATAATTTAATTTTTAGAGGGAGATTTGTGTATATAAACTTGTCCAAAGCAATGATTTAGACGCAATAAACAACATAGATTCAGTAAAATACAAAAAAGTAATGACACCATTGGTAGGGAAAGGTGTTTACCGGTAGCTTAGTGGCTGGGGAAGGTAAAATTTGGTAGCTAGGGTGTTTTTTATGAAGGAGTGCTAAATTTTGTAATTTTAGGGATGGGTGCTATGCATAAAAAAAAATATGGCCTCCTATTTGTAATTTTGGGTAGTGGGCTGGCTGCCTATTTTTGAAAATTCCCCAAAATAATATCACTCAATACTATTAAACAAAGCTTCTTAATAAATAAAGTTTAAATTTCCCTAAATGATAAATGCGGGATTGTCGTATGATGACTTGTTTGTCAAGGTATTCATGCCTTTTTCATGATCTCAAAATTATTCTCAAAAACTGATGTAAGTCTATTTCATATCTTACAACTTGAAGATTATGTTTTCATGCATATTAAATGGTAAAAACCAAATTGTATATATCAAGCGATTGCAATTATTTAAAAAAGGAACAACAATTTAATCTTAACAACATGTTATTATTAATCATGACAAATACATGCGACTTAAATAATATATTTTCGATGGGCTCTCATCGTAAAATAAATATCTAACCTAGTAGCACATAAATTGAATGTCATAACTCATGAGAGCAAGAGAATTTGAAAAGATGAGTAGGGCAAGAAATTGCATAACCTACTTTAATTGTCCTCAAGCCATTCCAAATGTCTTAGCAGATTCGTTACCAATGTCACTAAACATTTGTTTGATTTTTGACTAAAGCAAATTAACTTAATCTTGGGGATGCCATCTTCGCGTGAACACATAAACTATGAAGTGAAGCCACGTAATGTATTGTGCGCCTCATCAAGCTAGGTAGACATGAGTTTTGATGATCAGCACTTCTTGCCAAATTTTTTGAATTCATTTTTGTTCATATTTGGCCATGCGTGTATTATTTTTTTTTTGTTGAAATGCGTGTATTATGTAATACTATGTTGGAGTAACTATTCTAAAGCACCAATTGGTTGCAATATTTTCTGACTTGTCCAATAGAAAGATCAAGAATAGGTTGAAGTAAATCCAGTGGTTAGAATATGCTTCTATTTAAACAAAATTATTGTGAAACAATTTGAAAGAGCACAACCATTCAAGAGGAGACACATTAATGTACATTAATAGTTTTTAAACAAAATTACTGTGAAGCAATTTGAAAGAACACAACTATTCAATAGGAGACACGTTTAAGTACAATAATTTTTTCCCTTGAACATTATTGCTGAATATATTAGATACTTTTGTTAGGATTAAATAATTTAGAAGGGCATTTTAGTAATCTAATTTTTGATTTTTTAGAAGACATGCTTTTATAGTAATATGATATGCATGCGAGACAAAACTACATTCACATCTTTTATTCTTTCTTCTTTTTGTATCTTTAATTTAGAACCCCTTATTAACTCTATATTATTACATATAACTTAGCTCAATTATCATATTAAGGACAGTTGACTAAGTCAAAGAGTATTATTTTTCCTTTTTCATCATGTGAGAGCATGTTCATAGTCCACCAAACATTTTTCGTACTCTCTTCTTCTTCTTCTTCTTCTTCTTCTTCTTCTTCTTCTTCTTCTTCTTCTTCTTAGCCTTATGAACAAAGAACACAGCCATCTTTACCAAATCATTTTTTGTCCTTCTCTTTCTTTTTCTTTTTTTATATTTTAAATGCTAACCTTAAGTGACTTTGCAACGTGCTATTTTTATAGCAATTTGATTGACCCATCACTTATCATGGTGTTAGTTTAGGACAGAGAGCACATTCATCCTTCACCAAATCATTTTTTGGTAAACAATAATATGTGCCAGGCACAAGTTAATTGACTGGTTGATTCCCTAACTAGCTTTCATATTAGAAAGGCCTGGCACATGGATCTTAATCTTACAGGATCTTCTCCACATCATGAGTGTTGAAAAATGCTTTTCGTAGGAAAAAAAAGGAAGTCTCCTTCTACCAAAAAGTCAATCTCTTTAGATTATTATATATGATAATTCACATCTTAAAAAAATTGATAAAAAGTTTTACTATGAGCTAGGTATCATGAGTGTTGTTTAATTAGCAGCATAAGAAAATATATGCTCAACATAAATTTTTTTGCACAACTAGCAGAAATTTGGTATATAAAGAGAGAGTAAATCAAAATAGTATAACGTAAGTAATCTTAGATATTCACCAAAATAGTATTTCCACCAGTAATTCAACTAATACATCATACATTCTATATAAGCTTCTTGATTCATCATAAAACAAACTCAATAAGCTAGTTTTAGAAAAAACATGTTCAACTTAAGTTGCATTTCATCAACTGATGACAAATTGAGATTGGTGTGTAGGAGTATCAGTGTTCTGGTTGTGGATGAAGACCTGGAAACCAGAATATCCCATCTCTTCAACTTGCATTTCCTTGATGGCCATGGCTGACTCAGCAAGTGATTCTTTGCATGAATTTACCTCAATGAATTTTAGAGATGGCATGTATCCAAAGCAAGATGGGATCACCTTAAGATGTCGACATCTTTTCAGTACCAAGTGTTCAAGGCATGGAAAGGCATCATCTGAGATATCCCATTCTGAAAAACAAGGACTTTCTAGTTTCAAGAATTTAAGTTTGCTGAACTGCTCAGCCTTCACTTTCCATATATTGGAACTAATGGTAACTCCTAACAATTTGAGTATCTCAAGATTTGAAAGGGTTGTGATTTCACTAAGATGTATGCAGAACTTGGACAGTGTTAATTTCTTGAGGTCTGATAGGAGCTTCAACTGATTGATCAAGGTAAATGTAGGACCGGAAGAAATCTTGAGCATTTCTAGCTTGGTAAGATTGTTAAATGCAGGGAATGATCCATCAAATTTGGAAACTAGCCACACCATGAAAAACCAAGTTATTACTAGTACATATGGAATTGATTTTATTAGTGAATAGTCGAGGCTGCAAAAACTCGAAACTAGCCACACCATGAAAAACCTAGTTATTACTAGTACATATGGAATTGATTTTATTAGTGAATAGTCGAGGCTGCAAAAACTAGAAACTAGCCACACCATGAAAAAGATGAAATAAATCAGGCAACAAACTAATAATGGACGATAATTTAAAAATCATGTAAATGACTCGACATTGACAAATGGAAACACCATTCTTTTACAGCTATTAACCATTCACACAATTTTAATCCAGTGAAACAAAATAAAGCTAAACTTAGTAGATGAATACCATGATACAGCTAGTAATTCAACCAATATAAGCTTCTTTCCTCAACTGATTCAGCTGGTAAAACTCCTTCAGATCTGTGAAGGACATAGATACATTAATTAGTATGCTGCAAACTTGTAACTAATGGTTTTGAAAAAAATAAATAAATAAATAATATATATATATATATATATATATATATATATATATGTAAAATCATCCAAAAAAAGCTTAATGTCATGGCGCCACTGATACTATTTCAATTTGGTTTGAACTAATTTTGCTTATCCTTTATTCTGTCATAACATATATTCTGTTATCTCGAAGGAGTGGACTATGAAGATGGAACATCAGCATTGCATCTTCCAGTTCCAACCATCAGTACTCTTTCCCTGAATTGATATATGAAGCTAACTAATTTGGTACAGCGTGTTTAAAAGTTATCCGCGATATGGCTTGAACAGACAACAGTTTATTAAATTGTGGCTAGTTTTTAGAATGAAAGAGACTTTGCTTCAGTCCACCTTTGATTGGTAAAGCTGAATGCATCATCAATTTCGTCGATAGTTCTTCATTTTCAAAAGTAAATAAGTGCAACAGAATAAGTTTCAAGCTCAGACAGGGTGTCCAAACTAAAGCTAATGCATAAAGAAACATGTTTAACTTTAGTTGCATTGGATCAATGACATACCTGTTATTATTCTACTTGTGGACGACGATCTCGAAACCAGAAGTTCCCGAATTTTCAGAAAATGCTTCCCTGACATCCATGGCTGACTTGGCAAGTGCTTCATTGCATGATATTATCTCAACTGATTTCAGTGAGGAGGCATCTTCAAAACGAGAAGGGATTTCTTTAAGATGTCGACATCTGCTCAACACCAAGTGTTCAAGGCATGGAAAGGCATCATCTGAGACATTCCATTCTGAAAAAGAAGGACTCTGAAGTTTCAAGAATCTGAGTTGAGGGAACTGCTCATTAGTCACTTCCCATACTTTGGGATTAATTGTTACTTGTAGCAGTTTGAGTACCTCAAGTCTGGGGAGGGTTGCAACTTGATCAAGGCTATGTATACCACTACTGAATAGTGTTAATTTCTTGAGAATTTGTGGGAAGTTTAGCTGAATGGCCTTGATCCACTGCCGACCAGAGGAAAATTTGAGCATTTCAAGCTTTGCAAGATTGTTAAATGCAGGGAACAAGTTATTAAATTTCAAAACTTCACATCTCAGTTTCTGAAGATTAGGTGTATTTGCCAAGATATTATCCGCATCTTCCACAGAAGAAAACCGTGCCGAGGAAAGCGTCTGTAAATTAACCATTTTTGAGGGACTTTCCAGAAACTCCTGAACATTGCATGAAGTGAATATAGCATGATTGTATATGTGTAGATGTCGCAACTTGACCATCTTCCAAAAGGTGTCTGGTAATGATACTCGTCCTCCAATTCCTTTAACTATCATAGTTTCTAAATTCAAAAGATTGGCCAAGAACGATAATGAAGAATCTTCAGCAGTCCTAATAGCAACATATCTCAAACAAGTTAATGCTTCTGGGAAAGAATCAATTAAAGTGAACTCCAAATCTAACACCCTCAGAAACATGAAGTTGTTAAAAGTGTATGATGCACGGTCTATTGAAGATAATACAATATTTCTGGACTCCCTGAAGCGGAAAGATGATACATGTGAGCAAATCGAACTCCATTCTGCAACATTAGCGCCTTGAGAATAAACAGATAAGCGTCCTCGAGTGTGATGCTTGAAACTAGAAGGATCCATGCCTTTGTACCTGTTAGTGGGGAAATTAGTGTTGTTAGAACCATTAAAAACAGATATATTGTTTCAAGGAAAATGAATTGCTAGCTTTTATTACCCTTTTATCCATTCTAGAAAGTTCTCCACCTTGGCTTTCTTTCTACAAAAATCAAGCAACAAGTCATGAATGCGGCATGCCTTGATTTTACCGTCAGAGCTCTTCTTAGCAACCATCACGAGATTTCTCCCAATAAGATTCTCCAAGTAACATCTTGCAGTATTCTCTGAGAGCTTCTCTCTATGCGCATTTACGAAACCCTCAGCTGTCCACAACCATATTAATTTTGAGATGTGGATCTGTTCATCCTCCAAAAATGCTCCAAAATATAAGAAACAAGGTTTCAAATGATAAGGTAAATTCTGATAACTAAGATCTATAATATCCTCCGACTTAGACTGGATATGTGGACCTAAATTTGTTGCTACTCGTTCCCAACAATGTTTTTCCTTCTCCATTGTTTCGAGAATACCTGCTACCAGGACAATTGAAAGAGGTAGCCCTCCACATTTCTGCACAATCTTTTTCCCAGTATCTTCTAAGACAAGGGGACAACTTTTTCCATTGAACACCTTATTCTCCAATAACATCCAACTTTCATCCAAAGTAAAAAGTCGAAGAAAATGGGGATCACTAACAAGTTTAGCATAAGAGGCAACATCAGCAAGCCGAGTTGTCAAAATGATTCTGCTTCCATTATTAGCATCATAGAAGCAAGGTTTCAGATCATCCCATGCAGTTGTTTCCCAGACATCATCTACGAAGATAAGGTATCTCTTGGCCAATAGAAGTCTGCGTAGCCTGTCTGCTAATTCATTCTCTGGTGTTTTATCACTTATGACTGTATCCTTCACACCACGTAGAATGGCTAGTAACAAGTCCTTGCGTGCATAACTTTGAGACACACAACATTCTGCACGAATATCAAAATGAGAGACAACTAACTTATCATGATATAGTTTGTTAGCCAGAGTTGTCTTACCCAATCCGGCCATTCCCACAATTGAGATCACATCTAACATTGATGATCCTCTCATTAGTTGTTGTCTTAGTTTGTCCACCACCTCATCAAAGCCCACCATTTCTTCTTTCATGCTTGTAATCCTGGCAAATTGTGAAGTATGAGCGCCAGCAACACAATTGGTATTATGTAATACCAAGTCAGCGACTTCCTTTTCATGAATATCCACTATCTCCTTCGAGAGTTGTGTAATCTCCTCTACAATTTCCCCGATCCAGCGAACAAGAAACCACTGAGGAACGTCTTTGTTTATACAAGCAATAACAATATGTTCCACCTCAAGTGCCTTAGCAATCACCTGCATTGCAAAATTTTGAGATCCATCATGCTGTTTCTGGAAGTGCTGGAGTTCCTTCTGAATTGTCTGAAGTTGGCTCTTTATACAAGCACGTGAATCAGAATAGCAGCCTAGGAAATCCTTCAATTTGTCTAGAATGATATCAATAAATCCTGGTCCATCAATCTTAGGTAACTTGGATTGAAATGTCTTTCGAAAGATAAGGTAGATCCCTTCCTGTACACTCTGAATACTGGCCGAGAAATCAAGAACCGGCACTTGGTTTAACCCTGGCACATCCATGTCTTCCTTTTCCTCCATGCAGTCATACAACGAGGAAACTAGAAGACCTGCATCAATAATTATGTCAATATCTTGAAGAAGAAATATAAGTTCCTTCATTGGTAGATCGATGAGATTGGCTCTCAAGATGATGAGCATCTCCTGAAGGATAGCCTTATGATCCTTCAAATCAAGTATCTCTTTGTTCATACTAATAATTTGTAGCTCTTCCAAGTGATGAATAAGAGTCTCCAGAAAGCCAGCTTCACAATCAGCAACATACTCAATTTGTCCTGATTGTTCTGATTTTAGAGCTTGCAGGAAATCAACACAGATCTTCCTGATACATTGTTGTGTGGGCTGCATCAGTATTTGTAGGTCAGAAAATGAAACATCCATTTTAATTTTGGCCAAGGGTCGTTTTCCTTTGTTGTGGTCGGGAAAATTCAACCAGAGACCCATCGCTGCACGGCCACCCATGACTAAAACGTGAGTGAAGAAAGTATGTTGGATTTGAGGATCTGTGCATCTGTCCGAAATGAAGTGGACAAAATTTCTTAAAAACTTCAACTCCTTCACAACCTCTTCGATCTGTGTAACAAAAAGCGATGAACAAGGAACATTAAGGTTCAGTAAATCACTGAGACTCCTTGCAACAGTATCAACGAATTTCTTCACAAATTCAGGAGTAGCAGCAATGTTACCCTCATAAGATGAAAGTGGTACTGATGTTGAGTACTTTGCTCTCATTTCCATCTTAGTCCTCCAAATCTTCTCTAGCACATCAATCGTCGAGCAGTGGATATAAGATCTCCTGAATAGATCTACAGCATACAGAAAAAGAGTTTGGACGTTCTGTATAACATCATCTAGCATGCTGCATTCATTTGTGAAGCTTTGTAAGCCAAGAAAAATATCCATGACTTTGAGCTCCCTTCTAAGGAACTTAATTCGATCCTCTAGTTCCTCCCACGCGGGGAGCCACCAATAAATCTGCAAGGCGTACTCACCACTCCTCAAATCAATCTGGTCTTGTAAAACAGAAAGGGGATGATCTTTCTGTGGAGAAAAATAATATTCATCTGAAGACATCACTTACCCTCCTTCTGAAAAGTATGTGTGTGTGGATATTTATTTGGTTGCATAGAACGGATGTATGAATGAAATATGAAATTGCTAGATTTAAGTAGAGACTAGCTAGAGAAGAAATAGTTCTATGCCTAAATACTACACCTCCTCCCTTAGATTGAGCATAATTAAATGCTAATACCACAAAGTGAAGTAAATATAATATCTTGTCAATGTCAACTCCTTACTGGGGGGGGGGGGGGGGGGGTTGTCGTTTGGTTTGCAAAGTTCGTAGTGACAATAAATATGTGCTTCCAAAGCATTTTGAGTATTTGGATGTAAAACAGGTATTTTATTAATTTGCAGCTGCAAACACTGGAGAAGATACATAGATCAAGTTGGATATTAATAGTAAAGGCAAGAAAACAATTATATACATTTTACGAGTTTTATTGGTGAAATTGCAATGAACCTAAAACCAAAAACTGAAGAATAATGTTAGACGCTAAAGAATAATAACCTATGCTAGCTTGATTAGTACGATTCAGGTCTATCTACTTCCTTTCCATTATGGAAATTTTCTTCAATTCTCAGAAAAAGAATATTCAAAGGTAAATACCTTCAATATTTTATTGATTATACATAGATTTTGAATTGAATTTGCATAATTACGTTTTAAATTCATATAATCTGTTAAATTTTCGTATAATTATATATTAACTAAGATGATCTATGAATTTTACTGATACCAATAGAAATCTACTGCCAGATACCCAACATTAATGTTAAAATGACTATCAATTATTGAAAAAAGTTTATATTAGTTTCAATCTGTATTTGGTGTTGAATTTACAATAGAATTGTGATTACTCTCATATTCTTTTTTTTTTTTTTTTGAGCAAATATCTCTAAGCACGAAGCTTAGTAGCTAATTTATTAATAATAAACAAACAAAAAATAAATAAAGACCTTTACAATCATGAATGAAATATGAATTTGCTAGAATTAAATAGTGACTAGCTAGAGAAGAAATAGTTCTATGCCTAAATACTAGACCTCCTCCCTTAGGTTGAGCATAATTAAATGCTAATACCACAAAGTGAAATAAATATAATATCTTGACAATGAACTTTACATAACTATCTCTAGCTAGCAATAAAATTAATGTATAAATATAGTCTAATGATGACAATCCAATGAATGTGAATGAATTGAAACTCCATGTCCGTTCTTCCAAATTGCCCCAATATTTTGATGTATTGAGCAAGCAAAACAGCCAAGGAAGCATCGCGTGATGGTTGTATGGATCGCCCCATGTCCTAGAACAAACGCTAAGCAAAACAGTGCAAACAGCGCTCCATGTCTCACGTCAATCAGTGTTTCGGCTATTGCTTTATTAAAACAGCCGCTGGCGCCTTTGCTTTTCACCACTGACCAAGCTAAATTAAATCTGCCCAGCGCATACAGCCCATGGCGTGCAGCATCAGGCGATGTATCGATTGAAACTTTGCAATCCCAACTAGCACAGCTATCCACGCGACGCATCAAGCAACGTATCACCTGGAACGACCAAAAAACAGTCTGCCCCCATGAAAAATATTTACATGGTTGCAACCATCTCATATATCCTTGCAAACTTTGAAACTTGCAACTCCAAACACAAAAATCATGAAGAATCTTCACACCATGAATTATAATTATGAATGTACCTACAAAAAAGAAAATAAAATTAGTAGTACAAGCCTTCATGCTCTCCTCTACATAGATTCGAGCATGAAGAAAAATTCCACCTCCCTTGTTTCTAGACGCTCCTCATCGGCCTAGTACGAATGTATGGCTTATTATACTTATTTCCATTCACCAACCTCCTACCCATACTATCCAAATTATAAAACGAATTCACCAAGACGTCCCCTTGATCTATATCCAAGTTCACCAAGTAATCCGCCAATTTATTCCCTTCTCGAAACACATGCATTACCATCACCTCTCTCCCCTCCATCAAACTCCAAATCTCCTCCATTATTTGCATAATTTTCCAAGGCACCTCTCAAATCTTCGTCAGTACGTTCTTGAGCAACATTGAGTCCGTTTCAATAATAACTTGTGCATAGAAAGTAGAAACCACATACCTCAAGGCCATAAGAATTGCAGTTGCCTCCACTTGAGTATTTTTGGTCATACAATCATCCACCTCCCTAGGAAAAGCATGCACAATATCACCCCTGTTATCTCGAACACAAAAAGCCCAAGAACTAACACCTGGATTACCTCTAGAAGAGCCATCCGTATTAATTTTGATCCACCCTACCTGAGGCAAACTCCACCTCTTCAACATATCATCTAAGGGGAGCTTAAATTTCCATAGCCTCTATAAGAAAAATCACATCTTAAATGGAATACCTTTAATCCATATGTGCTTGTAGAGATCACTTGGTTTCTTTCTTTGCCTCACCAAATGGTAAGCTGACCGGACTGAAAACGTACGCGAAGACTCCAGCATCCAAAAAAGCCTATCCCGCTGCTCAAGACAAGTAGGAGGCTTGACATTTTGAATCACGTGCTCATCAAAATCTTCAGGCAAGAGCTCCCTGAGCCGCTGTTCCATCCATACTCCACCCTCAGCAACTTCATAAACACGCACTACAGTCTCATCACATGCAAACTCACGTGGAAGTACACGATACAAACTGACCTAGTCTAGTCCAATTATCAAGCCAGAAATAAAAATTTCCCTACGACATTGCTTTGGCATAAATAACCTTGAAATTACTTGTAGATAATCTCTGTAAATTATCACTAACAAACAACACGTTTTAAGCTATGATCCATGGGCAAATGTTTACACGATCTAAAAAAGCCTTACAAGAAAATTTTTCTAAGTAAGAGAGGTTGGATACAACCAATATCTTCAAAATGGGGGATTCCATTAATAAGTGACTCGGAGGCCGAAATATTTATAAAGCATGTGGCCCGAAGGCCTTAACATTGAAAAAACAACAAGAAGAAGTAAAGAAACTATCTTAAGGCTCAACCTCGGAACCATCTTCCTCGTGTCCGAGCTTCCACTGCTTGAAGAAAGGCTTTCCATCACTTGTTGATCTATGATAGCATCGCTCTCAGCCTTGACTATTTCGGCGTCAAGATCAGCCCCTTCGCGGCATCGCTTGAGAGTCTTTAGCCTTGTTTGAAAGACGGCCCAATTATTATCAACTTTTTCCCTGGTCATTCTTATTTAACGCCTCGACGAAAAGGAGTCGACTTTGTCTTGCAAGTCTTTGGCCTCGTTTTCGAGTTGCTCGTTATCTCCGGCCAGCTCGTTTATCTTGAGAAATTTCTCCCTCAAGCTGGCATGATATTTCTCGCCTCTCTCCTTAATAACCGCCTTGGCCTCGGCATTTATTCTATTCAGCTCGGCTGCACAAGTTCTCTTCAAAGCCTCTATTTTCGCTTCGATAGAGGACACAGCCTCGTGAGCTTTAGCCGCTTCGAGGTCTGATTTGTCGGAGGCTTTCTTAGCTTCGTCCAGCTCAATCTTAGTGCTAAGTAGTTGCTTCTCAAGATCAACCACTTGAGACTGGAATTTCACTCGCTCTTGCGCCCATTATGCCTTCATTCTTTTAACGCCCTCCTCTCGATAAGCTTCTATCTCAACAGCTCGGAGAGAGTTAATGAAGCCCTGTGGAAGGTAAATTGAAGGGAATTATGAAATGGAGGATGAGTAAGATTAAAGGTGGAACAAATGAACGAATACTTACATGAATAACGTGCTGAGCTGCATCAGCTATTATATCTTCGATTGGAGATCCTCCGAGGCATTCACGCTCCAACAGTCCAAGAAGCCCATGAAGACTAATTGGAACTGCTATGTCACCATCCAAGAGACAGAGATCGAAAGGAATTTCAATACGACGAAATTGCCTCCGAGGAGTTGAATCCTGAGTAGGCTCGGAAGCGGCCCAAGGAATTCTTCCCTCTGTTCGAGGTAAGACACTAGCACTTGCTTCCATATAAATTAACGGTTGAGCTGCCCCTTCAACTTTATCAGCAACTGGAACCGACTCTTAAGGGGTAGTAGCTGTAACTTCTTCTTGGACTTTTTCTGGCTTCTCAACGGGAGTGACCTCAGGGAGAGAAGCGGGCTTCACTTCCACCTTGGCTCGTTTAACCTCGGAAGTTTTCTTCGAAGAAGACGACTTTCTCTTCGAAGCTGAAAGCAAAGAAGAAAATGTAAGGGTTTGTTAATTGAGACGAAGCAAAAAGCAAAAAGGGATGTCAAACCTTTTGAAACTCCTAGGTCCGGTGACCCCTGAGGGACTACCTTTTCTTCTTTCTTAAGGTTTTCAATCAAACCTTGAAGATCGTTCAAGGAATCTCCTGCCTCGGGGACTTTTGTCTTTCCTCTCTTTCTTTCATCTCTTCTCCTTCGGCGCGGTAATCGCCCTCTTCGAGAGACTTATAACAAAGAAATATGAACACCCGTCAGGAAAAGTACCTAAAGGAGATTTGGTGAAAATAAAGGAACCCACCATGACACTTGCATGACCATTGGTTCTCTTTAAAAGCAGCCAAGACCATCACGATCTCTCCGATCTTGACTTTGCACCAATAATGGCTTTAACCCATTTGGTCAAACCTTTTGGGCGAGCAGTGAGAATTGTCTAGGCTGACCACATTTGAAGTAAAGGGAGTTAAACAAAGAAGTTTTGAAAAAGAATTGAAAATTTCCAAGATGAATATTTACGAGCTCGGTTCTACTGCTCGGGGAAACCATGTTTTGAAGACCGAAGATTAGTGGGTAGGAGAACGAAGCGCTCATTCCATCCACGGTCCTCTGTGTCCTCACTCTTTGTAATCAACGAGAACATACCTCATTTATTGAGTTGAACAACCCCGTCTTTGTGAAGAGAGGGGTAGAAAAGATACAAAAAGTGGTCAAGGAACCCGGCTATTTTACTCAAATAATCGAGGCACTGTACATGCCTCCACATCCTAGGACCAACCTAGGCTATGCACAATTTATAAGTGCGGCAAAAGGTGTCCAACATCTCGGGAATCAGAAGAGAAAAGCTAATCATAAAAGGGTAAGTAAAAACAAAGGAATACCCCTCCACCCTATCACAGACACGGCTATCTGGGGCAGGGATGTTGACCTCTACTTCAGAACCCCAGTTGTAATCAAGTCGAACGAGATGTATATTAGCTTGGGTAATCAAACTTTGCATGTTTTGAATAGGAATATTCCTTTTTCTTTTGATATCAGACTCAGTTTGAGGCTGCATCTTGAAATCCACCGAGAAGTCTAGCTCGGTGGGTATGATATAATGAGGTTCAACTTCGAGGTCTTCTGATAGAGGCTCATCTTCTTGAGCCCCAATATTTTCGTCGTTATCAGCTTCCTCAATGGTGACACCTTCTTCATCAATGACGATTTTCTCAGCGTCATTGACTACAGTTTTATGTTGCTCTTGGCCAGAGCCACTTGATTGTGGCAACACTCTCATGTTAAAGTCTGGGGGACGATTATGTTTAGTGGTTGAGGGAAATTAACTAATTCACCAACAATAACCATGGTGTCAACGATGGGGCTGAAGAATTTGGAGAATTTCGTTCAGAGGTGGTCGACATTTTCAGAAAGGATTCGGGTTTCGAAAGAAGAGAGATTGCACGAAATTTTTACTGTTGGATATAAATAAATAAGTAAAGAGGGAGAAAGAAGAGTGCTGCTATATATATGTTAAAGAATCATGATTGCGCTTACATGGGGAAGGCAAAGCAAGAAATCACATTTAATCAACAGATATCACGCTCTATTAATGGGAATATGGAGTGACAACCGCCATTTTCGAATTTCATGGCGTACATGCAGCCACGTCGATCTCCCACCTAAATTCATTCCACTCCTCGACAGTCCTGACAACTACTTGAGAAGTGGGGGACTATCTGTATTGTGTAAAAATTACTGAGCTCTTGAACAAAGACTCGATGCTTGACTTAATCCAGTTCCTCCGAGGGTGACTCCTCGAGAAAAGGCGTCTCGTCCTTTTAATCAACCACCTCGGGAAGAAAGCAACCAAGGTCAGAAATCAGGGCTCGGGGCCATTGTCACAAAGCAATTTATCGACCCCTCGAGCAGACATAGTACCTCGGCAGATGAGCTCTATCACTTGTAACTATCGACCGTTGCATAGACATTAAAGAGGAAAGATCATGGGCTGGCCATGATCAAACGTGGAGTAATAGCCATTAAGTGCAGTTATTACAGTTATTACTCCTTTCATCTTAGAGAAACTATAAATTGACACCTTTGTAATAGTTGACGATCATCCAGAAATACAAGATCACATTTATATTTTTGCTCACTACTGCTCGTTAGTTAATTTCTTAGTTATCTTTCAGTCATTACTTGTTCTTTGCTCGTTTCCTAGCTTTGATACAAACAAATTACCGATTAACCCCAAAACAAATTCGATTTAGTATCCTAATCAAATTTAAGCCAACACAGTTAGTGGTGGTAGTTGTGGTGGGGTTAGAGTTTGGTGTATAGAGAGAGAAAATGGATATGTAGAGAGAGAAAATAGTGAATGTGAAATGATGGTAGAATAATGTTTAAAAGGTAGAAGTAAAAACACAATTAAAAGTGTTAAAAAACTGGTTAGGCTTTAAAGATCAGTGAAAAATAGCTCACCAAATCAAGATCATCCCCAAAAGTGCTCACCCCACCCAAAAATGAAAAAAAAAAAAAAATTAGTAGTGGATCGAGAAGTTGAATTGGTGCAGCATAGTGGCTGATGTTCAGTTCTTTCTTTGTTTTTCCTCTTGTTTAGAATGGATGTAATGGTTTGCTAACAACTTTTAGCAGCAAGTCAATTCGTTATTCATATGATCCATTTTAAGTACTTTGTTGCATACTTCCGTGGGAAACTCAAATGAATTCCCATTCACATCCCCTTTTTTATTTATTTTTTCTTTTTTGCTTTTTGTAATTTTAACTGTAGATCTCTGTCCATGCATGTGACACTTTAATGCATTCACATCCTTTGGTAATTTCTAATTGTAGATCCTTAATTCCGATGCAAAACTGACAGTTCAGCAGCAACTTGGATGCTCACATAAATAGTTCATAAATTTTAGGGATTTTTACACAAATATACAAATTTTCACCCTTAATTACATAAAAATAGCAATACTTTTCTAATTACAATGCATGGCAATATTTTTCCTAGCAAAATAGCAATGTATAAATACTTTATTCCAACTCTATTTACAGAAACTAAAACACTTCTTGTTTTCTCTCTGTTTTTTCTCTCTAGCTCTGCCTCCATTGTGTCGCGTTACTTTTCTGTTTCTATTAAAAATCGTTATTTTTCTGTTTCTATTTGTTTCTACACAGCGTACTCTGTTTTCGATCAACAATTCTACAAAGCTGCTACCGTTTCTCCACTGTGTCGCGTCTGTTTCTGCTCTGTTTCGCGTCTGTTTCTGCTCTGTGTTGCAGCTGTCGAGCCTCTGTTTCTGGTTGCTGTTACGAGTGCTGTACAATTTAAACATATCAAAATCGAAACTTTACAATAGATATGGCACAAATACAAATTCTACTAAAACATAGTGGAAGATGGGACAAATTCGACAATTATATTGATTTTGTAGTTGATGCAATCGCGATAAATCCAGATTCAAACTTTCAGATGCTTCGTGATACAGTTGCTTCGTAACTAAACATTGATCTGACGAGAAAAATTGTTAAAATAAAGTATAAGGTAATGGAAAAAAGTCCGGGTTTAGAAATACACAATGACATGGGTGTTTTAGTGTATACAGGATTGAAAATAGAGAAAAAAGGAATAGAAATCTATCCACTTTGTATCACACTGGAAGATATTGTTGAGGATCAAGGGTTCTAGAGTGATAGACAAAGCATAAGGAGTCGTGATACAGTGGGAGACTGTGTTGATACTGACAGAAACAGTTTCAATATAAACACGAACATTGATGATACGCTTATCAGTAGTGCTGAAATGGTAAAACTACTGATTAAAGGAACTTCTGATGAGCACGAGGTAGAAGAAGTTGCAGTAATTACCAATAGCTTGCAAAACGAGATAGTAGAGGGCCAAGTGTACATTAACAAAAACACTGTAGTAATGGCCATGAAACGATTTGCAATAACAGAAAAGGTTCAGTTTAAGGTTGAGAGATCAAGCGCAACAAGGTATTATATCTCAGTATTTTTGTTTTGTATCAATTTATTTCACATTGTATCATTGTATCTGTTTCTGTGTAACTGTATCATAAGTACTCTAAGAAATGTTCTTAATATCAGTATTTTTGTTTTGTATCAATTTATTTCAAATTGTATCATTGTATCTGTTTCTGTGTAACTGTATCATAAGTACTCTAAGAAATGTTCTTGATATCAGTATTTTTGTTTTGTATCAATTTATTTCACATTCTATCATTGTATCTGTTTCTGTGTACCTGTATCATGAGTTTGTTTCATGAACAAACAGTTTCTATATTGTATCTGAAATGTGTATTTTGTTTCAAGCAATAACAATTTATATGTAAGATACAATGTGTGAATTATGTATCACATTGTATCTGATTTATAACTCTACCATCTCTGATTATATCATACATGGCTGTTAGAAATTTAGTAAATTGTATTTGTATAATACTGTACAATTTTGTATCTGTTACTTAATTTCTGAAGCTTTCTGTATCATGTAACACTTTCTGTATCATACTGTATCTGCAGCTACTGCCTGATATGCAAAGGTGAAAATTGCAAATGGAAATTTAGGGCGTCAAGCTTAAATTCATCAAGTTTGTTCAAAGTTAGAGAATTCATCAATGAACACACATGTCCATACAAAGAAAGAGTTTATGGGCAAGCGCAGCTTACATCACGAATGATTGGTATGATTGTCAAGGACAGGGTTGATGACCCAAAGTCGACCTACAAGCCTAAAGAGATAATGGACGAAATGCAGAGGTGTTACGGTATACACATAGATTATATGAAGGATTGGAGAGCAAAAGAAATGGCTATTGCAATGATACGAGGAGACCCAACTGAATCTTACAAGAAGCTGCCAAGTTACCTTTATATGTTAGAGCAGAGAAACCCAGGGTCAGTTGTTGCTTTATATGCAAGTGAGGACCATTTGTTCAAGTACGCTTTTGTTGCTTTGAATGCTTCAATAAAGGGATTTCAACATTTCAAACCAATCGTAGTTGTTGATGGTAGCTTCCTAAAAGCAGCGCACAAAGGAACATTCCTAGCAGCAAGTACATTAGATGCAGCAGGTAAATTGATTTCTAACAGTACCTGTTGTATCATACTGTTTCAACTGTTTGTGTCGTAATATTTCAGCATCTCTCATTTGTTTCATACTGTTTCAGCTTTGTATCAGACTGTTTGAACTTTGTTATCAAGATTTTTAAGACCATATATTATCTGTTTCATCATCTTTTATTTGTATCAGTCTGGTTCACTTTTGTATCAAACTATTTCCAGCTTTGGTATCAGGGTTTTTCAGACACATGGTTTATTTGTATCAGACTGCTTCAATTTTTGTATCACCTTTGTATCAAACCGTTTGAACTCTGCCACAGACTTTTCAAAGCCATCTATTTCTCTCTATTAAATCATGTTTTATCTGTATCACAGTGTTTCACTTTGTATCAAAAATATTAACAGATTTTTGCTATCAGTTTCTTTGAAAACTTTAAGCTTTCTATTTGAATCAGACTGTTACAATTTCTACTTGTGTGGCACTGTTTCAAATATTTATCTTACTGTTTCTATCCATAGGTAGCATATTGCCGCTTGCGTATGCAATTGTTGATTCAGATAATGATGCCTCATGGCAATGGTTCTTTGAAAAGTTCAAACATGCTTACGGTGAGAGAGAAAACATGTGTGTTGTGTCAGACCGTAATGAAAGCATAATTAAGGCTACTACAATCATATATCCTCAGGTCCCACACTATGCATGCATATGGCACTTGTGGAACAACCTCAAGACTAAGTTCAAGAAATGTGAAGACAAGCTCCATGAAACATTCTTCAGTATGGCAAAGGCATACACCATACATGAATTTGACACATACATGAACAGTGTGGAAAAAATGGATAAACGTATCAAAGCATACTTGCTAAATGCTGGATACCAGAAATGGTCAAGGGCGCATTCAACAGTAAATAGGGGGTTTACAATGACATCAAACATTGCAGAATCTTTGAATGCAGTCAACAGGGATGCGCGTGATATGCATGTAGTCGCATTTATGGAGTACATGCGCTCACTGATTGGAACTTGGACTGATGATAACAGAAAGAAATCACATGAGACATTCACACCTCTTGGATTCAAGTACAACAAAATATTGGATGGATACAGAAGCAAAGCTATGCAGCTAAAGGTAGAATAGAAACTGTTTCATTTCTACTGTATCTAAGTTGTTTCATCCTGTATCTTGCTTGTATTTTCTGTTTCAAAAATGTATCATCCTGTGTGTTGTAGATACATTCAACAGGAAATGAAGCAGCTATCTATGACGGTGAAAAAAAATTCATTGTTAATCTGAATGAACGGACATGCTGTTGTGGAAAATTTCAAATGGAAGAACTGCCCTGTGTGCATGCTTTGGCTATTCTAAAGTACAAAGGCCTGGAAGAAGAAGATTACAGCTGTAACTACTACTAAACAAAGTCCCTGGTAAAGACATACGAGTTCCATGTTAATCCGATACCAGATGAAAGCAGATGGGAGATTCCAGCATTTGTTTCAGAAATTAAACTACTCCCGCCAGTTGCTAGACGGCCACCAGGAAGGCCAAAAACTACTAGATACAAACCACAATGGGAAGTACATGCAAAAAGGACAAAGATTACGTGTGCAAATTGTGGTCGCGAAGGACACAACAGAAAAACTTGCACACATCTTCCGAAGCCCAAATAGAACTTTTTTTAGTTCTTTCTTTGTCATTGAATCTGAAGTGTTAGAAGTGATACAGTTTGACAATTGCTGCGTGAACTTTTAATAAATTTAGCTGTCTGTAGCAAAATGTCTCATGACTGTATGAAAACTGTTTCATGACTGTATGAAACTGTTTCACCTTTATGTTTTTTTTTTTTTTTCCAAATTGGATCTGAATGGCTAAAAGTGATACAGTTTCACAAGTGGTTGCTGAGATAGTCAGGATAATTTCAACTGTTTCTGTGTTAAGTTAGCTATGTGATACAGTTAATAATTGTGTCAAACTGTTTCACAGTTGTGTTTTACTGTTTCTTTGTTATTGAATCTGACTAGTTAGAAGTGATACAGTTTCACACGGGGTTGCTGAGGTAGTGAAGATAATTTCAACTGTTTTTATGTCAACTTAGCTATCTGATACAGTTAATAATTGTATGAAACTGTTTCACACTTCAAAAAGGGACAAAAATAAAAGAGAGTTGCTGTAAAATTTAAACCTTCTGAAACTGTCATTACATAGATAGTGAGTACAACAAACAACATCTAGAACAAACAACATCCAGAACAAACAACATACTAAAGTAGACACGGTTACTACTTCAAACATAAATATAGAAACATCACAAAAGAAACAGAACTAATGGTTGGGATTGGCAACTCGTAAACGACGCTTTATGGCGCCTTTTCTCTTAGCAAGATGCCCAGGATTTTCACATGCGCTCACTGCATCTAAATCAATCTTCCTTTTGCCATAATCCCAAAGCAGCGTTGCAAGACGGCCACGGTAAAGATCTATATCAAAATCAGGCACACTTGTGATATCAGTCTCAGAAATAAAGTACTCCGCATACGCCATGACAAACATTCCACAATCCCTGAAACAGTGACAAAAATAGGAGAAAAGATACAATTAGTAATTCTGAAACAGATGTGATTCAGATACAGGGAAAAGAAAGGGAAAAGAAACATACAGGGAACCATGACTCTGTTGCGGAAGGTCTGGAACAAAGAAAAACCCAAAAGAATCATCTAGATTTGCATCAGCATATGCTTCACTCGTAAGAATATCAATGTCGGGCGTTGACTGGTAAAATTCGGTCAGTACAAGATACCGTGGCAACAACTCAGCAATCTTTTCAACAACTTCAACAACAGCTGCATTATGACGAGTACCCGCACCACTCATTGAATCGTATATCCCAATGGACCTATCCTTGAATGATACTACACCCAACACCCAATGACACAGAGACTTTATGTTAATCGGGAGCAGAACATAGTCAACCTCTACCCAAAGCACATTTCCAAGGATCTTGCAGCCTCTAATGTAGCCATCAACAGAATCAACATCAGAAAGTGCTGAAACATCCTTGCCACTATTCACATACTTGTCATAGACAATCTCGATCATCGTTTT
This sequence comes from Petunia secreta, assembly GCA_029990175.1. Classification (NCBI taxonomy): domain Eukaryota; kingdom Viridiplantae; phylum Streptophyta; class Magnoliopsida; order Solanales; family Solanaceae; genus Petunia; species Petunia secreta. The sequence continues at coordinate 56,716,100 of JARKIP010000024.1, read as the reverse complement.
AAACCAACAATCAGTAGTAGTGAAGGATAATTCAGTCTTCGGTCGATACTTTCCTTGCTTACGCAACTAGTAGAAAACAACATTAAGATGTTGTAACATTGAAAAAAATATTAATGATATAAATAGATGATACATTACAGAAACAATGAAGAAACAAACAAAATTACAGTAACAGATACACCGAGAAAGAAAAACAAACAGTATAGGGGCATATGCACACACACAAATATAAAAGAAACAGAAACACACCCTCACACAGTAGAAGAAACAGAAAAGATACAGTAAAGATACAAAACACACAAAGACTAAAAGGAAAAACAAAATAAACTTACTGAATCCTGCAACGCATGACCACCATGCAACAGAATATAGAACCACATTCGAGTTGACACAGTTTCGACTCCGAATTGAAACTCATATGGAAGTATATTGTCAGTTTTGGAATAGGCACAAATCCTAAAAATATACACCAAAACAAAAATGAATTAAAAAAATATCAACATGATAAATGATACAATAAACAAGCATTGAAGGGGAACAAACCTTCCTTTTTTCCGCTTAGCAAGATCATCAACAAATGATACAAACCGATTTAATAATTCTTCATCAACATCCTCTGTGATGGGAACACAAAATGGATGCCTTTGCAACATCAAAGGTTTGGGCGAAATATAATTGGCACTAGCACCAGAAGCAAACTCACGCAGAAAAGGTGAAACATCATATTTACCAGGACGCTTCACCCTTACCAACGCCTGTGATGGTGTACTAGTATCCGCACGTGGGCTAGCATCCTTGTTCTCATGGTCACTAACCAACATAATATCAGAAACATCAGCATCGTGCTCAATGAGCTCTTCATCAGCAACAGTATCATGAGACATTTCAGCAACCCAAGCACCATGCTCTGCAGCAACAGTATCAGAAGCATCTTCAGCAACACTGGGACTAGGATCTGCAGCAATAGTATCAGCAGGCATTTCAGCAACCCTAGCACCGTGCTCTGCAGCAACAGTATCAAAAGGATCTTCAGCAACACTGGGACTAGGATCTGCAGCAACAGTATCAGTGGCTGCTTCAGAAACAGTGGCACCAGGTTGTCCAGCAACAGGGTTGATTTCAAATTGTTTCTTCACATTCTTAATGGTGTCGGCAATGTTACGGTCCATCTCTGCAAACTGCTCGGGCGTCCAATTATCAAAGAAATCATCCGATATAAAAGAAGGTCCGGCAATATCTTTCTTAGAAAATGAAGCACCATCAACTGAATAACCTTTAATAAACTAATACAAAAAAAAAAAAATTAACGTCAGAAACAATGTACAAATATATAATACAGTTTACAAACAAGGGAGAAACAAAAGGCTTAAATAACATAGAGAAAAAAAAAAGGTAAATGCACGCACCTCATCAGGTTTAGGAGTCTTCAGAAAATCTTGGCTGAAATTCAAACCAAGGTCGAAGTTTGGGAATTGCAATGAAGGGGTCAAAGGAACCTTGGTTGAAACTGTTGCAGCCATTGGAACACGTTCTCTAATAACAACTCTTTCAACATGACTGCCTCCACCATCAACAGACAACACAGTAACATCTTTTCCGCTGCCGCTTGCTACATTAATCGCTCCACCAGTAGCACATGGCTAAAAAAATAAAACGAAAAATAATTGGTAGATGTACAAATTCATTGGCTTGTTAAACTGTTTCGAGTTGAAACTATCTGTAGCTGTTTGTATCTAAAAGTATCTAGTTGTTTCAACATAAATGAAATAAGCTACATACCGTAACATTAGCCGTACCAACATTTAAACTGTCTGTATCACCAACATCGGATTGAAACTTTTCTGTAGCATCAACATCATCAGAATTGAGCTTCTCTGTATCACCACTAGCAGGTGGTGTCCGTGGTGAACCTTGACGATTATCTGCACCACTTTGAGTGCCCTGTATAAAAAAAAAAAAAAAAAAAAAAAAGGTAATTGAAACGAACATTACATCAACAAGAAACAATAAACAGTTTCTTCAACAATTAATACCTGTCCTTGCGCAAGTAGCTTAATTGCATCAACAACTTTTCTAAGCTCCTCACCAAAGAATTCCTTGACATTATTAAACTGATCATCAACCTTCAAAAGAAACAAAGGAAAAACAATATGACAATAATTCTAACTGTTTAAACAAAGTAAAAACACATAAACACAAATAATCCTCACATGACCCTTTAATAACTCCAAATCATTGCTAAGCTGAAACAAAAAACAAAAACTGTATCAGAATGTGCCAAAAAACAGTATCACAAATATTCAAGTGACTGAATGACTCAATATTAAAAACTAAACATACCTTCTTAACTGAGTGAGTCAATATGTCAATCTTAGCATCATTTTCATACAGCGGCGCAGGTTTCGACTGTGCCTGCTTTGCAACTGTTTCAGGAGGAATGTCGACAAAAGCGGCAGAAGAGGAGGGACCAGACGCTACACGGTGGAGCAAAATATCATCCTCACTAGAATCTTGCATAGCATCCACAACAGGTGCGACCGTATCATCCATCAACTCAAATCTGGCCAACTCAGCAACAGTTGGCTGCATAGGCCGGAAAACAGGCTGCACCATACGTAACAGTACACAAATCAATGAAAACAAATACAAAAACAGATACAAAAATATGCAAAACAGAAAAATGAAGAATGAAACAGATACAATAGAAATGAAACAGATACAATAGAAATGAAAACAGATACAAAACAATGAAAGTATACCTTGTTCACTGGGTCCTCTAAAATCTTACAAATTGTCTTATACTTTGAAAGACTACTCGTCACTTTCCAGTTCAAGATACGAGGACTTCGACTCCTAACGCGCATAGCTACTGATGACGGAATGTTTGTCCAACACTCATAAAAACATACTTGCAACGCAGAAGCCAAACCTACCACCCGAAAATATGTACTAGTAGTTTTAACCTTCTTGTGAATACTATCAAACAATTCTTTGAATGAATCAATACCCCATGGATAGTCATTGTAAAGACCAGACTCAACCAAATCGAAGTATTTCTTAGATACAGTTTGAACATCAGATACCGACATCACAAAATTCACAATAACATATAGAACTGCAATCTTAACAGCATCCTCATCACCAATCCACTTCCGTTGAATAAAAGCATTCTTAATATCTACATGAGACACCTTCTCCACAGTCGGGAAGTAACTACTCATCAACCGATTTGGACCACTCGTATCAAGAGAACTTAGAGTATCGCCAGAGCACTTTAAACCAGACACTACTGCAAACTCACGCAATCCAAATTGCAAACGTGAACCATTGACACAAACCTCAAACGTACAAGGCGTGGAGGACGCAATCTCACGCACCAGCAAAGACCGAAGCAACTGATTTTGAACGGGCAAACTTTCTAACTGTAACAAATAACCAAAACAGGTCTTTTTGAACATTCCCAACTGCACAGGGCTTAACACATCCTTCAAATTCGTTCCAATATCACCATCCGTAATTAGACGTAGATGAAACTCTTTCCAATAAAAATTCTGCGGAATATAAAACGATACAGCCTATAAAGGAAAAAACAAACTCAGTTAAAAAACAGTAGGTACAATACAGAAACATTAAAAATCAATGCAGAAACAAGAAAAGACACAATAAAAAACACTACAGCACACAATAAGCAAAAGTAACATACAATGATACAATCAACAAACAAGAAAAGACAGAAACAGTAAAAAAACATACAGAACCAGTACAAAAACAACAGCAACAGTAAATAAACTACAGCAACAGGAAAATGGAAGTCAAAAACAGTAAAAGACACAGATACAAGAACAACAAAAAGCCTACCGAACCAGTAAAAAAAGCTACAGCAACAATAAATAAACTACAGCAACAGTAAAATGCAATTCAGAAACAGTAAAACACACAGATATAACAATATATGCTAAAGAACAACGAAAAGCCTACCAAAGCAATACAACACAGTAAAAGGCACAGATACAGTAAATATGCTAAAGAAACAATAAATACACTAAACAAATACTAAATACACTAAACAAACAAGTAAAAAACTACAGAAACAGGTAATAACATACAGAAACAATAAAACACACAGCAGAAACAGAAAATCCTTTTTGGCTATCAATCTGGGATGCTTCAGGAAAAAAATTTTCAAGATTTTTCAGGTAATTAATAAATTATTATCAGCGCTTAAATACACTAAATAAATACTAAATGCACTAAACAAACAAGTAAAAAACTACAGAAACAATAATAGTAACATACAAAAACAATAAAACACACAGCAGAAACAGAAAAAACTACAGAAACAATGAAACACACAGCAGAAACAGAAAAAACTACAGAAACAATGAATACACTTTAGAAACACTAAATTACAAAAAATGCAACAACAAAAAACAAATTAATAATTTGATACAAAAAACAGAAATAGAAATAAAATTACCTGTAATGCCACATCAGCCAACACAGAAATCCGACTTTTCTTCAACGGTTGAGCATCTTTTTCAAAATCATCATCAGCATCAACCAAAACTTTAGCTTTACCTTTACCCGTAGCAGGAGAGGTAGACGACCGCGTCACACGCTTCAATTGTTGCGGGGTTTCTTTGCTTAAACACAGGAACTTTTACCTTTAAAACTGATTTCGACCCAATTTTATTTACATTTGTATCATGTTTCGTTTTACTCCTAAGTTCCCTAGAACTAGAAGACGAACTAGAATTAGACATTGAAATGAAACCCTAAAATCAAACCCTAAAAAATGGAAAAAACTCGAAATTTAAACACTGCAAATCAGTTACGAAATGCTTCACAAACAGATATGATAGTGGAGAAAGTGGGGAAGAAAATGGGAGAGAAAAAGTAGGGAGAAACGGTTGAGAAACACGAATGATACAAAGGCAGGGGAGAGAAACAACGCTGAAACAGTGGAAAAAACGGGAAAACTGAGAAAATAAGGAAATTAGCACAAATTTTGTCAAAATTACAAAAACGCCCCCAAACAGTACCAAAATAAAGAAATAAATAAAACTAGCAATATTTTTTGACATAATATGCTATATTTGTAATTAACTTGCGTTTTTCTCTATTTAGGGTTATTTTGCTAAAATATTGTTATGTTTGGTAATTAAGTGCTAAAACTTGTACTTTTATGTAAAAATTCCTAAATTTTATTACATGCCTCATGTAAACTAACAGTGGTGGAAGCACATGGTGTGAAGTGTACATATACTAATATTTTGCTCAATTATTATACTAAGGACAGTTGACTGTGAGGACAAAGAGTACTCGTCTTATGTTTCCTTTTTAGGGAATTTTCAAAACTAGGCACCTCTCAACACAAAATTACAAATGAGAGGCCACATTTCATCCATAGCACCCCTTTATTTTTACATTACACAACATATCACCCCTTATTTTCAAAATTACACAACATAGCACCCATTTAAACTAAAACCCTAGGAACCACTCCCTCACCCTCCCCCACCACTGCCCCACCACCAGGAACCGACCTGCCACCGCTGCCGCCCCGGAAAATCAAAAATTCACCGGATTTATTTATTTTATTTGTGGATTTGTTTAAATAATTATTATTTGATAATTTTATACACCTAAATCTATCAAAATAATAAATTATACATGTAAATACATATAAAATTGTGTATGCAAGAGGGAAAATACAAAAATATACACAAATAATATAAATTTTATACAAAACATCCATAAAAGTGCACGAATCTGAAATTTATACTATTTTATTCATTGTTCATACACGCATATACAGCTTTATACAAAATTTACAATGCATAGAATGTGTTTTATACACTGTTAATGCGTACATATACAGATTTATACATTTTTATACAGGTTTACAGAATTGTATAAACTTGTATAAAAATGTATAAAAGTGTATAAACTCGCAAAACTGACTTTAAACAGTACTTCAGGCAGTTTTTATACAAAAGCTTAACAAACATCCCAGATCTATACAGTTTTATACAAGAAAAATACTAGATCTAAACATTAAACAAAAGTTTTAATAAAAAACTAGTAGATCTCAATGAATTTTTATGATAAAAGTGAAGAAAAAAAAGAAACTCGATAAATAAACTCCTCACCGGAGTTTGGATCGGATTATACAATGAAAATCAACATTGCTATTCAAAAAGCAAAAAAAAAAAAAAAAACGAAAAGAAGAAGAAGAAGAAGAAGCTGCGGCGGCGGTGGTGGTGGTGACGACCTCGGCGACGGCGACATCGGTGGTTTGGAGGAGAGGGGATGATGGTGGGGCAGTGGTGGAAGAGTGGGGGGGGGATTATGTGTAATGGGGAAGAGAGGAGAGAAAAATGGGAAGGAGGGAAGGAGGAGAGGAAAAATGGGGGCTAGGGTTTTTTTTCTTTATAAAGGAGGTGCTATGGAGTGAAAGAAAAAATAAAAAAAAAGGGAGGGGGTGCTATGTCATGTAAGGTAGCAAAATAGGGGTCTTTTTTGGTAATTTTCATGAGTGGGGTGTCTCTCCATGTAATTGTCCCTTCCTTTTTCATGGCGTGTGCAAGTTCATATTCTACCAAACATTTCTTCTTCTTTATTTTGTCCATTTGAATTTTGCCTTTAGGACAAAGAACACACTCATCTTTACCCAATCATGTTTTGTGTTTCTCTTTCTTTTTCTAATTTTAATTTTTAAATGCTAACCTTATGTGACGTTGCAACGTATAGCAATTTGATTGTTCGAATCAATTATCATATATTCATCAAAAAATATAATGATAATAATACTATGTGCCAGCATCGAGCTAATTGATGGGTCGATCCCACATCACGAGTGTTGAAAAACTCAATCTCTTTAGATTATAATGATAATTTACATCTTAAGAAAATGGGATTTTTAGACATATATACAAAAATACATCCCTAATTACACAAAATAGCAATATTTTTAAAATTACCAAACATAACAATATTTTTTTATCACATTTCTTCAATAATCATCACATCTCATTTTTGATAACTACACTTACACCCTACTCTCCAAAAAATCCTAAAACACTTTCTCCCACTTACTCCCCAAACAAACAGCCGCCACCCCCACCCCCACCCCCACCCCCACCCCCTACCATCTCCAACGCCATCATCCTCGATCCTCCATTCAACCTTTTCTCCATCTCTTACAACAAACAGAATATCCGTCTTCTTCAATCCTCTTAACCCATCTCCGGTCAGTTCGCTGGAAAATCTAACCAAGGGCACACTCCGTCGGATCTTCTCTTCGTACAGACGCTGGTATGGGCCTTCCCCGTCGGATCTTAGTGAAATGGCATAGATCTGGTTTTCCCCCTTCTTTTCTCCTTATTTTCTATTTCTTTCTCGTCGTGTGAGCATGGAGTCACCGGCGTTTCTGTTACTTCTGGTGGCTATAGTTATTCCCGATCTGCGATGGAATGAAGGAATGAGATGGGTAACGATAGAACTTTCGGCTAAACAGCGGTGTAGCTTCAATAGTGACAGTAATGCTTCAAGGATTCTTATTTTGGAATGGATTGGGATGAATGCAATGCTGATATTTGTATTGGGAGCACAAGGCATCTTTGCTGGTTTCATTTGTATAGTCACAACATGATACAGTCTGAAACTGTTTCTGTTTCTTTGGAATTGTTTCATTTTTGTTCCATTTCTGTTTCTTCAGAATTGTTCATATTTCGTTTCTGTTTCTGTTTCTGTTTGTACAGATTTGTCTGAATAATAAATTTGAACTCTTATTTTCTATTGCTCACGACTGATGGCGTTGAAACAATATGATACAGTTTGAAATATCGTTGAAACATTGAAACAATTGTTGCAACAGTTTGATACATCTGAAACGATGTTGAAACAGTATGATACATCTGAAACGACATTGAAACAATCTGAAATAACTGTTGAAATAGTCTGATACGGTCTAAAACGGGAGTTGATACAGTGTAAAACAATATGATACAGTCTGAAATGGGACTTGATACAGTTTAAAACAGTCTAAAACGAAGTTGATACAGTCTGAAACGAGACTTGATACAGTTTAAAATAGTCTGATACAGTATGAAACAACATTGAAACACTATGATACAGTCTGAAACAGTCTGATACGGTCTAAAACGGGAGTTGATACAGTTTAAAATAGGCTGATACAATCTGAAACGGGGGTTGATACAGTTTAAAATAGTTAGATACAATGCTGAAATGAACCGAAACGGTACAGAAACAGTTTGATACGGTGCAGAAACAGTTTGATACGGTGCAGAAATAGTTAGATAAAGTGCTGAAATAGTTGATACAATGCAGAAATAGTGAGATTCAACGAGATACATTGAGGATGGATGAGGAAAAGTGAAATTGGAGAAAATAAGAGGAGTAAAAGTGAAATTGGGAGAAATGGTGGGAGGAAAAGTAAAATAGGAGGAAATGGGAGGAGCAAAAGTGATAGTGGGGGAAATAGAAAGAAAAATGTAAGGGTTTGGTATGTTATGGGAAAATATTGCTATGTTTTTGCTATGTTTGTAATTATCTTGTGTTTTCCTCTATGTAGGGTAATTTTACTAAAATGTTGCTATGTTTGGTAATTAAGCTCTAAAACTTGTACTTTTATGTAAAAAAATCCTAAGAAAATTGATAAAAAGTTTTACTACGAGCTAGATAGGTATCATGAGTCATGTTTAATAATTAGCCACTCACCTCCAACCCCCGTCTTGGTCACCCCCACCACCCCCAAACCACACTGCCCCACCCCCAACAGTGCCTCTCAACCCCCGCTCCACCCCAAGATCTCCTGACACGACTCGAAATCTGGTTAGGCAGTGCGGGCACCCGACATCCTCCCCTAGGCCCGTCGGGCGAACCCTTACCAATTAAATTAGGAAAATAAATATAATTATTCATAAATAAGGACAAGACTTAAAACAAAAATACAGATATACTGATACCTCTAAGCTGTACAAAAGAAATTATAGCTGACTACCCAACATACTAGATTTAGAGCTATCCAGACTAGACATCTAAGAGTACAAAAGAAGACAGAAATACCTCCTGAAGGGAGCAAAATGCAACTGAAATAATAATCAATAAATTGGTGGCCATCCGGAATAAAAGCTGGCTCACCCTGACAGTTGAAGTCGTCTTCGCTCCTTCACAACGTGGCGAACTCAATCCTGGAGCGAACCTGCCGAAACGAAATAGAGAGACAAGAAACAAACAATAAACAAGGGTGAATCAAAAGGACCCAATAAGTGGGGCAGACTAGCCACCTCAAATAATAGAATAGCTAGCCAGGGAGAAGAAACAGATTAACCAAATTCCTCTTATTTAAATTATAAAAAGGCAGAGCCAGATAAAAACCGGAAACACGTATGAAACCATAAACTCAACCAGGAATACGAGCCAGAAATATATCAACAAATAAGCAATGCACGTATAAGCAGAACAGTAGCTATGTACCGCAAGTCTACACAATGGTATGAAAAGAAATGAAATGAAATGAGATGAAATGAAATCTGATGCAAAGGGTCACATGTGCCCGTCATCCCATCTCGAAGCGGAATACTCCTGCATTCGAGGGGAATCCAATCTGATAACCAACTGGAGCGGAATACTCCTGCTCCTAGGGCGGAATACTCCTGCACCCGATATAATATAAACCAGAGGCGGAATACTCCTGCACTCTCTTGGGGTAGAAATACTCCTGCACCCGATATAATGTAAAGTTGAGGCGGAATACTCCTGCACTCTCCTGGGACGGAATCCTCCTACCCTCAATATGATACAATGGAGCGGAATACTCCTGCACTCTCCTGGGGCGGAATCCTCCTACCCTCAATATGATACAATGGAGCAGAATACTCCTGCTCCTGGGGTGGAATACTCATACCCTCAATATGATACAATGGAGTGGAATACTCCTGCTCCTGGGGCAGAATACTCCTGCACCCAATATGATATGCAATGGAATGCATATGAATGACATATAATGCATATGAATGCAATGTGATGCAATAATAACCCTTACCGGCGCCGGACTCTCATCGACAGCCGGGAAGTAGATGCCAACTCACAGCCAGAGTACAATGCTCAGATCCTCAATGCAATACCAACAACAGGACATAACATATAATATTAATGTAAATCCAAAGCTAAGGCGTAAGGAGTACGCCTATCGGCAGCTACAGACGTAAGGAACACCTGGTAGAAAATCCACGAGGCCAGGTGCCTCCAAAGAAATGGATATAAACACTTACCTCTTCCAAAAGTTAGTACAGCTAATCAACAACTGCTTTATCCTTTGGTTTCCTTGCCAAACGATCTCACTCTATTCAATAAGCAGAAAAATATATCAATTTAGGCTAAAGGCTTCATTTCTCACATCTTAGGGCAATCCGGTTAGGAACCTGATACCCTATTCGCATATGCAATACGCATGCCATGCCTATGTACAGGGTTTAAGGTCACATAACCAAACCCCAAATAAATTACATTTATATGTTGTTCATAACTCACTGAGTACGAATATATAATCAATTTCATTATCGGGGTCCAATTGACCCTTTAAACTATCAGTTGAACTTATTAAAACGATGTCTAATATCCCAATTTTAACTGTTAAAATATATTCAAACATACGTAATAAACTCAAATAATGAATTAACATCATTACCTAAATGTTTCGGGATGAAAATACTATTTTTCCTCGGCCCTTTTCGCATTTTCTGACATTTTTTTTCTTCTGCGAAATCTATTTCATTTTCTGTTTCTATTCTGTTCGATTCTTGCTCCTGTTTCTGCTTTCCCCATTCTAATTAAGCTAAGGGATATATACTTATATTAGCCCCCACCGCCTTAAATTATGTTTTGTCCTTTTCCTTTTTTTTTTCTTTTAAGATTCGCTGCTACGGTAAAAATTAAAACGGTATCCTATGATATTCGAAATAATTCCAACTTTTGCATACAAGTTAAAAAAATATATGTAACATATTTCCGAAGGCGGATCTCAAATCGAACTCTCGAAACTCAAGATGCAAATTTAAATTAAAAAAATCAAATTATTTAACTTTCGGCATTTTAGCGGAAACTAGCCGAACAACACCGAAATTTACCTTCGAAAAATCATAAAAGTCACAAATAATCATAAGAATCTAACGGCGCTTTCGGATTTTGAATCGGAGCTCATTCGCCAAAACCGAGCTCGAAAATCTCTTTTTAATATTTATCGACAATAAAAACTGAAACTTTTTTCCTATACCTACCAAACGAGGCCTAATTTTGCTCAAATTTTACAGATAAGTCTCAATGGACCTTACAAATATTTTAAAATTATCGACACGCCAATCGGAGTCCTAACTTCCGAAACGACTGACCGAGGTCGTTTCACCTCCTTCTTCTGGAGCTTCAGAGTAAAAATGAACGCAAAATCAGAGTTTTATAGTTATTTGATTTTTGATCGTGGAATTGAATTTCCCTCTAGCTATAATTATTTGCTAGAGGACTTGTTTATCTGGGTCATCAGCTGTTTTTGTTTGTTCTGTTTAATATAACTTGCTCATATATACAATCCCAGCTTCTTATTACTTCTTTTACTTGGAGAGTATTTTTTTCTTTCTTTCTGATGCTAATTTAAATTAACCTAATATTTTTACATATGGAATATTCATTTTTATTAGTGAATAGTCGAGGCTGAAAAAACTCAAAACTAAACACACTATGATAAAGATGAAACAAATCAGGCAACAATTAAAAATGGACGATAATTCCAAAATCATGTAAATGACATACAGTGAAATAAAATAAAGCTAAACTCAGTAGATGAATACCATGATACAACTAGTAATTCAACCAATATAAGCTTCTTTCCTCGGCTGATTCAGCTGGTAAAACTCCTTCAGATCTGTGAAGGACATAGATACATTAGTACGCTGCAACCTTCTAACTAATGGTTTTGAAAATAAATAAATAAATATATATATATATAAAATCATCCGAAAAAAGCTTAATCTCATGGCGCCACTGATACTATTTCAATTTGGTTTGAACTAATTTTGCTTATTCTTTTATATGTCATAACAGATGTTCTGTTATCTCAAAGGAGTGGACTATGAAGATGGAACATCAGCATTGCAGCTTCCAACTAAGGGTGTTCACCTGAAACCGAAAATCGATTCAAATCGAAAGAAAAAACCGACATTCTTTAGGTTTGGTTTGGTTTTTATTTTTAATTTAAAAACCAATATAATTTGGTTTGGTTTTGGTTTAAAACAAAAAATAATCGAAAAAACCGAACCAAACCGACTATATAAATAGTATCCAAAAATTATAATTAGAGATACAATTATGTGTGTTTTTATGAATTTACACCATATGTTAATTTTTTTTTGTTTTTTGTTTTTTTTGCTCTTTTGAATTCTAGTTTTGTTCCTCATTTTTTATATAATTTTTGTATTTTTTATTTTAGTTTGCATTCTAGTCTTTATTTTGACAAGTCAAACAATCTACTGTATGTTAAAAATAATTTATCTTGTAGTCTTCCATTGTCGGCTAATTCAATATCAACAAGATATCTTGGCAAATGACATCTCTTCAATTTTTCAAACACGAAAAAAATCATTGTAAGAAGTTTAATTAAGTTAATTGAAATGGTAAAATGCTTGTATATATAATCAATTTTTGGATGAAGCTACATATATAGCTCTTGATTACATAAATAGTTTGTTCTTTTTTAGAGTGTACTTGGTGTGGATGTGTCATGGTGGAATATAGTCGCTCGAATATGTGTTTGATTCTTGGAAGTGTATGTTACAAATTTAGTCAGGAAAAAAACCAATAAAAAATCGAACAACATGAAATAACCGACAAAAACCGAACAAGTGCAAAACCGACTTAATTGGTTTGGTTGTGGTTTAAGTATTTGAAAATCCGAATTAATTGGTTTGGTTATCTTTTAAAGGAAAACCGACTCAACCCTACCCATGAACACCCTACTTCCAACCATCAGTACTCTTTCCCTAAATTGATATATGAAGCTTACAAATTTGGGACGGCGTGTTTAAAAGCTATCCGTGATATGGCTTGAGCAGATAACAGTTATTAAAATGTGGCTAGTTTTTAGATTGAAAGAGACTTTACTTCAGTCCACCTTTGATTGGTAAAGGCTAAAGCTGAACGTATCCTCAATTTCGTTGATAGTTCCTAATTTTCAAAGTGAAGAGTAAATAAGTGTAACAGAAGAAGTTTCAAGCTCAGACAGGGTGTCGAAACTATAGCTAGTGCAGAAAGAAACATGTTTAACTTTAGTTGCATTGGATCAATGACATACCTGTTATTATTCTACTTGTGGACGACGACCTCGAAACCAGAAGTTCCCGAATTTTCAGAAAATGCTTCCCTGACATCCATGGCTGACTTGGCAAGTACTTCATTGCATGATATTATCTCAACTGATTTCAGTGAGGAGGCATCTTCAAAACGAGAAGGGATTTCTTTAAGATGTCGACATCTGCTCAGCACCAAGTGTTCAAGGCATGGAAAGGCATCATCTGAGACATTCAATTCTGAAAAAGAAGGACTTTGAAGTTTCAAGAATCTGAGTTGAGGGAACTGCTCATTAGTCACTTCCCATACTTTGGAATTAATGGTTACTTGTAGCAGTTTGAGTACCTCAAGTCTGGGGAGGGTTGCAACTTGATCAAGGCTATGTATACCACTATTGAATAGTGTTAATTTCTTGAGAATTTGTGGGAAGTTTAGCTGAATGGCCTTGATCCACTGCCGACCAGAGGAAAATTTGAGCATTTCAAGCTTTGCAAGATTGTTAAATGCAGGGAACAAGTTATTAAATTTCAAAACTTCACATCTCAGTTTCTGAAGATTAGGTGTATTTGCCAAGATATTATCCGCATCTTCCACAGAAGAAAACCGTGCCGAGGAAAGCGTCTGCAAATTAACCATTTTTGAGGGACTTCCCAGAAACTCCTGAACATTGCATGAAGTGAATATAGCATGATTGTATATGTGCAGATGTCGCAGCTTGACCATCTTCCAAAGGGTGTCTGGTAATGATACTCGTCCTCCAATTCCTTTAACTATCATAGTTTCTAAATTCAAAAGATTGGCCAAGAACGATAATGAAGAATCTTCAGCAGTCCTAATAGCAACATATCTCAAACAAGTTAATGCTTCTGGGAAAGAATCAATTAAAGTGAACTCCAAATCTAACACCCTCAGAAACATGAAGTTGTTAAAAGTGTATGATGCACGGTCTATTGAAGATAATACAATATTTTTGGACTCCCTGAAGCGGAAAGATGGTACATGTGAGCAAATCGAAGTCCATTCTGCAACATTAGCACCTTGAGAATAAACAGATAAGCGTCCTCGAGTGTGATGCTTGAAACTAGAAGGATCCATGCCTTTGTACCTGTTAGTGGGGAAATTAGTGTTGTTAGAACCATTAAAAACAGATATATTGTTTCAAGGAAAATGAATTGCTAGCTTTTATTACCCTTTTATCCATTCTAGAAAGTTCTCCACCTTGGCTTTCTTTCTACAAAAATCAAGCATCAAGTCATGAATGCGGCATGCCTTGATTTTACCATCAGAGCTCTTCTTAGCAACCATCACGAGGTTTCTCCCAATAAGATTCTCCAAGTAACATCTTGCAGTATCCTCTGAGAGCTTCTCTCTATGCGTATTTACGAAACCCTCAGCTGTCCACAACCATATTAATTTGAGATGTGGATCTGTTCGTCCTCCAAAAATGCTCCAAAATATAAGAAACAAGGTTTCAAATGATAAGGTAAATTCTGATAACTAAGATCTATAATATCCTCCGACTTAGACTGGATATGTGGACCTAAATTTGTTGCTACTTGTTCCCAACAATGTTTTTCCTTCTCCATTGTTTCGAGAATACCTGCTACCAGGACAATTGAAAGAGGTAGCCCTCCACATTTCTGCACTATCTTTTTCCCAGTATCTTCTAAGACAAGGGGACAACATTTTCCATTGAACACCTTTTTCTCCAATAACATCCAACTTTCATCCAAAGTAAAAAGTCGAAGAAAATGGGGATCACTAACAAGTTTAGCATGGGAGGCAACATCAGCAAGCAGAGTTGTCAAAATGATTCTGCTTCCATTATTAGCATCATAGAAGCAAGGTTTCAGATCATCCCATGCAGTTGTTTCCCAGACATCATCTACGAAGATAAGGTATCTCTTGGCCAATAGAAGTCTGCGTAGCCTGTCTGCTAATTCATTCTCTGGTGTTTTATCACTTATGACTGTATCCTTCACACCACGTAGAATGGCTAGTAACAAGTCCTTTCGTGCATAACTTTGAGACACACAACATTCTGCGCGAATATCAAAATGAGAGACAACTAACTTATCATGATATAGTTTGTTAGCCAGAGTTGTCTTACCCAATCCGGCCATTCCCACAATTGAGATCACATCTAATATTGATGATCCTCTGATTAGATGTTGTCTTAGTTTGTCCACCACCTCATCAAAGCCTACCATTTCTTCTTTCATGCTTGTAATCCTGGCAAATTGTGAAGTATGAGCGCCAGCAACACAATTGGTATTATGTAATACCAAGTCAGCGACTTCCTTTTCATGAATATCCACTATCTCCCTCGAGAGTTGTGTAGTCTCCTCTACGATTTCCCTGATCCAGCGAAGAAGAAACCACTGAGGAACGTCTTTGTTTATACAAGCAATAACAATATGTTCCACCTCAAGTGCCTTAGCAATCACCTGCATTGCAAAATTTTGAGATCCATCATGCTGTTTCTGGAAGTGCTGGAGTTCCTTCTGAATTGTCTGAAGTTGGCTCTTTATACAAGCATGTGAATCAGAATAGCGGCCTAGGAAATCCTTCAATTTGTCTAGAATGATATCAATAAATCCTGGTCCATCAATCTTAGGTAACTTGGACTGAAATGTCTTTCGAAAGATAAGGTAGATCCCTTCCTGTACACTCTGAATGTTGGCTGAGAAATCAAGAACCGGCACTTGGTTTAACCCTGGCACATCCATGTCTTCCTTTTCCTCCATGCAGTCATACAAGGAGGAAACTAGAAGACCTGCATCAATAATTATGTCAATATCTTGAAGAAGAAATGTAAGGTCCTTCATTGGTAGATTGATGAGATTGGCTCTCAAGATGATGAGCATCTCCTGAAGGATAGACTTTTGATCCTTCAAATCAAGTATCTCTTTGTTCATACTAATAATTTGTAGCTCTTCCAAGTGATGAATAAGAGTCTCCAGAAAGCCAGCTTCACAATCAGCAACATACTCAATTTGTCCTGATTGTTCTGATTTTAGAGCTTGCAGGAAATCAACACAGATCTTCCGGATACATTGTTGAATGGGCTGCATCAGTATTTGCAGGTCAGAAAATGAAACATCCATTTTAATTTTGGCCAAGGGTCGTTTTCCTTTGTTGTGGTCGGGAAAATTCAACCAGACAACCATCGCTGCATGTCCACCCACGACTAAAACGTGGGTAAAGAAAGTATGTTGGATTTGAGGATCTGTGCATATGTCCGAAATGAAGTAGACAAAATTTTTTAAAAACTTCAACTCCTTTACAACCTCTTCCATTTGTCTCTGAGATGAACAAGGAGCATAAATCTGCAGTAAATCAATGAGATTCCTTACAACAGTACGAATAAATTTCTTCACAAATTCGGGAGTAGTATCCTTGTAGAAGGGAAGTGGTAATGATTTTTCAGGAAACGAGTATTTTTCTTTCATTTCTACCTTAGTCATCCAAATCTTCGTTAGCACAACCTCCGTCGAGTAGTTGGGAGTATACGGCCTGATTTGGTCTGCAGCATACTGAAAAATAGTTCGGACGCCCTGTATAACATCTAACATGCTGCAATCATTTGTGAAGCTTTGTAAGCTAAGAAAAATATCCATGACTTTGAACTCCCTTTCAAGAACCTTAATTCGGTCCTCTGTTTCCACTGACACGGGGTGCCCATAATAATCAATATCCTTTTGCCAACGAGCAAGGGGATGATTTTCCTGTGGACATAAATATTCGTATGAAGACATCACAATTTCCCTCTTTCAAGAAAGTTTGTGATAACAGAAATACAACTACAAGGGGTTAAAAAATAGTACTACTAGCTGCTGATGATGAGATTCAGTTCTTTCAAGTTGTGGAGCAACTTGGGTTCTCACTTTGTAAAACCGAACACACTCACACGAGAGAAATAATATTTGGGTGAAAACTCTTGCTTTCATTGATGAGGGGAGTCCCCTATTTATACAAAAGAAACCTAAAGAACCTAACCCTAAACCTAACTTAGGGACCAAGTAAACCTAACGGGCTTGGCCCATTATACAATTTACATAACTAATCCATAACTAATCTATTTACAATAATCTCTATTTACAATACCCCCCTCAAGTTGGAGCGTGAGGGTTCCTTACGCCCAACTTGTTAAGGAAGAATTCGAACTGGGTGCGTCCCAGCGCCTTCGTAAAAATATCAGCAAGTTGCGTGGTCGTAGGCACATAGCTGGGACGAATGACTCCTCCGATGATTTCATTCCGAACAAAATGACAGTCGACTTCGATATGTTTAGTGCGCTCGTGAAAGACTGGATTCCGAGCAATATGTAATGCAGCTTGACTGTCACACTTCAAATTCATCGGAGAATCGTGATCAATTCCAAGATTCCATAAAATCCCTTTCAACCATTTCAATTCACACACAGTCATCGCCATCGATCTATATTCTGCCTCAGCGGAGGACCTCGACACGATCTGTTGCTTCTTCGTTCTCCAAGATATCGGTGAGTCCCCCAACGACACATACCAACCTGTTAACGATCGACGTGTCAACGGACAGCCTGCCCAATCAGAGTCACACCACCCGTGCAATCTCAGATCACACTGAGAATGAAATACAATGCCTTGTCCCGGACAGCCTTTCAAATATCGAACAACCCTGAGTGCCACTTCCATATGCTCAATACGGGGACTCTGCATGAATTGCGACAACACATGCACACTATAGGACAAATCCGGTCGTGTAAAACACAAGTAAATCAATCTTCCAACCAGTCGCCGATAGCGTTCAGGATCTTTGATAAAACGACCAGACGCAAGTGCCAAGCGATGGTTTTGTTCTATTTGCGTACCAACCGGTTTTGCCCCCAACAAGCCTGTTTCCGATATGATATCCAATGCATACTTCCTCTGACACAGGAAGATTCCTTTCGGAGCCCTTGCCACTTCAACTCCCAAGAAGTATTTCAAGGCACCTAAATCCTTCATATGGAAACATTTCGAGAGATATAACTTAAAAATTCGAATTGCCTTCGAATCATTACCAGATATAATCAGATCATCCACATAAACAAGCACATTTAAATGCACATTTCCCTTCTTCATCGTAAACAATGAGTAATCCGAAAATGATTGTCGAAACCCATATTGCTTAAGTGCAGCAGACAACTTCGCAAACCAACATTGGGGAGCTTGTTTTAAACCATACAATGATTTTCGAAGGCGACACACAGCTCCTCTCCCCGTCATGCGATGTCCCGGAGGCAATTTCATATATACTTCCTCGTGAAGATCACCATGTAAAAATGCATTGTGCACATCCATCTGATGCAATTCCCAATTTTTGGCAGCTGCTACGGCCAGAAAAACTCGGACTGTCACCATCTTTGCAACCGGTGCAAACGTCTCCGTATAATCAACCCCTTCGATTTGATGATTTCCATAAATCACCAACCTTGCTTTGTACCTTTCAATAGTTCCATCCGAGTTGTACTTTATCTTGTATACCCATCGACATCCGAGGGCCTTCTTCCCTTTAGGCAAGGGAACTATCTCCCAGGTTCTGTTCGCTTCCAATGCCTTCAATTCTTCCCCCATGGCTGTTCTCCATTTGTCACTTTTTACCGCCTCCAAATAGGAGGCAGGCTCATGTCCTTGCGTTATAGCTGCAAGAAAACTCACATGTTTCGAAGAGAAATTATCACAATTGACATAGTGTGCTAGAGGATAGGGCTTACCAGAGGGTTGTTGAGAAACAGATGAACAAGCAGACTTTCGAACGCAGGACGATACCCGGTGACTCATATTTTGGACCGTATTAGTAACAAAGTCTCTCAGCAAGGTATTCTCTTTCTTAGTTCGTTTTCCCCGACCCAACTCTTCGGGTTCAACGTCGGGGACAACCGCAGGTTCAGCTTCCGGAGTCACCTCTTCGGGTTCACTCACCGGAGTTACGACTTCGGGTTCAACACTCACCGGAGTCACGCCTTCGGGTTCAACACCCCCCCTTCCTTGCACACTCTCCTCTTCCTCCTCCAATGCAACGGTGACAGAAGCCGTATCTTGTGTCCGTTTTTCGGCATCAGTCTCCTTGGAGGCGAATGGAAATTCCTTTTCGTAAAACACCACATCCCTCGAGAACACAAACTCCTTTGTCTCCAAATCATACATTTTCCATGCTTTCTTCCCATTTGGATAACCCAAAAACACACATCGACGACTCCTACTTTCAAACTTGTCACTTGTTCGTCCTTGATTGCGAGCATAACATAAGCAACCGAACACCCTCAAATGATCATAATTCGGTGTCACACCCATCAAGATATCGTAAGGTGTCTTCCCATTCAACAACTTAGTGGGTGTCCGGTTAATCAAATAACATGCCGTCATCACACATTCTCCCCAGAAGTCAATTGGTAAATTAGCTTGAAAACGCAGCGCCCGTGCCACGTTTAAGATATGTCTATGTTTCCGTTCAACTCTACCGTTTTGCTGAGGTGTCCCCACACACGAAGTTTGGAACAAGATCCCTTGTTCAAGAAAATACCCTTTCAGACTTACAAATTCGGTTCCATTATCACTCCGAACGCACTTAACCCGTTTATTGAATTGTCTCTCCACCATTGCAAAGAAACCCTTCAATTTTTGTCCGACCTCTTTCTTATCAACTAACAGGAAAACCCATACTCCTCGTGAACAATCATCAACAACAGTCAAAAAATATGATGCACCACACGAAGACTCAGTTCTATAAGGACCCCACAAGTCACAATGAACTAAATCAAAAGGTTCAGCAGCTTTATTATTACTCGAAGGAAATACATTTTTAGTTTGTTTTGCCCTAAGGCATACATCACATGCTTTTTCTTCTAAGCTACCTTTCCCACTATCTTCTACAACTGAAAGAGATTTCGTTACTTGCATCGAAGGATGTCCCAACCTTTGATGCCATAAGTCCACCACATCGACCTTCACAGCTTTCACCACGGGTATCGTCCGAAAGTAGTAGAGTCCGTTCTTTTGTTCACCCGCTCCAATCAACTTCCCCGTAGCCCGGTCCTGCATAACACACAAATCATTAGTGAAATTTACATTGCAACCAACTTGGTTAATTAATTGAGACACAGAAATCAAGTTGCAAGTCATTTCGGGCACATATAACACTCCGTGAAGAACCATGTCTTCGTTAAATCTGATGGATCCTTCCTGAGTCGCCATCGTACTGCTTCCGTTCGGTAGACCTACCGGACACTTTGGTATTGTTCGTAAATTCTCCAAAATACTTATCTGACCGGTCATGTGATTTGACGCCCCCGTGTCAATAATCCATGAAGGATGAGTTTTCTTACCGATCGAAGGTTCACTTGTGCTTGCCTTTTCCTTTTTCAGCAAATCAAACAGCATCTGCAACTGATCACCTGTTATTCCGGACAGGTTAGCCTGTCCGGGCACACTCATGTGTCCGTTTTCTCCATTCTCGAGCTCAGCTTGAGCAGCATTTGCTCGATTATTGCCACGTCCCCGACCAGCATTTGAACCAAACTGTTGATGTCCACGACCTCTTCCACCTTTGTTGCCTTCAGCTTTTCCTCTACCACGTCCTCCATTCGAAGTGCCTTGCTTCGGATAATGCACCCACCCCTCCGGATAGCCAATGACTTCATAGCAGCGTTCCGGAGGATGTCCTCCTCGATCACACAAGTGACACTCCTTATAGCCTGTCTTCGGCGGCTGTGATCGTTGTGCAGCAAACGCCGTTACCTCCCCTCGTTCTTCCTGAATTCGTGCCATCCCTTTGACCCGTTCATCTTGGATTACCTTTTGGTAGACTTGATTCATCGATGGCAACGGCTCCTGAGCCAAGAGATTGGAACGGACAGTTCCATAAAGGCTTTCATCCAGGCCCATAAGAAATAAGTGAACCCTATCTTCTTCCCTTTTCTTCTCCAGTGCAACCGTTAGATTGCACGTGCAGTTTCCACACGAGCAAGTTGGGAACTTATCACAATTTCCTAGTTCTTCCCACAACATAGCCAGTTTTCCATAGTAAGCAGCAACGGTTAATCCCTTTTGCTTACAACCGGCCAAAGCCGCTTTTAATTCCTGAATCCGAGGTCCGTTTCCCACGGAGAAACGTTCTCGAATACTCTCCCACAGATCTTTCGCTACTTCCATGTGCGATATGGTGGTCCGAAGAGTAGGCTCGATCGAATTCCTAATCCACGACACCAGAAGAGAATTGATAGTCCACCAATCCTCATAATCGATCGACTTTTCATCGGGCATCTTGATCGATCCGTCAACAAAACCAAACTTCTTCCTTGCGCGCAGCGCCGTTCTAACCGACCGCGCCCATTCCTCATAGTTTTCACTGGTCAACTGGACCTGTGTGATAATCAAACCAGGATTATCATTCGAAGTGATATCGTACGGCGAGATTGTCTTCCGTACGGCTGCAACATCACCTTTTGGAGCCTCCATTACTTTTCTACTTGAAGAGTTTCACGATGGCTCTGATACCATGTAAAACCGAACACACTCACACGAGAGAAATAATATTTGGGTGAAAACTCTTGCTTTCATTGATGAGGGGAGTCCCCTATTTATACAAAAGAAACCTAAAGAACCTAACCCTAAACCTAACTTAGGGACCAAGTAAAACTAACGGGCTTGGCCCATTATACAATTTACATAACTAATCCATAACTAATCTATTTACAATAATCTCTATTTACAATACACTTTAATAATCATACATTAAACTTTTGACTTTAAAGACAAAAAGAACAAGACATTTATCTTTAACCAAATAATTTTCTTCTTTTTGCGTTTTTAATTGCAATATGTATGCGAAACCAAACTGCTTCTTTATTTTGTTAATTTGAATTTAGCCTTTAGGACAAAGGACACAGTCATCTTTACCAACTCATTTTTTGTCCTTCTCTATTTTTATACTATTTTAATTGCTGCCTTAAAGTTACGTTGTCACAATATTATATAATTTGATTGCTCACATCACCTATCATACTAGTATTAATTAAGTACAAATGGCACATTCGTCCTCTACCAAATCATTTTTTGTGCTTTCTTCCTTCTTCTTTTTTTCAAAATTTTGCCTAGGTAATGATTTAGACAAAAATATAATGATCCATAAAAGCTTAACTTCATGGTACAACTGAAACTATTTTAATTCCATTGTAATTAATGTTCCTTACTCTCTATTAGGTATTATCATCTAACATAGATGCAGTTATTTCAGTGAAGTGAAGATGTAACATTACATTTCAGCTTCACATTAGTGCTCTAGTAGAATTTAATAAACAAAGCCCACAACTATGGTTTGCTATTATATACTATTACCTATCTGTGCTCTGCTAGTAGCAGAGAACAGTTATCAGCAATGTGGACTTTCTAGTTGGATAGAAAAAAAGGAATAGCTTTTATTCCAACTTATTATTAAGCTGAAAGCATCATTTTCTTTATTTGATAGTGCTTCCATTAGATTGTCAAGAGTAAATGACTATTATAGGAATGTTTTTAAGCTACAGGAAAGGTGTCAAAAAAATTAAGTAAATAAAGAAGCTGGTGTATATTTGGCTCAACAGGGCATGTATGTACCTGATGACCAGTTCAGACAGTGTTTCAGGTCAGGTTATCATTTTTCTACTTCGGATAAAGAGCTTGAAATCAGAATTTTTCATCTCTTCAACTTGTGTTTTTCTTGATAACCATGGCTAATGCAACAAGTGATTCTTTGCATGCCAACACCTCCATAGAATTTAGAGACGACATATCTGTGAAGCGAGAAAGGATCTCCTTAAGATATAGGCATCTTTTCAATACCAAGTGCTCAAGGCTCGGAAAAGCTTCATCTG
Source organism: Petunia secreta (assembly GCA_029990175.1). Lineage (NCBI taxonomy): Eukaryota > Viridiplantae > Streptophyta > Magnoliopsida > Solanales > Solanaceae > Petunia > Petunia secreta. The sequence continues at coordinate 56,692,864 of JARKIP010000024.1, read as the reverse complement.
AGACATTCCATTCTGAAAAAGAAGGACTTTGCAGTTTCAAGAATTTGAGTTGAGGGAACTGCTCATTTGTCACTTCCCATACTTCGGAATTAATGGTTACTTGTAGCAGTTTGAGTACCTCAAGTCTGGGTAGGATTGCAAATTGATCAGAGCTATGTACGCTACAATCAGACAGTGTCAACTTCTTAAGGTTTGATGGGAGGTTCAGGTGCTTGATAGGGGCCAAAATACCATCGAAAGAAAACTTGACCATTTCAAGCTTATTAAGCTTGTTAAATGAAGGGAACAAGCCATATTCACATTTTGAAACTTCACATCTCAATTTTTGAAGATTTGGTGTCCTGGCCAAGAGGTTATCCGCCTCCTCCACAGAAGAAAACAGTGTTGCAGAAAGAGTTTGCAAATCATCCATCTTGGGGGATTTGTGAGGAATTCTTGACCAGTGTTAAAAGTGAAAATAGCACGGTCGTATATGTGTAGATGGCGCAGCTTAACCATTTCCCAAAGGGTGATTGGTAATGACACTCTTCCTCCAAGTCCTTCAACTATCAAAGTTTCAAGGTTCCAAAGATTAGTTGATCATGATGATGAAGTACCTTGAGCAATCCTAACAGCAACATACCTCAAACAGGCTAGTTAACGCTTCTGGAAATGAATCAATTACAGTGAGTTCCATATCTAACACCCTCAGAAATTTGAAGTTGTTTAAAATGTGTGATGCATGGTCTATGAAATATAATGCAATTTGTCTACCCTCCTTCAAGTGGAAAGATCTCAAATGTGAACAACTCGGACTCCGTTCTGCCAGATTATCATCTTGCAGGTAAAGACATAAATGTTGTGGAATGTCATGATTCTGATCAGAATAGGAGGAGGATTTGTATCATTGCCCCTATTAGTAGAAAAAACATATGTATGATCAGAATAAAAGAAAAATTGATTCAACGAATGAGATTAGATAGTTTTTACTACTACATTTTTATGCATTCTAGGATGTTTTCCGCCTTGGATTTCTTTATACAAAAATCAAGCAACAAGTCATGAACGCAACATGTCTTGGTCTTACCGTCAGAACTCTTCTTGTTCCAATAAGGTTTTCAGGTAAAATTCTGATATATCTTCTCTGTATGAGTTTTTACTAAACCTTCTGCTGTCCACAACCATGTTAATCTCTTTGTCCTCCAAAAATACTCCAAAATATAAAAGGCAGGTTTCAAAGCCCTCCACACTTTATTGCTATCTTTTAGCCAACATCTTCTAAGACAAGGGGCAAACTTTTTCATTGAACACCTTATTCTTCAATAACATTTCATTGAACACCTTATTCTTCAATAACATCCAACTTTCTTCAGGAGTAAGCATTCAAACTTTCTTCTGGAGTAAGCATTCAAAGAAAATGGGGATCACTAACAAGTTTAGAATGGAAATCAACATCACGACACCGAGTTATCAGAATAATTCTAATTACATTGTTAGCATCACTGAAGCAGACATCATCAATGAGGATAAGGTACCTCTGAGCCAATAGAACTTTGCGCAGCTTATTTGTTAATTCACTGTCTAGTACTTGGTCATTTATATCCATATCCTTCTTAACACCACGTAGAATGGCTAGTAACAAGTCCTTGCGCGTATATAGTTGAGATGCATGGACATCAAAACGAGAGACAACTGATTGATCGTGATATAGTTTGTTAGCCAGAGTTGTCTTGCCCAAACCTGGCATGCCCACAATTGAGATTACGTCCAATTTTGCAGATCCTCTAATTAGCTTTCGTCTTAGTTTGTCTATCTCTATCCCAAAACCTACCATTTCTTCTTTCATGCTTGTAATCCTAGCTAATTGTAAGGCAACTAAAGATTTTGCTTTAGGCCCGAGTATTAGAGACCACCAAAATTTTACTATAGTTTATTTATATTAATATGGTTTCTTTAAAATGAACAAAAGGCTATTCATTTGTTCAAATACACTACATTGATTTTAGTTGTCAAAAATCTAACTAACATATATGAGTTTAATTTAGAGTTCTAAAATATTAGACATTTTTTTCATGAAAAACTTAGATTTTTTTTTTTAAAAAAAGGAAAAAATTTAAAAAATCTCGCAAAGAATATTTTCACAACTAATGTCATGATTGTGTCTATTTATCCATATTAAAAATAGATTTAAAATTGTTAGTTTATAGATTTGCATTTCTAAAGAATTAGGGAAATTGAACTTTGAATTAAAATGCATATGAATGTTATTAAAAAAGATTATGACATCATATGAAGTTTGGCTTTAGGCATCTCGTATTGTTGAGCCGCCCCTGGTTTGAGCACTGGCAACATCATGCAATACCAAGTCAGTCACTTTATTCTCATGAATCTCTGCCACCTTCCTCGTGAGTAGTGTAATCTCCTCTGCGAAGTCGTTGATCCAGCGAATAAGACACCCCTCAGGAATCTATTTGTCTATACAAGCAACAATTATATGTTCTACCTCATATGCCTTAGCAATCACCTGCATAGGACAATTTTTCTGAGAAAGGTAACAATATTATAAATCAGTAGCACAAAATATCTTTTCTGAGAAAGGTAACAATATTACAGATATCCATGATGTGTAACAATGTAATAAAAACTTGCAATTCACCTGCATTGCAAAATATTGGAATCCATCGTGATGTTTCTGGAAGTGCTCAAGTTCCTTCTGAATTGTGTGAAGTTGGCTCTTTATAGAAGCATGTAAATCGGAGCAGCGGCTTAGGAACTCTTTCAGGTTGTCTAAAATGATATCAATAGATCCCAGTCCATGAATCCTGGGTAAATTGGAGTGAAATGACTTCTGAGTGATGAGGTGGATCACTCTCTGTATACTCTGAATGTTGCCTGATAAATCAAGAACTGCCACTTGCTTAAATTCCCTTACAGCCCTGTCTTCCTTGTCCTCCACGCTGTCATACGAGTAAACCAGAAGCCCTATATCAATAATCGCGGCATCAATATCTTGAAGTTGAAATTTAAGGTCCTTTGTTGGTAGCTTGATGAGATTGGATCTGAAGAGGTTAAGCATCTCTAGAAGGATTGCCATTTGATCCTTCAGAGCAACTATCTTCTCGTGCTTAGCAATAGTTGGTAGCTCTTCCAAACTGTGTATGAGAGTCTCCATGAAGCTAACTTCACAGTCAGCTACATACTCGATTTGGATATCCCGACGCCATCCTGATTGTACTGATTTCATGGATTGCAGGACATCGGTATAGCTGATCCTGCGGATACATGGTCGAATGGGTTGAATCCTCCTTCGTAGAAGATTGAAAAGCACAATATTCATTTCATCTGGAACCGTTTTCCTATGATCTCTGAAAGATCTCTATACATGGTTGAATGGCTTGGCAAATACAACCAGGCGATAAGTGCTGCGTGGGCAACCACAAGTAAAACATGAGTGAAGAAAGATTGTTGGTTTTGAGGCTCTGTGCATCTATCTGAAACAAAGTAGACGAAATTTCTCAATGACTTCAACTCCTTTATTATCTCTTCCACTTCTTTCTTGTCACCCGGTACGAACGGACAAGCTGGACCATAAACCTTCAGTAAATCACTGAGATTCCTTACAACTGTATCAGTAACTTTCTTAACAAATTTGGGAGAAGCAATTGTATCCTTGTTGGATAAAAGTGGTAATGATATATTGGAAAATGAGCATTTACCCCTTATTTCAGACTTACAGTCCCAAATCTCATGTTGGATGCGAAGGATAACTTGTGGAAAATCCATTTTTATTTTGCTGAGAAAATTAGCAGCATCCTGAAAGTGAGCTTGGACTTTCTGTGCAACAACATGTAGTATGCTGCATTCATTTGTAAAGCTCTTCATGCTGAGAAAAATATCGAGGAATTTGTATTCCCTCTCAAGGAACTCAATTCGATCCTTTGTTTCCTCTGACAAGCAATTATCCCGCAACGGACTACCCTTCCACGGGAAAACAGGAAAGGGATGATCTTTCTGTGAAGACAGATAATCATCTGAAGACATGATTGTGGGGTCCATCCCATGTATATAGGCATGAGCCTATTGGCAAGAACTTGGTTGGCAAAAGTTCTTGGAGAGCAAGGCAAAATTTGTGGCAAATAAATTTTGGTTACTTTTTTCTTTTCTTTGTTTTGTGCTTGGAGGCCAAGTTTGCTCTCCTATAAAAGGAGAGGCTTTCTTCAATTGTATACACACCGACGGAAAGAGAGAAAAGAGTAAGGTATCACACAAAGCAATAAGCTTTAAGCAGTGTGAGGAATTCATAGACGGTATAGTCTGTGAGGAAAAATAGAGAGCGAGCGGTTTTATAGTAAGGTGAAAAATCATAAGAGGGTTATTTCTTTTGTGATGGTGTAGTGGTATTTACTACACGGTGTAAATTCCTTACTATAGTGAAATATTTGCTCCTCTGGGGTCGTGGTTTTTTTCCTTGTTCAGAAGGATTTTTCCACGTTAAAAACTTGGTGTCCTTATTACTCTTTTCGCTCCTGTTAATTACCACATTTTAATACTCCGTTAATATTGTTGCTTTATAATCGTGAATATTATGTCTGTGTGGGATTAATTTTCCCAACAAGTGGTATCAGAGCACGGGTGTTATTTATTTACAGAAATATTGTTCACGGCGGCAGTACTATACTCGGCGAAAAATGTCAGGAGTAAAGTACGAGTTAGCAAAGTTTAATGGAGATGGTGGTTTCTCAATGTGGCAAAGAAGGATGAGGGATCTGCTCATCCAGCAGGGGTTGCACAAGGCACTTGATGCAACGAAGCCTGAAGCCATGAAGTCAGAGGATTGGGCAGAGATGGATGAAAAGGCGGCCAGTGCAATCAGGTTGCACTTATCAGATGATGTTGTCAATAACATCATTGATGAAGACACTGCGTGTGGAATATGGACTAGACTAGAGAGTCTGTACATGTCCAAAACACTGACAAATAAATTATACCTGAAGAAGCAGTTATACGCCCTACAAATGGGTGAAGGTATGAATTTTCTGTCACATCTAAATGTTTTTAATGGACTGATCACGCAGCTGGCCAACCTTGGAGTACGGATCGAGGAAGAAGACAAAGACATCTTGCTCCTGAATTCGTTGTCATCCTCGTATGATAATTTGGCAACGACCATCCTGCACGGTAAAACTACCACTGAGTTGAAAGATGTCACATCATCTATTCTACTCAATGAGAACATGAGAAAGAAGCCTGAAAGTCAGGGACAAGCTCTCATCACGGATGGCAGAGGCAGAAGTTCGAGCAACAATGGTAGATCCGGAGGTTGGGGAAAGTCCATGAACCGGTCCACATCAGTAAGCGGAAATTGCTACAACTGCTGATGTTTGGCGTTTTATGCCTATATTTCCTTAATGTTTCCTCACGTTTGAGTACCTTATTCTCTTGTTTTACAGCTTGTGACTGTGGTTTTACACTGATTTTATGTCGTGCGTGTGTAGGTTGTTACGCAGTGTATTTGGAGCTTTTAGGAGCATGATTGAGCAAGAAAAGATTTGATTTTGATTGAGGATTGGATCGAGCACACGAGGGCACAACACGAAACGATAAAAGGAGAAACGAAACAGAAAAATAGCCTGGCGCTGCAGCCCATGCGTCGCGCCACTCATAGCGCGCAGTGCTAGGCGCGATGGGGCGCGCGCCGCATGGCTAAGGCGTGCAGCCTAGGGCGTCCTCTGTCCATTGTCACGCGATTGGGGGCGCGGGGCGCCCGCTATGGCGCCCCTGGAGCGAATTTTAACTTCCTATTTCGTCTAGGATTGGGTCTAACTTATTACTAGGCTTTTGTAAACTCTATAAATACTCTTTTACTTAGTTTTTCATAGGAGTTCAGACTTTGGAGCAAGTTTTGGAGGAGAGGGAAGGAGCCCTAGATGTCTTCTACACAAGTTCTTTCTCTCTTTCTCTTATTCTTCTCTTTAATTCTATAGTTTGTTCGTTCTAGGGTTAGAGTAAATACATGAAGGTTGATGTTTGAAAGTTGATTTCTTCCTATTGATTTACCATTACGGATTGTTTATTCTTTCTTGATCATAATTGTTTGATTATAACGGCCGTATAATTGAACACTATCTACGGTTCTTAGATTGAACTCGACAGAGGGAATTTATGAACGCAAATAAGAAAGAATAGAACTAGTTTGTGAACCCGGGCATCGGGGAACCAATTCGCGGGTAGGATAGACATATACTTGCTTGCCTAGTTTAACTCATTACAGGATCGTTAATGCGTGCACGTGATTCAACCCATAGACATATAGGGATTGGAGTAGCCTGCATAGACCGTGAAGAATCGAAAGGTTTTCACGGGTACAATTAACCTGTTAGTTAGCAATCTAGGAAATCAAGAAGTAGATTCAACTGGAAAACTCAACTGGATTGTTTGTAACTCTGACCCTGGACCGTTTCTCCATTATTGATAACAACCCATAAATTGCTCTATTACTTGACTTCAGTTAATTGTTTTAATTATTGCATTTAGTTAGTAAAATCTCAACCATTGGAAAAGATCCCTGAATAGTTTCTAAGAAATTGTTTGCTAAGATTCAGTCTGAATAGTCCTCGTGGGAACGATACTCGATTTATCACTTTATTACTTGTCGACCACGTATACTTGCGTGTGCGTTTGGGAGCAACAACTGCGGTCAACCTGACCACCACAAAAGGAACTGTCCAAATCCTAAAAGAGGTAAAGGTGAGTGTAATGGCCAAAGCAATGACTACAACACAACTGCCACGATGGAAAGTGATGACACTGTTGTTCTCATTGTAAATGAGGATGAAGAATATACGCAGTTGGCAGGTCTAGAGTCAGAATGGGTGGTTGACACAGCAGCATCTTACCACGTCACACCGGTAAGGAATCTTTTTTGTAGATATGTAGCAGGTGATTTCGGCACAGTGAGGATGGGTAACACGAGTTACTCAAAGATTGTGGGGATCGGTGATGTGCGCATCAAGACAAATGTGGGATGCATTTTGGTTCTGAAAGATGTGCGACATGTACCTGATTTGCGGAAGAACTTGATCTCGGGGATCGCTTTGGACCGAGATGGGTACGAGAATCACTTTGCAAATCAAAGGTGGAGACTCACCAAGGGATCATTGGTGGTTGCAGAAGGAGCTGCTTATTGCATGTTGTATAAGACAAATGCAGAAATATGTCGAGGTAGAAAAAGCTCGATACGTGAGGTTGTCAAGCGGGGGGAGCAACCTGATGAGATTATCAAGCAGGGGGAGCAAGATAATCTTAAGGTGGTACCAAGGGACAAGTTCAAGTTTTGCAAAGAACTTGTCGGCATACGCTCCAACTAAAAGCTTGGTGTTACCTCCTTCAGGTGAATGGGACTGGAGGGGGAGATTGTGGGGTCCATCCCATGTATATAGGCATGAGCCTATTGGCAAGAACTTGGTTGGCAAAAGTTCTTGGAGAGCAAGGCAAAATTTGTGGCAAATAAATTTTGGTTATTTTTTTCTTTTCTTTGTTTTGTGCTTGGAGGCCAAGTTTGCTCTCCTATAAAAGGAGAGGCTTTCTTCAATTGTATACACACCAACGGAAAGAGAGAAAAGAGTAAGGTATCACACAAAGCAATAAGCTTTAAGCAGTGTGAGGAATTTATAGACGGTATAGTCTGTGAGGAAAAATAGAGAGCGAGCGGTTTTATAGTAAGGTGAAAAATCATAAGAGGGTTATTTCTTTTGTGATGGTGTAGTGGTATTTACTACACGGTGTAAATTCCTTACTATAGTGAAATATTTGCTCCTCTGGGGTCGTGGTTTTTTCCCTTGTTCAGAAGGGTTTTTCCACGTTAAAAACTTGGTGTCCTTATTACTCTTTTCGCTCCTGTTAATTACCACATTTTAATACTCCGTTAATATTGTTGCTTTATAATCGTGAATATTATTTCTGTGTGGGATTAATTTTCCCAACGATAAGAGTCTGTGGTAACAGAATTTGAACTGAAAGAAGTTGCTAAGGTTCAGTACTTGCAGTTTCTTTCAGCTCTTTGGTTTTTTCTTGTATGGAATGGTTATGTTAGTGATCCAGTAACACTTCCAACTTTCATATTACCAGAAATTCAACTCCTTATACATATAATCCATTTTACTTTGTTCCCTATACCCCATGTGAAACTCAAATCAATTGCCTTCACATTCCTTTTTTAAAATTTTCTTCTTTTGAAAATCTTCCTCTATGCATGAGATACTTAAGTGCATTCACATCCTTTTCTTTAACTCTATGTCTTTCTAATTATTGTACATCCTTAATTCCACTGCAAACCTGACACTTCAGTGGCAACTTGACCAGTACAATAATCCGAAATACGACCAGTACTTAATATTTTACTTCTAAGTAATATGACCAGTACAATATAATCTGAAAATATAACATACAAAATTGTTCTATTATTTGAGATGCATGGAAATTGAGTACTTAGTTGACTTGAATTTTGTATTTGAGATTTCAATCTGAATTATGAATTTCCTAGTAATGAGTTGACTTTAGTTCTATTATATTCAAAATTGTACAAAATTCTAGGCCAATATGTAATAAAAGTAGAGTACTGCAACATCACAAGTTTGTAATAATGTAGTATATAATGCACAATGAATAGGAAATTATGTAATAACAGTTATATATAATGCACGATATAATCTGAAGTCATGTAAATACTTTGACATTAGCAGATGAAAATACAATGTCTTCTAACTATTGACACAATCTCAAATTCTCAATCAATAGAAGTAAAGAAAATTACTAAACTAGCAGCACACTATCACAATGCAATCCAAAAAATACAAAAAGAATTCAACTAACAGGCCATACATCTTATAAAAAACATAAAGACTTAAACTTCATAACTTTCCAAACTGCTCCAGCAAAGCCCTTCATTATCTGTAAATCAAAAACGGATTAAACAGAATAAATGAAATTAGTAGGCTGGAACTTCATAAAAGAAGAGCTCTATAATATAAAGACACATGCTCAGGTGCAGTGGCTCAACAGGGAACATACCTAATACAATGCTCAGTTGCAGTGCCTCAATAATGTTGTATGGGTCTAAATCGTCTTTAGGACACAAATCGAATTTGAATTGCGGATATAAGAAAATCAATGTATCAAAGTCGTAATGGATGTAAAAACAGACGAGAATATAAGTAAAAGGCAAGCAATATGCGTAAATAAATGGTATTTCAATATATGGGTGAATGTACAATTTGGCAGAGCTTTTCCAAGTATTTGTGTGTTCCATTACAACATAAAAATGAGGCTATTTATAGGAGAAATGAGCTCTGGCCATGTTTTGCACAGTCAGCCACCTTCAGGCCCACGTTCAGCATGTTTGATGGTTTGATGGTGGAGTTAGTGGGCTGAAGTAGTGGACGGTTGCATTGCTGAAACCGGGGCATCCAACCGAGGTATAAGTATGTGACCTCGGTGATGCAACTTTGCTTCTACGCTGAGGTGAAACCGGGGCGTTCAACCGAGGTATAAGTATGTGACCTCGGTGATGCAATCTTGCTGCTCGGCTGAGGTGAAACCGGGGCATTCAACCGAGGTATAAGTATGTGATCTTGGTGATGCAATCTTGCTGCTCGGCTGAGGTGAAACCGGAGCGTTCAACCGAGGTATAAGTATGTGACCTCAGTGATGCAATCTTGCTGCTCGGCTGAGGTGAAACCGGGGCGTTCAACCGAGGTATAAGTATGTGACCTTGGTGATGCAATCTTGCTGCTCGGCTGAGGTGAAACCGGGGAGTTCAACCGAAGTATAAGTAAGTGACCTCGGTGATGCAATCTTGCTACTCGGCTGGGGTGAATCTCCACCGAGCTATAACTTGAGATTCATTTTCGGTGATTGATTTCGATGACTGACTTCGGCCACTCCCATCTTCAATCTTCGAGATATCAGTTCGACCGACCTCGGTTTACTTCACCAAAGTGCTATCCGAACACGTCGATTTTTACCCAATACAAATGTATGACTAAATTTTAGTTAGCCCCATAAACAATGTCACTTTTTTATATTTAATAATAACAGTTTAACTCTAAACTTCTCATTTTACCATTATCTATAGTTATAAAAACTCTATTTTTAATCAAACTTCAAAGTCTTTATTTATTTCTAAATTAGTTGACCACCATCACATAAATTGGAATAGAAAGAGTATGTATTTTCCAAATGTGGAACAAAAAAACTTCTTGGGTTTTGCAATCATGTGATCATATTAGTGCAAAACTTCAAACAGTTAGTATCACATAGTTAAGGGTACAAATTTGATGTAGGGGCTGTTTGGCGCGCGCTAATTAATTTGTAGCCGTCAAAAATAAATTCGCTGAGAAATAGCTACTTTCGGACAAATTCTAGTATAAATTATACTGGAAAGATTTAGTAAACTAACCCTAGTATAAAATACTGGGGCTTTGAACAAGTTTTGTTCAAGGCCCCAACATTTTGTTATGAGACTGAAGTTTTATATATAAAGTCTTATAACAAAATAATGGGATTTATCCCTTTGATGGGACCTTTGTTATGGAATAAATCCCATTATTTTGTTATGGGATAAATTAACATAACAAAATAATGAGACCATTTAACACATTAGTTCAAGGTCCCATTATTTTGTTATGGGACTTTGTATAAAGCTTCAGTCCAATAACAAAATACTTGGGCTTTGAAAAAGTTTTGTTCAAAGCCCTAGTATTTTGTTATGGGACTAGTCTGGGGTGTTTTTCTAATGCTAATGGAGCTTAAGTGTGTGCGCGAATTTTTGACTATTCTTCAATGAATTTTGAAACGGTGGATAGTCCCTAATGAGCGCGTCCAAAAATAGCTAGTGATCAAACTTTTCCTAGTTAAGGACAGCCCATATTTCCCATCTGGCCCAATCATTAGTTGGGCTATGAAACGGCAAGTGTCTTTTGTACCCTTCAGATTTGGTTGCCAAACCTGGTGTACATTTCTTGTGAAGTTTGAAGAGGTGGGTCCAGGATTTGAGTACGGGGCATCACTAAATTTAATATAAATATGATAGTTTTTCATGGTGTCATATATATATGATAGCTACAATTTTTTTTTTTTTTTTTTTTTTTTTTTTTTTGGCCGATGTCTATAGGTGTCAGTGTACATGTAGCTAAGCCATTGGGTCCGCCTCTGCTTTAAAGTGGAGAGAATTGGGTTGTCCAATTCTAACTTAAGTTATGAGGAGGTAAGATTTGTTCCCAATTGTCATGTATTTCATTTTTTACTATCAATTGCAGGTAGGGATTAATGCCTAAGTCTAACCCCACACTACAATGTGGTATGAGAAAAAAATTCCTGAGTTTTCAAAATTTTCAGTGTTCATGCTTCCTGAAGCTGACATTTTTTGTTCACCACTTTGAGATTTGCACTTTTAATCATGAAATTTTTTCTTCAAGAGTAACAATTAACTAAGAATATGAAAGGAAAAAGGAAAAGATATTACAATGAGAATTTTACCTGCGTCCTTTTCGTAGGGAAGAAAAGAGTTCCCTTGACGTGCCTTGCACGTACTAAACTACATGAGCCCATCAAATCATGGAGAGGACAATTTTGCTTATGATAATGAATCAGCTTAAGCTCACTTCTATGATTTTACTATTTTAAATATTGAACCAAATCTAATTTTATCTTCTTCTTTTTTTAAATTTAACACAAACAAACCAAACAAAATGATGCTGACAATTTTTTACGTAAATTTCGTTTGGTTGGAGTTTTTTGTTTTATTTTTCTTAAACACTCTGTATAAAGTAACAGAATGTATGTGATGATATATTGAAAAGTATGTGTAATGTTGACGTATAGTATAGTACTCCCTCCGTTCCAAAATGATTGTCATAGTTTCCTTATTAGTCCGTTTCAAAAAGAATGACACAATTCTAAATTTAAAAATATTTTTGAGTTGAAACTGCTACTTTACCCTTAATGAAATGCTTTATAGCCACATATTTTTGTATGGCTTATTTTGGACCACAAGTTCCAAAAGTCTTACCACATTTCTTAAACTCCGCTCCAAGTCAAACTATGACAACTATTTTGGAATGGAGGGAGTATATATTTGACTAAAACAAAAGAAATTAAAAGCTAACCAAAATCCGGAAGTGATTTGTCGTCGAGCCCAAGGCTTTTTTTTTTTTTTTTTTTTTTTTGGGAGTTACTTGTATAATTATTGCTCAACAACTAGAACAAATAGCACATATGAGCATAAAAGTTGTATATAAATATTTTGCATGCCAATATTTTTCTATTCAAGTTGAGGCCAGCTTGCCGATTTTGTGGATCTGCAATGTTTACTTTATGTTCTTTCCCTTTTAGATTCTTCTTATTTTTAGGTCATTGTTAGAGCTCATCATTTTCTTTTTGGCTTTTAAGCCAATATATAAGGTTGTTTCTTATCAGAAAAGTACTTAACTACGTTTGAATGATTATTCGAGTGTGTCCTACATGAATTGTGCCAAAACCTCTTAAAATAGCTAGTCAATAATGATCCTAACAAGTAACAACCTACTACTTATTACCATGCTATGCGATGGGTGTGTTTGATATAATACAAAATATTTTCTAAAAAACATGACATGCATTTAAGAAAATAATTCATTTGTATATATTTTCTAATAAAATATTTTGCACCACTTGAAGAAAAAGAAGGAAAATTTCCTTCATTTTCGGGTGAAATTTCATATTCCTTTACCACTATCTCCTTTACTAATATTATCACTACTTCAACTCATATTTGGACATATTGTCAATTTTGAATATTGATAATTGCCATCAATATACTAGTTGATTTGCTAATATTATTGTTAATCTTTATTAAGTTTTTTTTTTTTTTTTTTTGGAAAATCTTATTCACACTTCGACCAAATACTAGAACATTTTCGCAAACTTATTTATCGCTTAGGTTGGGAACTTTTGCAGAGGTGTTTATCTATATCAACGAATAAATGTTGGTATTCGGATTAAAATTTAGGAAATTTTTCAAAAACCCAAAATTGAAAAGTTTTCAAATCCCATTTTCCCAAAATTTCAATTCATAAATATCCCATACCATAATACTTCCAAATACTAAATTTCCAAACTGTTAGCTTTGAGTTCATTAATTAATTTTATACAACAGTGAGATGCTAAAGGACATCCCTCTTTCCTTATATTACACGATAAAAATGATTTCTCGTCCCATGGCCATGGGTGGAGGCAATTTGGGTTTCGTTTTCTTCTCTAAGGGTCGTTTCGTTGGTGAAATTGGATTAATAATTTCGGAATTAAATTTGGGATTACAGTTATCCACGTTTGGTTAGTGAAATTAAGTAATCCGGGATAGATTTTATACCACAAATATGGTACTATGTTATCCCATAGAAGGTGTGGAATTATTAATCCTTGGATTATAATTCCGGGATAAATTTAATTTTGGAATTATAATTCCGGGACAAACTTAATCCCAAATTTATAGAATATACCTCATTGTTAGTTCCGACAACCAAACGACCCCTAAATCTACCTGTTAAAACGGCTTGTACTTTCTTAAGCATTTACTACAAAAGTAGTAGTTTACCAAATTTTCTAGTAGCTATAAACAATGGTTTTATTGTTAGAGGGACCCGGTACTAGTGTACGTTCTTGTTAGATATTTTCATGGTTTCTTGTTAAAAGAGTTTTCAATTTCCTGTATAGCTCGGACCACTTTTAAACAGTACATCAATCGGAAGCGAATTCAGGATTTTAGAATTATGGATTCGATATCATTATTTTATTTATTTACTGGGTTCTGAATAAATTATTTATACAAATTAAGTCAAATTTTTAATAAAAATATAAAGCTAGCTTGCGCCAAAGTGAATGAGTTCTACCGACTCGTATTCCCTGATATCAACCCGCCCCTCACGAAAAGGTTAATGCGCGTGGTGAGACTTAGTTTGAACCAACCATAATTTTTGCATACTTTTCAAATATATTGAAGTGTGTAACCATATTAATTAAACATTAAAGGTATTAGAAAAAATATATTTTTATTTATTTTATTATCTCTTCGCACGTACAAATTAACAATATATAAGGTTTACATATGAAAAGTGTGTAAGACGTGAAATTAATAGAAGTATGTAAAAGTGTTTCACTTCTAACGAATTAAACTTTTAAACAGTTTACACGTACGGTATAGCATTAATTCTTGTTACATATTGTATCAAGAATCAATGGCAATAATGAATTGCAACAAGATCTAATTCTAAAATTACTCTAAAATTGTGATCATTTTATAAGCTCTACATTTGGCAGCCCACCGTACATTTTCTCTCATTTTTCTTGTTTGTGATTTTATCTTTCCCCTTTTATGCTTGATGGCATCTCTAGTCAACAAATTATTAAATCCCTGTAAATTATTTTGTTTCTGTAGCCTAGCTATTTTAACAATAATGGGTGTAATTTTTAAGGACGTAATATTAAACTGTGAATTTACTTTTGTAAATGTAGAATATATAGAGTACGACAAATGTTTCCATTTCAAGTCACTGCTCATCCAATAGTAGAAGTTCCTTTCTTGCAAAAGGAAGGTAGTTAGGAAAGCAACTGAAAATGAGGGAAAATGATTGAATAAATTAAAATTTCCTATTTCAAGTACTCATTTGTTTGTACATTTATAATTGAAAGTGTTTGGCCAATTCTAGAAAGTACAAAGGAAAAATGAAACAGGTTTTGGATGATTATTATTGCAAAATCAACACAGAGCATTATCGTGTCTCAACAAAAGATCGACTTACAGCTTAATATCGTCGAATTTAAGCTAGTAATTGAACCACTTATATAGTTATATATTTCAGATTGTTGATCGACAATGCTTTTTGGCAACTCCGGGATGAAATTTTTGCAATTCATGTTCTAGAAAATATTCAGGTAATTAATATCAATCCTTGGATTAGAGTAATTGTATGGTCAAGTAGAAAAATTAATTTGTCGTATTTGCATGCCCAAACCCTGGCCAGTGATTTCAATGTAGTATTCAATTTTTCATTTCATTTTGTCAACAACTTGACGACAATGTCATTTCTACTCCTTTCTTTGCGACTTCGCCTCAAAAGTCTATCATCATTAAATACTTGTGACAATGTATAACTTTACTGATTTTAGATATACATACAAAATATAATACGAGTAGTACATTAAATCAATTTCCAATATGAAATCAGTTGCACCTCACCATCATGTCATTTCTACGAATTACTCCCTCCGTTTCAATTTATGTGTCATAGTTTGACTCGACACGAAATTTAAGAAATAAAGGAAGACTTTTGAAACTTGTGGTCTAAAATAAAGCACAGATGCTTGTGCGGTTGTAAATCATTTCAATAATGACAAAACTATAATTTTGAAGTTAAATAATTACCAAATTTAGAATGCTGTCATTCTTTTTTGAACAGACTAATAAGGAAATTCTGTCACATAAATTGGAACGGAGGGAGTAGTAATTTTGGTAAAAGTATGTTTTTTTTTTTTTTTTTTTGTGTGTTTCAGTGTTTGTCCTATTTTTCTGGACAAATAGATCTTTTCTCTATATGTATTTGTCCTATGATGATAACTTTTTCTCTAAAAAAAAAAAAAAGAAAATACGTAGTTAATGCGAATGAGGTGTTAGGGGGCCAATTGGGCAGCAATGAGAAGGACAAACGAGCTAGAGTCGCTTTGATAATCATGAAGCATTAAAAATAACTTCAAAACTGTTTTAAACATACAAGTTACGTGTTTAGAATGGAGGGACGATTGAAACTTAAAATAAACTATATTTATTAAAATTATTAAGATAATGATCTACGACATTAGTTGTAAAGCTCTTATTTTGGATCCGTAAGCAAAGAATACAGAAAAAATTAATTGACAATTTCCTTGCACTTAAAACATATGAATGATGTTAAATTCTTCAAAAATAATTGAGTTTAATATATTATGTGGTGTAAAAGCTTCCAAACATTTTAAAAATGCCGTAAACCAAATGTCCAAATTAGAGTCTAAAACGTGGCCACTAGTAGCCAAATTATCCAGACTGTATTTGTTTTCTTCTATGTAGATTCCCATATGCTTCACGTCAACTCATAAGTCGTCGAGGCTACAACTTTCATGATGCCACATTTAATTTTAAAATTAATAATACCATATTTTAATTTTGCAAGATAATTCATCCGTCAATCAGTGTAACCATCCTAAATTATTAGTTACAATAAGTTACATAAATTCTATGAATCTACGTTCGATTCATCGATTTCTTTCAAAAATAAATAAATTATATGTTCATTATGATAAGAATTTCTGTCTAAGTATAGATTTCCATTTCTGATAAACTTCCATCTAATATGGAGTAATCGATTATTTTAACAACACCAAACCATAATTCGGACTAGTTAGTGTCATCTATATTAGATCTTTGCTTTCGATGTTAGTTGTTCTTAGTTAAACTTGTAAGAGATAGTATTAAAGTTCGTTTGTGATAGTTTCTCCTTTATATATGATTTTAGGCTATTCTCGAACATGTTTAATCATTACACCTTCCGATCCATTTTATTTGATGTTTTAGCTTTTTTTTTTGTTCACAATATTTGATCTTTTCGGAAATCAAGATGGAATTTTACAATGTCACCATTGCTAATAAATGACTTTAAACAAAATGATAAGTAATAATAGCTTGAATAAGGGTTAATATAATCAATTACATTGCTAATTAATATTAAAAAGGTGATTTTCTTAATACCCGTGAAAACACTCAAAACATCAAATAATATGGACCGGAGGGAATATAATATTAAACGTAACTCACGATTAGGTAATTTTAAGTAGTGGAGAATGCTTCTTTTCGATAACATGTCTAGGTTCCATTTTCAATGAGAAACATTTATATGTATTGTGTGAGAAACCTGAAAATCTATTAAATTTTTAAAAATATAACATTGCGTACTTTATTTGAATCCAAATTGGGAGGGTGTAATGCGTTCATTGTTAAGAACTTAAGTGTTTGAGTGCATCAAATTTAAATTCTTGATAGGCTTCACTTATAAGGTATTGGCGATTGTCTCATGCAATGGCGTACCATTTTTTTACTTTTTTTACACTACCAAATTTTAAGAAGTCTTACTACATTATTATATCATGAATCCAATAATATTTACACAAGTAGCTGTTCATAATGAGTGAAACTAGTAATCTAAAAAATAAAAAAACAATATACTACAAGAGGTTGAATTATACTGATGAATTAAACTCTTTTATACTATAGTCAAGCAGAGCTCTATATTCTTAGCAAAGGGTGGTCAGTTAAACTTATTTTTTTATCCTTAAATATTACTCTTTATATGTATATATTAAATCTTAAACAATGTTACCAAAATTTCTTACTTCACCACCAACTATAGTATAGAAATTAAAAACTTTATTTTTATGTTCTATTGTACTTATCATTTTTTACAAAGCATATGAAATATTCTTTCTATTTGTGTGACACTTTTAATTTTTTAATATTTTTTAAATAGAGAAAAAATTACTGTAATTTCTTCATATATCTTTTAAATATTTTAAATTTTTAATCTTAACTAGACCCGAACTGTATCACGTAAATTGGGACGTGAATAATAAAGAAGGAAAAAAGGGAACAAAGCAGAACAGCAAAGCCTCCATTTTCGTATCTACCTGCAAGCGTGGACTTTTTAGTTTCTACTTTTGTTTGTTCAGATCCTATACACACCTCTTTCTCTTTCTGTTTCTTCTTTCCAAATTCGTCAGTAAGTACTAAACTTCTTAACAACAAATGATACTGTAATAATTGTCTTACATATTCTTGAACAACACAAAACAAAAAAAAGTCATCAAGATCAATGGCTGAAAATGAAGGATCATCATCAAGAACTCCATTACTACGTCCAACTATTACTTTACCATCAAGAAACTCTATAGAAACTTTATTTACGGGCGCGTTATCAAGTGGTATCAGTCCAGGTCCAATGACATTAGTATCAAGTTTTTTCAACGACAATGATCCTGATTCTGATTGTCGTTCATTTTCTCAGCTTCTTGCTGGTGCCATGTCATCTCCGGCAGGGTTCCCGCCGCCGTCCACGGCTGGAAATGATTCCGGGGAGTTTAGGTTTAAGGAGAATAGGCCAACGGGTTTGGTGATAAGTACTCAATCTTCTAATACGTTTACTGTACCGCCTGGATTGAGTCCTGCTAGTTTGCTTGATTCTCCTGGTTTCTTTTCACCTGGCCAGGTAAATGTTTAATCAAAGTAACTTTATTTTTGTTATTTGTCATTTTTGTAGTTAATTTGGATTTTAGTATATGTGAAAATATGGTTATGAATAGTTTACCTCCTAAACGTTAGTTGATTTCTTCTCATCTATCTAAATCTTAGTGTGCAGAGTTACTCGTACCTGTGCTGGTGAGAAATAGCATGTATTATGTGAAATAGTCGTGATGTACTTAAGCTGGCTCGACCACCACCATAAAAATAAAAGTATGGTCTGAGACATAAGAGTAAAGAGGTTCACCCAAAATAAGTTACCTGCAAAGGCGAATTCAGGATTTAAATTTGATAGGTTTGACTTATAGGTTCTTATAGTAGAACCCAATTAACTTGGAAATCATGGGTTTAGAATCTAATATTTGTTTATATTTTAGTGTTTTTTACATATATATTACTAGTAATACTTTTCAAGAATGTTGGGTTCGATTGAACTAAGTAATATAATTAGTATATAGTCGATCCGCCTCTGACTACCTGATAAGTATGTTGAGGTGAGTGCTAGTTGGCCCGAACAAAGAACAGTACTAAAGAAATGATGTCCTGAGTACTCTACCTTTTTGGTCTATGGAATTTGAAAGTCTTGAAGGGTCAGATTGCTTTTGAGGTATTTAATAGCCAAGAGGAAATATAAGTCAATAATTGTTAATACTTACCTAAGTTAGTGACTAGTTTTTGGCTTAAATTGCTGAAGCTTTTTGTGTAAAAGGTGTTGTTTTAGCATTAATGGCTGATTTAATTAGTTTGTTAGCATAGCAACAGTCATAATGCGGATGATAAGTTCTTAAGCTTAATGGTAAATGGTGTTTGATTTATCTTTTCATTGGGATCTGCTGAAAGTGGCTATAATTTTTAAGGCTCTGCAATGACACTTCAGCTCGAAAAGGAATTACTTACTTCCTAAAAAGCATTGAACTTTATTGCCAAAAGTGTATTTCTTTTATGTCTGGACAGTGCCTTCTGTTGTTCCTTGACAAAGATATCAGATCTAGGCCTTATTCTGTAGGTGAATCATTCAAATCTTCTTTAACCTTAGAATTTCAGTGCCCTTGCCATGCTATAGATCCGGAGTAGGACCTTCAATGAACTCTTCTCTCTAGCATCAGACAATCAAATTCACACCTCTATGAAGATGACAATTACTCGTGCCTTGAAACACGCCCTCACTTCACACCTTCGAACTGTTAAAAGATGTAAACTCTGGGCAAGTCTAGATCTCTAAATTGCTCACTATGTGTATCGTCTTATCCAGATCTTCCTTATCACAACGTTTCTCGTATTGGCTGGTATGTTAATTCTAAGCAGAAAACTAGCACTTCAAGCCTTTTCCTTGCTTCAAAGGCCAGAATATAGCTGGATGTCCATTAGGCATTTAGAACTCAGTATTAGCATTTCAAAATCATCATTCTTTGAAGAGATAGTTCCTATATTGAGTATCATCATATACAATAACCGTTGCTAGAAATCATATCTCGCCGTAACAACAAGGTTGAATGCTTACATCCTTTTGTTTTCTGCTTGAGCCTAAAGGCTGACTGATCCATTTTGGAAAACTGGAATCCTTTATGGTAGTGTTTGCTCCATCCTTTGTTTCTTGAGTGAATATCCACATTAGTTAAGACAAAAGTTCTAACTAGGTATTAATGCATTTTTGTATTAGCTCAATGTGTGGAAGTATAGAAGATTGAATCAGGACACACTTGAGGTCCTAAAGACGGGGCTCTTCATGGTGGATTAACAAGCCACTGCCACTTGGCTATATCTGCACTTACCTGGAGACAAGTTCAAGTCTCCATACGTACACTCGTATAGATCCTTTTTGAACTCCCCTATGATGACTGCTTATCAAATAGGAATTTTATGGTGTACTAAAGTTGAAATTGTGGTAATTTCTTGAAGGAAGAAAAAAATATTAAAAGCTTCATCAACGCTAGTTAGCTAAACTAAACGTCTATACATACATTAAATTGTCTACTTGCTACCATCTCAAAATGGCTGGAGCTATTACATTGAGACAGAACGATAGATAATTGAAGGTAGACCAGACCAGCATTTTACCTGTCAACTAATTGAACCAAGAATTCATAAGAAACCATATTTGGCTCCATATGGTGCCAGTCGTTGTAGAGAACTGAGGAATAGTTGGAAGAAAAGGAATTGGTGGCCACACATGGATTCATGGAGAGAAAAGACTGCCGAAACTGCTACACATAACATCTCGCAGATGTCTTATTTTCTTTTTGTTAATGTTTGGATTTTGAGGGAAGATGATAAAGGAGACATACGGGTATTTTGTTTTTAGATGCTACTTGTATTCTTTATTTTTTGTGTTTGTAGTGTCATAATTGAGTTTCAGTAATTTATACGCCCTGTAACTAGAAATCTTTGGATGATGGTAAATGTTTTCTATTTGACATTGTGCCGTTAATTTGCTGGAAAAAAAGTGACAGGAAGAAAATTTTATTCCCCCTATTTTGGAGAGGGAGGGAATGTTGACATTCGGAACTATTCTTGTTGTTGCAAGTTGGAAAGATTACATCCATGTCAAAGACAAAATATGGTGCTGCCGGCTGTTGCAGTCCTATCTAATGAGAGTTGTACTTGGGCATGCCATTCTCCATTTCCTCTATTACTTGTTGACGGTTGAATGGATTATAGATCCTTTATCATAATGCCATTTAAACAGAGATAAATAAAGACTGCTGACAGCTTCATCAGATTGGAAGTTGTCATAACCTGTTCTGATGTCCGTGGTAAGGTTTAGAAGTGTATATTAATGGAACTCCCTCTGTAATCTACTATAGAGAATCGGCTTTCATAGGAGAACTTCATCATGCTAATTAACAATTACTGAAGCTTGGCTTTGTGCTTCTTCCTTGAGCAACAATGGCGATGTGATTGAAGTATATGTGACGTTTAATACATTATGAAACAGCCCAAGGAAGCTTGAGATAATATATGATGTTGTGTCTAATGACCTTCTAAGGTCACATTCATAGATACTAGGTTACTTCACTAATTGGGAATAACATGTTTCTCCAGATAGATTGACGTGTACTCGTTCCTCTCTGCTATTCTTGTCACTGCACTTCCTCTTCTTCTTGACTATCAACTATATTATGAGGAAAGCTCCTGATAAGTTAAATTATGTATCTTCTTTTAACAGGGCCCTTTTGGAATGTCACATCAGCAAGTGCTTGCTCAACTTACAGCTCAGGCAGGCCAGCCTCAGTCTCAAATGCACATTCAGCCTCACTATCCATCTTCTTCAGCACCACCTGCGCCATCGCTATCACAGTTCCAGTCCTTCACATCAACTGTAGCAGTAAACCAACCGAGGGCTCCTCCTGCATCAGATCCTACCATTGTGAGAGAGTCATCCGATATTTCCCTATCTGATCAGAGGTCAGAACCTGCTTCCATCGCTGTTGACAAACCTGCTGATGATGGCTACAACTGGCGAAAGTATGGGCAGAAGCAGGTCAGGGGAAGTGAATATCCTCGTAGCTATTACAAGTGTACACATCCGAATTGTCCAGTCAAGAAGAAGGTCGAGCGCTCCCTAGATGGCCAGGTGACCGAGATTATATACAAGGGCCAACACAACCATCAGCCGCCTCAATCTAGTAAGCGTTCAAAAGACAATGGAAATCCAAATGGAAACTATAATCTTCAGGGTCCCTATGAATCCAAGGAGGGTGAACCTTCCTATTCTTTAAGCATGAAGGATCAAGAATCCAGCCAAATCTCCGGCTCAAGTGACAGTGAGGAAGTGGGTGATGCTGAGACTAGAGTGGATGGAAGGGACAGTGATGAACGGGAATCAAAGCGGAGGTATTTCCTTCACCTTTAGCACTATTTGAAAAGTAATTATTTTTTCTGCCATGTCTATTCTGTTAGCAATTTTTCTCTATCCAACATATCTGTACTTTGCAGGGCTGTAGAAGTACAGACTTCCGAGGCAGCTTGTTCTCACCGGACAGTTACAGAACCTAGGATTATTGTCCAAACGACCAGTGAAGTTGATCTTCTGGACGATGGTTATAGGTGGCGAAAGTATGGTCAGAAGGTTGTTAAAGGAAACCCTTATCCAAGGTAAAGTGTCTGTCTAATTTTTCTCTATTGTCAATAAACAACTCAGTGATATGGAATCATCTATCCATTTGGTGTTTAGCTAGTTTTTGGATTGTATTTGTGATTAACTGGACCTTAGATATTTTTTTCCAGTTGTAGAGCATTCCAGTTTACATTTATCTTCCTATTTATGTTGCCCTACTTACGATAACCTTTGCTCATCGTGTCTTTCCTTGCATTTAACCACCAATGTTAGAAAACTGATTTCGTTCTTACTTGCCATAATTTTGACAATCCTTGTTATTTTCTGCAGAAGCTATTACAAATGTACCAGCCAGGGATGCAACGTAAGAAAGCATGTTGAAAGGGCTGCAAGTGACCCTAAGGCAGTCATAACAACATATGAGGGTAAACATAGCCATGATGTGCCTGCAGCCCGCAACAGTAGCCACAATACTGCCAGTAATTCTATGTCTCAATTGAGGCAACACAACTCTGTCGTTGATAAACCTAATGCAATGCGAAGAACAGACTTTCAGAACAATGAACAACCTATAGCACTTTTACGTTTCAAAGAAGAACAAATTACATGATTTGCCAAAGCTTTTTCCCAGCATGGTGATCGATAGGACAGCCAGTCCAGAGTGAAAACTTTTGCCATGTGGAGGGCTGTAACTTATTTCTGAGTGGTTCTATTTCTCGCGTTTGCAATGTTGATGTTGGTCTCCCACAACAATCATGAAACAAAAATGGTGCAGAAATTGCGTTGACACGAAATAATAGTTCAGGAAGGAGTGATTTGAATATATATTGTTTGTAAATGTTCTCAAAAGGTTCATAGAATTAGCTTATGTTATTTTTATATGCATTCTTTATGTAAATGCTTTTATATACAACTTGTATTGGCTGTTTATTATTGCATTTGCACAAGCATAGTGGATGTTTGAGTTACTCCTTGGCATTTGATGTCAATCTCTCTATCTTGTAATCGTTTTATAGTTGGGGCTTTCATCTGAATTTGAATGATGGTGCATGAAGTTTTTGAACAGTTTTCTTTCTGTTATGATTTTATGATTGTTGTCACAACACTAAACATTTCACTATATGAAAAATATTCAACCATTTATGTATAACCAAATATTTATTTTTATCCAACATGCATTAATATAATTTTCGATGAAAGGGATACAATTGAACCCCTTCCCTCGAACTAGCTCAACCCCTACTTCCTGTCCATCCGAACCGTCTAGTGAAGAATAAGAGGAGAACATAGTTCTTTGAATCTAAGTGTCTAACAATACTACAATAGAAGCATAATGAGGATTGGACTCTGGACATTAATTTCTTGTTAGGTAAACCAACTAGCATGATAATTTAGACTTCATGACATATGTGAAGCAAATCCACTGCGTGATTTGTTGCGGACTGTTTGAGGTAATACAAGAGGGACTTTCCCTTTAGAAGTTTGGTGGCACCTTGGAGAAATAAGAATTCAAGTTTCACTACTGCCAAATTTCATTGAAAAGGTTCTAAACTTTGACAATTTGTCACTCTGGAAAAGTAAAATTTGGTGTCATCGTTACATCTGAGAACTCATAGTTTCTTTCTTGTGGCAAAATATCTACAGCCATAGGCCTAACTCCGAAAAAATTTCAATTATCAAACGGAGTTATAAGTTGTGGTATCTGGCCATGATTTACAAAATCAATTTTGTTCAGTCGAACACAACACAAAACTCTCTCTGGCAGCTCCTCCTGCTTTTGTGCCTGCAATATCCAGATATATATCAGATCAATTAAATGACAAGAATGCAAAGAAATCGGCAAAAGCTTACTGATTTACTCGGTGTTTACACCAAACCCATAAATGCAAGACATGTGTCATGCATATAAACCTTTATCACGAATGCATAATATCACTTTAACTTATAACGCCTAAATGTTAAATTGTTGAGTTTTGTGTAAGAATTTAGGTGCAAGAAATATTATCTGAAGAACTGTTAGTGCAAGATCAAAATAATGCACTGCTACTGTGATAAAAGGTACAAAAATGTTTGCAGTGTGGAGAAGGAAACTTATGATCTTTTATATGAGGTCTCAAAAAAAAATGCAAAACTTTAGAAAAAGAAAAATGATTATGGGGTAGCTATAGCCTATACCTGAATTGTTAATCCGAGATCAAGAACTCCATGTTTCAGTCTTTCTCGGAATGCATCAAATCCTCTCCTGGAAATGTAGCTGAAACGATGAACATCCAGGTCTATTTCGAAATAGTTGCTTCCCTGCACAAAATAATACACAAGGTTGATAAAAGTTATTTCAGGTCCAATGTGCCACTTGTTTACTAAATATATACCAAATGAATTTCCAAATTTATCTTCAATTTACCTTGTAGAAAGTATGTTGAGGACGCGAAAGCACTGGCTTTTCATTATACGCATGTAAAAGCTTTTTCTCCGCGGTACTTAAATGAAGGTCTTCAGGATTGACTACACCAACCATTATCTTTAGTCTTTCTCTGAAAGGAGCTATTGATTCCTTTGCAAAACCCTTTACTGTTTCCATTTCATCCATTATAAATCTCTGCAATATGAATTGGTAGAAAAGGTTTAATCCATGTATTCCAGATATAAAAGAAAGTAGTATTCATAAAAAGGAAGACAGAAATTAAGAACAGGCTATTACCTTTATGCTGTCTTGAAATTGTGGAGAAACCTCTTTCTCAAAATTTTCTGATACTTTGAAATATAGAACAAGGCTCATTCCTTCCCCATCATTGTCCCCAAGGAACATTGAAGCAGGGTAACTAGGTAGCTGTGACAACAATATCCAGAACATTTACAAGTCATTTTCTCTAAAACAACAACACTAATGTCTACGCCTTAATCCTAAGCAAGTGGGAAAAGCTATATGAATTCTCATGTCCATGTCGATCATTTTAAGCCTGTCTTAGTACAATAACAAGATCAATAACAAGCTGTTTTCCCAGAATTCGTGCACTTAATCCCAGCTAAGAGTAAATGTATATATGACAATGTTAAGAAAAGGCGAAACATGCTAAGTCTGATATATAAGGCTTTAATGCAATGCAAGGGCACCTGTATATTGACGATTAGCAGTGATGGAACTTTTTCATGTTGTTCTACAAACGGAAGCTCAATATGCCGTGCAATGTGTGATATCTTCCTTGGACAAGCAAATAGATCCACACCAATAGGTATGTAAGGGCAATAATTAGGTGCAGGAAATTTCCTTTTATCCCTGCATTTGAGAAATATAAAAGTGTTAGAAGTTTCATGCAGAGCAAAATGAGAAACCCTTGTAAGTCTCACTCTACACATTGCAAATGAACCTAATATATAACCATAACGACATGCCTGAAATAATTCATGCCACGTAGCTTAAATATGGATGGTGCAACAGGACTCCAGCATCCTTGAGTCAGTTTCACTTCACTGGAATGTGGAACAAGAAATCCTGCTCTTGGATGATACAGAAATCTACTTGAAGAACCTTTTTTTTAAATAAAAAAAAAAATCATTTAGATTTCGCAGTATACTAGTAATGTCATGAAATCAAAGTATTCAGATGAAAGTCATAGTTGAATTGATATAGAAGCACAACGTTCATTCTCAAACACATTATGATCATAAAAGAAGCAGTCTATCCATTAGTATTTGCTGGGACACTCACAAAATTCAGTCGTCATGTCTCCATCAAGCAATCTCTTGTTAACAGCAAGTGTCACAACTGATAACTTCTTTCTTTGAGATGTGAAAATTGGATCCTCCACAATGTTGTTCCGCTTAGTAAAATTTCCATCTAACTGAATTAAGCATTGAGAATCGACAAATCATTTACTTGGAAGCCTTACCAAACACTTGAAGCACAACTCATTTGAGTATTTGACCCTCACAATGCTTGGGTCACTTACACATGATATATCATTGTTGTTAGGGGTACCATAAAACTGTGAGGAGCTTTCAATTTGATGTTGATGATCAAATGTGCTCCCAGCTGCGACGACTAGTGAAGGGCAAATTTCTAGAAGCAAAATGACAAAGAGAACTCAGAAATAGCTTCTTTTGGTTACTGTTTGAAATAGGGATTAGGATTTGTCGATTACCTCCATAAACACTAGTGAAGTCTTCATCTGAATCAGACTCAAGGACACTGAAAGAATCAAACCATGCTTCCTCTTCGCTTATACCTGCAAGTTAAAGAATTCCTCGGAAATTAAGCGTTTTTAATGCCTTTTAAAGTAACTTACTTTCCCTGGCATCTAACTCCTCTAACCATGTTAAAAGGGCTGCCAAAATGCATTCATATGCTTGGATCAAAATAACCATTGTGCTGAACAAGAAGTTCAACTATTTCAAAAAAACTAAGGCCTATTGGAAGTGTCTGAAAGTATTTAGTCATTCTAGATAAGAAAGTTATCGTTCAAAGATCGAGCAGGAACTTCACAAAGTCTACTAAGAAGGAAACATTAGTTTTATTAGTTTATTCAAGAACAAAAAAGTATTGCTAGTCATTCAAAAAAAGACGACTCATTTCTCAATATTCGATATCCTTTTTTTTTGCAGGAGGGAAGATTTTCTTTCTAGAACAGGAAATAACCATACCAGGTACATCAACTTGACAATAGTTTTCTGAGAGTAGAGATGCTGGATTTAACACACAATCCCCTTCGCTAATAGGTGCTGCCCTGCTCTCATAGTCTGTTGTGACAAACTCGCCAACATCAACATCTCTTACATAGTTTCCCACTACGGTAAGTTGCTCTATGGGTGCAACAGAAACAGAAGATGGCGCCTTTCTTCGAAACCTACGTGTCTTGGGAATGTACTTTGTCTTTAACTTTATTTTTCTAGTCGGACTCGAAACACATCCACCCATATCTCAAGACTAAGCTCACGAACTCCACAAATTTCTATTATTCCTCCTTTGCATATACCAACCAAAACTGCACGATCGGTTCAAAATCCTAAGAAAAAACACCCCCTTCCTCCTTTGCATATGTCAACCAAACCTGCAAAAGATTGTACATTTAAAAGACATTAAGAAAGAAACTTTAATAGGACAAAACAAAGTGATTCTCTTGTAATTTTGAAGTTGCAAAGTATTAATCATTCATTACCTCACATGCAACAAAATATGGTAAAATCAACTTCTGATCAAAGCATTCCCTGAAATAAGTAAAGACTAATCGACCGAATTTGGAGGAGAGTGACCCTCATAGACAAACTAACATTTGGTGAATCCTGCAGTTGAAAAGATACATAAACCATACACATATAAGGCAATAATTGATGTTGATTGTTGGCCAGAACCATATCTGAAACTGATTCATTTGAAAGTTATAGTTCAAACATGATTTTCATCACACATTTGAACCTTCATTCTCTAAGAGAAATATGTAGAGAGTTTAATTAATAGCCCCCTTATCAAGAAAATGAGGAAATATCTTATAATTGAAACAGTAAAGTCAGCAAATGTCTTCTATAAAATACATGTTGTAAATTTGTCATAATATTAAAATGTTTGATGTGCTGGCTGAAGGGTCTCTATCAGAAACCAGAATGATACTATAAGATAACAACAATGACAAACAAGAACACCTAAAGCATTGAAGAGATAACAAAATCTAATTTGTAAAATCATGCACAGATAAAAATCATATCTTTAAATTCAGAACAAACAAAGAGATATACTAGTAACCAAATATTAGAAAATGGAACTTTCCTGAAGGGTCATGGTTTGGAGATAAAGCAATCATTTTTTTTGGCATGCAGTGAGAAAACTGAGCTACAGGTCAACAAGAATTTATAAGATGTCTTCATATAAGAACAAAGTACAAGAGAAAATATACAAGCTGGAACTAGCCTCATCATAAAAACTACACTCAATATTATTGAGCAAATGAAAATTAAATAAAAACAACAGAAACTAATGAAGCCAAAGATGAAAATTAGTAGTATCATATATTTCTGAGACATAACACAAAGAAGAGGAACTTTGCATGCAAAATTGGATAGTTTTTACTTGTACAGAGAAGTCCACAAAAACAACACGTGTAAAACAAGAAGGGATTAAAGAGAATGATAAGAGCTTAAGAAGAACATCAAGAAAGAAGTGAAGAGACTTACTGTTAAATGTTCATGTCCTAATCCAAATTAAAGTTCAATTATTTCTACTCTACTTTGTATTTCATATATATAGTTAGCTGCACAATCACTCCCCCCTCCATTCATCAAAGAAGGTAAAGAGGTCCCACTTATTACACAAAATGCATTACAACTGTTGAAACTCCAACTACTTTTTCGGTCTTCTCTTTTCAAAATAAAATGAACCTTAACTCATGATTAGTTCATTTAGTTGTTATATATCGTCGGACTTCTCTATAACAATTATCTTTTATAAGTAGCATTTTAATACAATAATTATGTTCTTTCTTTATTTTATGTTACATAATGTGTTCTCTATAACAACATCTCATTACAAGTCTATAACAATCGAAAATATTCAAACAAACAACGTTATTATAAAAAGATATGATTATTTGGCATGACAAAGTTATAGGATTTCACGATTTCATATATAGCAAGAGGAAAAGGTCCTTTCATTTTATTTTATATAACAATGTTTAATTAGATATGAAATTTAAGAAAGTAAGATTTTTGTTATATAAGCTAAATTATACTAGCTCCTAGAAAGATTATTGTTATATACGCTAAATATATGCTTGGATACCCTTTCAAAAATATTGTTAATAGCCTCAATTGTGTTGCAGCATTATAATTTGTATAATCTTTATCTCTCACTTAAATATCTTGCTTAATTAATATTCAGCTAATTGAACCAATAGTGATAGGTCAAAAAAGTTGAGTAATAAATGACTTCTAGTTTGTAAAATGTCAAATGTGTTGAAATAAATTCAGTTTGCTGAAACAACTAATATTTGAGATTGAACGATATATGATATATCAAAATACTCTTAGAATCTTGTAGTTTTCAACATACCAAGCCATTTTCCTTGGGGATATGTCATTAACCAAAAATAAAATGAAAATGTGAAATTTCAACATTTTTTAAATATAAAAATGCGTTAATCTTTATGAAAAAATGAAAAGAAAATAATGGCATATATAAAATAAGTTTAAAAGGAAGACGAGCACTGGCGGATCTAGTCATGGTTCCGTGGTTCAACGGAACCCACTGACTTTGGTCCATATCGTGTATTTATCTTAAATATTTTATATAATATGTACAAATTATTAATTTGGAATCCAGTAACTTGAAAATATTAGAATTCTGAACCCAGAAATTTTAAATCTTGGATCCGCATAAAAACGATATGGGTTTGATAGGAAGGGGAAACAAATTTCAAGAAAGAATATGAAGGTCATGGGTTGAGAGTTTGACTAGGCCTAAATACAAATGATAAGTGTAAACAAACACGTACACATCATGCAACATCATGCATCTCTATGAATTGATGTCTTCTTCTTTTAATTTGTCAAAATATTCAACCAATCTTTTGGGCAAATAAAATACTCCATCTAAATCAAGATTCCATTTCAATTTGCTTGAACTACTCTTGCACAGCCCAGTCTGTAACGTGAAAAATAATACTACTACAACACTATTTCTTTGACTGAAATTACCAATGTTCTGAAACATTTTGTCAAAGCCAATATATCAAAAGTCAAATAATAACTGACCATCCAAACTATACAGTATTTTTTTTCTTATCACAATTTTTAATCAATTATTATCATTTTAGAGTAATGATATATACAACAAACACTTGGCGTCCAGAATCTTATTTAAGTGAGCATAAAATCAAAGAATGAAACATCCCCCCTCCCTTCATTTTTCTAATTAGGGTGCTAATGGTTTATATTTTCAATAGAAAAGGGTTGATAAAACTAATTAATGAAACATTTGAGTTGTAAACTTGGAAGACATGTAGATAATCTCATAAAGTTTGTGCCTAGTCAAATATATCCAAAAATATATATATATCACATAAATTACAATGCTTGCAAATACTCAATAGTTCTCATGATTCATGAAACTATACTCTTTTCCTCGAAAAGTCTCGTAAAGTTGTTGCAAATGTTGCAATACTAAACTCTATCATTTATTTATTTATTTATTTATTTATTTATTTATTTATCTATCTTTCTTGCTCAAAGGAGGCACGACATGCATTATCCAAACCCCACAAAACCAATAAAATGATTGATTTATTTGGTAAAGATACCACTTAACTAAACAAATGCAGAAATTGGAATTGCTTCTAACTTTTGTTGATTTAAATGCAATTAACATTCTTTAAGTAGATGGGATCTATGCAAAAGCACCAACTTTTGAAACAATGATTAGGAGCACCATATCTTGATGATTTTTAGTGGTAGAGCCCTTGTCTTAGTTGCTTGTGCAAAAGGGTCCAAAATTTAGTCTAAATAATTGTTTTATGTCAACCCAAACCTAACAATTAGGAAGAAACTATTAGTTACTTCAAGAAATTATGTTGCAACTCCTTGAGTATTAAGAAGAATTAGGTAAAGGAAATTCAAACTTCATCAAATTCATCCTCCAACACTTTCTAACAAATCTTAAGGCAAAATTAATAGAGGGTCCTAACAATAGCAATCATACACATATATATATTAAAGAAAATTTGTCTTGTTTTCGAGGACATCTAAATAATCATTAAGCACCAACTTTAAGTTTCGTTTTATGGTTTAGGATATTTGAAGCCACCAAAGTTTAAAAACATGTATATAAAATTTTATCCAAGAATCAAATCCAAAGCCATTCGTCCAAAATCAAACACCAAATTCCTGAATATTTTTCCTCATCCCGCTGATCCATAACCCCTTACAAACAAGAGAAAATTGGTAACCTACCTCTATATGTGGCTATCTTTCTAAAAATATAAAAACTAAAATTAAGAAACTACTATTTGAAGGTCGCAGAGAAAGGGAAAAAACTAACCCATGTCAGGTGTATGCACTAAATCAATACATGCATGATATGTACTGGCATACATAATTCTCTTTTAACCATAGTTAATTAACACATCTTTTCACCTTATCAAATCACTTACCCATAATTAATTGATATGGTTTGATACATATACCCAGTGTGAATAAGTTTTTACTGAGAGAAAGTATATGTCCATACTCCATAGGCTTTGCTCCCTTGACAAATGCCTAAAAAACATGCTTTCTTTTAACAATCAAGTATCCTTAAATTATCTTTGAGCTAAGGCAAATTCGTTGAACGTAAAGCTTATTAAAGGAAGAAGTACTTTCTTTCGAAAATTTCTCTAATTTCGGGATATAAAGTACTTCTTAAAAAAAAAAAACTTTTTTTTTTCTCCTCCTCAAAGAAACTTCGGAAATTTTCTAAAACAGGAATCTCGTCGGTAGAACTTAGAAGTACTCTATATGCTTCATTCCAGATCATAGATATAACTTTTAAGTATCTTTTAGGGACTAGACAAGACAAAAGCAAACAATTTGGTGAAAGCATTAAGTTGACGAAGAGACAAAACCTAGGGCCCGATCGAACCTACTAACATAGTACTACTTGTCATAATTCGTAGGGCACAAATTGCATTAGATTTTTTTCATATTTTAATTCATAAGAGTTCAAAGCATTGGAATTAATAATACTGTAAGTTTTAATAGTCTTCATAATTCTCCTTTTTTATGTTTCTTTTCTCATTATGACACAAGAATCCTCCTTCAAAACAGGGATAGTGTTAAATTAAACACAAAACTTAGATACTAAAAAATTAAACTGATAGTGTTAAAATAATCAAAAGATTTGCTTGATCTCTATTCAATACCAAACTCTTAGACCAAACCCATTCAATCGATGCTTTTTTGGGTTTTTTCGGCAGTTATTGCTAATTAAACAGCTTGAATTAGTTGAAGTGTCACTTTAAAGCCAATTATTTATGTCAAATCTTGAAGTTATGAGTTTAAGTGGAGGGAATTTGGAACATGGAACCATTTTTTTAATAAATAAGACAGAGATTGGTGCACAGCTGGATTGGATATAGATAAATACCCTACTATACCTGAAATGTTCTTCCTCCTAATCCCTATTTTGAATTCTTATTCTAGAGAAATTGTATCCAAAAGGTTATCTTAATCCATTTAATCTGAAACATATTACCAAATAAATGTCTACTTGTCTCGTAGTTTTATTAATTGAGAGCACGATTGATCGAAAATGTCCCTTGTGAACTTTCTGGTGACACACAACAATCTCACAAGTCACATAATTCTGAGATGTATATTCAATTTCATCGCTAAAACTATATATTTGCAATTAATCGGTATCTATATTACTTTGATTTATCCACGATATTTTCTCTTGACGAAAAGAGGAAGAATGGTCTGAGCCAATGAAAATTAATTACTGGTTTTTATTGTCTATATCAAATTGTATTGACTTACTACGGTCAAGTGAATTTATGATATGAGAATATATACATCTTAATCAAATAATGTTAAGTAAGAAGTCGATATGCAACATGCTATGCTACCATAAATTTGTATAATGTTAAGTGAAAGAAGTCGATGTATATGCAACATGCTTTGCAACTATAAATTTGTATAAAACGCCCTGTACAAATTAAATTCTTCTGAGTTCTGGATAACCAATTCATTTTTTTAAAATACTTGAAATTTTTTAGTTAAAAATCAGTTAGAGCGTGGTATTGAGAGATTGAGTTATTTATTATTGGTCTTTAAAAATTGAGCACTTTAACATTTAATGAAGCTCAAAGTACAGTTCTATCCTTACTAATAGAACACTTTCCGTAATTATAATAATGTCACAGTACATTTTTGAAGTCGTAATTACAAAAACGTCACTGTTAAAATAATGTCAATCAGTCGTTATTTATTCATGTTGTGAACAAAAAATCATGTCCATTTTTTTGAAGAGTTTTTTACACATATATACAAATTTGACTCCTTAATTACAAAAAAAAATAGCAATACTTTTCAAATTATACGGCATATCAATATTTTTTTAGCATATTTTTATTTTTGATAATTAGAGTTAACCCCACTCTCCTAAAACCCTAAATCATTTTCTTCACTTCCCCAAAACAAATTAGCTGTCACCCAACCCCTTCTCTCAGATCCAAATATCACCAGACCACCATACGACCACCACCACTACCGTTTGCAGTGGTGGCACCAGTTGGAAAAGGATAAACAAATCGTGAATCGAGAGAAGATACATACGGATTCAGATCAGCGAAGCAGCCATGGGGAAAAGGGGATGACGACAGAAACAGCCATCGACACCACCGACGTGTTCGCCACTCACTCTCTCCGATCCTCCTTACAATCCCGCCGCCGTCCCCATCCAGTTCGCTTCTGCTCCGCCGGTCGCCACCTCCGAATACTCCAATTCATCTGCCACATATGCTCCAAACCCTTGCGCCGCCCAATCGGGCTACAGGTTCCCTAACCTCGAGGCTCCTCATCGGGGTCGGGGTCATTTGGTGTTTATGTATATGTTTGTCTTGTTTGGCTTATTAGATCGATTGTCAGGATATTTCAATTGGCAAAATGTTTGGGAATCTGCTCTCAATCGTTTCTGTTTCTTTAGATTTATTTCATTTTTGTTTTGTTTCTGTTTCTTCATAATTGTTCAAATTTCGTTTCTGTTTCTGTGCCTGTTTGTAAAGATTTTTCATATTAATTAATTTGAACTCTTGCTCATGACTGATGGCGTTAAAACAATATGATACAGTTTGAAACATCGTTAAAAACATTGAAACAATTATTGCAGCAGTTTGATACATCTGAAACAATGTTGAAACAGTATGATATTGTCTGAAACAATATTGAAACAATCTGAAATAACTGTTGAAACTGTCTGATACAGTCTAAAACGGGAGTTGATACAGTTTAAAACAGTTTGAAACGGAGTTGATACAGTCTGAAACGGAACTTGATACAGTTTGAAATATTGTTGAAACATTGAAACAGCTGTTGCAACAGTTTGATACAGTCTGAAACAATGTTGAAACAGTATGATACGGTCTGAAACGACGTTGAAACAATCTGAAACAACTGTTGAAACAGTCTAATACGGTCTAAAACAGGAGTTGATACAGTTTAAAACAGTATGATACAGTCTGAAACAGCACTTGATACAGTTTAAAACAGTCTGATACAGTCTGAAACGACATTGAAACACTATGATACGGTCTGAAACAATCTGATACGGTCTGAAACGAGAGTTGATACAGTTTAAAACAAACTGATACAGTCTGAAACGGCATTTAAACACTATGATACGGTCTGAAATGGAGTTGATATAGTCTGAAACGGGGTTGATACAGTTTAAAAGTGTAATTGGGAGAAATTGTGGGAGGAAAAGTGAAATTAGGGGAAATGGTGGGAGGAAAAGTGAAATAGGGAGAAATGTGAGGAGCAAAAGTGATAGTGGGGGAAATAGGAGGAAGAATGTAAGGGTTTGGTATGTTATGAGAAATATTGCTATGTTGTTGCTATATTTGTAATTAACTTGTATTTTTCTCTATATAGGGTAATTTTACTAAAATGTTGCTATGTTTGGTAATTAAGTTCTAAAAATTGTACTTTTATGTAAAAATTCCTTTTGTGAATAAATGAGGCCAAATCGCCATTGTTACACTCATATACAAAATTAAAGCAAAACATAACATACGATCAATTCAGCATCATTTCTTCGTAATGTGAGCCAATTCATGAATATTATACAAATAAATAAGTCCAAATTGTCATTACTTCACTCTTATATAAAGATCCAAAAGAAAAAACATAACATAAGGCCAATCTGGCGGCAATTATTCAGTAAGCAAAATATCATGCTTATTTTGTAAATTAATTATGCAAAGTAGTACTTACTTAATTCATCCACAAAAATATATATGAAAACATAAAATCAAGACAATTTGTGTGTATTTACTTACAAGTGAGGCAAACTATTCTGTCTATTTTACAAATAAATGACATCAAATTGTTATCGTTTTGCTCATATATAAAAATCCAAAGTAAATATAACATAATGCCAATTCGACATCATTTATTTATAAAGTGAGCCAAATGCTATGTACATTTTAAAAAGAATTGAGGTCAAGTCATCATCACTTCGCTTGTATAGAAAAATTCAAAAGAAATTATAACATAAGCCCAATCCGACATCATTTATTAATAGTGTATTAAAATATTACAAAATACTCGCTAAATTAAAAATAACAGCCTTATGAGTAGCTACTTGGTGACATTTACAACAAAAGATTTCACTGCACGTCCTCATAATTGATTGGTGCTGCATTTGTTCCCATTTAATATGGTTTTAGAAAAACAGCTTTCATTTCATCCACAGGCAACACTTCAAGTTATGAATCGATAAATACTGCATGTTAGGAAGATATCAATGGGTGAGTGTTGCCGGCAAGAATGTGAGAAGAGTTTGAAGCACTTTAACTTATCTAGGAGAATGTGAGAAGAAATTAAAGAGCAATTGTTGCTTATGCAAATGGGGTCAAAAACAACTATTGCCTCTTAGGCAGTACTTACGTGAAATAGATTGCTGAATACGTGCCTCATTATAAGATTTCGTAGGGGGTATTTTCATATGTAATTTATTTATTAAACTTAGTGGATACACTTTTGCTAAACTACTTTTATGGGGCTCAAAAAGGCAAATCATTTCCTATGGTGCTATCGTTCTGCAATTCCATCTATTTTCAATGGGAGAACCAAGTTTTTGCAGCCAGTAAGAAATCTCTTTGTTTTTTAGCCCCAATAGCCAGGCCTCGCCAAGGGAATTTGCTGACAATCGCCAGCGTTCAGCTGAAAAAATTCCTAGCGATCACCAGGACCTGGCAGGATATTTGCACCTACAATATGGCAATTCGAGTTCAGCTCAAAAATGTGAGAGTAGCACAAACGTGTCCTATTTCAGCAAATTATCCAAATTGCGTTAGGGTTTAAATGGACCTCAGCAAAGAGTCCAATTTCCAGAACTATGGCATAATATGCAATGTCTTAGTCTTTTTTCCCCAAGTAACAATGGTTTGACAAATATGTCTTCGGCTTGATTTAATGAATAAATTCTGGGCGGAAATATCCCATATATCCCCGCCCTCCCTTTCTTTGTAAGTACAGTCTAAGAGGCAACACTTGTCTTTGGCCCCTCTTTTATAGGCAACACTTGTTGAGTTGTTGTTGAATGTCACAATCTCCCAGATAAAGTGTTGACTGGGCAATACTGGCCCCTTCAAATCTCTTCTTGCATTCTCCCAGATAACTTAAAGTATTGCATAGGCAATACTTGACTCTTCCTAAAAGACAACATGTCTCAATTGATAAATTGAATTGTTGCCAATGGACAAAAGGGAAGGCGTTTTGCTAAAATTATGTTAAACGGGGGCACTCTCTCAGATTAAGTTAATTTTGGGGATACCAGGTGAAATTTATGCAACAAAGAGCGGAAGCCTATTGGGCTAAGAAGAATGTCGTAGTCCACAAAAACTGAACACTTTCTTCTTATTTTAAGGAGGGTAGTAGTAGTCTATGAACATCTTAGCCATTTGAAACTCTCTTTGGATTTGCCAAAGGCTTATACGTTTCATTTATCTCTCCATTTCACAACATGCCATTAGGATTCGAGTTCTTGATACTACTTATGCTCTGTGTGACATCTTGACTAATGGATTGTCCCCTTAACAAAACTCTGCTTGTTCAATGACGTAAGGTAAAAGGGAATTATAATCTACCTTACATTGCAAAATTTAGAGAGTAGGACTGAAAAGTAGATGTTACATAGGTTATTTAAGCTAATTCCTACCCTTTGAATAAAAACACGACTAACTTAAAACAATTGTAATTACATAGACATGTCTCTTTTGAACCATTACATGATGCTTTTGGTTAGGTCGTGGTTGGCAGAGGCAAATCTAGGAGCCTGTTTAAGTGAGCTTAAAAGTGACCTATAAGCTTATAAGTCTATTAATATATGTTTGGTAACTTAATTTTTTTTAAATTTTTAAGTCATAAGTGACTTAAAAGCCACTTTTTGAGAGAAGTTGTGACTTAAAAGCCACTTAAAAAAAGCTCCTTATAAGCCCACCCAAACAGGCTCTAGGGCGAGTTCTATATATTTGACTAAACGTATTATTTTCGCTTCAAACCATGTATATCATGTCAAAAAAAAGTAACTCACATATTCAAAATCTTGAATTCTACTCGTATGATTTAGGTGGGTGATGAAAAAATGAGATTGACAAGGAGTTGATTGAACATGAAACAATAGTAAGAGAAGCATAGGACATATAGTTACAAGGCAAAGCATTTATGGTGAAAAATGAAAGAAACAGCACTTGGGAGAGGGTATAATTAAATGCTTCACATGTCTGTCTAAAGTGATTGGTAAAATTCATTATGAAAGCCACACCCACTACTACTACACTATTATACACCTTCTCTACTTCAAGGATGCCCTCTCTACTTCTCCTTCTTTATATTCAATATTCAATGTCTTTACCCCACTTATGTTCCCCTTTTTTGTGTTTTTGTTATTGCTCGCTATATACCCTCTCCGTCTCAAATTAGTTGATACTTTAACAATACTTATTTGTCTTAAATTAATTGACACTTTAGGATTTCAATACTAAAATTGTTAGTCTTTTCCAACTATACCCTTAATAACTAAAAGAATTCTCAACAAAATTTAGTAGTCAAACATTAAATAGGAGTAATATAGTAAAATAAACATTCTATTTAATAATTTTCTTAATGGACGTGAAAAAGCTGAAGGTGACGACTAATTTGGGACGGAGGGAGTAATTTTTCCATTTTTTTCTGTCATAACTTCAATTTGTTCCTACTTAATTCCTACCTATGTATCCAATTTACAAATTGAAACTTAAATTAGTGAATGTAGCGTATATGTGTTCAATAGTGACATTTTACCTTTTCTCTTCGTTTAGTTAAAGAGGGTGAGATATGAGTAATGAGAATAATACACTTCTTCAACTTATTTTTAGGAATCTTTTAAAACAAATATTATATTTAGCAAACTCATGAGTTATACTTTTACGAGGGGGTTATTTAGATGAAAGAAACTGATTAGTACTTATATATTTTCTAACAGAATTAACTTAATATCAATATGCATTGTACAATTTTTTTTTTTTTTACTTTTTGTTAGTATTTTATTTTTTTCTTTAATTCTTTGAAATTTTCAGAATATTTCCTTTTGAGACACCTTGGGTTCTAGGACGTGACTTGTGAAGTTAACAATCAAACAAACAAATAATGCCAAGATTGAAAGTCAAAACTTGGAGTTTTGGGGTGTGTCTCCCACTTTCTCAAACCTCAAGTAGCTAAGTATCACTTTCTCAAACCTCAAGCGCCAAAGTGTCACTTTCCAAGTACAATAAAAAATCTAAATAAAAAAGGACATATAATTGTTTTCTTGAACATCAAAATTTCTTGAAGCATGATTTTCGCCTACTTCCACTTTTGAACTTCAGAATTTCTTTTCAAATGCATTAAGAGCATGGAAAATGAACATAAAAAGGACGGAAAAAATTTATCTACATTATGTGTATACATCAATTCAATACATGTATGCTACGTGTTGGCATACATAGTTCTCCCTCTTAACTATAGTTAATTATCATATTTTTTATCTTATTAAATCACTTACCCACAGTTAATTGATATAATTTGGTGCATACACTCGATGTGAATAAATTTTTAGTGAAAAAGTTCATATAATTGTTTTCTTGCTTTGTCATCTTTTTTATCTCAGGGATCAAGAACAGTTGGTCCCCTTTACATAGTGCTTTCTTGGACAGTTTTTTTGTAATAGTAGTTTGTTTTGGTTAAGATAATTAATTTAGACAGAGTTTCTAAAGATATAAAACTTCTTGAAATAGTGAACTATCCAAGTTCAATTTTGTTAGTACGAAACTTCTTTACAATAAGAACCTTTTTTTTTTCTGTTCAAACACCATATTTCTTCATTGGTATAGCTGGAAGACATTAGGATTAGTTAAGTCACGGGTTTCAAGTACTCACATGACATAAAGAAGCAACAACAAATAAAAGTTAGAAGGAAGTGAAAAATATAAATAAATAAAAACAAACTAAAAAGTCACGGGTGATATTCCGATTTTCTTTTTGTTTCTTGCTTTTTTGACAATGATTTCATTGTAACTGAAGGAACAAGGAAGGAATAATAATATTAGTGGCAGAATAATTTAGTACTAATAGTGAATAAATAAAAGTCAAAATTTTGAGAAAAGGAGAGTCAAAATGTCTTTGCTTTGCTTCTCGTCAAAGATTTTGGGAGGTGCTTCAATCATATTGTATTTTCTGCCAAGGATAATATTCTCCTTTACACATTACACTCATTAGTTATATTTTATTTCTCAAGTACAAAATACAAATATTTTATTTTCACTGCTTGAAACTTTTAGAAGATCAGTGGGAGACTTGATTGAATTATATGTCATTTTGCCATTTTCGTACTTAAAAATTGTTAGACCCTTCACGGATGAATATAGCAGGAAAAAAAGGTCTAACAAATTAGTTTCAACGAGCTACTAAACGCATGATACTGCAGGTCGCCTAGAGTCTCACATTGAAAATGAAAGGTTTTAAAACCATAATGTTATACATGAATTATAATTTGAAGTACTAATAAATCCAACTCGATATTTGAGTATATCTCACCCTCCTCAGACCTTATTTATGGAATTATACTGTATATGTTGTTGTAGTTCAACTCAAGGGTCATGGGCCGTCGATAACGGACATTGTTATAGGGTAATTCACAAAACTATACAAACTAACATTTTTTCTTACACTAAAATGTCAACATTTTCCCATTTTTAAAACATAGCAACATTTTTTTTCAAAACATAGCAAAACACAAACAAAAGGATGATAAAAGCCTAGATCCACCTCCTACCACCCCCTGCCCCCAGCCCCCATCACTGCCACCACCGCCGCCCATCAACCACCGCCCGCAATGTATGGACAGTGTATGGACAGTGTATGGACAGTGTATATTTTTGTAATTTCACTGTATGAACAGTGTATGGACAATGTATACATTGTATATATAGTGAAAATACGGTGGATACACACACATACACTTATTGTATGTGTGTATATTCTCTGTATAGACATTGTATGGTCATTGTATGCACGTTCATTCACCGTACATACACACAAACAACAAAAATCGAATCTGATTGTATATTTATTGTATGACAAGTATATATTCATTGTATGGCCAGTGTATATTCACTGTATATACAGTGCATACACCGGGCATACAATGAAAATACACACGGCATACATTCCATACAGTGCCAAAACACCAAATATACACCACAACCACCGTGGTTCCGCCGTGTCCCACCGGAAAATTCAAAAAACCAAAAAAGAAATGAGCAACGCAGCAACCCCACCTACACAGCTGCTATACAGTCCATATACACCTAATAAACCACCATACACAGCCGACGGTGCATAAAAACCATAGCCACAGATCTACCAACATCGTCGTGTACCATCAGAAAAACAA
This sequence comes from Petunia secreta, assembly GCA_029990175.1. Lineage (NCBI taxonomy): Eukaryota > Viridiplantae > Streptophyta > Magnoliopsida > Solanales > Solanaceae > Petunia > Petunia secreta. The sequence continues at coordinate 56,651,821 of JARKIP010000024.1, read as the reverse complement.
AAATAAAAAATAAAAAAACGAACATCAATCAAATCTATCTCACCGGATCTGCTTTGCACTAGCAGATCCGGCGTCGCCGGAGCAATATCAGCTGCACACGACGGGGATCGGGGTGGGGAAGGGAGGAAGACGACGGGATCGGGGCGGAGGAAGAGAGAAAGACGACGGGGATGGGGGATGGGTGGGGATGGGTTGCCGGCGACGGGGGAGGGGTGGTGGCAGCGGTATAAACAGTGGGGGTGGTGGTGGTGGTGGTGGTGAGGGAGAGAAGAGAGAGGGAAGAGAGAGAAAGGGAGAGGAAAGGTAGGTGTAGGGTTCTTTTAAAAAATGATATGTTTGGTAGCATTGGAAAAAGTATTGCTACGTTTGGTAAATGTGTAAAATGTTGTTATGTTTTTAAAAAAAGATCCCTAATTTGATATACAGTGTAATTTACCCCATTGTTATACATGCGTCGATCATGTCGTTATTGTTTCATGTAAGAATTAGGCTCTCTTAGTATGATGACGAGGTAAACTTCATCAAATACGTAAAACCTTTTAGAAGGTATTATGTTTTGGAGAGTAAAAGTAAGGTACTTTTGGATTGAACAATGAATTTAGGATCAAACTAGTATTGTCTATTATGTGACTAATGTCAAAGTGAATAATAGTGCGCATATACTAACTAATCTATCTATTATATACGGTACTTTGATTTTATATTAAAGTTTGTTAGTACCTCAGTTTGACCTTTCAAAATATACTGATATCTGGCATATAAAGATTAGTATATCCAATGTTTGCTTTTGTCTTTTGATATTACCAGTTAGCGCAAGTAAATAAGATTATACTGCAAAAGCATCACTTGATATTGACAGTGCAGAGAAAGTTTGGTACCCACTAGGATTTGACCATATTACAATCACCTAGACAACGAACAAATAATTCATACAATTGATAGATAAAGAAAACGGAAAAACATAATTTATAGCCAATACTATAATAAATTATAAGTAATTACACACATGCAACTATAGCATTACTTTAAATTTAATTTGTTTACAGTAGCAAAACTAACAAAAGAAAAAGTACTAACATAGGGTCGGGTTGGTATGGAGGAAAATATTTTGCATGAAAAATGTTTTTTTAGAAATTATGTGCTTCTTACTTGTTTTGTATTTGGTAAAATAAAAATTATTTTTGATTGTCCATATCTTACCCCTTCCACCCAAAACCACCCCAAAAACCTCACCCACCCCAACCATGCACCCCCTCCCTTCACCACCAAATCCCTCCTACTTGTGTGAGCAAAAATACGTCACCTATGGGGATACGAGCCCAGCTGGCGAGACTAAACTTATCCTACAAGTCACCGGGCACAAAGTATACACGTCTGTTCTACGAGTTACTGACGAGCTCTGGGAGTATAGGATTTTATGCTCGTACTCTGTCAAATTATAGTATAGTTTAAGATATCGTCCCACAGGGATTGGAACCACCTAGGCTACAGATTTATATTGTCTTTTTCACTATTTGAGAGAATCAAGTTGGTGATATGAGAATTGTTTAAGAATTTTTTACATAAAAGTACAAGTTTTAGAATTTAATTACCAAACATAGCAATATTTTAGCAAAATAACTCTATATAGAGGAAAACACAAGTTAATTATAAATATAGCAAAAACATAGCAATATTTTCCCATAACATACCAAACCCTTACATTCTTCCTCCTATTTCTTCACTATCACTTTTGCTCCTCCCATTTCTCCCTATTTCACTTTTCCTCCTACCATTTCCCCCCAATTTCACTTTTATTCCTATTATTTCACCCAATTTCACTTTTCCTCATCCCATCCTTGATGTATCTCATTGTATCTCACCGTATCTCAACTGTTTCTGCACCGTTTCTACTGTTTCTGCAGCACCGTATCTAACTGTTTCGACACCGTTTCAACTGTTTCTGCAGCACCGTATCTAACTGTTTCTGCACCGTTTCAACTGTTTCTGCAGCACCGTATCTAACTGTTTCTGCACCGTTTCAACTGTTTCTGCAGCACCGTATCTAACAGTTTCTGCACCATTTCAACTGTTTCTGCAGCACCGTATCTAACTGTTTCTGCACCGTTTCAACTGTTTCTAACTGTTTCTGCACCGTTTCAACTGTTTCTGCAGCAACGTATCTAGCTGTTTCTGCACCGCTATAGAAATTGACATGAAGGCCTGGAAGGTTCATCTGTAGGCAAAATATTCTTTTCTTTAAATTATGAAATATTAAAAAACATATATATGCAGGAAAGGATAAAAGGGGAACGAACAACATATAGTGACTGCATGGAATTTTAAATAGAGATTAAATAGAAGTAAAGTTGAAAAAGTCAGAATTGCACCTAGAAATTTGTTTGGACTACCATAAAATCGCCAAAGTTTAACGTATATAGCACAAATTCTTCAACAACAGGCATAATATAAGAAATTAAATATAGCTAAACATTGAAATTTTCTTATCATATTATAATTATCTCAATGTTTTCGTTTTTAATGGAGTAATGTATGTATATATCAAGTCTCACCACTATATGGACGAGTGCCATGATCATCCTGGTTATTACTACGCAAAGGGCGATATCTTGAACGAAATGGCCAAAGAGAAGTTGCAATTCGTCTAAGTCTGAAGCAACGCCTTCGGTTTCTATTACTATTATTTCCTTCATCACAAGAACAGTCTGAAGATGTATCCATTTGAGGTAATTCAGGCGGAATTATTAATGGCGCTGGGTGGTGGGGGTAATGGTGGTGGGGTGGTGGTGATGGTGTTAGGGTGGGGGTTATGTCGTTGGGGTGGTGGGGGTGGGTGTGGGGTGATGGGAGAAAGAGAGGGTAAGTGAGAAAATTTTTAATTTGGAAAAATTGGAAGTGAAAGTGAAATGTGTTAGAAAAATAATGATATGCATTGTAATTAGAGAAATATTGTTATTTTTTTGTAATTAAGGGTGAAAATTTGTATATTTGTGTAAAAAACCCATTGTTTAATAGTTCTAATAATTTAAATAAAAGTATAGTAGATATTTTATGGATTTCTTAAAGTAAATAAAAGATAATTAAGATAAAGGTTGGGATACTTTGAATCAGAAAGATAAAAGTATTATAATAAAATCAAAATTTCATTATTTCTTCTCTATTTAATGACATGATCGCTTATTTCTAATACAACCAAATCACATAAAAGTAACCAATTAAGAACACCTCTTTCGATTAATGTAGTTAATCGATTGACAGTGAAACAGAGACCTTGTTCAAGGAATGATCATTTATTTCTAATATAACCACTTCACTTAACTACAATATATTCATAGCACCACTCGCGCTTATACTATTAATTTATTGATAGTCAGTGACATTAAATAATAATTGATTAATAACACATCTTTCGATTAGTGTAGTTAATCGACTAAAGTAATGATTTAAACAAGAAGTATCTTAGTTAAGTACACCAAGTGAGCAAAAACCTCTTTCGATTAGCTTTTACTAAATCAATAACTTTATTTGAGTCAACTCCTCCATGAGAATTAGAATTGAAAGAAATAAGATAAAGATTATGGTTAATCCTGGTGTATAAAGATGATAAAGAGAAAGCCCTAACATAAGAATATAATAAAATCAAGACTTCCATGATAAAAACTTTATCAAGCTGCAACTACTATCCCAACCAAAAAAATTACTCCATTATGGAGAAAAGAAAATAATATTCCTACAAAGAAGAAACAACTTATAAAACTAAAATAAAGTTAATAGAGAGGTGTTTAGTTTTTACACAGAAGATCGGATGCTCTTGTTCACCGTAGAAGACAATCTATTTATAGGGGTTGAACTTAGGCAAAAACCGTAGTAATGCCATTACTGGAACAATGATGCCATCTTTGGATTAGTAATGCCATTACTGGAACAATGATGCCATCTCTGGATTAGTAATGCCATTACTGGAACAATATCCCCATTTCTAGAACAATGATGCCATCTATGGGTTTCAATTTTGCATGTGCTATCTTCCTTTTCCACGGTGGATGTTCTCAATTTTTCTATGCTTACTTGTTCTTCTATTTTCTTCATTTTCTTTACCTGCAATATGTTTTAGAAATATTTGCACATATTTGAAAATAATACCATATATTTTATTTAAAAATATTAAAATATATAATAATTTATGTATTTAAAAATATATAAAATATAACTATCAGTTGCCACCATTCAGGTGATATGGGCGTAGAACGCAAGGCATACATCTTGCCACCTTAGGGTTACAGCCTCCTAGTTAGGGTTTCTTATACACCATCGCCTTGAGTTTATAGGCCCATGAGCCTCGTTAGTCTTTGTATTTTACCATAAGTAGGATTGTATCCACTGCTATAAATAACCCTCCTTACATTGTATTGTATATAAAGCGATTCACCACTGAATCCGACTATGCTCAAGGAATAAAACTATTTTACTTTCTTGTATGATATTAACCTCTCTATTTATTTACTCTTCGTCGTATTTTACTGTATTATTTGTGATCCCTTCATAAATTTAAGTGTTTAACCTAGACGTACAAATTTAGACATAAACACTACCAGCCAGCGTACTTGATTTCATTGAATGATGTCCAGACGCCGGAGTATTCGCCGGTGGGTCACGAAAATGAAGGCTAGGATTTCGCCGGCGCTGGAGGCAGCAAGCAGGACCGTCGTCGGCGTCGACAAAGGAAAACAGAGCACGAATTGCTGTCAGAAATGGTAAGCAGAGGCGACAGCGCTGTCAGAAATGGTAAGTAGAGGCAGAGGCAGAGGCGTCAGAAAACATAATCGGGCCCGAAAACGTAACACACTTCTAATGACGGGAATGTGTTGGGGGCAAGGGAAAGGGGGTTAGAGGTGTGGCGGGTAGAGTTGTTGGGTTTGGGAAGGTTTTAGAGTAGGGGTTTATGGGATGGGGGTGTGGATTAGGGTTTATGTGTGTTTGGAAAATATTTTTCCTTCAATTTTTAGGAAAACTATTTTTATCTATTTGGAGGAAAATAATTTTTTTTATCTCAAATAAGCTGACCAAACATGGAAAAATGAAAAAACTATTTCTCCCATACCAAATACACCCATAAATACCTGCAGTTTGAGGATATGCATACGTATTTCATTTGTTATCAAGTGAAGTTTATGTATAGATTTTCCCTTCTCAAATAGTTGGAGTGCTTTAAGTACAAATTTGCTCTCCTCTAACATTCGAAAGTATATTTACCGATAGTCCGTTACTGTTATAAAAATGTATTAGCTTTTGCCTTACCGATCAATATGTGGACTTTATTTATACGGGTAAATGATAAATTTATCATTATACTATAACGATTCAGATTTGTCCTTGAACTTTGAAGAATAAGGTCACTGTATTAGCAATAAAATAACCACATTCTTCAATATCTACAATCTTTGTCTATTTAATGTGGTAACTATCACCCAAACTGAAACTAACCACCAGAAAGTCTCAAATAAACCCACAAAAAACTTAAATAATATTTGATTAATTGCACCACCAAGTTGAATTTCAGTCTTTATCAGAACTTTATCAGCACAACAATATTAATCATTCTCATATCACAAATAGCGATGTCTGAGGTTCGCTTCGATCTTCTAATGCTAAAATAAATCTATGTACACAACATTTTAGCTGCTAAAATGTTTGCAACATTATTGTGGCTGTCAAGATATGATTATAGGTTTGAATGTCAATGGTCTTTTCGTGAAGGTCGCATATTTAATACAGTATTTAAAGTCACCTTCCAGAATAAGGGGTATTCGAGCCTATTGTAATGTATTATTTGAAAGTAAGTATATTTTGCAAAGTTTAAGAATAAATCTGGATCTTTGTCATTTATTTATTGGAAATTTGGAATAAATAAGAATTTGAATTTTAAAGGTAAAACAGGCGTTATGTTATGAATATGCTGCATTATGGATGTCCATTACTCTCATAGTTTCCTGAAGAAGCTAGATCTACAAGTAGCTCACAAGCAAATAGTTTGCAAGTAGCTCATATAGACAGCTAACAAGCAGCTCTATGAAAAGCTTTGCAGCAACTTCTAGTAAGCCTTGCAGCAGCGCGAGGAGGGTTTGATAAGAATCAAAAACGAAACGCGGAAATAAAGATAAAGAGCGAGACACTACTCGAACTCCCTACGAAGTAACTATGGAGAACTCGTTCCATAATACCCTCGTATCGGTGTCAAGGAGGACCTACACTATGCAACTACCCTCGAGCCACACTTGGGGCTCGCAAATAGAATGATCAGGGGTGGTTTGGGGTTCAACTAGAATCCACTAGTAAACTCAAACCGTCTCAAAGGGTTTTCATTCAAAGAGAATCCACTCTTGAACATTGTCAATTGACATTCAATCATTCATCATAATAGCTAAACTAAGGAATAATGCTAAGCTATGGAGTATTTATAGGCCTCATTCAAGACATAAGGAAAGGCCTAAAGTACCCTTAAGTAAGTTCTAAAGTCATATGCCACATAGGGGCCTAATAGGAATTACATAGGATAAAAACTAGAAATCCCGCATCCTTCTCAGCAACTAGGCGCCCCGCCTAGTGTAGTAGGCGCCCCGCCTGGCCTCCAGTAGGCGCCCCAAGTAGGCCCTCCGCCTCTGCAGTAGGCGCCCCAATATCCAGAGACTAGACACAAAGTGGGCGGTCCGCCTAGTCTAGTGGGCGGTCCGCCTGCTTCCTTGGCCGCTTGAAACGCCTCGAAATGTGTCTCTAAGGGTCCTCGTTCCATGGCGTTCCAATGCATAAGCTCTTCCTTGGCCTTGGATGATGTTTTTAGACGGTTGCTCGATTTGGGTCTTATCATCCTCCCCTTCTTGAGAAGATTTCGTCCTCGAAATCAAGGCTTGGTCTCTCACGGCTTTATCAACTCCTCGGGGTGGCCAAGAATCTCCTCCTTTGTCCTTCTTGATCGTCACTTTGGCATAGGCTTCTTCCAAGATCTTCCCCGCCTTAGCATGGAGCTTAGAACCTACAAGCAACGACAAGCAAAAACAAGCAAACGTCCTACTTTGAAAGTAGGTTAGTGCAAGAAGTGTGGAAAACACACTCTTGTGATATAACCAAGCATCAATAACAATCATGAATATCAAGTCTCCAAAGAGAACCCTAAGCACTTGGTTAAAAATCAACATGCACTCAACAAGATAATGAGCAAAGAGGTCATGGGGAGATGGGAAATGCAAGATCAAGCTACCAAAATCCCCTTGAACCTTAAGCTCAAGATCAACACACCAACCTATCCTCGAGGTGTGATCAACATGTGGAGTGGAGTGAGTCAAATAGCCCACCCTACAAGTAGGATCAAGCACTCCACTCCCCTTCTTTAGAGCATACCTACTCACACCAAGGGGTTCCTCTTTCCCTTCCATTTCATCAACTAGGCAACCCTCCTCAAAAGTCAAGCTCTCAAGGAAGGTGTTGATGATGGATTCTTCTTCATCACAACCCACACTAGCAATAGTAGGGTCACTTAAAGAACCATCTACCTCACCCACATTTTCAAGCAATGGGTTGCCTAAGGGGTCAAACCCTTCACACCATGGGGGTTCTATTTGACCACCCACCCTAGTCCGATACAAGTCATATCCACTAGTGAGAATGCCTTCAAATAGGGGATTGGTAAAAACATGCATCTCACTATCATGATAAAACATAGACGAGCTATCAAGACTAGGTTCACTTGAGGAGTCATCACGAACAACCTTGTCCAATTCATGCAATTTGGACTCCTCAAGGACAAGACCATCATCACCACAACACATTGGACCACCAAATAGAAGCATATCAATTAGGGAATGGTCAACTACCTCATCTTTCCCCATGTCAAAGGTTGGCGGTGTGTCATAGCAAAGGTCACAATCATGGTCAACTATCAAATCTACACTAGGGAGGGGTTCAATGAACAATGAGCTCACATCATGATGTGGCATAGTGCTCCTCCCAACTAGTGTTTCACATGCAAACTCAAGTTGAAAACTAGACTCTTCACTAGTGGTATACTCACTAGATGCATCAAAAACACCAACTAGTGTTGAGTCATCACAAGACAAGTAGCTAGTAGGCTCATGAAAAGGTGAAGTGACACTTACATTGGTAGTACTTCCTTGATCACTCACAAGGTTTGAAGTGTCATATGCAACTCCTCCTTCATGAAGCTCACATTGAGGCTCCAATGACTTGTCTTTCAATGTACCTACACAAGAACTTTCACAAGAAGAGATAGAAGATAAAGAAGGGTTAGAACAATGGGTGCTCTCACTCTCAATTTTTTCTTCCTCACCCCTCATCTCTCTCAATTTTACCTCATGGTCAAGTGTAGTTTGTGGTGACAATCCGCTCACATCACTCCTCAAATCCTCTCCTTTTTCCTCTCTTGGATTGTCACCGGTCACTCCCTCACTTCTCTCTATCTTTTCTCTCTCAATTGGAGTGGAGTGACTCCCATTTTCATCATGCATTGGCAAAACAATGAAATTGTTTGCCTCGGGTTCAAGTACAATGGGTGACTTGGCTTTAGCCGCTTCCTTCAACTCCCTCATGAGTTTGTAGTCATCATTCACTTGCTTGGGGGTTAGGGGTTGAAGCACGAACTTTTTTCCCTCATGCATCACCGTATAGGTGTTGGCATGGCCATTATGAACCACACGTCGGTCAAATTGCCATGGCCTACCAAAGAGAAGGTGGCATGCTTGCATAGGCACAACATCGAATATGTGCTCATCCACATAGTTCCCAATCTTGAACTTGATCAAACATTGCTCAACCACCCTCAACTCACCACACTCGCTAAGCCATTGTAGCCTATAAGGATTTGGGTGCTTCAAGGTAGGTATTTTCAATTGGGCAACTAGTGTTTGGCTAATGACATTAGCACAACTTTCCGAGTCGATGATCATAGAGCAAATGAGACCCATGACTCGGCATTTGGTATGAAAAAGGTTTTCTCTTTGTAAGGTCTCAACATCCTCCACACACATGGCTCCTAGACTCCTCCTTACAACAAGGAAGGCATGGGCGTCATCATCTTCGACCATGGTAATCTCCCCAACATCTCCTTCATCATCACCCTCTACTCCCTCTTCTTCCTCGGGTTCACTCTCTTGCTCATACACTAAATCACCAACCACAACCATGGTTCTTTTTGTAGTGCATTCCTTAGCAATATGCCCAAAGCCCTTACACTTATAACATTGAGTAGAAGTAGAAATAGGGTTACTCAAGCGAGTTTTAGAGTAACCTTCCAATTGCGGTGTAGTCTTCTCATGTGGCCTCTTCACTTCTTTGCTAGCACTTGCACTTGGAAAGTTTGCACTTGGAGTCTTCCATTCTTTTGGCTTGCTTGTGGTAGTAGGAGTGTTGTTTTTGAACTTCTCTCTTTTGAGCCAAGTCTCGGCATCAATTGCGGCTTCAAACATATCTTGAAGTGTGAGATAATGATGCAATCTCAATTGAGAAGCTATACCATAGCTCAAGCCATTCTTGAATCGGATCATGGCTTCTTCTTCCCCTTCGGTATCCATATCCAATGCCATCCGGATCTTCTCAAACTCATCATAGTACTTATGCACCGATTTAACACCTTGCTTTAGATCATAGAGCTTCTTGAGTTGCTCTTGCCGATACCTTGGAGTTATGTACTTGGTGTTCATAAGGCCTTTCAACTCATCCCAAGTCACATTCAAATGCAAATTCATCCTTCTCCTAGACCTCTTCATAGACTCCCACCAAGTAGAAGCATAGGCCTCAAAGGTAGAAATAGCATATGTACCCTTTCGCTCCTCGGTCATCTCATTGGTATCAAACACCCTTTCCATTTGTAGTACCCATTCCATGTATGCCTCCGGATCACAAGTTCCCTTGAAGGGTGGAAGATTGAGCTTGACACTATTGAGGTTGTTGTTGTTATCACGTACCCCATAGTTAGGCTCCGGTTGGCCTCCATAGTGGTCATCATGTGCAACATACTCCCTCCTAGCATTCCTCCCTCCATATCCCATGGGTGGCCCTCGACCTCGGCCTCTACCCCTATCCACATTCGACCCCAATTCATTGGCCTCCTAGGTTGATAAGGAGCATCATACCCATAGGCCTCATCACCATACTCGGCTTCCTCCTCTTCTTGAGCCTCAACAACTTGCTCAAGAGGTGGGACAAACCTAACGGGTCTTCGAAGTGGAGCATTACCTTGGGGATTGCCCAAGTTGAGAGGATTGCTCTCTTGTTGGGGATTGCCCAACCCACGCTCTCGTAGAGCTTCAACTTTGCTTTGTTCATACCTCTTGTTTAGCTCAACAAAGTGTCTGGGAGTCATAGGAGTGCTATGACTCGTGCCTTCTCCGGATTCAATTTGGACACTCGGGGTCCTCCTCTCACCGGTCTCAACTTGGTTCCTCTCGACGGACTCAAGTCTCAAAGTGATATCTTCCAACTTGGCTATAACGGTAGCCATGAAAATTTTCATAGGATCATCTCCATCGGTTGCCATAGCACCTACAAAAAGCAACAAACGTTAGCAAAATTCCTCACCCACTCCCTTACAATTGTTTTCACTCGGCTCGCTCGTGTTTAGTGGGGGATGGATATTTCACACAAGTTTGAGTCTAAAAGCTTCAAGTAGTTGACCAACGAACCACAACTCAATCACTCACTTATCAAGTCCAAATGCACTCCGGGGTGAGTGGAGTTAATGGGACTCGATTGGACGATAGGCACTTTAAATGAGGACTTGAATCAAAAGATACTACGGATCTTCTTTGAATTCTAGTCTCCTTTCTATGACACGATGATCCTAATAGCTCAAAGTAATTAGCACTAATCGAGTAGGGTTATACTCTAATAGCACTAACCGGAAGCAATGCAATCAACAAATCAAGAGAACCTAGAAGGAACTACCCAATGCCCAACTTGAAGGAAGTAGGCGCCCCACCTGTTTTGAGTAGGTGGTCCGCCTGGTTCCCTATAGAGGGGAGTAGGCGGTCAGCCTACTTGAAGTAGGCGGTCAGCCTACTCTACTAGGCGGTCCGCCTCTGTAAAATCCAGAGAGTGAACAAAAAGTAGGCGGTCCGCCCCTTCTACTAGGCGCCCCGCCTAGTGCAACTTCCAGCACTGTTCAAACTCGTTTTTCTTGCCTTTGGCACCCAAAATTCCAACAATCCACACGTTGTTTTATCAATCCGAAGGTACCCAAACGTTGTTTCAAGCACAGAGATTAAACCCCAATCAATTTCATCAAAACCCAATCAAAATTCAACAATCTACCATGTTCATCATGTTCATAGCTAGGGTTTCAAGCTTTTTCAATTTCTTCAAGGGTTTCAAATCTCAAATCATGGAATACAGCTCCAAATCGTGTGTGTTGGGTACCAAAATAACGGGTTTCCAATAAGGAACAAACCCCAATATCAATCACAACACGAATCAATCCAAAACACAAGATAGAACAAATTTTTTGGTATTTTTCAATTTTCCAATTTTTTTGTGATTTTCTTCTTTCAATAACAATAAACAAGAACCTAAGATAGAAACCAACCTAGGCACGAAGAATCAAGGGTCAGGGGTTTGTAGAAACAAAACCCGAGCCTTGCTCTGATACCAAGATGATAAGAATAAAAAACGAAACGCGGAAATAGAGATAAAGAGCGAGACACTACTCGAACTCCCTACGAAGTAACTATGGAGAACTCGTTCCATAATACCCTCGTATCGGTGTCAAGGAGGACCTACACTATGCAACTACCCTCGAGCCACACTTGGGGCTCGCAAATAGAATGATCAGGGGTGGTTTGGGGTTCAACTAGAATCCACTAGTAAACTCAAACCGTCTCAAAGGGTTTTCATTCAAAGAGAATCCACTCTTGAACATTGTCAATTGACATTCAATCATTCATCATAATAGCTAAACTAAGGAATAATGCTAAGCTATGGAGTATTTATAGGCCTCATTCAAGACATAAGGAAAGGTCTAAAGTACCCTTAAGTAAGTTCTAAAGTCATATGCCACATAGGGGCCTAATAGGAATTACATAGGATAAAAACTAGAAATCCCGCATCCTTCTCAGCAACTAGGCGCCCCGCCTAGTGTAGTAGGCGCCCCGCCTGGCCTCCAGTAGGCGCCCCAAGTAGGCCCTCCGCCTCTGCAGTAGGCGCCCCAATATCCAGAGACTAGACACAAAGTGGGCGGTCCGCCTAGTCTAGTGGGCGGTCCGCCTGCTTCCTTGGCCGCTTGAAACGCCTCGAAATGTGTCTCTAAGGGTCCTCGTTCCATGGCGTTCCAATGCATAAGCTCTTCCTTGGCCTTGGATGATGTTTTTAGACGGTTGCTCGATTTGGGTCTTATCAGGGTTGCAATCAAGCAGACAGATTACAAGTTGCTCATGCAGACAGTTTGCCAGCAGCTTCTGAAAAGCCTTGCAGCAGTTTTCTGAAAAATTTTGCAGTTGCTTCTTTTCTTCTATAAATAGGAAGCTAATTCAATTTATTCTGTACATCAGTTTGAAATGAAATAATATATCAGTCTCTCTATACAATTTATTATGTTATTTACTTTGTAGTAGCTATTATTTCATAACACGTTACATATACCTGCAAATTGACCCTCTTTTTATTGGTAGGGGAAATGAAAATTGTCCTGTCCTTAGGATCTTGCATGTGTACTTGTAGTGATTTAATGCATCTATGAAAATTTAAAGAAAATAAAGTGTCACCAAAAATGTGTAAAAATGGTCTCCAATAAACAAAAGACTATTGTGATAGTCTGTATTCTCCTCGAGTCCTTATCGTCCTCTCTGGCTTATGTATACTCTATATCTATTGTAGTACTCATTATTTATTGTGATAATTATGCCATAAATATGGCTAACATTTACAATAAATATTTTAAATTTTCCTTTTGTCACATGGAACTGGTACAGAACTACAGAGATAGTACTCTTTAATTTCGGTCCTTTTTCTTTGTCATTTTAACCATTAAAATTTTGATTTAAAATATCAACTTCAGAAAACTAAGATTATTTCGCTCTTACCATAATAGGCATATAATCAATTATTGATTTACGAAAAAACTTTAGTCATTTAGTTAAAGAACTCTTGTGATTAACCAATGTTCAAATAGTAATGTTTTAATAAACATGGCAAAACCTTTAACAACAAATAACAATGATAGTAGAAAGCAACGAACTAAAAAAAGGAATTATTTTATTACTATATCTAATATGTACTGGCTAGCTACAGTTTAGTAACTTGGGGTCGTTCGGTTGAATGTATAGTTTACGCGGGTATTAACTATTAATGCAGGTATTAATAATATGAGTATTAGTAATGTGTGTATTAATAATGTGGGTATTAATAATGCAGGTATTAGTTAACGCGGGGTTTAGTAATGTGAGTATTATTCATACGTATATTATAACGTAGGGATTATTTTTTGAATCAATGATATATTACAAATTAATAAACAATATTATTATTTAAAATATTTATTTACTCCTTAAATAAAATTTTAAAATATCCTCCTAATGAGGGTCATTTTGTCATTTTAAATTTTAATACCTGCGTTATTAATACCCACATTATTAATACCACCTTCTACCCCGCATAAAATAATACATAGATTCCCGCATTAATAATGCGGAATATACAAAAACGCAACCAAACGTTGCACTAATTTATGCGGGTATTAAAATTTCACAGAAAACCAACCAAACGCTGCGCTAAATTAGTGCGGAGTTTTGCGCGGGTATTAAGTTGCTTATACAGCAACCGAACGACCCCTTAGTAAAGTATCTTATACAAAAGCAGAGAAAAGGAGAAATAAATTCTTCTGAGAAGTCTTGACTTGGGGTAATTAATTGATTAATAAAGTGTTTTCGAGTAAATCAAAATCATCAAACACGATGGATCTGACAAGAAGCTGCCAAAAAGACAGGTCGTATGCCTTTTTCTCCTTTGTATTTCATCGAAACAAAAGAAAATCATCAAAGTACACAACATCCTCTCCCTTTTACCCCCACCTTCTCCTTCTCCCATGTCAACCTCGTCGTTGGAAGGTGGGTAGAGTCCCGCATCGGTGAGGGAGGAGACAAAATTCTCATATAAGTTTTGGACAATTTTCTATCATTTGAACTAGCTTTTGAGGTGGAGTTAGGTCCAAACTTATATGGGTGCTTGTGAGATGGACGCTCGGATATTATGCGCCCGTGTGATGGACGTCCGTATGTTGAAATTTATCACTCCTGCTTTATACTTTATGTGGCACATTTTTCTTTTTGTTCCGTTAAAAAAAATAATATATGTGTACACTTAGAAATAATTCAATTTTATGAGATAATTTTTAATTATATAATTTTCTATAATTTGTTTTCATTGTTTTAAATCATAAATTTCAAAAGTTTTTTTTAATTTTTAAACTTCATGTCGAAGCAAACTACTTTACATAAAATGAGACGAGTATTTACGGACTATGGTTAGCGAAAGACACTCGAACAAAGGTCGTTAAAATATGAAACTAATAAAAAGAAATATCTTGGAACAAATACATGAGACTTTTTATGTGTTAGATCTAGATTCCCACTTAACTAATTAGTTCTTGAAGTTTAAATCTTTTAATTATTTGTTCATTTTAAATTTATAATATGCTCGTTCGCTACTCTTTTTTTTAACCAGTGATTATAAACGATTATTTCATGTGATTGCAATAATAACAACAATTACTTTATTATATTGACATTTTATGAAATCCAGCATCTAATACTGTGACATCCAAGAGGGGAACTAACGTTAAAATAATATGTTTTGAATTATTTTATATGTTTTGATTGCATGAAAATTTATGATATTATGAAATCAAGCATGTAATAATGTGACGTCCAAGAGGGAAACTAAAGTTCAAATAAATTATAAAAGGATATAACTTTCAATACTAGAAAATAAAAGAGGACTTTAGTTGAAGAATATAAACGTTATTGGCATTATTAAACTACAAAATCTGGTTCTTTTAAGTAGTTTTTCGGAGGATTTTTTTTTTTTCTTAATGGGTTTGTTGGGTTGATGACGGGAGGGAAAGAAAAAAAAGGAAGAGAGTAGGTACTTGTTAAATTAAAAATAGGAATAATTCTTGGCACTGGTGATTATTTGCATTTTCAGAGATTTTAAAATCTTTCAGAATTCCTTGTGTGCTACTATAAAATACAATTGACACATATGATTTCCAAAAAAACAATATCTCTCGAGTATTGAGCAAGTTAGTCCCATTGCTCAATTTGGTATGAATAATTTTAACTTCTTTTAGAATATTTGGTATTTTGAAATTCACTGCTCCAATATATTACGTCAAATTCATGCAATATAGAATCCATTTAAAAGAAAATTTCTTTCAACCAAGTTTCCTTTTATCAAAACTCTATACAAGATATTTGGTAATAAATTCCTTAAACTCATAATAGTACTCCATTCATTCCAAAATAGATGATACTATTTTTTTATTAATCCGTTCCAACAAGAATGACATAATTCTAAATTTGGAAACATTTTTTAGTTGAAACCACTACTTTACTCTTAATGAAATCTTTTATAGCCACATATTTATGTAGAGCTTATTTTGGACCACAAGTTTCAAAAGTTTTACTATATTTTTTAAGGCAGAATAGGCAAATAGACACTTGTACTTGCACAGTTTTCTATTCCCGGCCCTCAAACTCTACGAGTTTTCATTCGGACACCTGAACATGTCCAGAACCCCTATTTTGAACACCTCTGACCGTTGACTGTGCTGATGTGGCATTTTTATGCTTGAATCAGATAAATACCGTGTAAACCATGCATATGAGGAGCGTGAGTTGCTGGTTTTTTATTTAACAAAAGAAAAACTAAATCAAAATTCGAAAAAAAAAGAAAAAGGAAAAACATCACATTTTCCCATCCCGACATCAACACCTCTACCGCTGCCTTTCTTCCACCACCACCTCCCTACTTCCTCCTTCCGATCCACCATACTTCCATAACCAAAACCCTTGAGACCAAATACTAAATCTCATTTTCTCCATCATTATAGAGAATACATTCGGAAATTCCTATACCATACATCAGTTTCCTTTACCTTCAACATCAATCCATGGACACCACCTTGAAATCAACCAAAAATTCAGTCATATCACCAAACTCACCAGAGATCGAGAGGTGATTCAGAATTCGTGAGCATTGTAATAGAGGATAAAATGGTCAATCATTCGGATATGGAGGCGAATTTATCAT
This sequence comes from Petunia secreta, assembly GCA_029990175.1. Taxonomy (NCBI): domain Eukaryota; kingdom Viridiplantae; phylum Streptophyta; class Magnoliopsida; order Solanales; family Solanaceae; genus Petunia; species Petunia secreta. The sequence goes on along the minus strand of JARKIP010000024.1, from coordinate 56,635,513 downwards.
ATTTTTTGCCACCTCTACCCTACTTATCATCTTTCAGGTTTGGTGAATTTTTGATGGAATTGTGGACTGGGGTGATGGGGATTGCACATAAGCAACTTCTTCAATTTCCCACTTACAAATTTCAGATCTTAAAGATCTCTAGAAATCATTGGAGGTGTTACAAGAATATGGTAGAATTGAAAATTGGTGGGTCTTCCATTAGTTAGAGGCGTGAATTCCCTTTTTGATTTTTTCCAATGAAGAAGATGATGTGCAGAAAATAGAAAAAGAAAATAATGATGTTGAGGTGGAGTTATTCATCTGACGTGGAAATGATGTGTCTTCCACGTCAGGGCAAGTGAGAATCACCTGATGCTGGAGGTGTTTAAAACATATATTTTGGTTGAGTTGAGGTGCTTGGATGAAAACTCGTGAAGTTTGGGGGCCGGGAATAGAAACTTATGCAAGTATGAGTGCCAATTTGCCTATTCTGTCATTTTTTAAACTCCGATTCAAGTCTAACTAAGAAAATCATTTTGAAACCATGGAGTATAAACTTAGGCCACTACTAGCACATGGCTAGACCATTAGATCCTAACTGGATTCTCTTCTATTCTTGTAGGCTTAACTACTCCTTTGTCAAGTGGAGTATTAAATGAAGGGTCCGAGATTTTATTCTTTTATCAATGCTTCCAAATGCTAGTATGCAGTAAATCATGCCTTTTTAGGTTATGAGTTATGACAGAATTTAGGAACTTATTAATAAAGCAAATATACGTAGAAAAGAGCAAAAGGACTGTTTTTTTTTTTTTTTTTTTTTTGTTTTAATGCAAATGCTTAAACATTCCACAATTACGCATGCACTCAAAAATATATAATGTAGGTAGTCTACCCTATTATAAACGTTAATTATTAATTTTACAGTTTGAACCCACGACCTAGAAATCACTTTATTTATGCAAAAAGAATATCTCATTTGGACGGGCACACAGACGGAAATACTTCTTGGTAGCTTGGTAGAAAGTGTTACTTAAAAGTTCTTTTTAATATGAATTTACCTTATTTTTAATAATGTTTTGAATTTACCAAAGACTAGCTAGTGTGGGCGAGAGATAGAGACAGGAGAGAAGCAAGAATGACAAAAGAGGTAGAAAGAGTATTAAAGAGCCAATAAATAAGGTTTGTTTTGGAATTCAAATTAAAAAAAGGGGAAGAGAAATACAACTGGCTATTGTTTGCCTCTATGTGACACATGATTTTGCCTGTGTCAAAAAGTAATGCAAGAAACAAGGGAAAAAAGTGAAAGCAGGTTTTGTTAGTTGGCATGGTAATAATAAGCTTGAAAAGCAATTGCCCCCTCTTCTTGATATCTCCCTTTATATTAATTCAGAGCCGGATTTAAGATTTAAATTTTATATATCTGAGACTCTAATTCTTTTAAGTTGTTGCGTTTTAAATAAATAATAATTGAATACTACTAGTATATTTTTATTGGATTTTTTAAGATAAATACAGAATTCAGACTAATGGTAGTGAATTCGTCCGAACTCGTCATCAAAGCTCGAGCTCCGCCCCGACATATGATCCAACTCTAATAGAGAAGAAATCACGATGTATACCTAATTAGTCGAGGCTCTAATATGGATATCGGATAGAGACTGGAATCAAAAAATGATCTTTCTTTCTTTCTCTCTCTCATCAGTTACAACACCTAAAGATCAATCACTGTAAGACAAAGGACTCTTCCCAAGAAGACAAGAAAACAAAAGAAGAATAGTAAAAACTTGAAAATAAAGAAAACCAACAAAATTTAGAGGAAAATAATGAGTGCCCATTTTGTAACAAGGCTCAAAGTTTATGCCTTTACTTTCTCTCTCTCATTTTGTAACTCATGGGGTTGTGGATTATGATTGAGTGAACTAGACAAAAGCTTATATCCCCACACTCCACTGTCAGTCAAACTATGCATTTTTCTTTCTCTTTGAGCTAACTTTATTTGGTATTTTCTTGCATTTTGTTATCTTATGAGACATATACTGTGGATGGACATTCAAGATTTCTTGGTTTTTTGTTGTTCAATACAATAAAGAACCGATCTTTGATGTAAAATGTGGTGAACTGAATGAAAATATAGTGAAAAGCAAGTACCTTTTTAAGTTTCTTGCATTTTCTTGCAACTTTGTTGTTAAGTTTGCTACACTAATTCAGCAAAATGAGGAAGCATGGATGGCAACTTCCCTATCACCCTCTCCAGGTTCCACTTTATATCTGTGTTGTGTATTATATGTATAATATGGGTATAGTCGTGTATAATCAGTGTATAATCTATGTATACTGGCTAGGGGATGTAAACAGTGAATCTGGCTGGCTATTTGTATAAGATCCCTTTTTTGGGTGGGGGTGTTCTGTTCATTTGCAGTACATTTTAGTTTTGGTTTTCTAATCTGGGAATTCTGCAACCTGTATTTGATTTTAGGTTCCTCTTTATGTTTGTGTTGTGTATAATATATGTATAATCCATGTATAGTATGTGTATAATCTATGTATACCGGCTAGGGATGTAATCTTGCAGGATATTTGTGAAACATCCCTTTTTTTAGTGTTTTGGGTTGGGGGTGTGTTATTCATTTGTAGTACATTTTAGTTATGGTTTTCTAATTGGGGAATTCAGTGTATATTCTATGTATCCTGGCTAGGGGATGTAAACAGTGAATCCGACCAGCTAATGGTGAAAGATCTCTCTATCTTTTTTTTTTTTTTTTGGGTGTTTTGTGGTGGGGGTGTGCTATTCATTTGTAGTACATTTTAGTTGTGGTATTTTCATTTGGGAATTCTGCAACCTGTGTTTGATTTTAAGGTACTTATGTTTGCAGGTGGTAGCTGTTGCTGTATTTCTGGCATTGGGATTTGCTTTTTATGTTTTCTTTGCACCTTTTGTGGGGAAGAAATTGTATCAGTATATTGTGATGGGGCTTTATACTCCTCTTGTAAGTTATCTGGAGTTCTTGTTGTCTTGTTCTGTTATCTTTCTTATCAGCATTTTTGTCAAGGCAATGAAGAACTCAGATCTATCTTTTAGTTGTCTACTGATTCTTGATTGTGAACTAGTGTTACAGATCTTTCCTCTATGTGTTTCACTGTGCTTTTTAGATTCTATTTTTTCCATAAAATTCCATTATGTTTTATCTTTTTGTAGTTCATTTTCCTCTCTTAAGGTAGTTATCTCTTCTTGAGCCGAAGGTCCTTTGGAAGCAGCCTCTCTACCTCACTTGAGGTAGAGGTAAGGTCTGCGTATACCTCACTCGCCCTAGACCCCACTTGTGGGATCATACTGGGTATGTTGAGTTGTTGTTGGTGTTGTAAGGTAGTTATCCTGGTTTTATTTGATACAACAACTGGATATAAACTTGATCTTTTGGTCTAAAAGTGGGTGCTCTCCTCTATTGGAAAGTCTTGGTTTTTCTCTTTAATTTGGAAATCATGATCCTAGATGTGTTCTTTATCGTACTTATCTGCAAAGTGAGGTTTTTGACAGTTCAGGAACAATGCAGCTGAAAACTGGCCTTAGTAGAGTGATATATCATGTAATCACATTATCAAAAGAATGTCTAATGAATATTTAATCTAGTAGAGGATCATGCTAGATTTTGCAAATTTCCTTTTTAACTTCTAGAATATCAAAAGAATATTTAATGAGATTGGTGACATAGGCATCTATCCTTTTTTTTTCCCCGGAGACGTTGACATCTATCTTGTTAATGACTTAAATAAAGTTCAACAACCTGATAAGTAAACTGTTTTGGAACTTTGGATGTTATACCACAGTATTTTCATTGCAGGCGTCTGATAATATGATCCTTTGTTTTCTCCAGATCATTTGTGCATTTGGCTTGTATATCTGGTGTGCTGGTGCCGATCCTGCTGATCCTGGAGTTTTTAAGTCCAAGAAGTATCTTAAGAAGCTAGACAATAAAAAGCATGTCCAAGTTAAGGAATCTAAATTAGGTTGTGAGACAACTTCGTCCGTACAGGATGCTAATGCTGCTTCAATTGGGGAAAATATGTCCTTGAAAAGCAATAAAGGAGCTGAACTAGCTGCAGATCGCAATGCAACTGAAAAGAAAGTTACAGCGGGTCATCAAAGATCTTGCTTTACTGGGTTATTGGCTCTACTACCTTGTGCTCTTATCTGCGGCTGTGCTGGTAGACATGAGGAGTCTTCTCAGCAACAGATGAGTGAAGATGGCATGTTTTACTGCAGTCTGTGTGAAGTAGAGGTGCGTATCTTCACATCCAATCATTTCGTTCTTCCAATTAGTAGCACTATTATGGTCTAAATGAGAATATTCTCTTAAAAAATGTCTTGTTGTAAAGCAAGAATGAATATTATCTTTAGAAGCACTACTAGTTATTACTTCCTCGTCCCAATTTATGCGACACATTTTCCTTTTTGGTCAGTCCCAAAAAGAATGACACATTTCTATATTTAGTAAAAATTCAACTTTATGAGATGATTCTCAACCACACAAATTTCTATAGTTTGTTTTAAACCACAAGTTTTTAAAAGTCTTCCTTATTTCTTAAACTCTGTGTCAAGTCAAACTACCTCACATAAAATGAGACAGAGGGAGTATTATTTTTGGGTTACAGAAGCACCCTCTAATTTTGAGGTGAAAACATATTTGTTAAGTTATCTAGGTATTATAACACTAGAATATTGTTTATGCATGATGTGCTTAGCTTGCTAAATTTGCTCTTATTTTTGTTGGATTGCTGGAGTATATGTGCATAACTTACACCTCAGTGTTGGATGACACTTGCAGGTATTTAAATACAGCAAGCATTGTAGAGTATGCGACAAATGCGTTGATCAGTTTGATCATCATTGCAGGGTATTTGACAATCTTTTGTGCTCTGAAACTTATGTATACTGCATAAACGCTTATCTATTTCTACATATAAGTAACATTATCCTAATTGGTTTTTCTTTTTTCGGGTTTTGTAGTGGCTAAACAACTGTATAGGTAAAAGGAACTATCGGAAGTTCTTTACGCTCATGGTTTCCGCCCTCCTCCTGGTATGACCGAGCTCTCTTTGCTAGCTTTAACTGTGCTTAGACAGTTAAGGTATTCTATCATGAAATCTGATAGGAGATTACATATTTTCTTCTACCCAGAGGTGCATCTGCTACCTAAAAACTGAAATGATCTTCAATCTGAAACCAGTTGTTTCTTCCTTCATCTCTCTCTCTTCCTCAATCCTCCTTCCGGCGCCCTTTCTCCTTTCCTCATTTAAAAAAAAAAAAATAGGAGGGAGGATGGTTGGTTATTGGTGTACCCATTTTGTCCCCACTTCACAACTGTCAGTGAGAACCTTCCCTGTTGGGTCTGAGATTCTTTTTCTATCCCCTTCTTGTTTCCTGACGAAAGCTTGTTCGCACTCAGAGTCACCTCAGACATTAAACATATATTTGTGCATTTTCCATTTAATTGACTATTGACAGGACTATACATGGTCTGTGCACTTTGGACTTGAGATTGCAGCTTATACTTCAGTGGTCAACTGGAATTCTTGTGCTGATCTGCTGCTTTATTGAGAAGAAGAAATTTTCTGCCGAAATCAGCTCCAAATTAGGAAGCAGTTTCTCTATTGTACCCTTTGTTATCGTGGTGGTGAGTATTCTTGCATTTTGCCCTTATGTCAGGCCCCATGTGTCTTCATGCTATTGTGATAGTTTTATTTTGGGAAAAGTATTCGTCGGCTGAAAAGAAGCAAAATATAATACCAATACTGAGTTTTGTTAGAAAATGAAAATGAGGAATGTCTTTATCTTTAAGAAAAAACATTTTGGGCATAATATAATTTTATCTTTGAAATGTGTCTGACGTTAGTTATCCATGTAACAGGCTGTCTGCACCATATTGGCTATGATAGCAACCCTGCCACTTGCTCAGCTTTTCTTCTTTCACATACTTCTCATAAAGAAGGTCAGCCTTCTGTACTCTGGTGATACTATCTTGTAACTTCTTCTATCAGCTTACAATGTGTTTGCTTGGATGATAGGGAATTAGCACCTATGACTACATCATTGCTCTCAGAGATCAAGAGCAACAAGGAGTTGCAGGTCAGCAAAGTCCTCAAATGTCTACTGTTAGTTCCATAACTGGATTAAGCAGTACAAGCTCCTTTAATACATTCCATCGAGCAGCATGGTGTACACCACCTCGTCTTTTTGTTGAGGATCAGGTATGGTTCAACAAGGAATCTATTATGCTAAGTTTGCTGAATTATTAGTACTAAAGAGTAGGCCATGGTGTTAGAGCCTTAATTGGGTTTGCGGTGCTAGGTCATAGTTGTCTTTCAGTTGGCTTCTCATATTTAGATTTAGTTCCTATATTCTCATTTCTTTGCATCATTTCCATTTGACCTGGCAATGTCATTAATGCTTTCTGGTTCTGAATGAGAGCTCTTTGAAGTGCTATTGAGAGCGAGTATGTTCAAGCTTGAGGTTGATAAATATTGGCTCCTGTTGTCAAAGTATTCAGGCATTTTAGAAAAAAGGAGCCTGTGCTGTCAGCATGGAGTTCTTGCCAGTGTCTTATGAGAAGAGCAATCCATTGACAGATGGAAAATCTTGATTAGTGCTCTTTAGTTGGTTCTTTGGGTGTGGGTGTTGCCATACCACCATTAGGGAGTTGTTTGATCTGTGAATGATATAAGGTAGCACTCCATATAGCCTGATTATAGTTAGAGAGTGTGAATGGAGTTGCATGGAGAGATCTTTACGGATTCTTACCAACTCTATTGGAGATTTTTAAACGCTTTCTTGAGCCGAGGGTCTAATTAGAAACAGTCTCTCTACCTCACTCATTGTAGTGGTAAGGTCTGCATACACCCCACCCTCCCAAGACCCCGCTAGTGGGATCACACTAGGTATGTTGTTGTTGTTGTTTTTGTAGTACAATCTCTTGAATAACAGCTCAATTTTGATGAGGTCAAAAAGCTGGATCTTTGCATGAGCCTTGGCAACTTTTGGTCATGTGCATTTCTTTTTTTCTTATTTTGTATTTAGGTATAGTTAGTTTTGTTAATGGGAATAGAGACCTGAGTTGGAATTGCATAGATTTCATAGCTTGCAATAACTATGCCTCAAACCCCAACAAAGTTGAGTCAAACTATGAGAAACTATACTTATTCATAGGTTTAGTTACTGAAATTGAGAATAGATTGCAGCTATATGGCCGGCAATTGCAAATTTGCTATAACACATCCAGTTCTGATTCAGTTTCCTCTTCATTTCTTTCCTTTGTTATAGGGAAAGGGACTTGAACCCATTTTCCTCTATAGTAGTACCAGTTCCATTACTAGAGCTAGGTGGTGTATGTTTAATGCTTTTGTATGCAGAAAGAAAAGGTTAATGTACTAACTTTCATTTAATTTTTGGTGGTTCCCTGTAGTTTGATGTAGTTCCTCCTGACAGTGTATCAGTCAGTTCACTTGGTAAAAAGACAATGATGGAGGAACCAACCAAGAAAAAGAATCCAGCTGCTGTGAAGATCAGCCCGTGGACGTTAGCTCGATTGAATGCAGAGGATGTTTCAAAAGCTGCTGCTGAAGCAAGGAAGAAATCAAAAATTCTCCAGCCAGTTGTAAGAAGCAAAGAACCTTATGCCCGTGAATCAAATAGCAGTTTAGGAAGTAGTGGACGTCGCATGGTTCCTAGACCTGATAACAATAGAAGGAGACCTAGTAAACGTGTTCGACTGCCTGCAGAGCTACCCTTTGAACCCACGACCAAAATTCCCAGTGATATAGCTCAAAACAGCAGAAATGTTATGAGAAATGAGACATCAAGCAGTTTGGCTCCACTTCAGCATGAAGCACGGAGCGATTTCCGAACGAGCCGAGGACTGTCCACCTCAGGTGGTGTTGCAGCTTCTTCCCCAGAGAGTAGCTTAGATTCTCCTGACATTCACCCATTCCGAGTGTCATCTTCAGGAGCTGAAGAAGCTTCACGTCTTGTCGGCCTTTCATCTGGAATGACTCTTCAGGACATTCCATTGTCCAGGTCGACTAGTGATGGATATGAGGCATCTGGGGGGGAGGATAGTGATCGAGTGCCTGCTCGAATTGTTCAAAGGTCAACAAGATGGAGCAGCATTCTTTTTGGTTCCGATCAAGATGATAGAGTCAGAAGATTAACGGGACCATCTTCATCGAGCCAGGCTAACATCAGGAAGCATTGAGCGTCCAAACATACTCTCGGAATTCTTCTGTAAGCTCTTGAAGTAAAATGATCTGTTGACATTTCTTAATTTGTTAATGAAGTTTGTCCTGTAGTAAATACCTTCAACTTGGCCTGTTCAATTGGCCATTGAGTTCAATTTTTGGATTTGGGTGGGAGCAATGCTGTAAATGTTTAGTGGAAAAAGATCATGTTATTCTCTTGTGCTCAAATGTAGCATTCATTGATCCCTTCTTGCTGCTCCCTTGGAATTTCTACTTGCAAATTTTTGGAGTGCCTTCAATGCTTTCTATATATAGAAGTCACATGGAATCTCTTGCTTGCCTTGCTATTCTTGTGTGATGTCCATTTACTTGCTTTTCCCAATTTTCTGGAAGTTAATTGGAATTCAATTGTTGATGAAATTGATTTGAGTGTATATTTTGTACTTAGTTCTGTTTTCCTTGATTATGTAAGCATTCCTAACACCTCAACACAATTGCTAAACTAAAGTATTGTTGGCATTTTAAATCTGTGGATTATTATAAAAAATTACTTGTTGGCAACAAACTAGTGCAGTTCATATTTGGATAAGTCATTCTCCTAGGAATTTCAATTCTCTTACCTCAATTTTCTTATGTTATTTGCTAATAGATACTTCTGAAAGGTCAAATTTACTAGTACATGTTTAGACGTAATGACACATTTGAAAAGGAAATTCCAACCACTCCACCTCTCCCTCGTTGCTTCCACCCATTTTTCATCAAGTATATTAGAGAAAAGAAAAGTTACTCATGACTAAAAAAGAAAATAAAACTTACCTGGAAATTTCAGTTTGAAGATCTAGACTAGATATTAATTCTCTTCTGTTTAGTCATGTGGTGCTCAAGTTTATTGGCTTAACTAATTTAGATTCACCGTGATAAACTCATGTAGAGGATAAAACGTTTTTCTCACCAAGAAGTTTGCGACTAGCTCTTAAAGCTTGAATCTGTGAATGTAAAACTAAAAATATTCTAATGAAAAAAGTTTACTTGCATCCAGTGTTAATACAAATCAATAAATATAATAGATGTATTTTTATTATTCATTTTATTATGTTCAAGTGATACGTACTCTTGTTTAATTTTCCAGGAGTAACTGCTAGTTTAAATAACTTAATTTAACATAAATACCAGATGCTTGTTAATATACTACTTGGTCCAATGAAATTTCAATGTCAGTATTCATAACTATTACTAGTATTTGTTTGAATGTTTCTTGAGCTAAAGTCAAAGAAAAGGCTCCCACCTATGAGTTGTGACATATGAATTATAACAACCACAGAAGTAAACAGGTAATATCTAATAATCTAAATACTATTTTCTTGATCTTTCCATTTTCAAGCAATCATCATCTCCTCTTCCTTTCATTCCTCATCATCAATATACCATGTCTGTTTCTACAGAAAATCCTAGCATGCGTAGAGAAATCTGGAAATCAACTGGCCGAATATTCAAAGCTAGCTCTAGCCATTTTCATGCTCTTTCAGTTCTCTTCCTTTTGCCTATCTTTTTCTCTCTTGTCGTTTATCCTTGTTTTCACCTTGCTCTCTTTCATCCTGATTATCATTTCTCCCACCTTACTTTCTTGGAAGTTATTGTACCCTTAGCTTACACTTTGTTTTTGGTCCTGCTTTTCCTTTGTGGACTAGCTACAATTACATATAGTGCTGTTGAAGCATTCTATGATAGACCTATCAACCTTGTTTCGTCTATTAAATCCATCAGGAATTCCTTCTTCCCACTTCTCTCCACTTTAATTGTATCGCAAACCATTTTCGGTACCATCATACTTGTTTTCGCTCTTGTTTTGGTACTTGTAGTCCAGATTCTTCAAAGTCTTGGACTCGAATACGATTCATATTCGAACGAGTTCTTGTATTTTGGTATTTTTGCGTCGACTGTACTCGTACCAGTTTTGTTATGGCTTCAGATCAACTGGTCATTAGCTTATGTGGTAGCATTGGTTGAATCCAAGTGGGGTTTTGAAGCACTTAGGAAAAGTGCATATTTGGTAAAAGGGAAAAGATGGGTAGTTTTTCGGATGCTGCTATTTTACGGGCTTGTGACAGGAGTAATGGTGGTTAGTGGTTCAATGTTTTTAGTCACTGTGGATGCAGCTAAGGGTGATAACTGGAGGAGCTTGGGGGTGATATTGCAAACTGCAGAATGTTCAGTGCTGGGATTTGTGATGATGAATCAGTATTTTGTGATGAATGTGGTTTTGTATATGTTTTGCAATGGTGAAAAAATGCCCTTGGAGATTGGAGACAATGAGTATGTATCTCTGCCATTGGACGATGAGAAGAATCATGCTTCTGTGTGATTATATTAAATTATTTGTTTTCTTTAAAATGGTATAATAGATCGCAACTTGTTTGAGATTGATGCCTAATTATTGTTGTTGTTGTCGTCGTCGTCGTTAGTAAGACTAGTGTAAAATTATGTTCGTCTTCTATCTACTATGGTACTTGCTCTTCTTTCCTGTTGTTCAATAATGAATAGAAGCATAGTTGTATTGATATGCAAAAATTACATCCTGTAGGCTAGTCGTAGCCTAAGTTGCTCGGAGACGGCACTTTTGGTGCCGCACCCGTGTCGACACGACATTAGTATGGGTGTGGGTGTGGGATCCGTGTCGGATATGGTCAAACGTTTTTGGGTACTTTGACCACGGGCGGCGGAAAAGTTCTAGACAAGATACAATTTGATTCCCAAAAGTGAAACCAAAGCTAGGGTAATTTTGTAGTAATTACCTCTCTAATGATGTCCTCCTACAGTACCTCAACAGAAAATCAAAAGGGGAAATGTTTCTTAAGGCCAACAAAAAGTGTAGGATCGGATTAAAACTCTATTTTTAATTTTCTGAATTATTTTTAGCCGAATCCCCGCACCCGTATCCGTAATAGGATCCGTATCCCCAAATCTTAGAATTTAGATCTTGAAAGATCCGACCTCTAGATCCGCACCCGTGTCGGACACCCATACCAGTGTCCGAGCAACTTAAGTTGTAGCTATATCCCTTGGTTGAATTGATGTACACTTGTGGAGTTTGATGAAATCGATACACTCGTTTTCCTTTCTACTTCTCTGTTTCTTTAGTTTTACACACACCATAATTGTCGCGTCCCTATCCAGTTTCATCAAACTACGTCACATAAATTGAGGGGCAGCATAACAAATCAAACTTACTATCATACAAGGTCACGCGAAAAGGAAACCCCAAGCATCTCCCTCCTTGCCAAGAACTTCAACAGAAAAAATGGACATAAATTTAAACTTAACTAGAATTCATATCTAAAATCTCTTAATTGTCATGACACCTCAACCCAATTGCTAAACTAACGTATTCTTGGCATTTTAAAACTCTATGGATTATTTTAAAGTACTTGTTATTCCCAAACTAGTGCAGTTCATATTTGGATAAGTCATCTTCCTAGGAATTTCGATTTTCTGACCTTAACTTTCCTATGTTCTTTGCTTAATATACTTATGAAAAGTCAAATTTATGTTTAGACGTTATGACACATATGATAAGGTAATCTCAACTACTCCATCTCCCTCGTTACCCCCACCCATTTTCGCCATGTATTATAGAAAAGAAAAGTAAGTTCCTGGAAAATGGATGTACTGCGATGAATGTGGTTTTGTATATGTACTGCAATGGTGAAAAGTTGCCCTTGGAGATTGGAGACAATGAGTATGTATCTCTGCCATTGGACGATGAGAAGAATCATGATTCTGTGTGATTATTTGTTTTCTTTAGAAATGGTATGATAGATCACAACTTGTTTGGTAGGATTTTGGTTTGGCTTGCTACTATGGTACTTGCTCTACTTTCCGGTTGTTGAATAATGAATCAATGCATAGTTGTATTGATATGAACACATTACATCCTATATTAGACATGTATATTATTTCATGTCAGCCTAACGGACTAACAGAAAATCATCTGGGGGGGGGGGGGGGGGGAAGTTAAATGATCTGTTGTCATTTCTTAATTTGTTGATGATGTTTGTCCAATAGTAAATACCTTCAGCTTGGCCTGTTCCATTGGCCATTGAGTTTAATTTTTTGATTTGAGTGGGAGAAGGGCTGTAAATATTTAGTGGAAAAAGATTATGTGATTCTCTTGTGCTCAAATGTAGCATTCAATGATCTCTTATTGGTGCCATCGCTTACAAACTTTTGGAATGCCTTCAATGTTTTACATAAAGAAGCCATATGGGATATCTTGTCTTGTCTTGTCTTGCTAGTCTTGTGTGATGACCCAGAGCATCTAATTGCTTTTTCCAAGTTTCTGGAAATGAAATTGGATGCAAATGTTGAAAAAAATATGATTAAGTGAATATTTTGTTCTTTCCCCTGCTGTCCTTGGTGAATTAGAATTGAAATCTAAAATCTCTTAATTGTCATGACACCTCAACCCAATTGCTAACGTATTATTGGCATTTTAAAACTCTGGATTATTCTAAAATATTACTTGGTTAGTCCCAAACTAGTGCAGTTCATATTTGGATAGGTCATCCTCCTAGGAATTTCGATTCTCACCTTAATTATCCTATGTTCTTTGCTAATATACTTATGAAAAGTCAAATTTATGTTTAGACGATATGACACATGAAAAGGATGTTGGAAAAATTAACCTCCACATAAAATAATATTCACGGTTATATAGCAACAATATTAACATAGCAATAAAAATACAGTAATTAATGATAATAAAAATAACAATAAGGACACCGAAATTTTTACGTGGAAAACCCTTCTGAATAAGGGAAAAAAACTTCGGCTCGAGAGGAGCAACCGATTCCACTATAGTAAGGAATTTTACACTTTGTAGGTCCGAGTAAAATACTCCAGGACCATATTCACTCAAAAGAAAATACCATCTTTTAAAATTTATCACCTCACTATAATACCGCTCACACTCTCAATTTTTCTTCACAGACTATTTCCTCACACATGTCTATGATATACTCTCAGCAACTACTGCGTTGCTTCGCTCTGTATTGATGTGATTACAAAACGGAAGAATGCCTTCCTTTAATAGATGAACAACTGCCCTAGGCAACTGTTGCACTTGGTGCACTTTTGTAAGATACTAGAAGGGGAGGGGGGGGGGGGGGAGGGAAGGGGGATGAATAGTGTCTTTACCAGATTTTCAAACTTCTAAAACTTGCTCTTAGCTTATTCGCCCAACTCATAAAGAACCAGGTTCCTTGCAAGTTTCACCTATTGAAGAGTCCAATGTGTATAGGATTTTTCTGCTCGTTCTTGTCAAATTTTAGTATAGTTTATGATATCGTCCACAGAGATTGGAGAATCTATCCTACGAATTTATATTATCAATCCTACTATTTAAGAGAGTCGATTTTTGGGTGAAAAGAGTTGAATTTATGATCTACTTGAAAGCAAGAAAACTTGTTTTTGATTTTTCTTCTAAAATAAAAGAGTTGGGATTTGATGGATTCACTCGGTATAAAATTATAATAGAAGTTAGATATTTCATTTTCTATTCCACATATTAATTGCTTAAGAGAAAGGCAATTAATACTACTACGAGTTTCTCAATTAACTATGCGTCTTTCGATTAGCATAATAAAATGATTAACTTGTAGTATTGGAGTAAAAAAATACTTATCTTGAATGAGTACATCGTATGAACAAAAACCTCTTTCGATTAGCTTTTGTTTAAATTCCAAAACTTGGCTAAATGATTTTCTTCTCTCGAATGAAAAACTCAAATATCAAGATAAAGAATTTTGAGTGATTAAATATAACTATTTCAAATTATCAACTATTTCAAATTATCACGAGAATATATTTAGTTATCAATATTCCCATTTAATTTTTGTTTCTTTCGATAACAAAAATTAGCAAGAAGTATTATAACATAAATACATAGGCTTGATAAAGTTGAATAGCATAGTATTTAATACTAGATGTAAGATTTTGACAAAGTAGGATTCTCACTCAAGAATAATAAAATACCGAAATTTTTATTATAATAATATACCAAGCTTCAACACCGATCCCAACTTAAAGAAAATTACTCATGGAGAAAATACTAAATACTACAAAAGTGGAAGAACTTAGTTTTTTAAAGTAAGAAAAAAATATAATTTTAACACTTAAAAAGCTTAACCAATATTATAGATAGTATTTGGTGTTGCTTTACACAGAGAAAAGATGATCCTTCTCAACAAAAACGTCGAACTATTTATAGAGAAATTTTCCAGCGAAAGACTCCACTGATGCGAAACCACCGATGCCATGTATGGCATTTCTTTGTTATTTTCCCACTAATGCGAGCCATTGATGGCATTAGTGCACTTCTCTTCCTTTTTGCTACTAATGTGAAGTCATCACTAATGCCATTGGTGGCATTTCTTTTCTTTTGTCCCACAGATGCGAGCCATTGATGACATTAGTGCACTTCTCTTCCTTTTTGCTACTAATGTGAAGTCATCACTAATGCCATTGGTGGCATTTCTTTTCTTTTGTCCCACGGATGCGAGCCACCGATGCCATCTGTGGCTTCTTTTCCATCTTCCTTGCTTTTGCGTTCTTTCTTTTCCTGAAAGATTGTTTTGTGTATTTGCACATATTTGAAGATAATATCATATATTTTATATAAAAACATAAATATATATAATAATTTATATATCTAAAATTGTATAATATATATAACTATCAAACACCCCCATACTTGAAGTTTTGCTCGTCCTCGAAAAAAATAGAATAACATTTACTTTACCACTTTCATTGCTTCTCTGTAAAATAAGAATATAAACATATACAATTTTCCATTAATACAAACTATTTACCTTTCCATATTTATCAAATCTTTACCTCACCTTTGAATTCATCTTTGGTGGACAAAGATAAATATTTCTCACTTCATGTCCTTATCAAAATTGATGATTTTATGATACTGCAAACTAGGCAAAATCAATTCTTTTTCGTCAACGTGCCCCAAATGTCTATCTCATTAAGAACATGGACTCTCAATATAGTATTTTTTGTATGGTTAGTAGAGTAGCTTGGATTTACATGGTATGAAAGAAATATTGTATAGTGACAATTCAACTTAATTGTCTTTGAGAAGTTTATTCACCATATATATATATATATATATATATATATATATATATATATATATATATATATATATATATATATATATATATATATATTTTTCACTTCTCTACTTTGACAATTTTTTTTCTTTTCTTTGTGTGCTTGTCACCTATATTACAATATTTTCATGATTGTAGGATATATCTAGACACCTTTTACTTTACTTCTCTTTTCTCTTCATTTTTTTTTTTTGGGAAGAGATAGATATTTACTGTAGAAGTAAAAGGAAGCCTATCTTTCTTGAAGTGGTATTTACTAGATAGGTAAAATAATCCTATCTTTCAAGAGTGGTTATCTATACTTTAGCTTAGAGTAGGGGTGTTTATCGGTCGGTTCGGTTCGATTTTGCACCTTATCGGTTTTCGGTTTTTAAAAGTGCTAAACCAATAACTGAACCAATAAGCTACTCCCTCCGTTTCAAAAAGGATGAACCTATTACTATTTGAAGGGTCAAACAAGATTATGTTTGACCACATGTCTTACAAATATTTTCTAACTATTTTGAATTGTTAACTATTGTGACTTATAGTATTTTTCATGTAGTTTCTAAATATGTAAATTTTATTTCAAAAAATTTAAAAATTCGATGTGCAAATTCCCCGTCAAAATTAGTCAATTTGACCCTCGTACTCCGCAAAGGTTCATCCTTTTTGAAACGGAGGGAGTATTGGTTATCGGTTTTCGGGTTATCGGTTTTAAGTTCTTATCGGTTCGGTTTAGCCATTAAGAAACTTAGGCCTAACAAGTGTAAAAAAAAACCTCTTAAACGATTGCATCCAATAGAAAATCGGCTTTATTTTCACAGTGAATTCAAATGCCTCTTATAGCATTCGCCATATTCAAAAAAGCAACCAACAACAGATTCAAATACACTTCATTATTCTATAAACTAATGGAGGAGGCAAGGAGTGAAATAGTAAATCAGTAGTTGAAATGGATGGGGCGACTTGAAAGCTACACAAGTAAAAGAAGACTAGGGTTTGAGGTTTCTAAGTTCCAACTAATAGTAATAAAGTATACTACTTCTATGCACATAAGCGCGACATAGTAGATTTGAAAATCTTATTGGGTTATCGGTTTAACCAATAAGAAAATGTTCAAAACCGACAACCGAACTGATAACCCAATAAAAAAATTTTGCAAACCGTTAAATAACCGATAACCCAATATTTATAAACCATTAACTTTTTATCGGTTCGGTTTATCGGTTTAAACCGAAAAATGAACAGCCCTAGCTTAGAGAGACAAATGGAGCAAGTTTCAGTAAAATATTGGGTTCACCTATTTTAGATCATAAAACTTCTCAACTTCAATGATTCTTTGAGCTTTGAAATATCCATCTTTGCCTTTACAAAGATAAAATCATTAGCTTAGAAGTTAGATGATAAAAATCGAAGAGATAAATATTTGCAAGAAATGAGAAAACTCTATATTGTAGATTTTTGTATTTACAAAAGTGCAATAACTAAGGTTAAAGTATATATATAAGCACAAAAATAGTTTTAATTAATCAAGTATGTAAATAAGATGTATAATATGTATAATATATATATATAATTTGTAATGAGCAATCCAAACAACATCAAAGACAAAAAATGATTAGTGAGCCAAGTGTTAGTAGAGAAATAAAAGTACTAAAACACAAGAGAAATATCTACAAGATAATATTAATAATGCATCTAGTAATTTACAACATGGGTGATTCCATATTAATACTAATACTGCATCTAGAAGTAGGGGTGTTTCATCTACTGCTATAACTAACAATAGTTATCTAAATACCAATAGAGACTTTGTTCTACTCCCCCTAACCTTACTAATTATCCTCCTCGATAATCAATACAAAAACAAACATACAACAACAGTTTTTTTTTTCATTCAACCATCCATAATTTCAAGAAGCACGTCAACTTTATATCATCAGAGAGCTAAAATAGATTCAGGTCCTATTCAAGATGTCCACGTTCAGTGGAGTTTTGACCAATTTTGTCTTCTTTCTTTGTGAAAGTGTTTTGCTATATATAGATATATACTAATATATTTTTCATATTAAAAGAAATTATAGATTTATTTAATATATATATGTGTAAATTTATTAGTAAATTTACTATTTTTGGCTTTCAAATATACAATCACAGAAGAAAGCTTGAAAGAAACTGTGACCGCACATATTCTATGTGCAATAGACTGGAAAATTTTAGACCTTACCAGTCTTGGGTCCTAGTTTAAATATAAACTAGAAAATTACCTGTGCCGATATTAGATTAATATGATTTAATAGTTAACCAACCAGTTACTCAGGCATACCGATCATCATGGAGTTACTCCTGTAAAGATGACACTGTTTTTGTAGAGGCCTTCATTTGCAATTCCGGTTGTACAATAACCTGGATATTAACCAGATCAATTGGTTAAGTATTTGATCTATATTGGACTTATAAGGCTCCAATGCTTCACCCTCAATGGCTACGGTTTTGAAAGGTAGTTCTGAGTTTAACGTCATCAGCTTGACTTATTGCGGTTCAAGGATCATCACTGAATCTCAATTGCAAGAGTTTGCTTTACATATTGTCCTCCATAATATAACTTCAACCTGTGCCCATTAACTTTGAATTTTCCCCTCCACTGGCTTTTTGAATTTATATTGCTTCATATGGGGTAACATCTGTTACTACAAATGGACCAGTCCAACGAGATTTAAACTTTTCAGGAAATAGTCTTAATCGACTATTATACAAAAGCACTTGATCACCAGTCTGAAACTCTTTGTGGCGAATCAACTTGTCATGCCACCTTTTCACCTTTTATTTATACAACAAAGCATTTTCATAAGAGTTCAACCAAAATTTTTCTAACTCATCAATTTGGAACAATCTATTTTTACCAGCTCCGGCTATGTCCATGTTCAATGTTTTCACTGCCCAGAAGGCTTTGTGCTCAATTTCAACAGGTAAATGACAAGCCTTTCCAAAAACAAGCCTATATGGTGAAGTTCCGATTGGTGTTTTGAATGCAGTTCTATAGGCCCACAATGCATCATCTAATTTCAAGGCCCAATCCTTACGTGAAGTACTAACAGTTTTTTCCAAAATTCTTTTTAGCTCTCTGTTAGAAACCTCAACTTGACCACTCATTTGTGCATGATAAGGTGTGCCTATTTTGTGAGTGACCCCATACTTAGACAATAAAGTGGAAAACTGCCTATTCATAAAATGTGTTCCTTGGTCACTGATTATTACCCTAGGAGTCCCAAACCTGGTAAAAATATTCTTCTTAAGGAATTTGCATACAACCTTAGCATCATTTGTTGTTGTTGCAATTGCCTCTACCCATTTTGAAACATAATCTACTGATACCAAAATATATTGATAGGATTGTGAGGAAGGAAATGGACTCATAAAATCTATACCCCAAACATCAAATATTTCACATATGAGTATAGAATTTAAAGGCATTTCATCCCTTTTTGAGATGTTACCTGCCCTCTGACATTTGTCACATGTCAAAACATATGATCTTGCATCTTTGAACAAGGTAGGCCAGTAAAATCCTGCTTCCAAAATCTTTGAGGTTGTTCTGTTAGAATTGTGGTGTCCTCCAACTGCTCCGTCATGACAATGACTTAGAATATCATTCATCTCTATTTCTGGAACACATCTTCGTACTATGTTATCTGAACAAAACTTAAACAGGTAAGGATTTTCCCAAAAATAATATCTAGCCTCAGTTCTGAGCTTCCTTCTTTGTTGTGGAGAAAATTCCTTTGGAATCCAATCTCCTACCAAATAATTGGCAATGTCAACAAACCAGGGTGCCTGTTTTGTGATCACAGAGATAGAGAAAATATGCTCATCTGGAAATTCTTCCATGATTTCTACTGCCTCAACAGGTGGTATTTCCAATCTAGACAAATGATCTGCTACTTGATTTTTCGTTCCCTTCTTATCTTTTATTTCAAGGTCAAATTCTTGTAACAAGAGTATCCATCTTAACAATCTAGGCCTAACATCCTTTTTTGTCAAAAGATATTTTAATGCTGCATGATCTGTGAAAACAATGACCTTGGTTCCAACTAGATAGGAACGAAATTTATCAAAAGCAAATACTACTGCCAGTAGCTCTTTTTCAGTGGTCGCATAATTTAATTGAGCTTCATTCAAAGTTCTACTGGCATAGTAAATTGGACGAAAAATTCTGTCCATTCGTTGTCCTAATACAGCTCCAACAACAATGTCACTTGCATCACACATGATTTCAAATGGTTTACTCCAATCTGGAGAAACAACAACTGGTGCTTTTGTCAGTTTTTCTTTTAAAAATTCAAAATATTTCTTGCAATTTTCAGAGAATTCAAACGGGACGCCCTTCATTAAAAGATTTGTGAGGGGGTTTTGAAATTTTTAAAAAAACTTTTATGAATCTTCTATAAAAACCAGCATATCCCAAAAAACTTCTAATGCCTTTCACAGTTGTTGGAGGGGGCAACCCTGCAATTAAATCAATTTTTGATCTATCTACTTCTCAGTAACCATGAAATGAAATTTTTCCCAGTTCAAAATAAATTTGTCTCTTCGCACCTTTTGAGTACAAGAGTCAAATTTTGCAAACAGTTTTCAAAAGTTTTTCCGAACAAAGTAAAATCATCCATAAAAATTTCCAAAAACTTTTCTTTCATATCTCAAAAAATGGCAGACATGCACCGTTGAAAAGTGGCTGGCGCATTGCATAGTCCAAAAGGCATTCTTCTGTAAGCATATGTACCTTGAGGACAAGTAAATGTTGTTTTATCCTGATCCTCGGGGGCTATCGGGATTTGGTTATACCCAGAGTAACCATCAAGAAAACAGTAAAAAGGATGACCTGCTACTCTTTCCAACATTTGATCAATAAAGGGTAAAGGAAAATGGTCTTTTCTGGTAGCATCATTTAATCGTCTGTAATCAATACAGACTCTCCATCCTGTGACAGTTCGGGTAGGTATGACCTCATTATTTTTATTTTTCACAACAGTCATACCTCCTTTTTTTTGATACTACATGTACTGGACTTACCCAAGGACTGTCAGAGATTGGGTAAATGACACCGGCTGCCAATAATTTTACCACTTCCCTTTTCACAACTTCCTGCATTGCTGGATTTAGCCTTCTTTGTGAGTGGACAATCGGCTTGTAGTTTTCCTCCATCAGTATCCTGTGTGTGCATATAGCTGGGCTAATTCCCTTGGTATCTTCGATTGTCCATCCCAAGGCTTTCTTATGCTCCCTCAGCACTTTGATCAATTGCGATTCCTGTTCATTGGTCAGCAAAGATGAGATAATTACTGGAAAAGATTCTTTCTCAAGATAAGCATACTTTAAATTTGAGGGAAGAGTTTTAAGTTCAAGTTTTGACTCATCATCTCCCTCATTTTCTAAAGTTTCAGCTTCTTTAAATTCTAGTTCCTCATCATTACTTGTGCCTGATTTTACCAAACATCTTTCCAATGAGTTTGAAAATAACTTGTAATACTTGTACTCATCTGTAATATCATTAAGGAGGTCAATAGTAAAACAATGAGATGATGAGTCATCATCAGGATATCTCATTATCTTCTGCATATCAAAAATAACTTTCTCCTCATCTACTCTCAAAATCAATTGTCCTTGATGTACATCTATTATTTGGCTACCTGTAGCTAGAAAAGGTCTTCCCAAAATGAGAGGTACATCAGTATTTTCTTCCATTTCAAGGACAATAAAGTCTACTGGAAATACAAACTTATCAACTCTCACAAGAATATTTTCAATTATTCCTTTTGCCTTTTTTGTACTCTGATCAGCTAGTTGCAATGAAACAACCGTATTTTTTATATCCCCAAGTTCCAATTTTTGAAAAATTAAAAATGGCATCAAATTGATGGATGCTCCAGAATCACACAAAACTTTTTCAAAATGAGTTCCTCCCATGCTACATGGAATGGTAAAACTACCAGGATCTCCAAGTTTTTGTGGAAGCTTATTTTGTGAAATAGCACTACATTTTTCTGTAAGCTTAACCACTGAAATTCCTTCAAGTTTTC
Organism: Petunia secreta; assembly: GCA_029990175.1. NCBI lineage: Eukaryota > Viridiplantae > Streptophyta > Magnoliopsida > Solanales > Solanaceae > Petunia > Petunia secreta. The sequence continues at coordinate 56,614,068 of JARKIP010000024.1, read as the reverse complement.
TTTTACTGGACAAAATTTCTTTTAGAAACTTGGCATAAGATGGCATCTGAGTCAAAGCATCTGTGAAAGGAATATTTATATACAATTGTTTCAAAATTTTCAAAAATTTTGAAAACTGCTGATCAAGTTTTTCACTTTTTAGTTTTTGTAGAAAAGGAATTGGCTCACAACTGGAATTATCTTTATTTTCATGAGCAATTTTTCTCTTTGTTTCAAAATTTTTTTCCTTACCATTATCAACAATTTGACCCTTTGTTTGATCTTCCTGTAACTTACCCTCTCTGTTAGGGTATGGATCTTCAAGATTCTTACCTGATCGCAAAACAATGGTTTTGACATGTTCTTTTGGATTTTTTTCAGTATTGCTTGGCAATGGTCCTTGGATCTTTTCTGAAACAAGAGTAGCTAATTTACTTACTTGAGTTTCCAGATTCTTGAGGGAAGCATTTTGACTTTCCATTTTTTCATCAGTAGTTTTGATGTACTTGTACATCATGACCTTCCAAAGTTGGTGCCTGCTGTTGTGATCTAGGTTGATATGGCCTAAAATTTTGTTGCATCCTGTTTTGTCCTTGGAATCCAGGTGGTCCTTGTGTTGGTTGTTTCTGAAAATGTTGAGCATTTTCTGCTCCATTGGGATTACTCCACTAGAAGCCAGGATGCTTTTGGGCCAAAGAATTACCGAATGGATACGTTCTGTATCCAATTTGGTTCACCTGTTCATCAACATGATTTCTAGCTTGGCATTCATGGATCTGATGATTTCCTGCACAGAAATCACAATTTTCAGTTGAAGCGGGCTGCTGTGAAAAGTATCAAACTTTTGAGTTAGAGAAGCAATTTGTTTTGACAAGTTAGCCAGAACATCAGATTGGTTTATGGCTGCAGCTTTCTTAAGGATTACTCTTTTAGATGGCCATTGTACCGCATTCTCAGAAATTTCATTCAACAACTGTAAAGCTTCACCAGTGGTTTTTCCCATTATGGCACCTCCAGCTGGAGCATCTATAACATTTCTTGCCGATAGTTTTAGGCCATGGTAAAAAATATATAGTTGCATGTGCTCAGGGATGCCATGATGTGGACATTTTCTTAACATAGCTTTTAGTCTTTCCCAGGCTTGATATACTGACTCTGAGTCAGTTTGCACAAAGTTTGTTATATCTTGCCTCATTTTAGTGGCTTTGGCTGGGGAAAAATATTTACTGAGAAATTTTAAGTCATCTGATCCCAAGTGGTAATGGATCCTCTTGGTAAACTACGTAACCATAATTTTGCTTCTCCCTTTAAAGAAAATGGAAACAGGCGTAACTTAATTGCATCTGGTGAGACACTATTATATTTTGCTGTTTCCACCAATTCTAGAAAATCAATCAAATGACTGTGAGGATCCTCACTGGCTTCTCCATTAAATATACAATTTTGTTGTATGGCTTGAATTAAGCCAGTTCGGATTTCAAAGTTATTAGCGGCCACCGGTGGCCTTCTAACACTTGACTCACAGTCAAAGGGATCTGGTCTAGAATAATCCCTTAGGATCATGTTAGCTGGCCTGGGGACTACTTCATCAAATTGGTCCTCAGGAATAGGTGGGATAATTGGTGGGTCTGGTGGTGGTGGTGGATCATGTTCCATGTTTGTATATGATGAAGAGAGAGAGATTGAGTTTTGCTCTTGTCTGTTTTTCGAAATGATCTTTCAATTTCAGGATCGTATTTAACAAGTTCCTTTGAAGAGGAACGGGTCATATACCAACTGAAATTCCTGCAAAAAGTAACAAAAAAAAATGGTTCTTAAATTAGTAAGAAGATAATTAATATGAAGTAGACAACTGCCAATCCCCGGCAACGACGCCAAAAATTTGACGAGTCCAATGTGTATAGGATTTTTCTGCTCGTTCTTGTCAAATTTTAGTATAGTTTATGATATCATCCACAGAGATTGGAGAATCTATCCTACAAATTTATATTATCAATCCTACTCTTTAAGAGAGTCGATTTTTGGGTGAAAAGTGTTGAATTTATGATCTACTTGAAAGCAAGAAAACTTATTTTTGATTTTTCGTTTAAAATAAAAGAGTTGGGATTTCATGGATTCACTCAGTATAAAATTATAATAGAAGTTAGATATTTCATTTTCTATTCCACATATTAATTGCTTAAGAGAAATGCAATTAATACTACTACGAGTTTCTCAATTAACTATGTGTCTTTCAATTAGCATAATAAAATGATTAACTTGTAGTATTGGAGTAAAAAATACTTATCTTGAATGAGTACATCGTATGAATAAAAACCTCTTTCGATTAGCTTTTGTTAAATTTCAAAACTTAGCTAAATGATTTTCTTCTCTCGAATGAAAAACTCAAATATCAAGATAAAGAATTTTGAGTGATTAAATATAACTATTTCAAATTATCACGAGAATATATTTAGTTATCAGTATTCCCATTTAATTTTTGTTTCTTTCGATAACAAAAATTAGCAAGAATTATTATAGCATTAATATCTATGCTTGATAAAGTTGAATAACATAGTATTTAATACTCTGATGTAAGATTTTGACAAAGTAGGATTCTCACTCAAGAATAATAAAATACCGAAATTTTTATTATAATAATATACCAAGCTTCAACACTGATCCCAACTTAAAGAAAATTACTCCATGGAGAAAATACTAAATACTACAAAAGTGGAAGAACTTAGTATTTTTAAAGTAAGAAAAAAATATAATTTTAACACTTAAAAAGCTTAACCAATATTATAGATAGTATTTGGTGTTGCTTTACACAGAGAAATGATGATCCTTCTCAACAAAAACGTCGAACTATTTATAGAGAAATTTTCCAGCGAAAGACTCCACTGATGCGAAACCACTGATGCTATGTATTGCATTTCTTTGTTATTTTCCACTAATGCGAGCCATTGATTGCATTAGTGCACTTCTCTTCCTTTTTGCTACTCATCACTAATGCCATTGGTGGCATTTCTTTTCTTTTTTCCTATAGATGCGAACCACCGATGCCATATGTGGCTTCTTTTCCATCTTCCTTGCTTTTGCGTTCTTTCCTTTCCTGAAAGGTTGTTTTGTGTATTTGCACATATTTGAAGATAATATCATATATTTTATGTAAATATATATATATAATAATTTATATATCTAAACTTGTATAATATATATAACTATCACCTATCTCTGAAACTTAAAACAATGCGGAAACGTAAAGAACACAGAGATTTTTACGTGGAAAAATCCTTGCTCAAGGGATCAAAAACCACGCCAAAACTCTTGAGATTTAAACTTTCCACTCAAGGAAACTGAGTAAGCTTTAGATTACAACGTGAAACGACCTCGGTCAGTCGTTTCGGAAGTTAGGACTCCGATTGGCGTGCCGATAATTTTAAAATATTCATAATGTCCATTAGGACCTGTCTGTAAAATTTGAGCTAAATCAGACCTCGTTTGGTAGGCATCGGAAGAAGGTTTCAGTTTTTATCGGCGATAAATATTAAAAAGAGATTTTCGAGCTCGGTTTTTGCCGAATGAGCTCCGATTCGAAATCCGAAAGCGCCGTTAGGTTCGTATGATTATTTGTGATTTTTGTAAGCTTTCGAAATTGAATTTCGATGTTGTTCGGCTAGTTTCCGCTAAAATGCCGAAAGTTAAATAATTTGACTTCTTTTCATTTAAATTCGCATCTTGAGTTTCGGGAGTCTGATTTGAGATCCGCCTTCGCGAGTATGTTACATATATTTTGTATAACTTGTATGCAAAAGTTGGAATTATTTCGAATATCGTAGGGTACTATTTTAATTTTCGTTAAAAAAAATATATATAATAAAAGAAAAAAAAAAAGAAGAGAAAACAAAATGGGAAAAGACAAAAAAGGAGAAAGAAAAATGAAATGTAAAAGTTTGGCGGTGAGGGTCATTGCTGAGATGAGCAGATATGTATAGGAGTGGAGAACATAATCAGAAACAAAATGGAAAGAAAAAAACGCAGAGAAATGAAATAGAAAAATACCAGAAAATAAGAATAGGGGCCGGAAAAAAGTAGAATTTTCACCCTGCAACATTCAGGTAATGATCCTAATATATTATTTGAGTTTATTACGTGTGTTTGAATATATCTTTACGGTAAAAATTGGGATATTAGCCATCGTTTTAATAAGTTCAATTAATAGTTTAAAGGTTCAAATGGACCCCGATAATGGAATTGATTATATATTCGTACTCAGTGAGTTATGGGCAACTTATAAATGTAATTTATTTGGGGTTTGGTTATGTGGCCTTAAACCCTGTATATAGGCCTGGCCTGCGTATTGCGTATGCGAATAGGGTATCAGGTTCCTACCTGGATTGCCCTACGATGTGAGGGATGAAGCCTTTAGCCTAATGTGATATATTTTTCTGCTTATTGATCACAGTGGGATCGTTTGGCAATGCATTCAAAAATAACGCGGTTGTTGGTCGCAATGCTAACTTTTGAGAGAGGTAAGTGTTTATATCCATTTCTTTGGAGGCACCTGGCCTCGTGGATTTTCTACCACGTATTCCTTACGTATGTAGCTGCCGATAGGCGTACTCATTACGCCTTAGCTTTGGATTTATATTATATATTATATGTTATGTCCTATTGTTGGTATTGTATTGAGGATTTGAGCATTGTACCCCGGCTGCGAGTTGGCATCTACTTCCCGATTGTCGATGAGAGTCCCGCGCCGGTGAAGGGTTATTGCATCACATTGCATTCATATGCATTACATTGCATATCATATTGAGGGCAGGAGTATTCCGCCCCAGGAGCAGGAGGATTCCGCTCCATTGTATCATATTGAGGGCAGGAGTATTCCGCCCCAGGAGCAGGAGTATTCCGCTCCATTGTATCACATTGAGGGTAGGAGGATTCCGCCCCAAGAGCAGGAGTATTCCGCTCTTATGTCAGATATTGAGTGCAGGAGTATTCCGCCTCAGCTTTACATTATATCGGGTGCAGGAGTATTCCGCCCCAGGAGAGTGCAGGAGTATTCCGCCTCTGGTTTATATTATATCGGGTGCAGGAGTATTCCGCCCCAGGAGCAGGAGTATTCCGCTCCAGTTGGTTATCAGATTGGATTCCCCTCGAATGCAGGAGTATTCCGCTTCGGGATGGGATTACGGGCACATGTGACCCTTTGCATCATATTTCATCTCATTTCGTCTCACTTCATTTTATTTCATTTTATTTCATACCATTGTGTAAACTTGTGGTACATAACTATTGTCCTGCTTATATGTGCATTTCTTATTTGTTGTTATGTTTCTGGCACGCATCCTTGGTTGAGTTTATAAGTTTCTTACGTGTTTTCGGTTGTTATCTGGCTCTACCTTTTTATAATTTAAATAAAAGAAATTTGGTTTATCGGTTTCTTCTCCCTGGCTAGCTATCCTATTCTTTGAGGTGGCTAGTCTGCCCCACTTATTGAGTACTTTTGACTCACCCTTGTTTGTTGTTTGTTTCTTTTTCTATCTATTTCGTTTCGGCAGGTTCGCTCCAGGATTGAGTTCGCCACGTTGTGAAGGAGCGAAGACGACTTCAGCTGTCAGGGTGAGCCAGCTTTTATTCCGGATGGCCACCAGTTTATTGGTTATTATTTCAGTTGCATTTTGCTCCCTTCAGGAGGTATTTGTCTTCTTTTGTACTCTTAGATGTCTGGTCTGGATAACCCTAAACCTAGTATGTTGGGTAGTCAGCTGTAATTTCTTTTGTACAGCTTAGAGGTATCAGTATGTCAGTGTTTTTTTTAAGCCTTGTTCTTATTAATGAATTGAATTATATTTATTTGCCTAATTTAATTGGTAAGGGTTCGCCCGACGGGTCTAGGGAAGGATGTCGGGTGCCCGCACGGCCTAACCGGATTTCGGGTCGTGTCACAACGCAATGCAATTAAGTAATTAGCCTCACTATGACTCGTACATAGAATCTTCCAAGCCACATGTTAGCTTGTAAGGTTGAATCTACCATTTTTAGATTACAACGCAATATAACCAAGAAACTAAGCCTCCTAGTACCTAGAACCTTCCAAGCCATACGTTAGCTTGTAAGGTTGAAACTACCCTCCTCTAAGCTAACTCTAGCTCAAAGAACAAATTTTCTTCTTAAAAGAAATACCTAAAAACACTTCTTTATTAAGCAGCTAGGTTACAACTCAAGCCCTAAATACAGAGATCTAGACAAAACAGAACTAATAAGAAACTCGTCGTCAGCCCGGTTCTGCTTCGCAGATTTTGCAAATTCACTCTAATACTTCTCTCAATATATTTGCATTTGCTTTGCTCATGAAGTTTGTGAATGAATGAATAATTTTTCGCAACCCCAACATGTAGTATATATAGAGATGAAGAGACCAAATTAGTTTAGGAGAATAAAAGCTATTTCCCAAGTAGATAAGGTAATCTCCTTAAACTTTTCCTTGTTGAGTTCTAACTCCTACAGCCTTGAGTCCTTCCATAAATAGAATAACATGTTGGTTTCTAGTCCTCCAAGTCTTCAATCCTTCGCCGCCTTAGAAAACTTCTACAATTGGATTTTCCTCACATTCCTTATCTAGTTCAGATTGTAAGACTGCTTCTCCAGGTTCTTTCAAATTCTAATTCGGACTGGGAATGTATCTGTGCATCTTTTCCACATAAGGTGAACCCATCCGTGAACCAGGTCCATCATCAGTTTCTTCCCTTTTGTCAATCATCAAAACTCAAGCTTTTCTTTCCGTTTGTCAATCATCAAAACTCAAGCTTTTCTTTCCGTTTGTCAATAATCAAAACTCAAGCTTCAACAGCAACCAATCAAATTGATTTATTGCCATTTGCAATGCAAATTGCTGCCATCGTCATTGCCAACTTGTTCCACCAACCATATCTTTTTTATTTTCCTTTTCTTTTTCTTTCCTCATGTTTACTTTTTTTTTTTTTTTTATTTCATTAGGGCTGGAACCCATCAATCTCCCCCTCCAAACCCAATTACCTGAAGGAGGTAACACCAGGTTTCTAGCTTGAGTGCATACCGACAAATTCTTTACACAGATCAAACTTTTCCCTTGGTACCACCTTAGTCAACATATATGCAGGATTCTCAATTGTATGAATCTTCTTGAGCTTCATATCTCCGCCTCTATCTTCTCGCGAATCCAGTGATATCTTACGTCAATATGCTTCGTCCTTTCATGATACATGGTATTCTTGCTAAAGTCTATTGCACTTTGATTGTCCCAATAGACTACATGCTCCTTTTGATGCAATCCAAGCTCTAGAAAGAATCGTTTCAGCCAAATTATTAATTTCCTTGCCAACTTCAATAGCGGTAATATATTCAGCTTCAGTTGTAGAGAGTGCTACACACTTCTGCAACTTCGGCTACCATGATATCGCTCCCCCTGAAAAACTAAATAGGTATCATGTAGTAGATTTTTCTATTATCAAGATCACCTACCATATCAGCATCCGTGTAGCCCTTCAAGACTGGATCAAATGCTCCAAAACACAAGCATTCCCCTGAGGTACCTCTTAGGTATCTGAGTATCCATTTGACCGCTTCCCAATGCTCTTTTCCAAGATTTTCAAGAAATCTGCTAACAACACCAATTGCATGAGCAATATCAGGTCTGGTGCATACCACTGCATACATCAAACTCCCGACGGCTGAAGAATAAGGAACTTTTGCCATACTCTCTTTCTCCTCATTTGTTGAAGGACACATCTTTTTGCTTAACTTTAGATGACCAACAAGAGGTGTGGTAACAGGTTTAGCAATTTTCATATTGAAGCGTTCAAGTACACGTTCAATGTACTTCTCCTATGTCAGCCCAACTTTCTGCTTGTTCGTTCTCAAACAATCTTCATTCCCAAAATTTGTTGTGCTGGTCCTAAGTCTTTCATGTCAAAAGACTTGGACATGTCTTTATTCAACTTGGAAATTAGCTTCTTATCTTGTCCTACAATCAACATATCATCCACATATAACAACAAAATGATAAAGTTGTTGTTAGAAAAACTTTTGACAAATACACATGGATCAAAGAAGGTCTTTATGTATGTTTGACTTTTCATGAATGAGTCAAACTTCTTGTACCACTATCGTGATGCTTGTTTCAACCCATAAAGACTCTTCTCCAATTTGCACACCATGTGTCTCTTTCCTGCTATTTCAAAACATTATGGCTGCTCCATATAGATCTCTCCTTCCAAATCTCCATGAAGAAATGCAGTGGTCACATCCAATTGCTCAACTTTAAGATCTAGGCTAGCCGCTAAGCTCAAAATTGTACGAATAGATTTCATTTTGACAACAGGTGAGAAGATTTTGCCAAAATCTATACCTTTTTTTATGTTGGAAGCCTTTTACCACTAATCGAGCTTTGTATCTTACCAGCTTGCCATTTCTATCTTTCTTGATTTTAAAGGCCCATTTATATTTGAGTGGTCTTTTACCTTTTAGAAGTTTAACCAGCTTGTACGTGCCATTTTTCTGCAGAGATTCCATCTCTTCTTGCATTGCTTTCATTCACTGGTTCTTTTTTTGGATGAGACAACACCTCCTTAAGACTTTCTGGCTCCCCCTTATCCGTGATGAGGACAAACTCTGAGGGAGAATACTTGGTTGACTCTACATTTTCCCTTTTTGATCTCCTCAGAGGTTGAGGTCGTCGTTCTTCTTCTAGATTATGATGCTCCATTTGTTCAACATTTTCATCAAGTTGCTCCCCTTATTCAACTGTCTCATCTGGCTGCTCCTCATGCTTGGTAGCTTCATCTTCTATGCTTTCTGTGCCTGTAGTATTTTTAGAAGGAGAATGAATGGTAATAAGGTTAGGGACTATACCATTCTTTTCATTTGTCTTCCCTGACTGATTATCAGCAGTGCCAACTTTACTTTCTCGAAAGACTACCTCTCTACTTCTATGGCTTTCTTCTTTATAGGATCCCACAATATGTAACCGAACTCATCATCACAATATCTGATGAATATACAAGGAATCGCTTTGTCATCCATCTTTGTTCTCCTCTCCTTCGGTACATGTGCGAAAGCTTTGCAACCAAACATCTTCAGATGCGAGCAAGACACATCCTTGTTGGTCCAAATTTTCTCTAGGATGTCAAACCCCAATGGAACTGATGGACTCTGATTGATCAAGTAGCATGATGTTTGAACTGCTTCTCCCCATAATGACTTCTAAGCATGCTTTGCACCTTCTGAACAATGGTACGATTCATCCTCTCAGCTACACCATTGTGTTGTGGGGTTCCAAGTACTGTCTTTTCATGTCTGATCCCATGGCTTGAATAGTACCCTTCAAATTCCCTTGAAGTGTACTCACCTTCATTTTCTGGTCAAATACACTTTAGCTTTCGACTTGTCTCTCTTCCCACCAGAGCATGAAACTTCTGGAAAACTTGAAATACCTGATCTTTGGTTTTCAAAAGATAAACCCATAATTTTCGTGAGGCATCATCAATAAAAGTAACAAAATATTTGTTATCAACCATCGATTCTATTTCCATTGGACCACAAATATCACAATACACTAAATCAAGTATATTCAATTTTCTTTCAGACGTCTGAAATGAGACTCTATGTTGCTTTCCAACTAAACAAAAATCACAAGGTTTTACCGTTGTACCTTTGGCAAAAGAGATGAATGATTTACGAGAAAGGATTTCATGTGACCCAATCTTTTATGCCACATATCTACATAAATATCATCTGAAGCTGCATTCAGTTCACCACTAAATATTTTTGAAGTTGTCTTGTACAACGTGCAATGTGTAACTCCCTTTGCAATTACCAATGATCCTTTTGTGAGTCTCCACTTTTGATTTGCGAAGTGGTTCTCATACCCAGATTGGTCCAAAGCAATTTCCGAGATCAAGTTCATCTGCAAATTAGGTACATGACGCACGTTCTTTAAAAGCAAGATTCATCCAGCATTTGTCTTGACACACACATCACCGATTCCCACAATCTTTGAGTAACTTGTGTTACCCATTCTCACTGTATCGAAATCACGTGCTACATATCTGCAAAAAAGATCTCTTACCGGAGTGGCATGGTAAGATGCTGTTATGTCAACCACCCATTCTGACTCTCCACCTGCCAAGTGCATGCATTCATCATCCTCATTTACAAAGAGGATAATAGTGGCATTGATTTGCACTGTGGCGGTTGTGTTGTCGTCATTTTTTTGGCCACTGGTCTCACCTTTACCTCTTTTTCGGTTTAGGCAATTTCTTTTATGATAACCTGGTTGACCGCAGTTGTAGCAATTTTTGGCTCGTGATTGGATCGGTGCTTGGACTTTACCCGACTACCAGATCTACCATAGTTGCTTGAACCACTTTGGTAACTCCTACCTCTGCTTTATGTGATGAGAGCATGTCCTTGACTTTCAGGCTTTTTCTCAACTTCTCATTGAGTAAAATTACTGATGTGACTTCATTCAATCCAATGGTGGTATTACCGTGTATGAGGGTGGTTGCCAAGTTATCATAGGAAGATGGCTACGAGTTCAAGAGCATAATGGCTTTATCTTTTTCCTCAACTCGTACTCTGAGGTTGGCAAGCTGCGTGATTAGTCCATTAAAAAAAAATTGTACCTTCACCCATATGTAGGGCTTATAGTTGCTTCAACTTATTTGTCAGCGTTTTGAACATGTATAAACTTTCTAGTTTTATCCATATTCCCACGCAGTGTCTTCATCAATGATGTTACTTACCACACCATCTGATAACTGCAATCTGATTGTACTGGCTGCCTTTTCATCCATGTCAGCCCAATCTTCAGGTTTCATGGATTCTGGTTTTGTCGTGCCATCTAGTACCTTATGTAATCCTTGTTGGATCAGTAGATCTCTCATCCTTCTTTGCCACGTCGAGAAACCGCGTTCTTAGTTAAATTTTGACAACTCGTACTTTAACCCCGCCATTTGTCACTGAATATAGTACAACTGACCATGAGCAATATTTCTATTAATGAGCAGCACCTGTGCTCTGATACTAGTTGTTGGAAAAATTAACCCACACATAAAATAATATTCACAGCTATATAGCAACAATATTAACATAGCAATAGAAATGCTGTAATTAACGATAATAAAAATAACAACAAGGACACCGAAATTTTTACGTGAAAAATCCTTCTGAATAAGGGAAAAAACTACGGCCCGAGAGGAGCAACCGATTCCACTATAGTAAGGAATTTTACACATTGTAGGCCTGAGTAAAATACTTCAAGATCATACTCACTCAAAAGAAAATACCCTCTTTTAAGATTTATCACGTCACACTCTCAACTTTTCCTCACAAACTATTTCTTCACACTGTCTATGAAATACTATCAGCAACTACTGTGTTGCTTCGATATGTATTGGTATGATTACAAAATGGAAGAATGCCTTCCTTTTATAGATGAACAACCGCCCTACGCAACCAATAAAATTGATTTATTGCAATTTGCAATGCAAATTGTTGCCAGCGCCATTACCAACTTTTTCCACCAGCCATATATTTTTTCTTTTCCTTTTTGTTTCTTTTTTTTTTCTTTTTTCTTTTATTTCATTGGGGATGGACCCTATCAAAGGAAATCTCAACTACTCCCATTTTCGCCATGTTTTATAGAAAAGAAAAGTAAGAGCCTGTTTGACCACGCTTTTGGGGAGCCAGAAGTGCTTATTTTTCTCAAAAAGTACTTATTTTAAAATTTTGGGGTGTTTGCTCAAGCTTCTAGGCAAAAATAAGTGCTTGTGAGTGGCAACAGAAGCTGTTTTTCTGCTGTGGAGAAGAAGAAGAAGAAGCTGAAAAAAGTAGCTTCTTGAATAAATAAGTGCTTGGGACAAAATACCCATTTCAAACTTCCATATTTAATCAAATTAATATTATTATATATCTATTTTTGTAATTTGATAATTTTTTTAAATATTGGTCAAATACAAATTAATAACAAAAGCACATTCTCCAAAATTTGGCCAAACACAAACTACTTATCTCACAAAGCACTTATTTGAAAAGTACTTTTAATAAAAAGCAATTCTCAAAATAAGCTAACTTTGGCAGCTTGGCCAAACAGGCTCTAAGTAACTCACGACTAAAAATGAAAATAAAACTTACCTGGAAACTTCAGTTTGAAGATCTAGACCAGATAATAATTTTCTTCTGTTAAGTCATATGGTACTTTAGCTTATTGGCTCAACTAATTTAGATTCATGGCAATAGACTCACTTAAAGGGTAAACCATTTTTCTTACCAAAAAGTTCTCCACTCTCAAGGTCGATTACGTGAATGTGAAATTAAAAGTTTTTAAATAGTAAAAACTTACACCGTGGTGTTTATACAAGTAATGTGTACAATAGATATATCTTTAAGATATATGATACGAGGCTAGATATTGCAATAATATCTATACTTTTGCCTCGTGTTCATGCTTCGACTTGTGATATTTATTGTTATTTTGAACGAAATTGCTCTTATTTGGTTTATTTTATATTGTAGGAATTGAGCATGATGAATTGAGGCAAAAAGTACAAGTTTTGGCTTTAAAATTGAAGATATTAAATATTTCAAGTGATCCTTGTGCCATGCGAGTAACACGGGAAGAAATAGAGTTTTTGCCTAGAAGTGAAGAAAAATTCCACCACATTTAGGTCGAATATGCGAGCACCACACGTGCTGAATTGTACGAAGAAACTGAGTCCACGTGGCATGCGAGCACCACGCGAGCTCCACACGAGCTGAATTGTCTGAAAAAGCTGAGTCAGCGTGGCAAGCGGGCGCCACGCGAAGCAGAAATTTTGGGCGAAAATCTAAGGGCTTTTTAGACTATTTGCTTATTTTCCTACATAGTGTAAAAGCTCCTCTTGCCTCCTTTATGAATTTTTAACCTAGAAAGGACCTATTCTACACCCAAAAGAGGCAAGGAAAATAGGAGATCAAGATTCAAGGCTCTACTTCATCCATCTATCCATTTTATTATGGTTTTGTATGTTTATAGTTATTTCTTGTCTTAGAGTATGACTATGAGTGACTAAATCACTCATTCTAGGGTTGATTGAACCACTCTACATGCTTGTGTGATGATAATTATTGTGCTATGAATAAACCTTGTTAATTCTTCTTATCTATGTTGTTTACGAATTTCATGTTGGTTAATTGGTAGGATCCCCAATTAATTGTCCCATTTATTCTTGTGATTACTAGGAATAGATTCATGAGTTAGGGTTAAACACATAGCGGTATTTCAATCTAATACAAAGGCATTGCTTAAGTTGTCAAAACGGTAAATTAGGAATATTGATCCTTATTGTTCTCCCTGTCTTCATTAGTTAATTGGAATAGTTAATTAGTGACAGTTATGATTACTTAATGGAAGTGGGTAGTTGTAAACTTGGAGCACTTGTTCAATAGGAAGAATAAAGGGAGAATTGTTAGCACAATACTTTAGCACAAATGAGGAGTTGGGGAAATCAATCCTAGGCTTTCCATCTCTTGAAACAAACCTATCTTTCTATACTTCTTATTTACTTTCTTCTTTAGTAGTGTTAATATAAAATCAAATCAAAGATATACAGTCGAAGTTGATTGAGTAGATAATTTGGCTAGATTAACTGCTACGAGTTGTGTTCTCTGTGAGATTCGACCTCGAAACTTTAAGTACCGAGCTATTTGTTGCGACCGTTTAGTCCTTTTTATATAGCGTAGTTGGGCGTGATCAACATACAAATATGTTCAAGTGATATATACCCACCTGTGAGCTGTGTGACATACTAATAAGAACCACAGAAGTAAACAGGTAATATCTAAGTACTCTTTTCTTGATCTTTCTATTTCACAGCAATCATCATCTTCTTGTTCTTCCTTTGATTCCTCATCATCAATATACCATGTCTGTTTCCACAGAAAATCCTAGCATGCGTAGAGAAATCGGGAAATCAACTGGCCGAATATTCAAAGCTAACTCTAGCCATTTTCATGTCCTTTCAATCCTCTTCCTTTTGCCTATCTTTTTCTCTCTTGTCGTTTATCCTTGTTTTCACCTTGCTCTCTTTCATACTGATTATCATTTCTCCAACTTTACTTCCTTGGAAGTAATTGTACCCTTAGTTTACACTTTGTTTTTGGTCCTGCTTTTCCTTTGTGGACTAGCTACAATTACATATAGCGCTGTTGAAGCATTCTATGATAGATCCATCAACCTTGTTTCGTCTATTAAATCCATAAAAAAGTTCCTTCTTCCCACTTCTCTCCACTTTAATCGTCTCGTAAACCATTTTCATTACCATCATTCTTGTTTTTGCCCTTGGTTTGGTTCTTGTAGTCCAAATTCTTCAAAGTCTTGGACTCGAATATGATTCATATTCGAATCAGTTCTTGTACTTTGGTATTTTCGCGTCGACTGTACTCGTGCCAGTTCTGTTATGGCTTCAGATCAACTGGTCATTAGCTTATGTGATAGCAGTGGTTGAATCCAAGTGGGGTTTTGAAGCACTTAGGAAAAGTGCTTATTTGGTAAAAGGGAAAAAATGGGTAGTTTTTTGGATGCTGCTATTTTACGGGCTTGTGATAGGAGTAATGGTGGTTGCTGGTTCTATGTTTTTAGTCAATGTGGAAGCATGGAAGGCTGATAACTGGAGGAGGTTGGGGGTGATATTGCAAACTGCAGAATGTTCAGTGGTTGGATTTGTGATGATGAATCAGTATCTTGTGATAAATGTGGCTTTGTATATGTATTGCAATGGTGAAAAAATGCCTTTGGAGATCGGAGACAATGAGTATGCGATGTTAGGCTAAAAATGCATAAATTTTAGTATTAGTTACCTCATGTTTTGGTGTTTTTGTGGATTATTTAGCGTGAACAATAGTATTTTGTGCTTATATTGGGTGTTTGAATGTGTAGGAATCAAGTGACATAAAAAAGTGTTAAAATTTGATGATTTGGAGCAAAATGAAGTTAATTTACAGTATTGTAAGATGTCAAGGCCGTGGATTAGCCATGAAAGGAATTTGAAGACCAAATGTCACGGCCCAGGCATCGTAAGGCCATGATCCAGCCATGAGGCAAAATTTCTGGCGAAAAGTGGCGAGGGACAAACTTGTCCACAAGTTTGACACGAGATTTATAAGGTTTTCTAACCTATTTTCAGCCCCTATCTTGACTTGGGAGTTCAAGACCACCATTGTTGAAGCACTTTGGAGCTTGGAAACACATCAAAACCATTGGAACTGAAAAAGATTTTTTCTCAACTTTTCTTATTCTCTTTCCTATGGGTATTGTTTTAACTATGAATTCATTATTGTTTAATACAATTATGAGTAGCTAAATTTCTACTCTAAGATTTTGATGAACCCATTATTGGGGTAGTTTTGAGTAACTTCAAGATTGAGTAATACAATATTCTATTTATTTGGCTGTATTTTAATTAAATTCAATTGTTAGGCCTGTAATTGTTTGTGCCTTTTACTTAGATGATCTTGGGAAAGACCTTTGGGTTAGGGTCAGTCAAATAACATTACTTCAGGTTATGATAAAGGATTACTTAAACTGATTTAGAGTCATTATAGGGATATCGTGATTCGATTGTGGCCTGAAATTGGACAGTTCTTAATGGTCTTGATTATTTTGAGAAAAATAGCTTAAGAACGGTGTTGTTAGTAGTTGGGAAACTCTAGCGAACAAGTTTAAGTTCAAGGCTAATAGAATAGTATTTCGTGCAAGTTTGGAGTGAACTCAGGACTAACCCAGTAACTAAGGAATTCATTATCCTAGGCTTTTTAACATCTGCAAGTTCAATTTTTATTATTCTTAGTTGATCTTAGGTAATTGTTAGTTAAATTAATAGTTTATTACTTGAAACATTATTGTTGAACTTTGAATTTTTGGCTATTAAAGTTGGTAGAACTTGACGTTGCTCTCTGTGGGATTCAACCTCAGACTTGTTAAACCGGGTAATATTTGCAGCGACCGTTTATCCTTTTTAGGACGAGTTTTGGGCGTGATCAGTATGTATCTCTGCCGTTGGACGATGAAAAGAATCATGTTTCTGTGTGATTATTTGTCTTCTTTAGGAATGGTATAGTAGATCACTTCTTGTTTGAGATTGATGCCTAATTGTTGTTGATGTTCTCGTTAGTAAGACTTGTGTAAAATTATGTTTGTCTTCTATCTACTGTGGTACTTGTTCTTCTTTCCTGTTGTTGAATAATGAAGCGAAGCATAGCTGTATTGATATGCATACATTACATCCTATATTAGACATGTATATTATTTCATGTCAGCCTAAGGGACTAACAGAAAAACTACAAGTCAGTCATGGACTCCAAGTATCCAAACCTTTATAATGCTAGAGGATCTAAACTTGCCCAAGCTACATACACTACTCATTTAAAACTAATAACTGTACTTTGTATCTCTCGAAGGGTTATTGTTATTGCCTTGTACTTAGCTATCTAGTAACTCCATTAGAACTCAAAGCGTGTACCCCTAAAACGCTTTATACTTGGTAGGCTAGTCAGCTATTTATTAGCTTTAATTGTAGCTATACCATTTGCTTTACAAGATAATTATAAACTAACTAGATGACTAGATTCTCTGGAAATGCTAGCTAAGCTAATCATTCTAGTTCCCTTCAATTAACTCAATAAGGGCTTTTGATTTATTCAGGTCGCCGAGCTTCATACTAAGTAGGGTCATTGACGGAGTAAAATGCTTTTTATGAGCAAGTTGTTCATTCTCATATAGTTTGAATCCGTAGCCTCTGCTTAAAATGATTTCATGGTTTAAGTATATTGTTTCACTTCCAGCACCACTCAAGGTTGTGGCCTAGTGGTCAATGAAGTGGGATGAGAATCAAGAGATTTCAAATCCAAATTTCAATGGAAACAAAAAATATTAGGTCTTTCTTCCCATCTAACCAATCCTTGATGGGTAGAGTTACCTAGTATCTGTTGCTGGCGGGAGGTAGCAAGTATCCGATGAAATTAGACGAGGTGTGCAAAATTATATGCAAGAAATATCTAACCTAACACGCATGTCAATTATCCCACCATACTAGCTCTTCTACGAGAACAAGCTACTTATCAGGATTTGGTCAAATAAAAAACTTTCAATGACCCGGTTGAAAAATGTATTTATTTGAATGTTCCTTAAGCTAATAGTCAAAGAAAAGCCTTCCCCCACCTCTGAGTTGTGACATGCAAATGCTAATATAAGAACCAGAAAAGTATGTGTTTATCTCTAAGTACAGTTTTATTCATTTTCCATTATCACAGCAACCATTATCTTCTAACATCTTCATATCATTACTCGTAATTATCAATCTCCAATGTCTGCAGCTTCTACAGAAACTCCTAACATATGCAGAGGAATATTAGTACCAGGGCGCATATTCAAAGCTCACTCTATCCATTTCAATGCCCTTTCAATCTTCTTCCTCTTACCTATGATCTTCTCTCTCGTCGTATATCCTTGTTTCCACCTTGCTTTTTTTCACCCCGATTATCAGTACTCCACTATTTTCACTACTCAACTACTGCAACTTTCCCACCTTAATTTCGCCGAAATTATTGCACTCTTAGTTTACACTATGTTTATAGTCCTGCTTTACCTCTGTGCACTAGCTACAATTACATACAGTGCTGTTCATGCATTTTATGATACACCTATCAACCTTTTATCCTCTATTAAATCTATCAAAAGTTCATTTTTCCCTCTTCTCTCTACGTTTATCGTCTCGCAAACCATTTTCATTTCAATCATTCTTGTTTTCGCCCTCGTGTTAGTAATCGTATTCCAAATTCTTCAAGTTCTTGGACTCAAATATGATCAGTTCTTGTTTTTGGGTATTTTCGCGTTGATGGCGATTCTGATATGGCTACAGATAAACTGGTCATTAGCTTATGTGGTAGCAGTGGTTGAATCCAAATGGGGTATTGAAACACTGAGGAAAAGTGCATATTTGATAAAAGGGAAAAGATGGGCAGCTTTTTTTGTGCTTCTGTATTATGGAATTATGAGTGCAATGGTGGTTGCTGTTTCTATCTTTTTAATCATCGTGGAAGCAGCAAAGGGTAATAACTGGTTGCTCTTGGGAGGAATAACTGCACAATGTTCAGTGCAGGGATTTGGGATGATGAAACGGTATCTCGTGTACAACGTGGTTTTGTATATGTACTGCAAGGACTTGAATGGCGAAAAGCTGCCCTTGAAGATTGGAGATGAGTTTGCCAATGAGTATGTATCTTTGCCCTTGGATGATGAGAACAAACATGCTTCTGTGTAATTAATTTGTTTTCTTTAAGATAAGAATGTATAATCGATCTCAACTTGTTTGAGATTGACGTCTATTTGTTGTTGATGTTAGTAGGATTCATGTAAAATTTGGTTTGTCCTCATATAAAGAATGGTATGGTACTTATTACTCTTGTTATTGTAGAGATGTGTGAGAGATATGGTTTTGCTCCCTTCTCCTGTTGTCGAGTATTATTCGAAATATAGTTATTTTGGTATGTAAAAACTCTGGCCAGTTTATCTGTAGCTTGTCTGGCTTGTTTCTTCACTTCACGACACTCTCCATGGGACGTAAAATGAGGAGCTACTCTTTGTTATCTGCATACTCTTCTCCGATCATCAGCTGTCTTACCAGTTTGTGTGGCTAAGCTAGTTCAACAACACTCTTAACATGGTATAATATTATTTATTTCAGGCCAAGCTCGCATACGTTTCTCTAAGAGTATCCCTACAACTTATATAAAATTATCTTTTCGTTTCAACTTGTAATGACTTACAATTTTTTTCTTTTAAATCTGGTTGACACTTGAAAGGTATAAAGCTGCACAAAAATGAAATGTTTTAGACCTAATTCGTGAGATGTTGCACTGTTACAATTTCCATCAACAATGCAAACGACTCAAAAGACACATTGGACAGTGATCACATTTAACATCAGTAGCTTCCCTTCCTTTTTAACATCATCATAAAAATATCCAACGCAATTGTCAGTCCTAATCAAATCTACAAACATCTGAGTTAGAGACTCGGCTAATCCATATACTGTTCTGGGCTTACTTCTTGTTTCCTTCCTTCTTTCTCTTCTTTGTAGATTGCTTCACCTTCCTTCTCTTTCTATTTGCTTCACTTCTTCATAAACTTCGGCAAGGTACTTTGATAGGGGACTCAAGGAAAGCAGTAATACATTTTTCTCCAATTTATCCTTGTGATAACCCAAATACCATTGATACTTTTTTCAATTTTAAAATAGTTCGAAGAAAGACGAAAGGGAAATATAGCAGCTTCAGTTAATATACTTGACTAAATTTCTTAAAGGGTGCATCACATCCAAAATGGACACTAAAAGTGACCGGAGGGAGTACTTATGTAAAGACAGAGAAAAGATGTTTCCTTTGCAGCATCAGTTCCAAATTGAACTCCCCGGCTCTTTCTCTTTATGTAAGTAGAATTCTCTTTGATCTGGAGAGAAAAAACAAATTGAACTCCCTTGTTCTTTTGATAAGTAACATAAACTTGGAGGTAGTACAGATATTTCACCTTAGTAATGAGGCCATTGACTGCAGCCTTGACAGTGGTGTTGGTAGTAGTCACAAGACAATAATTCAACCTACCAAGAGTTGGTTCGGACACTTCAGGGAATATGGAATGAATAGCTCTGATGAGCAAGATGCTCCACAAGTTCCTTAACAATGAAAAGAACACATTCCTTCTGAAATTTCTTCGACGTCAACATATTATCATCCACCTGATACATCAAAAATAAATGACAAAGCAGTACACAATTAACCAAAAGCATAAAATTTCGAGAAGCACATCCAAAACAGTACAAAAATCTATGGATATTCCTTGCTGCTCTGGATACATGTTCATTATCTCCAGCATCTCCATGAGAAGTGAGGAAATATTAACGATATGATTTGTGGCAGCAGCAATGCGATTGATCATGTTGATATAGCGCAACCTTAGAGGAATGTATTTAGCAGCAGAAAACATAGTAGCTGCTCCAGAAATTCTTTGCATCAGAAGATCAATCAGGGGCTCTAAATGGTATGTACCAATAGATCTAGTCAAAAGCTCAACACAATTGACATGAAGAAGGAACCATGTACATAAGAAATCTGAAAGTATCACTATACAAATTACTAGTAAATTTCGTAAATCCTAAAAAGTTAAAACTAGAATTTTACAGTAATCCAATCAAAAGAATAGACCAATTGTTTCATACCATTTCAGCATTCCCTTAAGTTGAAGTGAGAAACTGATCACAATCTATTTCAAATGTTCTTATAAATAGCTCTACGCGTATCTAATAAAAGCTGCACCATATCGACAAAAAGAAGAAAAACCTCTACTTGCAAGTGCACCCACTGCCTAAGAAGGAAATTAGTTTGAGAACTTTACAGCTGTGTAAGCAATTCAACAAATTTTATTTTAAAATATAATAAGGTCATCAAGTCATAAACATGCCAATAGTCCGATACTCAAGTCAATAGAAATAATTCATACACATAACATAGTACAAGTACACTCAAGCAGTGAGGTATCAATTTTTTGTGGGAAACTTTTGAAGTTTTTGAGCGAGATGGACACTTCTAGCACTGCTACTATAATTTTGACCCTCAATAAGAAAATATTTACGAGAATAGTCTTTTCGGACGATGGCTAGATCTTTTCATTAGCAAGGACCTAATGATCGCCATACAGGCGATAGTTAGGTCTTTGCTAATCGAAGGATGTGACAATCGCTAAAAAGGGATATTTTTGTAATATTTTTTTCTTATGTGGTCAAATCTCTAACGGATGTCAGAAAATGAGCCCACTTTAGTGGACCCTGACAACTCGAGCTCGCCTCAGTCTCACACTAGTAATTAATTAAGTTAGGTCTTGCTAATGGAAGGATCGACATTAAAAGGGCTATTTTTGTAATATTTTTTTTATGCGGTCAAATCTCTAACCAGTGTCAAAAAGTGGGTTCCCTTTAGTGGACCTTGATATTTCAAACTCGACTCAGTCTCACGCTAGTTAAGTTTTGGATAATTTACATTGTACAGACATTTATAAGAGTCATCAACATAAAATAAACACATTCTTTTTTTATTATGAATTATAGACATTTAACCTTAGGTATTCCACAACTAATAGCCATTACACACCTATGAAATATTTACCATAAAACATGCCTATATTAAGGGAGTTGATGAGTCATCACTCTATTTTTAAGGTGTGATATATTTCCTCTTTAATTAATGATATCTACTAAATATTTTTCCTCAATCTCAAATCTCTTGATCTCCTATATTTTTGCACAAACCCAAAACTAAAAATTCACATTAATTTCATGGAACAATACTTTTCACAGTATGGTTTGGACGCCCTCTTCCTCCAATCTCTCTCCTTTTTTTTTTCTTTTTTTTTCCCGTTGTTTGGTTCCCTTGTGTATGTCATCACTTGCTGCTATTCCATGCTTTAGTTTTTTCCTTCATACCAATTATCAATTCACCATTACATAGAATAGAAGCATTTTCAGGGCATTTTATGTTCTTATTTTTCATTATTTTTACTTTTTTTTTCTTGTGTAGGTGATGGTTATACCAAAATACATGAAAAAAAATTTGTGTCCACCACTTTATGGAAAGGAGTTAAACCAATTTGTATTTTTTCTACCGTATACAACTTATATCTAATTTATATACAATATTAATTATGTAATTGTTAAAAATATTTATATGTACACATTATGCATATAATATGCATGCATGGGTGTCTCATATTCGTATATATTTTATGCATATCAAATATAATACAACTTATATTTATGCATACTAAATGTATACATTAAAAAATATGCAATGGATACAAACTGATATGCATAAATTATGCATACTCTATACTTCACATAGGTGTCTTCAACTTATTTACTAACAACATACACAATATAAATGTGATGTATAATATATATTAAGTTATCTAATTTTTTATATATAGATATACTTACATACAATATACAGATTGTGTATCTAATTAATAATACAATTTATTTGGAGATGTTAAGTGTATATAATTTTTACCAACTACTATTGCATATTGTGTAAATATAATAACAATTTAAATGCATATTTGATGTTTATCTATTTAATGATTACAAATAATTTTGGTGAAACTAAATATATATAAGCGTCAAAAATTAAAAAGAATCCACGTTACGGAGGCAAAAATTGAATCGGACAAAATTATGCATATAGGAAGGATGATATTTGGACTTACATAATGAGAGTTTCAACTTTCGTGACAAAGAAAGAGAAAGGATAGTAGTTGGCAATGATCAAATAGAAAAATCGAGCAAAGAAGATAATTGTTTGGATGGAATAGGACTCCGTAATTTTCTCCTTATTGGGTGGAAGTTGAGCTCCTTAATTTTCTCCTTTTCTTAACTACTTTTTAGAAATAGAATCAACTTAGACATATTTATATTGGGTAAATTTTGGCTAGCATATGTGGAGATGTTCAATGGCTATTTGAATGTAGGGCCATGGTATATATGTGGTTAGATATGAAATTTTCCCTTAAGTTTTTAATACCGAATGGTTAAACTAATCTTTTGGTCGTTAAGTATAAAAAATAAGATAAAGTAAATCTATATGCTAATGTGTTTTCCTTTTGTAAACTAGTGTTAATAATAAGTTTAGACTACCGTTGCAAGTTAACACTTGGGTTTGTAGCAAGTATGTGAAATATATGAGAGTTTGGTGATGATGAGGGCATGGTTTTCCAACTTTAAATGGAGAGCAAACATAGTCAATTCACAAATTAAAATACGAGGAAAGTTTGTGATTGATTCCCCTATTTAATGACTCTATTAACTTAGTCGGCAACTAGTGTGTCAGTTTTGTAACGTGCAGGACGAATTCAAGCTGCAAAAATTCGTCGACACCATCAAGATAAACACATGATTGACCCAAACTTTAAATGGAGGACAAAAGTATACCATTTCGAAAACCATAAAAATAATTTTGGGCCTTTTCCCCATTGAGACTAAAGGTAGAGGTGAATTGACCTCCTCTTCTCACTTTTCAATTATCTCTTATCTTGCGGTGAAGTTTGATCTCTAAGGTGGCGAGGTTGTTGAGTTTAAAGTGATCCTAACAGTGGTGGTCTGATAGGGATGAAGGTGGCTATGCTGATGAAAGTGGACGTGGTGGTGGTAAAAGCGCATGGTACACTACTAAAAAAAAGCTGAATCTGAGACCACAGCCATGCGACCGATTTTCGGTCTCCACAGTTGTGCGACCGATTTTCGGTCGCACATTCAACGAAATAAAGTGGCGACCGAAAATCGGTCGCCCATCGGTCTTTGAAAAATTAGTCACAGCTATGCGACCGACAATCGGTCGCATGTCGGTCGCATAACTGTAACTAAAAACGGGGCAGAACCCCTTTCTTCCCCATTTCAAAATTTTCAAAACCCACCCAATCCCTAAAAACCGAACCCCCCCACCCCATAATCAACTTCCCACCATTATAAACCCCATATAACTTTAAATTACTACTGTATTACCTCCAACATAACATTTAACACAATCTACACCTACAAATTCAAGGTAAATTTCATTTTTTAGTAATTTTTGTTATTTTTTTAAAAACTCATATAATGACTTTTTAATTCACTTTTTTTGTAGTTATTGGGTGGATAGCACATTGGTAACTCATACTTTCTTGCCATTGCATCCAATACAAAGTAGAGGTAATTTTTTTTTTTTTGTTTAATAATCCGAATTTAATTATATATATATATTTATAAATAATGGAGAGCTTATATATGTTGTTTACATGTTAGTTGTTAGTTATAATTAGTTTATTCTATATAATGTGATGTATAATAAGTTGTTTTGGGTTGATGAACTTTAAATTTAGGGTTGTGATGTTTGTGATTAATTATGGTGATTGTTGGGAATTGTTTGGTAGAGTTGTTTGCAATGTATTGATGTCTTGTCATGGGTTGTGGTGTTTGGAAAACTTGTTATGCATTTAAAGTTAGGGTTTAGGTATTGTTGTTTTGATTGTTCATGTTTGCAACATCTTATGACTAAACCGGATAAATTGTATGCGTTTTGTATTGCATTTAACTTACTAGATAATATGGAATTCAAACGGATCAATGGATATTCAAAAAAAGGCTAGCTCCAGATAAGCTAATTTGAATGTTTCAACAGGTATGGACAAGTTATGCCCTAAAGTTTTTAGAAGAAGGCCGGGCAAGAGACCTGTGGGCGAGAGTTCAGCTTCTGCGGGTGGTGATAGTCAGACCTCACAGGTCCCGCATTCGCTGCCTACTGATGCCCCACCTGGTTATGATCCAGCTTTTTTCAGGCCCCCTGGCCCATATCAGGTACCACCTATTACCCCGTCTCAGTTGCCTCCTGATTGGCAATGGACATTCCCTACCGTTGATTGTACTGAGACACAGGTCCCTCCCACACAGGGCGATCCCTCCCAGGTTGATGACAGTGAGACTCAGCCCCCTGAATTCCCCCTAGATAGTTGTGACGACCCACCGAGTCAGCAGGAGCTCATGCTGTATGATCCCCATTCGCCTTATTACATTGGTGACCCTGGCGCTCGGCTAGAAGGCAGGATGATTATTTACCCCGAGGCGGATAAAGGGTAAGCTACCTAATTTCTTAAGTTCTTGTCGATTAAATAATTAGTTCCTACTTTAATTGCTAGTATTATGAATAACTCTTGTTAATTTTTTTTGTAGCTTTTGCCCAAGCGATGAGTCCACTAAAGTACTGACTGCGTGCATGAGAGCGCACTGGAACCAGCCTTGGCGAACATGGGGCGAAGTGCCCCAGCAAGTAAAGAAGCAGATATTGGTAGATTTGGAGGTGATACATATGCATTTGGTTTAAAATTAATTGTAGTTTTTAAAACCATGAACATGTTTAAAGAAATTATTTTGATACTCTTTCAGGGCAAATGTATCTGGCATCAGGGGCTGGATTATAACATTCGCAGCATCTTCCCAAAGAAATGTGCTGCGCTATTCAAGCAAACCCTTTACAATGCGCGGCATAAAGGTACAAGGCCCGGCTTCCTCCAAGCCCCTCAGTGGGCGGAGCTGGATGAATATTGGCACTCGCCCGAGTTCGGGGCGAAGAGCGAGCAAGGAAAGGCTGCGCGAGCGTCGGAAAAGGGTGGATCGCTCCATACCGGTGGCTCAATTAGCGCGGCTACACAAAAGATGCGCTTGGTACAGTATATTCAATTGATTGATTATTTACTTGAACAGTTGCTTTTTTGTCTAACATATTATGATTTTTAATTTGTAGGAAAAGAAAGAAAAGCGGACTATTCCCGTGCTCGAGCTGCACAAGATCAGGCATACAAAGGGTGCCAAGAAGGGCGGTGGAGAGTGGGTCGAGCCCCGCGCAAAAGAGGCATGGGTAAGTTTGTAAAATTCGATCTTTAGTCGCCCCAATCCTTCAACGTTTAGTCTTTCTATTAACATCAGTACTATATTTATGTTATTCAGGAAATGGCTACAAAGGCCGTGGAAGACTATACATCGACCCAAGCATCGGACGCAGGAAGCAGCACCCCGGCTCCCTTGACGTTCGAGAAAGAAAAGCAAATATGGGTCGATACTGTTGGAGGGGTTAAGAAGGGGTATGCTTATGGTCTTGGATCGCTATATGCTCCAGATAAGCATAATTCTCGCTTTTTGGGCTCTTCAGCTACTTCTTCTCCGGCGAGCTCCGTTGATCCTGCTGAAATGGCTCAAATGAGAGAGCAAATCGCACAGCTGTCGAGGGTAAACCAAGAAACGCAGGACATTATCAGAAAGCTCCTTGCCAAAAAGGAGAAGAAGAAATCGAGAAGAAAGCATAAGAGCAAGCATCGCCGCAGCTCCTCTTCCTCTTCCGAGTCCGGGTCTAGCTCAGCCTCGCCCGAGCCCCAGTAGTCTTTTGAATGTTTGTGAATGATATAACTAATAGTGTATGGATGTTTTTGAAATGACTGGATGTTTTTTAAATGTTTGGATGTTTTTTAAATGTTTGGATTGCTGTTTTATTGCTGTGTATTGCTGTCCAGGTTGCTGAATATTGCAGGTTTTTGCTGTTGCTACTGCCTGATTGCAGGATTTTTATTGCAGGTTTTTACAGGTTTGGCGACCGATTTTCGGTCGCATAGCGGTCACAACTGAGACCAAGTATGCGACCGATTTTCGGTCTCACATTCTGTGCGACCGAATTTCGGTCGCATACTTGGTCACCATTAAGTCCCACAAATGAGACCAAGTATGCGACCGATTTTCGGTCGCACACGGATGTGCGACCGATTTTCGGTCGCATACTTGGTCACTATATGTGAGCTAGTGTGCGACCGAATTTCGGTCGCATAGTGGTCGAAATGTCGACCGATTTGCGGTCGCAGGGCTTATTGCTACCATTAATATTCCGACCACCCGTATCGGTCGCCGATCGGTCGACCTGGCGACCGATGTGCGACCGATTTGGTGGTCGGAATTTCAGTTTTTTTAGTAGTGGTAGCGGTTGTGGCTACGGTGGTAGCTAGAGGCATTAGTGAAGGTGGCGGCAAAGGCAGCAAGTATGTCATGTCATATCTATATGAGGATAATTTTTTAACTAAGGAAATTTTTCCTCGTCATGGATCCATGTAATTAAGCACCATATTTGCTAACCACACTCTCAAAAGAGTGTCTATGCAGTAACGAATGTAATGTTTAGTAGGAACATTTTTGTGTGGGTAATTGGAATGTTTAATATAGGATACCGCCTCAAACAAAGTACTCAAAATGAACATTGGTACAAATTTTAGGGGGGTATTCTGCCAAAATAATTAAAAGTCTACATCCATAAGGTGAGCATACTACAATAATCAAAAAGTGCATGATTTCAAATTTCAATGCATTGCTCTCAGTAGCGTGTTTCATGGGACATATAGTGCTGTTGAAGCATTCTATGATAGACCTATCTACCTTGTTTCGTCTATTAAATCCATCAAGAATTCCTTCTTCCAACTTCTCTCCACTTTAATCGTCTCGCAAACCATTTTCGTTACCATCATACTTGTTTTCGCTCTTGTTTTGGTACTTGTAGTCCAGATTCTTCAAAGTCTTGGACTGGAATACGATTCATATTCGAATCAGTTCTTGTATTTTGGTATTTTTGCGTCGACTGTACTCGTACCAGTTCTGTTATGGCTTCAAATCAACTGGTCATTAGCTTATGTGGTAGCAGTGGTTGAATCCAAGTGGGGTTTTGAAGCACTTAGGAAAAGTTCATATTTGGTAAAAGGGAAAAGATGGGTAGTTTTTTGGATGCTGCTATTTTACGGGCTTGTGACAGGAGTAATGGTGGTTGCTGGTTCTATGTTTTTAGTCACTGTGGATGCAGCTAAGGGTGATAACTGGAGGAGCTTGGGGGTGGTATTGCAAACTGCAGAATGTTCAGTGTTGGGATTTGTGATGATGAATCAGTATCTTGTGATGAATGTGGTTTTGTATATGTTTTGCAATGGTGAAAAAATGCCCTTGGAGATTGGAGACAATGAGTATGTATCTCTTCCATTGGACGATGAGAAGAATCATGCTTCTGTGTGATTATATTATTTGTTTTCTTTAAAATGGTATAATAGATCGCAACTTGTTTGAGATTGATGCCTAATCATTGTTGTTGTCGTCGTCGTCGTCGTTAGTAAGACTAGTGTAATATTATGTTTGTCTTGCTACTATGGTACTTGCTCTTCTTTCCTGTTGTTGAATAATGAATCGAAGCATAGTTGTATTGATATGCAAAAATTACATCCTGTATTAGACATGTATTAACAGAAAATCTTCAAGTCAGTCGTGGACTCCAAGTATCCAAACCACTATAAATACCAGAGGAAGATAAGCAGAAAGTGTTGGATTGCATAAATTTATTTGCGTTTAAAATTTATTTTCTACGTCTAAAGATCAGATCTTAGACATACATGGTAGCGTGAGAATTGTTGTTCAGCTCCGATAATGTGAAGCCTCTATGTGTATCCACACCGAGACCGATCCTTGCTATCAACTCTTTGATCAATGGATCCGTGAACAATTTGGATAAAATGAACAAGAAACTAATTTTCTTGTCACAGTTAATTTTTCTCTTGGTTGTTTTTACTTATCAAGCGACTCACATAATAGTGGCTATATGTAAAAACAGTGGCTGTTTATGAATAAAAGTTAAGGAAGAAAGAAAGGCTTCTTAGGTGTGATTTCTTGGGCTGATTTTAGCCCTATTTATAGTGGTGTTTGCATGAAAGCACCCCTTTGTGTGCTAGTTAAGTCGCTAGCCTTATTTGACACTTGTTCTTGTCATTCCATGCAAGAAGCCAAGTGTTTTTGCTTCTTCATGCAAGGAGCCAAGTGTTCTCCTCATTCATGCATGGTGACAAATATTCTTACCTCTTCATGCATGATGACAAGTATTCAAAAATATTTCTTTATTAGTATTATAATATATCTCTATGTATAATAATCACTAATTTCAAACTAAATATATATCACATATATATTAGTAATTATTTTAACCAAGAACTAACCAAGAGAAATAACTCAATTTTACTATTCTAAATAGTAACACTCAATTTGTTCACATATTAATTATATTCTCTGTGCTAGTAAAGAATATAATAATATTCCATTTGGATTAAATAAATAATATTTAATCCTTAGTAAAGATCAGAACACTCGTTAGTGTGTGACCCCATATGTTCAATACTAAGCCGGTAGTAAATTGATCATATCAATATACTAATCAAGGGTGATGTCTAGCAACACTCCTTAACGATCGGATTAGATTGAAGTATACATTTTACTCTCAAGAACCTATAGAAGAATAATGTAGTATTTCCTTCTGTCATTTTAGCTCCGAGTCACCCTAGGATATGGTTTAACTGTCAAATCCCAATAGGTGACCAACTATGTTTACATGTCGAATATAACCGACCGGTGAATGATCTAAAAAACTCTTTTCTCTTATCATTCAATTGCCCTGGCCAAGGTCTTAAAGTAGTCGTTTATAATTCATGACAACATAGAGCTTTAAACTCATTACCAAGAGTCGACAGATTCCATCTTGATCGTTCATTAATTCTACAAGTATTTAATCATACTCAATATCCTTTCAACTATCGTCGTAGGACAATAGGGGTCTAGTATCAAAGTACAATAAATAACTTATCAGTTACTATGACGATCTCAGGCCAAAGGAAACTCGTGCATTACATTCTTCAAGATAATATCCTATTGACAGATTATGGTAATTCTAACCATTAGGAATTATCCAATGATTCGGTTCAGTGATCATATCTCCATATGCATCACCTATTTATGTAATTTAGTTCATGAGATCAACTAATCTTTATCCAATAAAGACTATCACATAAATATTGATCTAGCTGGATCACTAATATCCTAATTAATGATTTAATGATCCTATGATCAAGAACAATTTTAGATTAAGTTATATAAGACTTGACTCTTATTATCACGATCTCCATCATGATGAAAAATTTCAAACCTTAATCAAGGACTTTATCATATCAATTAATAATAACTATGATAAATGAATATCAAATGCCATATATTAATATCAAAATATGTTCAAATAAATAAATAAATACGAGATTGGGTCTAGGGCATATCAACTATATCCCTAACAGAAAGATGTGAGGATCCAAACTTGCTTGGCTATCTACCCCTTGTATCACTTAACTCCATTAGAGCTTGAAGCTTGTACCCCTAAAACGCTTGATACTTGGTAGGCTAGTCGTAGCTAGTATATCCCTTGGTTGAATTGCTGTACACTTGTGGAGTTTGATGAAATCGATACACTCGTTTTCCTTTCTACTTCTCTGTTTCTTTAGTTTTTTTATCATCTATCCTTACTTTACACACACCACAATTGTCGCGTCCCTATCCAGTTTTCATCAAACTAAGTCATATAAATTGAGGGGCAGCATAAGAAATCAAACTTACTATCATACAAGGTCACGCGAAAAGGAAACCCCAAGCATCTCCCTCCTTGCCAAGAACTTCAACAGATAAAATGGACATAAATTTAAACTTAACTAGAATTCAAATCTGAAATCTCTTAATTGTCATGACACCTCAATCCAATTGCTAAACTAACGTATTCTTGGCATTTTAAAACTCTATGGATTATTTTAAAATACTGGAGTACTTGTTAGTCCCAAACTAGTGCAGTTCATATTTGGATAAGTCATCTTCCTAGGAATTTCGATTTTCTTACCTTAACTTTCCTATGTTCTTTGCTTAATATACTTATGAAAAGTCAAATTTATGTTTAGACGTAATGACACATATGATAAGGTAATCTCAACTACTCCATCTCCCTCGTTGCCCCCACCCATTTTCGCCATGTATTTATAGAAAAAAAAGTAACGAACTCACGACTAAAAATGAAAATAACACTTACCTGGAAAATTCAGTTTGAAGATCTAGATCAGATAATAATTTTCTTCTGTTTAGTCATATGGTGCTTACGTTTATTCGCTCAACTAGTTTAGATTCACAACTATAGTCTCGTTTAGAGGATAAAAAGCTTTGTTATTAATAAGTTCTCCACTCTCAAACCTTGAATATGTGAATATAAAATTGAAAGTATTTTAACGGTATAACCTTACTTGCATCCGGTGTCTATACAATTCAATGAATACCCCTTTCCGATTGCCTCCGCCCCTATCTCTTAAAGCTACGGCATCCCACCGATCCCCGAATCGGCTCTGCTACAATTTCTGATCTCTAGTGGCCCTCTCAGTAGGATTCGAACCCAGATGAAGTTCTAAGTTTAATATATAGAAAGTTTGGAAAATAAGTCAAATCTCCAGATATCTCCCTATCCCCTTATCATGTAAACAAGCCAAAACTAACGATGTCAAAGTATCATGCTATGATGTATGCATGTTTACGAAATACACTATTCATTTAATCATGTTCAAATGATTTGTACTCTGTGTCTTATTTTTTAGGAGTAACTACTAAAAATAAATTACTTAATTTAACATAAACACCAGATGCTTGTTAAATATTCATATCATCACTTGGTCAAATGGAAAAACTTTCACTGTCAGTGTTGATAATAGTATTTGTTTGAATGTTTCTTGAGCTAAAGTCAAAGAAAAGGCTCCCCACCTGTGAGTTGTGATATACTACTAAGTACTCTTTTCTTGATCTTCCTATTTCACAGCAATCATCATCTTCTTGTTCTTCCTTTAATTTTTCATCATCAATATACCATGTCTATTTCTACAAACATAGGACCCGCGACCATCATATGCAAGAAATATCCCACCATAGCTCTTCTACGAGAACAAGTTAATACTACTTATCAGGATTTGGTCAAATAAAAACCTTTCAATGACCCTGTTGAAAAATGTATTTATTTGAATGTTCCTTAAGCTAATAGTCAAAGAAAAGCCTTCCCCCACCTCTGAGTTGTGACATGCAAATGCTAATATAAGAACCAGAAAAGTAAGTGTTTATCTCTAAGTACAGTTTTATTCATTTTCCATTATCACAGCAACCATTATCTTCTAACATCTTCATATCATTACTCATAATTATCAATCTCCAATGTCTGCAGCTTCTACAGAAACTCCTAACATATGCAGAGAAATATTAGTACCAACAGGGCGCATATTCAAAGCTCACTCTATCCATTTCAATGCCCTTTCAATCTTCTTCCTCTTACCTATGATCTTCTCTCTCGCTGTATATCCTTGTTTGCATCTTGCTATCTTTCATCCCAATTATCATTTCTCCACTATTTTCACTACTCAACTACTGCAACTTTCCCACCTTAATTTCGCCGAAATTATTGCACTCTTAGTTTACACTATGTTTATAGTCCTGCTTTACCTCTGTGCACTAGCTACAATTACAGACAGTGCTGTTCATGCATTTTATGACACACCTATCAACCTTTTATCCTCTATTAAATCTATCAAAAGTTCATTTTTCCCTCTTCTCTCTACGTTTATCGTCTCACAAACCATTGTCATTTCAATCATTCTTGTTTTCGCCCTCGTGTTAGTTATCGTATTCCAAATTCTTCAAGTTCTTGGACTCAAATATGATCAATTCTTGTTTTTGGGTATTTTCGCGTTGATCATGCTCGTAGCGATTCTTATATGGCTACAGATAAACTGGTCATTAGCTTATGTGGTAGCAGTGGTTGAATCCAAGTGGGGTTTTGAAACACTGAGGAGAAGTGCATATTTGATAAAAGGGAAAAGATGGGCAACTTTTTTTATGATGCTGTGGTATTATGGAACTATGAGTGCAGCGGTTGTTGCTGTTTCTATCTTATTAATCATCGTGGAAGCAGCTAAGGGTAATAACTGGAAGATTTATGGGGCGATGGTAATACCGCAAACTGTACAGTGTTTAGTGACGGGATTTTGGATGATGAAACGGCATCTCGTGTCTAACGTGGTTTTGTATATGTACTGCAAGGACTTGAATGGCGAAAAGCTGCCCTTGAAGATTGGAGATGAGTTTGCCAATGAGTATGTATCTTTGCCCTTGGATGATGAGAAGAATCATGCTCCTGTGTAATAATTTGTTTTATTTTGGAATCGCATAGTCAGTCCCAACTTGTTTGAGATTGACGCCTAATTGTTGTTATTATTGTTAGTAGGATTCGTGTAAAATTTGGTTTGTCCTCATAGAAAGAATGGTATGGTACTTAGTACTCTTGTTATTGTAGAGATATGTGAGAGATATGGTTTTGCTCCGTTCTCCTGTTGTCGTGTATTATTCGAAACATAGTTATTTTGGTATGTAAAAACTCTGGCCAGTTTATCTGTAGCTTGTCTTGCTTGTTTCTTCACTTCTCGACACTCTCCATGGGAAGTAAAATGAGGAGCTCCTCTTTGTTATTTGCATACTCGTTTCAACTTCTAATGACTTAGTACAATTTTTTCTTTTAAATCTGGTTGACACCTGAAAGGTATCAAGCTGCACCAAAATGAAATGTTTTAGACCTAATTCGTGAGATGTTGCTCTGTTATAATTTCCATCAACTAGGTCGAACAATGCAAAAGACTCAAAAGACACATTGAACAATAACAAATGATCACATTTAACATCAGTAGCTTCCCTTCCTTTTTAACATCATCATAAAAATATCCAACGCAATTGTCAGTCCTAATCAAATCTACAAACATCTGCGTTAGAGACTCGGCTAATCTATATACTGTTCTGGGCTTACTTCTTGTTTCCTTCCTTCTTTCTTTTCTTTGTAGATTGCTTCACCTTCGTTCTCTTTCTATTTGCTTACTTCTTCATAAACTTCGGCAAGGTACTTTGATAGGGGACTCAAGCCTCCTTTCTTATCATCCTAAGGATGAATATATAAAGTTAAGAATTATTTTCAAGAGTACATTTAGCTTTTTAAAATAAGGAAAGCAGTAGTACAGATATTTCACCTTAGTAATGAGGCCATTGACTGCAGCCTTGACAGTGGTGTTGGTAGTAGTCACAAGACAATACTTCAACCTACCAAGAGTTGGTTCGGACACTTCAGGGAATATGAATTAATAGCTCTGATGAGCAAGATGCTCCACAAGTTCCTTAACAATGAAAAGAACACATTCCTTCTGAAATTTCTTCGACGTCAACATATTATCATCCACCTGATACATCAAAAATAAATAACAAAGCAGTACACAATTAACCAAAAGCATAAAATTTCGAGAAGCACCTCCAAAACAGTACAAAAATCTATGGATATTCCTTGCTGCTCTGGATACGTGCCCATTATCTCCATGAGAAGTGAGGAAATATAGTAGCTGCTCCAGAAGTTCTTTGCATCAGAAGATCAATCAGGGGCTCTAAATGGTATGTACCAATAGATCTAGTGAAAAGCTCAACACAATTCACATGCTTCCAAATGGCCTGAAAAGTTGAAAAAGAAGGAACCATGTATATATAAGAAATCTGAAAGTATCACTATACAAATTTTACTACTCCTCCGTTTAAAAAAGGACGAATCTTTGCGGAATACGAGGGTCAAATTGATTAATTTTGACCGAGAATTTGCACATCGAATTTTTAAATTTTTTGAAATAAAGTTTACATATTTAGAAACTACATGAAAAATACTAAAAGTCACCATAGTTAACAATTCAAAATACTTAGAAAGTATTTATAAGACATGTGGTCAAACATAATCTTGTTTGACCCTTCAAATAGTAATAGGTTCATCGTTGGAGTAGTAAATTTGTAAATCCTAAAAACAAGAATTTTACAGTAATCCAATCAAAAGAATAGACCAATTGTTTCATACCATTTCAGCATTCCCTAAAGTTGAAGTGAGAAACTGATCACAATCTATTTCAAATGTTCTTATAAATAGCTCTATGCGTATCTAATAAAAGCTGCACCATATCGACAAAAAGAAGAAAAACCTCTACTTGCAAGTGCACCCACTGCCTAAGAAGGAAATTAGTTTTAGAACTTTACAGCTGTGTAAGCAATTCAACAAATTTTATTATAAAATATAATAAGGTCATCAAGTCATAAACATGCCAATAGTCCGATACTCAAGTCAATAGAAATAATTCATACACATAACATTAGTACAAGTACACACAAGCAAATTGTCAAAAGACTGTACGACTAAACTTGTCGCACTTAAATAAAACTACTAATATGCACAACTATACGAATGTCCTTAATCAACAACAGGAAGCAAGTATTCATGAGGTTTGGTCTTCACATGAATGAAACTTGACATTTAGGAGAGAGTTTTATGATTGGAAAATTCTCAGAATTACTGAATTCTTTAGATGTTTGGAGCAGTTCAAGGTCTTACAGAGTTTTTCTGACAGTCTGTGGTGGTTGGGGCACAAAGATGGCAAATTTTGTGTCAAGGGAGCTTACGTAAGTTTCAATCATCCTATTCAATTAACTAAGTGGCCGTGGAAACATATTTGGAGTGTCAAAATTCCATACAAGGTAAATAGTTTTGTCTGGTCGGTGGCAAAAGGGGCAGTTTTGACTCATGACAATCTCATGAAGAGGGGCATTCAATCGTGTTCGATGTTATCTATGTGGAAAGGCTGAAGAGACAATAGATCATCTTTTCTTACACGGTGTCGTCACTGATCAATTGTGGAAGCTATTTATTAATTTGAAAGAAATTTGCTAGGCTAAGCCTAAGTCAGCAGCTGAAGTTCTTGAGAGCTGGAACAGTTTTAGTGGAGATACTATTCAAAAGAGAATATGGAAAATTGTCCCTGAATGCATATGGTGGTCTATCTGGAAAGAGCAAAACTCTAGATGTTTCGAAAGCAAAAAAAGTCCTGTGCAAAAGATCAAAAGGAACTCTTTAAGTTTTTTTTTTTTTTTTTTGCTGATGGGTGACACACTTTTTATCAAGACAAGAACTTCAATTACCTACAAGGAACCAGCTGCAAATAAATATTTCCACAGCCCTCTGATCGAATTAGCATCCAACTAGATAGAGACGCAACTATCTATACTAAAACTGTTTTATTGAATGCTTGTACTAATTTAGTAGTACTAGTTTTTTGGTAACTTATTATCTGTAATCTCAAACTACTAGTACTTCTACTGATGTACAAATGATTTAGTGTTTAATATAAACTTCAGCTTACCAAAAAAATAATTATTCAAATAACAGTGCATGCTTTCAAATTCCAATGCATTCCTCCATTGAGCAAGTGAACCAAAAAAAAAAAAAAAAAAAAAAAAAAACAAATCATGTCCTTGAACGTGTTTCATGCATGCATAGTCAAAATAAGAGTAGTAATATAATGGGAGGACGCATGGCGTACGTTTACTGTCACCATTCTTGCCTCTTTACAGCTAGTACTAATAATTAATTAACGTAAATTCCAAACATCGAAGCTAAATCTAAAGTCCAAAATTCTCTTTCTCATATCATTAAAATTCTTTCCTTTCTCAGACTCTTTGTAATCTTACTTTTACTTTCGAATCTTTTTCTTTTTCCTTCTTAATTCTTCTTCCTTCACGTTATAATCCAATCCCTCCCCCCCACCCCTGTCGTTTTACTTCCTCTGCATGCACTTCATGAACCCCTTCTTGTTTTTGTTGTTCTAATTCCTCTGACATTGATCAGCTTTTCCCTTGCCACGTTTTGCACTTGTTTTTCTTCTGTGCCTCTTGTTTTTCGTGTTCACTACTTACTTCACGAGCCACATTCGACTAGAACTATGTATACATATTAAAATAATTAAAGCAATGTATATGTAGTGTATTGCACTCGTTCTGAACTTTAAATTCTGAATTCGTCTCTGAGTTTGTGTTCCATTCAATATTGAGTCTTGAGCCAGAGGTATGCAGATCTAACATGAGCTTTCAGATTTTAGTTTGTGGGGTTTGAGGAAAGTTGAAAAGAGTAATTCGAATTGGTGAAAGATGGAGAGTTTCACAGGATTGAGTCCAAGAATGAACTCAATTGTATTTGATAAGGAAAAAAACCACGACCCAAGTCTTCAATATCCTGAATTGGACTACATAGAAAATGGTAATAGCCATTTTGACTCTATGGATGCATTGGAGATTTTGAAAGAAACTGTGAGGATTCTTTGGTATAATCCTATAGGTTTCTTGTCAATTGGTGCATTATTAATTTGTCCTGTTTCTGCTGTTCTTTTATCTAATGTTTTAGTTGATCAGTCCATTGTGAAGACATTGACTATTAGGTTGTTACTTGTTGCAAAGTCTAGTGGGCTTTCACTTAAGCCTTTTATAAAACAGTCTTGTCAGAAGTTCTCTGAAATGGTTATCTCAGCTGTAATGTGTTTTCCTTTTTATGTTACTTTATTGCTCTTATCTAAAGCAGCTGTGGTCTATTCAGTTGATTGCACTTACTCAAGGAAGACTTTTAATTTGAGGAAATTTTATGTTATTGTGTCCAAGATTTGGAAGCGAATCGCTGTGACTTATTTGTGGGTGTGTATGGTGATTACTGGTTGTTTCACATTGTTTCTTGTACTTCTTGTTGTGGTCAGCAGTGCCTTCTCTGTTATGGGGTTTCCCCCGGACTTGATTTTGTACCCCGCGATGATAGTAGGGATGATTTTCTCTATAATTTTAGCAAATGCGATGATAATTTGCAGTATTGCTATTGTGATATCTGTTTTAGAGGATGATTCAGGACCACAGGCATTGCTCAGGTCTAGTTCTCTCATCAAGGGACAGACACAAGTTGGTTTATTGATATTTCTTGGATCGACGATTGGGATGGCATTTGTGGAGGGAGTGTTTGAGCATAGAGTGAAGACATTAAGCTATGGAGATGGATCTTCAAGAGTATGGGAAGGACCCTTTTTGGTTGTAATGTATTCATTTGTGTTGCTTATTGATTCCATGATGAGTACTGTTTTTTACTTCAGTTGTAAATCATATAGAATGGAAGCCTCAAATGAAGAAAGCTTGCCTGTATTAGAAGCCATGACAATTTCTTCAGCATTAGCAGAAATTCAACAACAGCATGTTTGAAAGCTCATATTTATGGCCTGTAAAGCTATTGGAAGTGGATGTGCTATACTTTTTTTTTTTTTGGTAAAACCTGTGAATATTACCATAACAAAAACAAAGCATTACACCTATAGAGCACCAAAGCTATGGTTAGCTACACAATTAGCAAAGGCCTCCGACAAAAACTAATTACAAATGCTCTCTATCCAATGCCTACATCTACCAGCTTTCTTTGATCCCTTCAACATGTCAATTCTTCCTTTAAGCTCCTGTTTAATCTGTATACCTACATGTCTAATATTAACAGTTATGCCTTTGAAAACTTTCCAGTTTCTAGCTCGCCAAGTGTGGTAGAGTGCAACACTATAAGCTGCAGCCTGCACCTCTTTCCTGAACTTCTTCCATCGCCTACTCTTTATCCAAAGTAGGCTCTGCATCACCTCATGTTGTGGCATAGTTGAGTTTAGCCATCTGCACAGAGCCTCTTTATTTCAATGAACCAGCAGCATTCAGCAAACAGATGTTTATGGGATTCAGCAGCTGCATTGTTACATAAGCAGCACTGTGTATTCTCCACATTAATATTCAGCCTGATTAGTCTATCCTTGGTGAGTAGTTTCCCTTGAGCAGCTAACCACAGGATGTGCTATTCCTGCCATTCATAATGGTGAAGGTATTCTGAATTTTCTTTCTTGAGTTACTTTGTCCTAATTTGCCATTAGTAAGTGCAAGCTAACTAATGGTAAGGGCCCTTTCAGGGGATTACATTGTTGTGCTAGGTATTTTAAGAACTTCTGTTTGGTCTGATGATCGCAATAGGATCGATCAGTTGAATTGATACATTTATGACTACTCGATGTTCCAAGTAATTTCTCTGACATTGTATGAAGCTAATAGGCTAATACAGTGGAACTTGGTTGATCCTTTGTATGTTTCACAAGATTCAGGGATAAGGAGGAGGCCTGGTCTTGTTGATTGCTACTTCAGTTCTTTCTTATGGTTCCAACTTTTCCAATGAAAGGATGCCATGCCAATTGGCTTTATCAAATGTTAATATGAATATCAAGCATTAAAATGGTAATAAGACTAAAGTCACACATATAATAAACAGTCATATAATAAATCATTCTTTACGAAGAATTCTAGAGAGAGTTTCCCTCTTCTTTCCTCCCTTCCCCCACTCAACCTCTAACTCATCTTCTTAATTAAGCTTCATTAATCAATGCACTCTACTTCTGGAAATCCTATTCTTCATGATCCTACACCCAACTCAAAAATTCCACCTAAGCCACCGGGTCCTACTACAAATGATATTAATTGCCTAGACTCCAAAAAAAAACCTACCAAGAAAAGTTATTACAATGTCCAACAAAACACTCTTCCTCACCTTTACTCACACCTCTTTTTACTTCACTCCAACCTACCATGCAGACAACGCCAATCGATGGAGAAGATAAAGCTGACCATATCGCCTTATCACAAGAGGAAAAATTGCGCATTTATTCACCTTGGTTGAACTCAGTCATTATCAAATTGCATGGCAAGAGACTACATCACCAATATCTTTATGAGAAACTCAAAGTCTTATGGCATCTTGCTGAGGAGTTTCCCTTAATTGATTTAGGGGAAGACTTTTTTATAGCAAAATTTTATCATAATGAAAGCCTTCAGAGAGTTTTAATGGAAGGTCCTTGGTTTGTAAATGGTTTTTTCCTCTCAACAAGATGTTGGGAGCCAAATTTTGTTGCTACTGATGTCAAAATACAAACTATGGCCATTTGGATTCGTTTACCAAATTTACCAACAGAGTTCTTTGATGAAGGTGTTTTAAAAAAAATTGGTAACAAGCTTGGTAAACTATTAAGGGTGGATTTCAAAACATCAAATGCGTTGAGAGCAAGATATGCAAGAATTTGCATCGAGATGCCCATTGACATTCCTGTTAAACGCTATACTCACATTGATTATCACAAACAGGATGTAATCTATGAGGGTGAGAATTTATTGTGCAAGGCATGCGGAAGGCTAAGTCATCTCCAAGAGAGGTGTTGTTACGTGGCTACACCATCAAATCCTTATGACCCTATCTCCCCAGCTATGATTCAACAAAAACAAAAAATTAAGGAAGGAGAGCAAGAGTGGCAGACTGTTTCTTTCAAGAAAAAGAATAATAATAATAGCATTAACAATAAAACTCCCTCTACTTTTCAGGTGGCCTCTAGCAGTAATGGTGCTATGCACAAAGCAACTAGCTTCATGGCTCAAGGTAATGCAGCAGGTAAGTATTCAAAACCTATGGTTTACAAACCTATTATGAAAATTAATACTAATCTAAATAGTGATAATAAGCACCACGTTAATAATAAATTTAATGTTTTACGTTTTGCTAATGATGAAAACAAAGAAATGAACTTAGCTTTGCATGAGTCAAAAGTTCCCCACTCCAATTCACCAAAATTCATGCAAAATTCGACACAACCTAGGCAAAATTCTAACACACCAAATGACGTGTTTGCCAAAGTGGACGACACGATGGATTTCCAATTGCCCACCTTCACTCCTTCTGACACCAACTCTCACACACAAACTCCATCTCCCTTAGCCACGTTGGAATTACAATACACAAACTCCCATACTCCTACATTCCTAAGTTCTACACAATCTATGCAAATCTACACACCGCCCATTATAGCCCAATCAATGTTAGAACTGAGTCATCATGAGAATGTTCGAAATGCTGAACAATTTCCCTCCTCTCACACGCAAGCTACCATGCAAAATCTCTCTATTTCTTCACTAGCTATTACCACTAAAAATCTCACTACTAAAGACATTATAAATCTGCATGAGCAAACTCAAACTTACACACACAAGGAGAATATCCCGACTCCAAGTAAGACAATTACTACAACAACACAAGAAAAAAATCAAGACATCCAAAATAAATCAAAATCAAAACAATCCACTTCCTTTCAACAACATGGCTGTCTCTCCACCAATGATTCAAAATGTTCCTCAAGCATTTGCATTGCCAGCACCAACAATAAGGATTCCACAGTCATGGATCGAGTCAACCCTATGGGGCAAGCATTGACAATTTCAGTAATGATAAATGGTCAACAGGCACTAGCAACAATTCAGGACCCTCAATATCTAGCACTAATTGTCAGCGAGGGCATGCACTTGACCATGCAAAATTATATCAACAACATGTGGCCCTAGTTCATGATGCAACAGGGAATTCAACTCATGGATCTTCCATTCTTTCCACCAAGGGTACTACCTCCTCAGAATCCGATATTTACCCTTTGGGATCTAACTATGAACAGGCCACTACATGCACCAATAGAAATGAATGCAGTGTACCAAAATGGGAACCCCTTGAATGTGCAAGTGATACCCCCTCCTTTCATAAATGTGCCACCACCACCTACTCCTCAATCACCTCCAAGGAACCATCCCAATCTACCAGAACAAGGGGAAAACAGGAGAAGGGTTCCAGAACAAGTCGTGTTAAGAGGGAGGGAGAGTCACACGGAATTTGCAAATCTAAAAGAAATCACAGTCCTCCTCTACAAAGAAAGACCAGACAGGAAATGCATTTTGACTTGCCATACAACACTCTACAAGTGGTCCCTGGATGTGAGAGCTCCAGCCAACATCGCTGAGGGAAAATACCCAGTGGTTCTTAATCCCACTTTGATTACTGACCTTGAAATGGATACTGTCGATAACCCTAACCCTAATGTTGCTATGAATAGAAAACTAATATTATAATTTGGAATGTTAGAGGTGCTAATAGTCCAGACTTTCGTAGGCACTTTGGAGCTATTTTAGAAACTTATAAACCTGTGGTTGTAGCTCTTCTTGAGATAAAGATGGATGACCATCATGACCTGCGTGCCAAATTTGATTTCACTGACTATGCTGAGATTCCAGCTGAGGTCGATCAGGAGGTATTGTCCTACTTTGAAAAAATGATTTGGTGAGTATCAATCATATTCAAATTAGGGGTAATGAATTGCATGCAATGATCAAGGTCAGTCTCCCTACTATTAATTATTCTTGGCTTTTATCGATTGTTTATGCTAGTACTTCTAATATTAATAGACAATTGTTATGGGAAGACTTAGCTACAATGTTTGATAATTATAAAGGCCCCTGGATGGTTGGGGGGGGGGGACTTTATTCAAGTTTTGGAGCAAGATGAAAAATGGGGTGGTCGTCAAATTAGTCAGTTAAATGCTAAAATTTTTAGGAAGTGTATAAATTATTGTAATTTAATTGATCTTGAATTTAAAGGTCCTAAATTACATGGTCTAATCATAGGTTTAAAAAAAAAAGAGCTCTTATCCTTGAAAGGCTAGATAGGTGCTTAGCCAATGAAAATTGGATCACCTTGTTTAAAAGTGCTTCGATTGTCCATCTGCCTAAGACTTATTCCGATCATCACCTAATGCTTGTTAATTTAGATAGGAATTTATGTTCTCACAATGTTAAACCCTTTAGGTTAGAGACAATGTGGTTATCTCATCCCGATTTTGCTAATATTGTTAAGCATGCATGGACAAATCGTAATCTGCAAGATGCTACGAATTTTTTGCTCAAGAAGTTAGTGTTTGGAATAGAAATGTATTTGGTAACATTTTTAAGAAGAAGAAGGAAACCCTAGCACGCCTAGGTGGTATTCAAAATTCATATCACTATGCAACGAGTAGTTTTCTTCAAAGATTAGAAAAGCAGTTAATTGTGGATTATGATAATATTTTAAAACAAGAAGAAAAAATTTTGGAGGCTTAAATCAAGAATAAATTGGCTCAATTTTGGAGATGCTAACACAAAATTCTTTCATATTACTACTCTAAACCGTAGGAGACGTAATAGAATTACGCATTTTCAAGATGAGGTAGGGAATTTAATCGTTGATCCTCGTAATATTATTGACCATGTGCAAAACTACTTTGTAAATTTATACTCTACAAGTCATGTGTCTAGTAATTTATTACCATTAGATGACAATGCAAGGTGGTATAATGGTCCCGATCTTGCAAATCTAGATACACTACAAGATTATGCATCTGTAGCTACGAATTCTCAGCTACAAAAATAATTATCGTAGCTAGAACATAACAATAGCTATGACAATTAAGATTTTGTGTCTATTTAAGATTTCGTTTAATTTCTTAGCCACAAAATTTTAATTGGCAAAGCTAATATATCACTTTTGCTATGCTTTCTAACTCTCATGGAAATAAGTACCTATATAGCTACAAACTTATTGCTACAAAAATATTTCGTAGCTAACAATAAATTTTTGCTACGCGTTTATAGTTACCGTAGCAATAGTGCTTAACAGTAGCCACAAAAATTAAAATTTTATGGCTAATTATAATTTTGTTAAATTTATTAGCCACAAAAAATTAATTGGCAAAGCTAATTTATCACTTTTGCTACACTTGCTAACTATCGTAGCAATAAGTACCTAAATAGCTACAAAAGTATTGGTAAAAAAGTATTTCGTAGCTAATAATAAGTTTTTGCTACACGGTAATAATTACCACAGCAAATTACCTAATAATAGATACAAATATTAAATTTTGTGGCTATTTATAATTTTTTTAAAATTTTTTAGCCACAAAATTTGAATTGGCAAAGCTAATTTCTCACTTTTGCTACACTCGTTAATCATCGTAGCAATAATAATATCAAAATGAACACAAAATTTAGAAAGAGATTATTCGTTTAGAAAAGATAGTCTCATAAGACTAGAGATGTTTATGAAAAATATGAGTTTAAAAATATAAAATTTAGACTATTCATAAAAGAATGAAAATCTAGTAAGTATATAATAAATTAATGAACTATTCAAATAGAAATGATTAAAAGAAAAAAAAAAAGGACCTTAATAATAGATCATTTGTATACTTGATCGCACAATTTTTTATGTAAACTTCAAATTTTATTGACAAATAGGGAGATATAGTTAGCTATACAGTATTATAGTATGCACTAATATTTCTTTAATTGTGTATAATTAATTATTCGCACATTAATTTGATGTCATGCCACTTTTATTTTGGTTATAATTCTAATGTATAAATAACACTTATCTTAAAAAATAATAATATGATATATTTTCTATTAACTTGGTAGCCACCATACTAAATTATTATGCATTCTTAACAGCAAAATTACATTTTATAATTTTATTAGTTAGAAAAATTATATTTAATACCAAAATTAGTAGAAAATTTTATTTTAATATTTTAATAATTTTTTTTATTATCGAACATATATTACACATTAAATTGAGAAGATAATATAATTTGTATACAGGAAAGGGGCATTTTCTTTCTTTTTCTAATTACTACTTCCTCTATTTCAAACTATTTGAACCCATTTAACTTTGCATGGAGTTTAATAAAAAAAGAAAATATTTTGAAACTTGTGGTTTAAAATAAGTCATAGATGTTTATGTGCCTACAAATTATTTCATTAAATACCAAAGTGAATTTTTTTTTTTCAAATTTAGAAAGAGATCATTCGTTTTTAAACAGAATAAAAAGGAAATAGGTTAAAACAAATTAAAACGGATAGAGTACTAGTTGTTATTCGGGAGAAAGCGAGAGTAGCTTCAGTGGTGTACAAGATGCGATAAGCAAGGCTAAGATGTTTTGGGTATGTGAAACGGAGATGCACGAATGCCCCAGCGAGAAGGTGCGAAAGATTGACGATTTTGGGTCTACGCAGAGGTAGAGCTAGACCGAAGAAGATTTGGAATGAGGTTATTAGAAAAGACCCGGACAACCTTCATATTACCAAGGACATGACCCTACATAGGAGAATGTGGAGGTCAAAGATAAGAGTAGAAGGGTAGATAATATAGGGGTATTTTTATCAAATAATATTTGCTATTTTTCTCTTTCTCTTCGCCGCTATTTGTTGGTATTTTTGTTCACCTTTATGACAACACTTTCATTTAGCAGGGTATTTGCATCTTGATCTATTTTCAAACA
The DNA here is from genome assembly GCA_029990175.1 of Petunia secreta. Taxonomy (NCBI): domain Eukaryota; kingdom Viridiplantae; phylum Streptophyta; class Magnoliopsida; order Solanales; family Solanaceae; genus Petunia; species Petunia secreta. The sequence continues at coordinate 56,569,478 of JARKIP010000024.1, read as the reverse complement.
TTATTTTCAAAATATCATTATTTTCTAAATATTTTATTTTAGCCTAGGGTCTCCCGAAAACAACATCTCCACTTAGGTGGGGATAAGGTCTGCGTACATCTCACCCTCCTCAGACTCCAATTATAGGATATATTGGGTATGTTGTTGTTGTTGTTGTTGTTGTTGTTGTTGTAGAGTACTAGTTGTTGTATGCAACACTTGAATAGTTCCAATAATATTGAGTATTATTTGAAGAAAACTAATCATTTAATATGGTTGATATGAGGATATACAACAAAGCTTACTATTGTATCAAAATTTCAATTTAAATTAAATAATAATCCTAAGTTCTAATTATTTTAACTTATATATAATTATATATAATTGAAATATAACTAAATTTAAAGAATTAAAAACTTATTTACTTATATCTAATAACATTAATCATTAATATCCAGTGTGAATAATTATAAATGTTATTGATGTTATGGTTATTTTTATATTTATATCAATTAATAATTATCATCAATCAATCCAATTAATAAGCACAAGAACAACTACTATTACACTTCAGTTTCAAGTTAGTTGGATCATTTCTACAAATTTTTAATATAATTAGTGCTCTTTTAATTCATAATATTTTCAATTATTTATTAAATTGAAAGCGGAGAATATAACTAAACTAGCAATACCATAACTTAAATATGAGTATTACTTGTGAATTCCATAGTAAAAACAATATATACGTAATTGTAGTCATTCCAAAAAAATTTAGTTATGTGTTTCATATATTTTTCTTTTTACGTCAAAATTATATGTATTCAAGAAATATTCGAAATTATACAAATTTTCTTATTTAGTTAAGTTTTATAATTATTAATTTCCATATTTGCAAGAGTGAAGAAATCATTTTTATATCGATATTTAAAGGAATTTCTTTAGGAATTTTATTTTTTTTTATATTTTCCTTAGGTAAGATGAACGAAAAAATTCAACAAAATTATATTTTAGATTATAATATTTCTCTATTTTACTTAGTTATGATATATATTTACTTTATAATACTCTTAGTTATATTATTACTTACAACTATATGCAAGTTTGTAAATAAGAATTAAAGGAGAATATATATTAAATAGAGTCAATGCTAATTGGCGAATCAATTTCAACCCCTAAACCTAAACTTCACTCATATATTCTTACTCCCTCTTGAGCCGCTACTATTACTTACCAATTCTTCCATTCTTTTGAATTCATACTAGTACAGACACATATACTGTCTTTGTAAGTACAAAATCTCCTTTCATTTTCTCCCGTAAATCCTAATTTGGCAAACACTAATGTTGTGAGTTCCTATCTATTTTAATTATTTATTTTTATAATTTTCACTTGTTTGCCTTTATTTATATAGATTCATGTTCACTGTATTTTTCTTTACTTTTTAAAACGAAAATAAGCTTGTATTCAATGATCAAACAAATATATACAATTGTGTGTAAGATTTATATACCACACAAAGTTTTAAAAAAATGTATAGTATATTAATAGATTCTTCCATTCACTGCTTTTTCATTCATGGATAGTAATTTTATTTTGTTATTGTTATCTCAGTTCTTTTAAGTACATTAATATCTTTATATCTTAAGGGTTTTTAACCCTTTACGTCTGCTTGACTTGAGGGTATGGTTTAATTTTTTTGAATTATATCTGACAATTTTTTTAATTATATTATGATAATTTGATATATATATTGATAACTTTTTTCTTCTCCTTCTTTTTTGCTAATGAATGTGTGGAAATTTGAAAATTTTAAGATTATTTTGTCAATGATCCATAGTTCATAAGCGAATTCTATTATATATTAGGAAAAAGATATTCGAAAAAGTCTATTGAATTACTTTCTACTACGCATTTACTTCATTTATTGCTTTCATGTTCTCATTTATTTGTTGTTGAATTATTGTCTTATTTTTATGATTTATCTTTGTATAGTGAGATTTGTCTTCTCTCCTTTTATATGATTAATATTTTGTACCCAATCAAACTTAAATCATCATATAAAAGTTTGTCTTGGATTTATTCATTTCTTTCATGCTCATGTTGGTTGTTTCTTTAAATTTACAGGAAATATAGTGAGCCTACGTAGCTTGATCATTGGATGCAAGAATATTAGCTAGTTTTATTTTCATAATATTTGTGTTGTACAAAACTTATGTAATATGGAAGCTATGACTTATGATCATGTATTTTGGGATTTAAATTAAAAAATATTCGATGTCATTTTGTATGATTAAGGTTATATTTAAAGGATCTTATTTTGTCGATTTTAATATATTTTTCAGTATGCCGTAAGGTTACGAAAAATCTGAAAATACTTAAATAGGTATAAAATATATCAATGATGATATTAAAAATTATGTTGCATTTATTTAATAAAATTATATTTTTCATTTAAAATATAAAAATACAATAAATATTTCACTAATTTAAACCTAATTTCGTAGCTAAAGATAAATGCCAAAAAAAAAAAAAAAAAAAAAAAATCTTTAATTCAGGAGTAATTTGTAGCTACAAAATTTTTATCTGTAGCTAAATATAAAATGATAGCACCGAGTATACAGCTACAGATTTGCTACGAATTTATGTTTTTCATGGCAAGAAGCTCTTACCATAGTAGCTACAACACAAGTTTTTTGTAGCAATAAGTACTAGTTGTTAGTCACGGAGCACGTAAAGTCTGTAGCTAAATTTTAGCCACCCCACATTTAGCTACGAATGTTACGGAAAAAAATATTGTGGCTAAAGCATTTAGCCACGGAAATTATCATAATTAGCTACGATGTATTTCATAGCTATTGATGCAGATTGTAGTAGTGATAGGCCCCTTCTTGATGTTGAGATTACTAATACAATATTTTCTTTTAAGCCATTTAAGGCTCCTGGACCAGATGGTTTACACCCTATTTTCTTTCAAAAACATTGGAACATAGTAGGGAAGTCGGTAAAATCCTTTTGTCATCATGCCTTCTCTACTTGTACTATTCCTAGTCATGCTAACACTACTTATTTATGCCTTATTCCTAAGATGAAAAATGTTGTGAATCTTAAGAACTTTAGACCTGTTGGATTATGTAATACTATCTATAAGGTTATTACTGAGATTATTGCTAATCGTATAAAACTTCACCTAGATACCCTAATCCATCCCACTCAGGGTAGTTTTATTAAAAATAGAAGGGCTTGTGATAATGCTATTATAATTCAGGAAATCTTGAATAAATTTAACAAGATGAAGGGTTCTAAAGAAGAAATGGTCATTAAAATAAACCTAGAAAAGGCTTTCGATAGGATTGAATGAGATTTTATTCGTACCATGTTAGCCTTTTTTAAATTCCCTCATAATATATTAAAACTAATTCTTTCTTGTATTACTTCATCTACAATATCTGTATTAGTTAATGGTTCCAAGACTCCTTACTTTTCTCCTTCTAGAGGAATTAGGCAAGGGGATCCCATGTCCCCTTACATCTTTATTTTGTGCCTCGAGCATCTTTCTATTTACATATATAGTAGGGTTGAAGCAAACCTTTGGGAGCCTTTAAAAATTTCTCCCCTAGGCCCTGAACTTTCCCATGTGTTCTTTGCAGACGACCTTACTCTTTTTGCTAAAACTAGTGAGAAATCAGCTAACACTATTCAAGCTTCTATTGCCTTGTTCTGTGACATGTCGGGAGAGAAGGTCAATTTGCTAAAATAAAAAATTATCTATTCCTCTAATGTCAAGCCCCAGAATGCTTTTAATATTAGTAATATTTTGAATATCCCCATAGGAAGATCCTTTGGAAAATACTTAGGATTTCCTATCCTCAATCATAAGCCTAGGCACACCGATTATAATTTCATCATTGAAAACCTCAACTCTAGGCTAGAAAACTGGAAACTAAATTTTCTCAACATAGCTGGTCGTACAACATTGATAAAGTCCACTCTAAACGCAATTCCCAACCACGTAATGCAATTTCATCATCTGCCTGCCAAAACTATTAAAGCTATTGATAGACTTCAAAGAAATTTCTTGTGGGGCACGATGGAACATAAAAAAAATTGCATCTTGTATCGTGGGAAAATGTGACTAAGCCAAAGCACCTTGGGGGACTTAGCATCACCAAGGCAGCTAATAAAAACATGGGCATGCTCACTAGCATGACATGGAGATTACTTGCGAGCCCCAATGCCTTATGGTCTAAAGTGATTAGTAATAAATATATTAATAAGAACCCTACAAAGTCCACTTCTTTTATTTGAAAGAGCATTCAGAAGGGTCTTACTCTTTGCCTTAATAATACTCACTGGATAGTAGGCAATGGTCATAATGTTTTGTTATGGGATCATAAATGGCTCCCTAATAGACTAAGTTTGAGAAGTCAGATTCAAGGACCCCTCACTTTAACTGATATTAGCTTGAAAGTGTCTGACTTGTGTGTTATCTGCAATGGGATTTTTCTAAACTCTCTTTTGATTTCCCTAATAATATTAAGGAACTATTTACTAATGCAAACTCTATGCTGAGTGAAAACAATTTGGATCACCCTATATGGGGTCCTTGCTCGAATGGTTCCTTCTCTACTAGTTCTACTTATGCTTTAATGGAGAATCCAGTCAATAGTGGTCAGGATTTTAAGTGGATTTGGGACATAGACACACTTAGTAAAGTTAAATTCTTCCTTTGGAAGTGTCTTCATAATCGACTCCCAACTAGGAGTTACCTTAGTAGAATTGGTATTAGTATAGATCATATGTGCCCTACTTGTAAAAATATTATAGAGGATCAACTCCATATATTCATAACATGTCCCCTTGCTGTTAAATTTTGGAGGGAGGGAAGTATAAACATAGCCACCATTGATAACCAAAACTGGCTCCAAAGTTTAAGAGACATGTCAAATACTCCTTTTAATCGCTATTACTCGTGGTTAGAATTCATGTCTTTTGCACTGTGGAACCTATGGCTAAATCGTAACAATAACAATGTGAATAATCTGGATAATGCTATTTCTTTCAACAAAGTTCATGATCGAACCCTAGAGTATAAACTTTTGACTACAAATGAACCTCGTAGGAGTATACGTAAGACAATCAAGGTTCGATGGTTTCCCCCACCTCAAAGTATTATTAAACTAAACATTGATGGTGCCTTTAACCCTAACAATATGAAAGCTAGTATTGGGGGGGGGGGGGTATTTCGCAATATCAACGGGAACTGGATAGTTGGCTTTAACAAACAAGTCCCAGGTCTTAGTCCCACGCATGTTGAACTTCTTAGTCTCCAGCAAGGCCTCCAAATAGCACTTGACCAACAATTCACGATGTTAGAAATAGAGACTGATTCAACAGATGTAATTCAGTTATTACAAAATCCTACACCTATTTATACTTGGCAGAATTGGTTGACAGCTCCCTGAACTTGTCCAGAAAAGTCACTCAGCTCCCTAAACCCAGCCTTGTACCTCGTAGCTCCCTGGACCTATTCATATTTGTGCCATCCAAGCACAAAATGCTGTGGGAGTTGAAAAGTTGCGGAGCGTGTGTATAAACGCGTCCAACATGGCATCCACCTCAGATTTTAATTCCACATCAGATTTAACAAAACAATAGGTAAAAAATGACAACCTATTTTCAATTTACAACCCAAAACAACCCGCTGTGATCCCTTCTCCACCCAAATCGTAAACCCTTTAATTCGTTACCTAAATCTTCCAAATCCGTTAAATTCCCAGTTAAATTTAATCATTTTTTCATCTTCTTCGTCGGGTTTTCATGGAGTGTTGACGATAGTGCACAGTTGAACAGAGTAGGGCTTTCGATGGTGATTTTCCAGAAACAATTCAAAAGTGTGTTCGCGGACAAAAAATAAGGACTTCTGACAAATAAGTTCTCTTTTCCCTTGTTCTAAGATTTAATTGTTTACGTTGATGGTAATTTTGAAATTAAGTTGCAAAATTAGGGTTTTTTTAAAATTGGGGTTTTGTCAATTTAATACTTCCGTAGTGTAGCATGGCATATTCAGAGTATATTATAACTAGATTTCACCATGGGGGGTCATTTAATGTGGATTCTAGTCAAAAATATGTCGGGGAAAAGGATGTGATTGGTTTTATCATTGATAAAGACCACTTTTCTTTGGTTGAACTATTTTCCTACACAAAAGATTTGGGTTATGAGAGTGTGGATGCCTTTTTCCATTTTGACTCATCAACCCAAAAATTTGTTTATATTAGGTCTGATTTGCACCTGTTAGACCTTGTGAAAGACTTAGGTCATGGGGATATATTTGATGTTTATGTTGAGCATGTAGTTAATGAAGCAATTGTTGTAGATGATGGACCAACTGGTTTGCTTCCTGGGCCAGCTGAAAGTGCGTATATTGATAATGAGCCTACTGAAAGTGGGCCTGTTGATAATGGGCCTACTGAAAGTGGGCCTGTTGATAATGGGCATACTGAAAGTGGACCAGTTGATAGTGGGCATGTTCATAGTAGGCCTGCTGAAAGTGTGGCAGTTGGTAGTGGACCAGTTGATAGTGGACTTGGGCCATCTGAAAGTGTGCAATTAAATGATAACTGTCAAGAAGGGTCTAGTGCAACTTCACCAGGTAATATAAACTCACAAATAGATGTTACAGAGGCTGCAAACTTAGAAGATGACAGCGTGGAGGAAAGGGGAGATGTGGCAGGGGAGGTGAGTGATGATTCTGAGCTAGAATGGAGTGATTCAGAGTATGAAAGTAGTGAATCAGAGTTAGATATCATTCCTGATGAAGATGAATCAGATATAGATGAAGAGTTGAGGTTTTTTAGGGATGAGAGAAGAAAAAGGAAGGCTGCTAAGAAGGCTGTAGCTGAAGATGACAAAATTTCTAAGAAAAAAACAGTAGGGGCAGAAGATGTGTGTTTAGGGGAGGCTGGGATAGACAAAGGGTTTGAGGATATTGGCAAAGACAAGGCTGCTAAATATGCTGGTAAACTTGGGGGAGATGAGGAGTACATTGACAGTTCAGATGTAGGGAGTGAGGATAGTAAAGATGAGCTTGATGTAGATGCACAAAAGGGTGTTGATTTGCCTATAAGAAAAAAGAGTAATAAACTTAGGTATGATCCTGACTGCGTATGCTATTTTTGAGCTTGGTATGATCTTTGATGATGCTGTATGTTTTAGAAGAGCTGTTGCTGACTATGCCATCCAGAACAAGGTCCATGTTAGGTTGAGGCCTAATGATAAGACTAGGGTCAGGGTGAAGTGTACAGGTAATAAGTGCAAGTGGTTATTGTTTGCTAGTATAGACAGGGATTCTGGAGACTTCATGGTGAAGAATTATTATCCTGTGCATAACTGTGAAACCTACAATAAGAACAAATTGTGCAATGCAAATTACATTGCATATAAACTGAAAGATATTATCACATCCCATCCCTCAATGTCCATACTTGAAGTTCAAAAAGAAGTTAGGAATAAGCTTGGTATGTATGTTGGTAGATCAGTTTGCTATAGGGCTAAGATGAAGGTTTTGAAAAAGTTCATGGGTGACTGGACTGAAGAATTTGCCAGACTATGTGATTATGCTGAGATGATCAAGTCCACTAATCCTGGGAGTTCTTGTTATGTCAAAACTGATAGGGAATGTCAACCTGGAAAGAATCTGTTTGTATATTTTTATGTGTGCTTTGATGCTCTAAAGAAGGGTTGGATGGAAGGGTACAGAAAAATCATAGGTTTTGATGGTTGTTTCCTCAAATGTGCATGTAAAGGTGAGCTATTAGGGGCTGTTGGGAGGACTGGGAATCAACAAACGTATCCCATTGCTTGGGCTGTTGTTGGGACTGAAACCAAAGATTCTTGGGGCTGGTTCATTCAACACTTAATAACAGATCTGGAACTGGGAACAGGAGAAGGCTTAACTGTCATGTCTGATATGCAGAAGGTAACTTTTCTTCCAGTATTATTGTTCTGTTATATATGTTTTTTATACTAGTATTACATGACTAATCAGTTTCAACTTTTGGCAGGGTCTTCAATCTAGTATCAGGCATTTGTTGCCTGATTGTGAGCAAAGAATGTGTGCCAGACACATATGGGCAAACTGGTCAAAGAATTGGAGAGGTGAAGCAAGGAGAAAGCAATTCTGGAAGTGTGCCAAGGCTTCTTTTGAGGTAAAATTGCAAAAAGAGTTTGCTGAATTAGGTAAACTTGGGAAGAAAGAAATATGTGAGTCCTTGTTATCATACAACAAAGAATTTTGGTGTAAAGCTTTATTTAAAGAGCATGCTAAGTGTGATATAGTTGAAAATAATATGTGTGAGACTTTTAATTCATGGATACTAGATGCTAGACATAAATCAATCATAAGCATGTTATAAGATATAAGAAGAAAAATCATGAAAAGACATGTTGATATGAGGAAGTTTGCTGATTCTAAGATTGAGGATATCACTCCTATGGCTAAGAAGATTTTAGATGATAACATAGATGCTGCTAGGGACTGTGAGATTTTGTGGAATGGTGACAGTGGTTTTGAGGTGGAAGAGGGGAAATATATTCATACAGTTGACTTAAGAAAGAAAACTTGCACATGTAGACTTTGGCAGTTGAGAGGTATTCCATGTACACATGCTGTTTGTGCATTTTTTCACCTTAACATAGACCCAAAAGATGAAGTTGAACATTGGTATAGAAGGGAGACTTTTCTCAAAGCCTACCAGTTTGTTATTCAACCAATCACTAACATGCAAATGTGGCCTCCTACTACTAATATGGTTATTGAGCCTCCAGCCCCAAGAATCATGCCAGGAAGACATAAAAAGAGAAGAAGAAAGTCAAAAGATGAACCAAAAAAGAAGTGGGGAAAGAGGTCTAAAAAGGGTGTAAAGATGACATGTTCTAAATGTCATCAAGTGGGACACAACAGATCTATGTGTGTTTCAGAGGTAAGTATTAAAGTTGTTTCATCATTTTTTTTCTTGAACACTGGTGGTTTTACTAACTATTGTTTTTGTTTCATAGGGTGGAATGGAGGAGTCAAGCAGGCAAGGGTCTAATAATCCTTCAACTCAACCAAGCCAACAAGAGTCAAGTGCAGTTCCAAGTACTTCTACAGCTCAAGCACCAAGCAGAAATGCATCAACATTAAAGGGAAGAGGGAGAGGAAGAGGAAGAGGGGCAGGTCTAGGCAGAGGAAGGGAGCCATTTATTCCACCAGGAAGGGGAGATGGAACTGCTTCTGTTGCTGTAACACAGAGGGGAAGAGGTAGTACTGCTGCTGGGACCAAAAAGGGAAGAGGTATTGGTGGTGTGCCTGAAGTACCTACTGGAAGCAGTACTGTTAGAGATAGTATTGCTGCTGCTAAAACAAAAAAGGGAAGAGATTGTGCTGGTGTTTCTGAACCAGCTGCTGAAACCAGCAGTGTTAGAGCTGGTACTGATGTTGCTGGCAAAAAAAGGGCAAGAGGAAGTGGTGATGTATCTGAGGCAGCTGCTGAAGCCACCAGTGTTAGAGGTGCCAAGAAAAGTTCAAAACAGACAGGATATGGAATATACATTGACCCTAAAACATCCAGAACAGTCCTCAATGTAAGTTAAATTTGCACAATCAAGCTATACTTTTTTTCATATAAGTCTGGTGTTAAAATGTAATCACTTGATTTGTTTCAGCCTGGTACTGCATCTGAAAAGGTTGTCATGTGTGGGAAAGGTGTTAAAAGTGCAGTTGGTACCAACCTTGATCTTGGTTTCCAACCAACATGCCTCAAATGGAAGGATAAAAAGGCAGTATCAACTGCCCAACTTCAACAAATGAGAGACTCTAAGGCTCAAGCTGTAAGAAAGCAAACAAGTGCACCTGCTTCAAGGGTATCAGGCAGTTAAACTTGTGTCATTTTAAAGTTTGATGTTTCTTTTGAACAATTTTATTTTAGTTGTGTATGCTTATTAAGACAATGTGAAATAGGTACCTTTTGGTAGTGTTAATTTAGTAAGACAATGTCAAACCCACTTTTGGGTACCTTTTGGTTGTTTTATGTGATATGTGTAATCCACTGTTGGAAATTGATTACATTGGAATGAAATTTCAATTACCTTAAAGTTGCACATTACATATATGAATCTACATATATATAGTTCAATACCAAAAATTGCAGATTTTAGAACTAAGGCATATTACATAACACATTTACATATAATGAGTATGATTACAATAGAAATAACCCATTTGAAACACCTACGTCTAGCTTGAATCCTCTCTTCTTCATATTTCTTCACCTTGTTCAAAAAACCCCAAATAACTCTCTTTGCTTGCGGGGACATTTCATGGTCATTCCACATAAAAAAATTATATCCACCTCGTCGTTGACCAAGTTGGCAAGTGTAGAACCTTCTTCCCGGATTGGCTTGTGTCCAAGATGTAGCAACCTTTGCAATAATCCGACATGAACAATATACATTTTCATAGTTAGCCATTAATAGAAGAATTTGTGCCAAATAAACATGTAAAAAAATGGCTAATATTGAAGAGGAATGGTATGCCTTAAAATTGTGCAAAAATTGTGTATAGAAGGTCATATATAGAAGGAAATTGTAATATGGCCGTTTTATGACCGTTGGAAGCCATGTCAGCATCTAAAGCCATGCCTCACGCGCCAAAAATTGTTGGAAGACACGGTTTGTGCCACCACAGCATTTTGTGCTTGGATGGCACAAATATGAATAGGTCCAGGGAGCTACGAGGTACAAGGCTGGGTTTAGGGAGCTGAGTGACTTTTCTGGACAAGTTCAGGGAGCTGTCAACCAATTCTGCCTTTATACTTCTATTGTTCAATCTTGTAGGTCCCTGATGTCCAGGCTCCAAATGCCGCTAATCCGGCATAATTTTCGACAAGGCAACAAGGTTGCGCACCTTATGGCAAAAGGAGCTCCTACAATGTCCAATCCAAATTCAATCCATCACTATGCAGTGCCACCTTACTTTCTCTACAAACACTTTATGGAAGACAAGGAGGGCACAAGTTTTGCAATCACCACGTCGGATAGTATCTGTCGTCATCTAGCATCTCTAGGAAATTTGAATGCGCTTAATGCCATTCTGTTGTTTTATGTTAATTCCGTTAATCATGTCATTGATCCCCTAGGGATCCGTATGAATACTTGATGTAATCCTTTGTAACTGAAATTAGTAATATAATATCGTGTTTGCACCAAAAAAAATAATAATAAACAGTCATATAGTTGAATTCTACCCCAAAACTTTAATCCTTTTTTATTGTGGAGAGTATCAACATCAATACTTGTTTTCCTGAATTTACAAAATCAGTTTCAGAGTCACATCTGATGTGAAAAGTGGAATCCTTGGAAAGACTCTTAATACTCAAGATGAATTGAGCTAGATGCTTCAATTGATTAATATATATCAACTTCAGGGAATCAAATTTTGACGAAGTCAGCAGGCAAAGAATATTACTTTCACTATTCAATTGTGTATCTATGACAAAGCTTTGTGACTATTGTTGTCATAAGTTTACAAAAAGATTAGTACCTATTGCTGTCATAAATGCAAAATTATATATATAGTTAAAGTAATATTCTTTGCGACTTTAGTTTTGTTGTTTACTTGCAAATTGCAATTGTTAATAATGTCAGCTAGTTTCAGATTACAATGTGTGATGGATTTGTACAGATGAGTAAAGCTAGAGTTATCCTCTTTCTTCACGCTTTAGTTGGATGTTTGAGAAGTAAAAATAGATCTCTTCCCGTACTGATCAATGAATTACTCTATAAATAACATTATCCAAAATTGCACGTATATTTTGGTCCATGACGCAATTGAAATGTGATTGCATTATTAATCCTTATGACTATACGTACGAAATTGGAGTCATATGGAGTATATATTTTTGGAGATAAGCACATACTATTATTTTCAAATAACTAAAGTTTTTCTGACAAAAATTATCTAATTATTGGTTCTATAAAGAATAAAAAACAATGTCAAAGTCCAAATCTCTATACTTTCTTTCAATCCAAATTCAATACGGATATAATTGGAATGAAATAATGAGATCTCATATATGCAAATTAATCCGGATCCATTTTGGACTCAATTTGGGAATATTTTACTTCTAATTTTTTCCTAGTTAGGAGAGGCTTCTAATTTTGTGTCAAAGAGGGAAGATACTTAGCTATTTTATCAAATGGATGAACCATAAGCTTAATCTTTACCTTATTTACCAAATTAAAACTTTATTATGTCATTCCATAGTATTTTAAAATAATTCGTTGTTTAACCACAAAAGTATAATATAACCAGATATTTACCTTAATATACTACTGTCTGAGTATTACTTTTAGCTAACTAAATATGTTTAAATAAATAATATAAAAGCATTTCATAATCCCAGTAAGGATATAATTTGAGACTTGGAAGGAAAGATGATCCTAAATTTCATTAAACCGAAACACACTTGAACTCAATAATTCCTATCATTAATCCTACCTCTAAACCTTTATATATCTCATCATTATTAAGTTACGTTCTTCATTCTCTCATAAATTTCCCTTTATTTCACATGCATATTCAAATTTATCTAAATCATTATCCCAGATGAATCAATCAGTGAAAATATTTATGTGTTTTCAACCAACTTTCTCATTAATAGATTCATTCTTAGTTGCTATTGAAGCTTTTTCTGAACATCTTTGATCCCTCCTAGCTCCTTTTCTTGATAATCTAAAAAACTTCGAGTGCACGGTTCGAAACTCGATCGCAATGAAAACAGCTGTGGAGAAATCACCATGTGGAAGGTTTATTAGGTATGCTGATATGTTAGGTCAAGGAGCTTTTAAAAAGGTGTACTTAGGATTTGATGGTGTTCAAGAAATTTACGTTGCATGGAACAAAGTTGTTTTTCATGGAGAAGAAGCATTAGAAAGTACACCAGAAACCTTGTTTTCCGAGGCTATTTTTTTAAGATCATTAAACCATGAGAATATTATGAAGTGTTCCTCATATTGGTTCGAGTCCAAGTCCAAAACCCTAAACATGATCACTGAGTTATTCCCTTTAGGCAGCTTGAAAGAACATTTAGAGTACAGTGAAAGTAGTACTGACGGTGTTGAGTTGGCGAATATAAAGAATTGGGGTAGGCAAATTCTTGAAGTTTTACAGTTTCTACATGCCCAGAGCCCGAAAATCATACATAGGGATATCAAGTGTAGTAATGTTTTCCTTCATGCTGGTGGGAAAGTTAAAGTTGGAGATTTTGGGTTGACGATTCATCTTAACAAGGGTGAGTTCGCGAAAGAGGTCAAAGGTACACCTGAGTTCATGGCTCCTGAGTACTATGATGAGGAATATGATGAACTGGTCGATATATATGCTTTTGGGATGTGTCTTCTTGAAATGGCAACGGGCGAATGTCCATATATGGAGTGTAGCAATGTGGTGCATATATTTAAGAAAGTGACGACTGGTGTAAAGCCTGCAGCTCTTGAAAAGGTCAAGGATTCAAGAGTGAAGGATATTATTGAGAGGTGTTTGGTTCCAAGGTCTGTTAGGCCATCTGCTGAAGAGTTGCTGAAAGATCCATTCTTTTTATACAACGGTAGATCAACAATGGAGGCTTGTGCTCCCACTCCCAGTTTTGAAAACTCAAAGGGCAAGCAAGGGAAGTGCAAGCCAACTAATTGCAAGGGTTCTTTTAGGGGATTACATTGTTTTGCTAAGTTTTTTAAGAACTTGTGTTTGGTTTGATGGTCTCATTAGGATCAATCAGAACACATTCGACCTTATGATAAGAAGGTGTAATTGATTGATTGACAGACATTCTATGTTGTAAAATCTTTAGAGTATGAGTCCAAAGATTTTCAACTATACTCATTTTGATTTTGTTCTTTTGGCATTTAAATTCTCCGATCTTTGTAATAATTGGTTGTGCTCTCTGAAGTTGGTTGGTTATTACATATAGCTGATGAATGAGTACATACAGTAGTGAGCATGACATGATGAAGCTGAATTTTGTGTATTAGTAAGAAATAGTCGTAGTTGAATTCTACCCCAAAACCATAATTCATCTTTGTTGTGGAGAGTATAAACGGCAATGCTATACAATGTGTTTCACAATATATTAGTAATCATGCCATTCAGGTGTTTCCAATTAATTGAAAAGAATTCTTTGTCAGCTTAAGATCAACTGATCCAATAGCTTAGCACTAATTCTATTTCCTAATCAACCAAAACCCTTCACTGAATTTCCAGAAAACAGAACTAGTTGGTATAGTGCCGGTGAACTATTTTAGCTTATAGCATATGCAAATTAACAGCCATATATTGCCACCGAGGATGGCATAAAAACCTGATAATTAAGTGGAGAAAGGTAGAGGGGTGGACCTATTATCCACCGAGTTTCGAACCTGCGCTGGCTCTCAAGGATTTCTCGGCTATAAAAAACAAAAGTAACGGGAACATATCTACTGTTATTGAATAAAATTCACAGAAGTGTCAAATCTGGACGGAATAATCCTCTTCACCAAAACCAAAATTGGTATCTAGTTAGAAGATCATAGGTAAACAAGGGTAAGAGTTCAACCCTGAAACGCGATGAGAGATAAAAGGAAACTGTATCTCAGTTCTTGTTTTGAAGCTTCTGGGAGAAAAAGATGAGCAGCAGTGTAATCATTCTTCTATTGCTCGTGGGGGTGGTTTATTCTGAAGGAGTTTCAAAACATTCATCAATGCCCTTAACCGATCCCAGATGTTCAAACTATAAAGAGCCTCCACAAGAGTCTTGGAACTTGAATCGGTTCTCAGCAACAAGTTACTGCAAAAGATGGAGTAAATGATATGAAATGTATAAATGACAGCATGACTTCAAAAGATGTTCAACTCACCTGAAGAGCGTAGGTATCTTGGTTTTATAAAAGGCCACCACTGGACCTCCAAAACTGATTTTACAAGACAACAGGCTCGTAATTCTTCAATACCAGCAAATCTTCCGAAATCACTGTCTTGATACCACCAAATGGTAGGAACTGCATTTCATTATTCAGAAGAAAGGTTGACAAGGGATTAATTTAAAAATAAGCAGGGAAAAAAAACAGAGGTGCCGGGTGGGAGATGGCTACTGTGAAAAATTCAAACCAAAGAGAATTTAGAAGGATAAGGAAAAGTTTGGGACTTTTGAGGTAGTTGGCCTTTAGAAGAGGGAGATCAGGGTTGGACATGGCGAAAGCTTCATAAAAAGTTCTCTCCATTTGAGCAATTAGTCAAATATGCCAGACTTGATAAAATGCCTCAAGAGTCTGATGCCTATATTTTCAAGTACCTGAAACATGCAACTTGGAGCAAAGTCATTGACAGCAGCAACTCCACAGTTTATTTGTGAAGCTATCTGCTTAGCACGGCACTGACTGCCTGGAAATACAGCACAACTAAGCCCATATCTTGAATAATTTGCAAGCTGAACAGCTTCTTCATCAGAGCTGAATTTCATTATGGCATTATTGGCCCAAAAGCCTGTGAGCACTTGCCATACGGAGTTAATCAAGATCGCCTTCATATCTGTAGTCTAAAACAAAAGATAATTCAACAAACTGATGATAACTCCTGTACAATTACAATAGGACACTTCCTCGGGCAACATTTTCAGCCCCTCTGTAAAAGGCATCATTTACCAGGCATTGAAGCTTTTCGGAATGTTGTTGCATGCATATGGCTCCAATGTCATACTTCCCTGATAGAGGACTGCCCTACAATAAATTTCAGTTTGAGTATATTATAGAAGATCAGACTAGCCAAAAACCACTAATTTCAGAGACATTAGCCAGAGAATAAGTCGTTTTATGTTCAGGTTTCAGGCAATTGTTAAATATTTATCTCCTGACTAGCCAAACTCATGACTTCTACCAGTGTTTTGGAGAGCGTGAAGCAGAGAAAAGCGACAAGGGCCCCTAACGCTTAAAGCGTGAAGCGAAGAGCTCGCTTCATTGAAGTGAAGCAAAATTTTAACAAAATAATAATTCTTGCAAAAATAATTAGAATGAATAAGAACTCACCAAGAACATTTAAATTTTAAGCAAACTTTATATTTAAACTAAAAAGCAAAGAGTCAATAATCATCCATAGAACAAGGTGATAAGCAAAATGAGCAGAGGAAGAAGACATAAAAAAATAGAAAAAAGAACAGAGCTTAAACAGAGAGATAAAAAACAGAGGAAGAAGAAGAAGAAGAAGAAGAAGAAGAAGAAGAAGAAGAAAAAGAAAGAAACAGAGTAAAAAAGAAAAAGAGGAAGAAGAAAGAAAGAAACAAAGTAAGAAAGAAAAAGAGGAAGATGAAGTAAGAAACCCTAGCAACTAAAGAAGAAGAAAGAAGATGATGAAGTAAGAAACCCTAGCAACTAAAGAAGAAGAAATAAGATTACCTGGGAGAAGCAGCAATGGAAACCCTAGGTGATGGAAGCAGCGTGAATTTATTTTCTTTCAAAAAACACTGTCGCTTTTCTCAGTGAAGCGTACGCTTCACGCTTCAGCCCATGAAGCGCACGCTTCAGCAAACTCGCTCTGCTTCACAGTTATGAAGCGCTGACCTCTCGCCTCGCTTCGCTTCATCGCTTTAAGCGATGAAGCGACCGCTTTTCAAAACACTGACTTCTACCACACAAATTAGTAGCATACTGGAACCTGAACAGGATGAACAAGTAGGAATAGGTGATATATTGGGATCTGAACATTTAGATATAGATTGGATCAGTATGCCATCTGAAAAACTAAGACGTCAAACAGCCATTATGTGCAAAACTGCCATCTTTCAGGAAGTGCAAAGCTACAGTAATGCATCCAGCTAAAAATGTGGGGCGAATGAGAAAAGTTACAGACAGCAGTAAGCAATTTCAAAATTTTAACTAAATTCAACAATAAAAGAAGAGTAAGTGTCCTTGTGAACTTAAAACCTCCATCAAGTTTGATTAGTTCTTTGAAGACTCATGAAAAAGGGTATAGTTGACTGATAATCTTTTCTCAAATTTTTATTTGATAAAGATAGTTGAATGATCTTCTGACCGTAGTGGAAAGCAACTAAATATACTGATTCACAAAATTAGTGCAGACCGGAAAATCTTCACAGACAATAACTAGTATGATTTGATCTGCAGCATTCCGCATAATCCGCAGGATATTAGGCTTTAGAATGCAGAAGAAAAAAACTAATCAAAGGTATAGAAAGATAAAAACAGAAGTCAAGTTAAGTAACCACATCTTAGATTTGACATGATAAGCGTTATTCTCTATCAAAGGAGAACCTACCTTACCAGCCACTCCAGGTGATCCAACAAATATAACTATGTTGACAGAGGATACTAGTTCTTCTCCTGTTTCAGTATTGGTAAGGGAATTTATTAGAATGTATGATAAATCACCCAGAAAAATAATTGCTGAATAACGCATACCCTGTTATAATTCTAACAAAGTTGACAAAAGAAGAAAAAGTATGCTTGCATGTGTGCCCATTGCAATTGCTTTATCCAGGAAAATTTGACATCAGAAGAGATGAACTGATTATAACCGAGACTGTTATATCCTTTGCTGCTATTCAACCTACAGAAATTACTGGAATGAGGATACTTCTAAAAAAGACGTCAAGAGTGTCTTTCTAAGTGTCAGGTTGTTTCTAAGCTTACTTTTATGTATTTATTAGAAGCCTCATCTGTCTTCTCCTAAATTTTAGTCACAGAAAATGCCTAGACATACAGTTTCTCCATACTTCATTCAAAGCAGCCTCAAAAATCTGTTAGTACCTTAGATCTTGTCATTTCCGTTAATTATTTAAACCGAGGAAAGACTTCTGTCCTTGAGAAAAGACATGCTCAAATTTTAGAGGAAGTTTACACGAGATAGACTTAGTGGCTTCATCCTTATTAGCGACTCATATACGTGCAATACTCATAAAAAGTGGTAAACTCACCTAGAAATGGTAGGATGAAGTTGACCCATTGAGTATAAGATGCTAACAAACAGTAGCGGAAATGCTGCTCCAACAGGAATCTCGGCAATCAACTTGGAAAGCAAATATGCTCCCAGAGCATAAGACCCCTTTGCGCGCTCTCTATCAACAATTGCTCGTTCCTTGGGAAAAACACCAACTGTTTTTGTGAGAGCAGCCATGGCAGTGTTTATTGCAGCAACCTATGCAGAAACAAAGGAAAATGGAAAGATCCGACAACATCTAAATATGCTCATCTCATAATTACCAGGTGCATACCATGCTCTGAAAGTTCAATCCTTGAGCAAACATCATCATCTCCTGCATCAAACAATGTTTTGATGATTGTTCAACAAGAAACTGCAGAAACAAAATAACATAAACACAAACACCCCCTACCATGCCACAATTTGCGCCAAGGCAGACTACGCTACAAAACTGCAGGTCTTAAATAAAAAACAGGCAACTGTCAATCGCCACCCTTGCCAAAACCAGGCTGCATACCATGAGGCATGCGCCATATTAGTCTGATCAAGAATAATATCCATGCTCGGCCACTTATAAACCCTCAACTTTCCATCCTGTATTGCACCAAAACTCAATAATCAAGATAGTTGTAATTTACCTGCACAAGCAAGGTGACACAAATCCCTTACTCAAAGAAAATCAAGATGGAAAAAAATTATTGTCTACATAAAAGTAACTACTCAAAGTACCTTCAAGGCAAAACTTTTGATAACTCTGCCCACTTGTTTCCATAAATTTGGTGGGCACGGATAAGAGCCAATTCCTCCTCTTGTGTCCATGCTTCTCTGTTTATTGAAGGATTAAGATGATTGTGCCACCTGGAAGGATCACTCGTAATAAGTATTATAACAAATTTAGGCATATAAGCGGATGCATTAAAAGCTTCTTATTCTTTAGGGGAGTGATTTGTAACTTCCGAAAGGGATCCTTGGAGCAACTGATAAGGTTGTCTCTATGTTACCTATAGTTCATGGGTTCGAGCCAAACAGTCACTGATGCAAGCATCATGTAGGCTGTGGACATCACACCTCTCGGGGTGCAGCCCTTCCCCGACCCTACGTGAACGCAGGATGCTTTGTGCATGGGGTTGCCCTTTAGTGATTTGTGACCTCAGCATTAATAAATCAAAAGAACTAGAAAAGAAAATGTGAAACCATAAATGTCCCATGAAGTCAGGATACACACTACTAAGTAATATTTCCAGAAATATGAAATAACAAATATTCTCTACAGTAAGTCGCAACAATTATCCGCTTCCAGCTTGTCATGCCAGACGAGACTTGTTGAGTCATTAGCAGAGGAGCAAAATCTAACTAGAAACTGAAAAGGTTTGAAAAATCAACGTTCCTTGCAGGACAGCTGCATAAAGTGAGGTTATGATTTTAATAGAGCAGCTAGGAATGAAGAACATTCATTTAATAGTCAGTGAGAACATTATGCCAAGTTAATATAAGTTGAACCCCAACAAGCTACAGCTCTTCACATTTTACTTGCCCAATATATTCCAAAAACTTCGGAACTTCATCAAAGCAGAAAAAAAGTGCATTGAATCAACTAGTTAAACAGAAAATTGATGTGCTTACCTTTCCCGACATTGCTTTCCAACGCGTCCTGCTAAATGTTGTGCAACAGTGGACCATTTTTTGGTGCCATATGTCTTCACTAATTCGATTAGGATTTCATCCTCCTGCACATGTAAGTCAAAATAGTTAAGTTAGCAAATATAAGGACATGGATGACAAGTTCTCAATAATTGTACTTCCGGTTTCCCAGAAAATGGAGTGCATATAACAATGGTCAAAACATCTAATTTTCTATCTCAGCTCTAATAACGATTTCACAAATCTTTTGTGAAATTAACTTTCATATTTGAAAACTACATGAAAAGTAATACAGGACATAATCTTTATATAATTACAAATTAAGAAATTTTTTAAGATATAAAATGAGATAAAGGAGTACTTAGATATGATTCAAACAGGGTAACAAGGATACATGTATTACCTCTTTAGACCATGAACCTTTTACAAATTCAGGATCGAGAACTTTCTGCCACCTATGCAAGCATTGTACATCTGTCCGGTCCTTGAAACACTCCGCTGCAAGTAAAATCTTAGATTTGGTAAGTATCCAACATTTATCATCTTAATCTGGGTGGTGATTGACAAATAGATTTCTTCTGTAATAGTTTGGCGTGATAAAGGTCTTCAACTTTAGTCGTAAGTTAACCCAATTAAAACAAATCATACGAGTACTATAAGGAAGACTTCAATGTCTTGAAGACACACTTCACCAAGTGAAATATATCTCCAGAAGAGTATATATACAAACACCCCCTACAATGTCACAATTTGAGCCTAGGCTAAACTACGCTACAAAACCTGCAGGTCTTTAATAAAAAACAGGTAATTGTCAATCGACAGTTTAACCTTGCCAAAACCAGGCTGCATACTATGGGCATGATAATCACAGCCACCACCGCCCACCCCAGAAAAAAAAAATCCACCCGCAAAAAATACATAGTAAAGGAGAATCACAGTGCAGGAAAATAAAGGAAACCATATCTCCCTGCCAATCAAGTAACAAGGACACTAGTAAATGTAATGCGTTGAACATACCTCTAACTTGTGGCCGAGTTATTGCGATGTCTAAGGTGCAACTTTTTGGCCTTTATAATGCCATGGTGTAATGCTGAGTTGGTACAGCTATCTGGTTTTATTCCCTTACTTTGCATCTCATTCAAAAGGTCTTTGGCCATCTCAACATGTCCTTGCTTACAGTAACCACATATCATAGCTGTGTATGTAACAATATCAGGTTCTAAACCTCTATCAATCATTTCAGTGAAAAGGCGAATAGCATCATCAATGTTGTCTGATTTACAATGACTGTCAATCAAAGCAGTATAGCAAATGACATCAGCTGTAAGTTCCATCTCGTTCATTTCATTCCAAAAAGCTGATGGATCCCTTCTTTCCCTCCTTGTATTTGGTGAAAATCGATCTCTTTCTATCTTCTCAGAGTGGCCATGAAGCATAACGGTATAAGTGATAACATCAGGAGAAATGCCCCTTTCCTTCATATCATCAAGAAGTTTAACGGCTTCCTGCAAGCGATTCACCTTGCAGTAACCATTTAACATCATTGTGTAAATGACCACGTCAGGTGTCAATCCTCTCCAAACCATATTATCGAACACCCACCTGGCCATTTTCATGTCTCCAGCACTACAAAAAGAAGCTATCAGTTTGCTGTACATTATTTTACAAGTGTCATCACTTAAAGATAACACTATCTCGAACAGCTTTACCGCTTTTCCATATTCACCTTCAAGACAGAGCCTACTCAGAAGCTTCAAACGAGGGTTCCTATTAATTAAAAGGCCTTGCTTTGACAGCCAAACAAAAAGTTCATAAGCATCTTTGGTGTTGCCTGATTCACAATAGCCATTCACCATGGCGGCACAATTTTCTACAGATTGACACTCCAACTCACTGAAAAATGCTTCAGCCTTCTTCACATGACCTCCAACACATAAACCTTCAATAATCGCATTATGTGTGACAGCTGTTGGCGTCAACCCTTGTCCCTTCATATGCTCTAAAATGTTGCGTGCCTCTTTTACAAGGCCTTTTCTGGAATATCCACCAGCAAGCACGTTATATGTAATAACATCAGGTTTCAAGCCTTTGTCTTTCATTTCTTCAAATAAATCCTCTGCATCTTCAACTTTTCCGTGGAGACAATACCCGTTTATTAAAGTAGTGTAATGCTTAATATCAGGTGTCATCCTCTTACCCTTCATCTCATCAAGCAACTTCACAGCCTCTTCAAACCTACCTACTTTGCACAAGGCATCAATTACAACATTATAAACCACCTCATCAAGAAAAATACCCTTCTTCTTAAACTTACTGAATTGATCAATGACATCAGGCGCCTTGCCATTTTTGCACAAGCAATTGAAAATTAAGCTTGCAATCACACAATTACTTTTGATACCCCTTGCTTCCATCTTGTCATGAAAAGCCAGAGCTTTAATACTATTCCCCATATCGCAGTAACCATGAATTAAGGCACCATAAGAAAGGGCATCAGGGGACATTCCTTGCTCTTCCAAGTCAAGCAAAACCATTTCTGCTTCTTGCAACTTCTTCTCATTAACAAAACCACGAATTACAGCAGTGTAAGCATAGAGACCAAGGGGCACAATCCCTTTCCATGCCCGCAACAAGGAATAAGCCAAGTCTGATCTACCATTCGAGCAAAGCCCTTCAATGTAAGTAGAATAAGTAAACTCATTAGGAGTTTCACCAGCTTCCTTCATCTCCTCTAATACACTAGTTGCTTCTTCTAAATTTCCTTTTCTACATAACGCTTTAATCACAATTCCATAAGTATACACATTCGGACTCACCATCCTCTTCAAATGCTTATAAACCGCCACAGCCATATCCGCTTTCCCACACTCAACAAGCCGATTCATTAAATAATTACACGGCAACACATTTGTTCCAAAACCACGCCTATTCGTCTTGAAAAACACGCCAATCGCTTCATCAAACATGCCTATACTCGCGTAACACTTAACCAACGCATCCAAAGCCCGAACCAACGAATTCGGACCCTCGGCATTCAACCCTTCAACCAACTCCTCAAACAAATCCTCAACATCAAATCCCAAATCTTTTTTTCCATAATTAATAACTTCCAAGAATAAAGAATCCAACTTTCTTTCCATACCCCAATAACAAAATGTCCTAATCATAGCCATATAAGTTTGTACATCATGTTTAAATCCATTTTCTTTCAATTCTTGAAAGAATGATGAAGCATCATTTGGGTCATCTCTTAAACTATTAAGCATTTCAGTGACCCAAAATGAGGTTACTTCAACAACATTATTATGGTTATTTTTTAAATGGGGTTTTTCAATATGTTCATCAGAACTAGAATCTGAAAAATATGGAGTTAATTGAGCTACTGAACAAGAAACTGATTTAAATCTTGTAAATTGAAATTGGGGTTTCTTGAAAAGGTGTTTGTAAGAAACTGACCTTATTATTTGAACCCACATGGAAAATTCAGGCAAGCATTTGATAGACAGTTCAAAGGTTTCTCTCTCTGTTTTTAGGTGACTTGGAGGTTGCAGTGTCAGTTAAACCCTAAAAATGGCTAAACCCTGTTTAAGTACACACATTCTTTTTATTTCCGTTCAAAACTTGTCTCTTTTTTTTTTTTTTTTTTAGTATTTAGTTGAAAAATTAAAAAAAAAGGATCTTAGTAATATTTGAAAAAGAAAAATAAAAGGATTATAGTATTATTTGAAAAAAGAAAATTATTTCAGTATTAATTGAAAAATAGTTAGGACGGGATTATAACTAGAGGTGTGCATTACTCACACTAAATTAAAAAATCAAATCGAACCGAATTATTTTTTTTAATTTAGTTTGGTTTTTTCATTAATTGGTTTGAATTTGATTGAAAATTTCAATTTTTTTATTTTTTGTTTAGTTTCGAATTTCAATATATATATATATATATATATATATATATATATATATATATATATATAACATACTATCTTTGTTCGGATTGGATTGCAAGTTTTCAAAATTGAAAACTAAAAAAATCAAAATCGAATAGTTAAAAACTGAACCGAAACCGAATGCACGACCCTATGTTCAACTCATTTTGACCTACTTAAGCTTTGGACTAGTTGGTTGACTTGTTTTAGTAGACCAACTCAGTGACTACATAAATTTGACTCACTTAAGTTAGGGGTAAGGTGTGCGTACACTTCATCCTCTCCAGACCTCCACTTGTAAGCTCTACGTAGACTTCATCCTCCACAGACTCTACTTGTAAGAATATATCGGGCTTGTTGACTAAAGCTATATCTTTGAGAATCATATGCATTCTACTCTAATCCTTGGTGGCGAAAACAAAAAACAAGAGCTTCAACTTTTACCATACAATAAAAGTAAAAAAAGGTAAAAACGTAATAAGGAAAAAATTACTACTTATAGCAAAATAAGAAAATATACAAAACATGTAAAAAAGAAAGTCAAAAATGTACTCCCTCCGTCCCATTTTAGTTGTCGCCTTCAGCTTTTTCACGTCCATTAAGAAAATCATTAAATAGGGTGTGTATTTTATTATGTTACCCTTATTTAATGTTTGATTATTAACTTTCTTTGAGAATTATTTTAATTATTAAGGGTATAGTTGGAAAGAACTGGACCATTTCTCCTAAAGCGACAACTAATTTGGTCCGGAGGGAGTATTTACTAGTAAAAGCTAGTTTGACCAATTATTAAGGTAATCCAATCACCCTCTAATTCCAAAAATTAACACAACTCTCCATATTGTTGCTTCAGTTCAATATTATTGTGCCTCTTTCTCCGGGTCAATTCTATTTTCGGTAAGTTCCTTACCTATGTTGCTCTTATTATGATTGACATAAACCCTAAACCCCTTTTGTTTTTTTTTTTATTTTTAAAAACCAACTTTTTGATATGTGTCTTTACAAAATGCTTTGGGTAATGTGTTGTTACCTACTGCACCCTTCTATAGTTCGCCATAAATTGTATTGCTATAGTTGTGATTAAGGTTTAGTTGTATTGGTCTAGTGGTAAGAGCTCAGCTTGGGTTAGACGCACGCCACAAGTTCGAATGCTGACACAGACAAAAAGTCGGGTATTAACAACTTGTTTGGATGGTTGTGACATATTGTTTCATAATGCATTGTATTGTTTTTGGGAATACAGTGTTTGGATAGAATGTATCGTTTTTTGTCATTTCATAATACCATACACAAACAATTTGAAGAACGAGTTTATAACCAAATTGATCGATACATAAAATGACACTTTTCGTCTCACGGAGTTTTTAACAATACAATACAATGACATTTAAAATAACAATCTGAATAAATATTTTATTTTAAAAATTAATCCTTATGCACCCATTTCACATGTTAGGCTTAGTTGGTGTATTGTGCGGCTCCCCGTTTAATGTTGTGCATTGTTCCTTGGTAACTTCTGGTTTGATCAGCGTATTGGAATTCAAAAAGTTATCTTTTCTTTTTGTTACGAATTTCTCTTATTTAGCTCTGACTTCCTGTTTGATCACCACAGTGTTGGTCTTTTTGGGAATTTTTTTCTCATTGGTGAATTGATCAGTCAATACGCCTCTTCCTTTTATGACGGAATGGAAGAGAACTAATGAAAGAAGGCTACTGATAATCTCATATTGTAGACCAATCTGGAGATTAGCCTGTTCCGCTTTACCTGAAACCTTTGTAAACTCAATTGTCAGTTTCTATCTTTGTGGAGGTTGCGGTTAGGAGATCCTTATGCGAGTGAAGATTGCCTAAAATACTGATTACTGAGTGGAATGAAACTGATCCAAATGTAAAGAGAAAGGTGGAAGGAAGGAGAAGTAGAGAAAAACACTGAAACTCTCCCTCCTGGTTGTATTTTTCACCTGTGTTATCAGTGGAATATTAGGCTTCTAATTGGGACTCTCCTCGCTCTACAAGCTTAACTTGATGCCTGAGTCTTAATTCTCATTTTCTTCTCTACCTGTGATGGCTTGCTTAAGTTTATTCTTGCATGATTTTTCCTGTAACAGGATTTCAATGGATACCATGAAACAAGAGAAAGTAAGGAGATTTGAGGAGTTCATTGATCGTCGTTTGAAACCAGATCTTGTTCGTGCAGTTGCTGAAAGGTTGTAACAAACATAACATTCTAGTTACATTCTGTTTTTCCTGAATTCATCATATACCATTTATCTTTATTCATTTGAAAACCCTCTTTTGCACTATTTACATATCTGAAACCTATCATTGAATAACAAAAGACATATTTCAGCTGGTTGATTCAGTATTCTGATTAATGGATATGGTCATATGGATATTTGATGACCTATCGCTCAATAAGATTCTGGTTTTGGTTGATTATTAGAACTTACTACTTATAAAAAAAAAATCTTAAAACTTATTTAGCTTGCTTCTCCATAAATCATGTAAATGATGGGGTAGTAGTTTTTTTCCCTTTCTGAAAAACTTATCCACCAAAATACATTAATGGTCATAATGTGCACTTGTGCAGTAGAATAAAAGCAACTAGCTGGGTGTTGCTCTAGTCCTGGTTAAATTTTGGTCATCATCAATTTGAGGCTTACACCTGCAATATTGTCCTAGTAAGTTTTAGCTTCTTAATGTTTGAAGGCAATGTGTTGGGATGAACTCTCCGATTAGTGGAACAGCCTGTGAGGTATAAACAAATTACCTATTATTTGTGTACGGTGATGTCTTAACTATTGCATAGCAGGTAATCGAATAGTTCAAACCCAAAATTACTAAGTCAAGTACACATGAGAAGATTTAATGAAGTATTATACTTTTCCTGGCCGAGGAGATGGAACCCAGGAGCTTGAAGTCCTCGAGGCTTCATCATACCAACTGGGCCAGGTCTTGCGGATGTAGGAAATGCATTTTCCACGAGCCACGAGGAAATTGCTAGACAATTGTTATCTTTCCTGCACAAAGTTGGATGGCGGCCTAACATGTTCCATTCTGTTTCCATTTACTTTTTTGGCTGCAGGGACAAGGTATTTGAACAGCAAAAGATTTTGTATCCTTCTAATGTTATTATGCTGTTATGTTGACATGTAGTATTAAGTCTTTTGGAGCTTTTTGAGGTAGTTACTTGCAGGCATGTGGTCAAATTGTATAAATAATATGTATCTGAACTTCGACACTGGAACGAGGGGTTTATCTCTGTGTACTTTCCTTAACTTTACCTTCTTTTAGCTCTGATTTAAGAGCAAATATAGAGAATCTGGAGAAAAATAGCGTGACTAATCTGAGGACGTTGGTTAATCTTGGATCTGAAGTATATATGCAAGCTGACGTGTAAGTTTTTCATATCATTGTTTCAATGTTAGCAGCAAATTTCTTAATATATTAAAGTTGTAAGGTTTTTCTGCTAAACATTATTGATTTGTGCTATTATTTAAACATGTACTGTCATTTTTGGTTCTTTTTCATTTATAATTGAAGAGTTGTATCATCACCATTTTTCATACTCTGGTATTCTCATCCGCTGCATGTTGATGCATCTTACTGTGTTAATCCAACAGGCCAGATACAACACGCATATTTGTGGATGTCGGACTAGGATTTCATGTGGAGTTCACTTGGTCGGAAGCTCTAAAGTATATATCAGCAAGGGAGGAGAAATTAGCAAGGTAATACTAATCTTTGTTTACATCGGTGTCCTATTTAGATTTGAGAGTCCTCGGGGATTTCTGAGCCTCATAAAAAAAGATCCGACACTTCAAGGATTACTCAAGAGGATGTCGACTTATGATATTTTTCCTTTTCGCTTACTGATTAGAAAGTGTTCGGATCTCTTTCCTTGGACTAATTACTGGTGAGTTAGAAACTTGATTAAACGGAAAAGGATAAGTTTGAGTTCAGTTCTAGCTAAATGTATTGCTGGTTTCTCTCTCTCTCTCTCTCTCTCTCTCTCTCTCTCTCTCTCTCTCTCTCTCTATATATATATATATATATATATATATATATATATATATATTACTACATTTCATGAAATGGACGGTGAGTGATGCTGCTATCTGGCTAGATGGAGTAATAGACATTATAAATTACAGATAAAGCTGAAATATCCTCAAATGCCAGCTTGAAAATTACGGTCTACTTGCATCATAATTCAACTTATACCTCCAAATCATCCTGTTCAATCTGTTTAGATAATTGGGGCAAAATTTTATGAGTGTGCTTTGGATCAAAAAGAAATGAAGAGCAAAATGGGGGCGTTAGTTTTAGTGTCTCAGAGCAGATGTCCTTGTAGTTCTTTTCGGCTCGCCCATCTTCTCCCTTTTCTTTTTGAAGCCTCTTAATAATGGAGCAGCTGGTTCAGCTCTTGCTTGGGTTTTATTTTGGGGTTTTTCTGTTTGGACTTTTGACACTCGAGAGAAACAATAAAACCTTATGCTGTATGTTTTGTACTTATCATTTTGTCATGTTTGAGTGGAACTACTCTAGTCACGCAATTTTCTGAATTCATGCCCTATATACTTATTTTTATAGATTCTTTTGCTACTAATGTGCAGGCAGATAGAGGAATATACGCGTCTAATTGCATCAATTAAGGCCCAAATCAAAATGGTACGCTTGGTTGTGTTTTCTCCTTTACTGCTTCCTACTCTACCATGTGTCAGAGCACTCAGGACATCATAATTTTCAATTTTAAGAGATAAACTTGAGCCTTCGGTCGCATATGCTCCTGATTGAACTGCACTAACTGATGCATATTCGATGAAAAACTTGAATGCAGGTTTGTGAAGGGATACGGGAATTGCTCCAACTTCCAGCAGAGCCAGCTTACTAAGTTGTCCCTATCTGGAACAGCTGGAGGATATCTGCAGAGATGAGAAACGCAAAACGAGAAATGATATTGATCTACCTGCATGAAAGGAAACAGGTGACACAATGTATGGGTTATTCCAATAGTCTAAACATGTACTGTTCCAAAAAGAAAGGCCTCTTTGAGTTTCTGAAATTTAGATGTTTCTCTTCTGGATGCTTTGTGTAAATGTATGAAGTGGAAAATATGATAGAATTCAGGGTATCTCCAGGTTTTGTAACTGGGATACTTGCGTGCTCTCAGACTTTGGTCATATTTAGCAGGAAAAAATGATGTGAATTAGTTTGTAGCGATGTATATGGTAATATGCTGGAATTCAAACTCATATTAAAGTTCGAATTATGACATTAAATTTTGATGGAATTACGCATATCCGAGATAAATATGTCATTAAACAAAAACAAAAAAAAAACTTATATTTGAACATATTCTGGGCAGCATCGTATTTGAACATAAAGTAAACTGAGTAAAATAGATCTTCTCAACGCAATAAGAGATCTATGCTACCTGGTAAAGTATTTTAAATTTATCGATTCCAGCGTGCACCACAGGATAAGACATAAAAGACAGTATAATAATTGTTCTTTGTACCTCAAATTTAGACAAGTAATTATTGATGCAACGCAATAACAGATCTATACTATTCTACCTGCTTTAAGTATTTTTGCATTTATTGATACCAATATATGTGCACCATGGAAATTAGAGTATCCTTAGGATTTCTGGCTAGGTATATGATCTTGCAATCTGAATTCTTGATTGAATCTGGCAAAAGACTATAAGGTATATGAGTATGAAGTAGTCTTGGAGAAGGCATTATTGTACATGGATCATATAGAGTGTTTGTAACATAATTCACGGCCTCAATTATTGGAACATGAAAATGTGGATGATCTTTAACTAAGAGATCTTCTTCCTCTTTACCTTGCATGATGCATAGAGATAGGGCCTTGAGCCATGTTGAACCTGCAAGACAAATATAAAGCATGAGTATCAACTGGGGAGGAGCCATGATTTAAAGTTTATGAGTTCCGAATGTCATTAAACCACTGCTGATGTTCAAAATTTATCATTATACATATTTCATAAATTTCTAACACATAAAGGGTCTGATCAACCAAAAGCAAGTGGATTAAGGGAACCCCGAATCCATGGCTACCTCCACCCCTGAGTGTATAGTAGTCCTGAACATGTTTCTACCAAATGAAATCGAGATATCCTCTTGTATTGTAATATGGCCTATGTATTGTCTAAGCCAAGTTGGTGGGGTCCATTTTCTAATAGGCATACACCTATTTACAACTTGGAATTGTTGGCAATTGTTTCTTGGAGACAAAGTCTTATTTTGTGTGGAGGGGATTAAAATTGGTCTTGTAGCATACTTGGTGCTCACGGCTAATTTGGCCTATAAATTGAGGAGCAGATTTCTTTATTCAACATACCAAAAACATTGAGAACTTTTCTTTAGTTTTTCCTCCATTTCCTTTTAGAGAGTATTTATTTTGAGAGATTTGTTTTGGGAAATACTTGTGAGAATTTCTTTGTGAGTGTTTTTTAGTGAGGCTATTCTCTTGGGATATTTGGGATAAATTAGAGTATATACTCTAATTTTGTACTCTGTATGTGTATACGTTGGTATAGTGAATTTGCTCCGCTCCGCTGTAGATTAGGTCACATTGACTGAACCACGTAATTCTTGTGCCTAATTTATTTACTTTAATTGTCGTTATTTTCAACTTGCATAATATTTGTTATTGTCATTATAACGCTACTTTGTCTTATTCCGCACTATACTCGGGTCTCGATCCTCAAAAATTGGTATCAGAGCCGGATCAAACCGGGTTAGTTGTCAGTAGCCAAGATGACTATAACAAAGACATACGTTGAGAAATTTGATTGAAGTGCAAACTTCGGAATGTGGCAATTAAAGATGGAGGCTATCCTAATTCAGGATGACGTAGATGTCACGCTACAAGGCAAGTAGGTGAAGCCGGAGAATATGACAGACGACGAATTTGCCATTATTGACAAAAAAGTAAAATCAAATATTATTTTAAATCTCTCAAATGAGGTTTTGTGAGAAGTAGCTGCTGAAAGCACTGCTAAAGGAATGTAGAAAAAAATTAAAGGCACTGTACTTGAAAAAGACAGTAGAAAATAGACTCTACTTAAAAGAAAAGCTTTACATGCTTCGTAGGGATGAAGGTACTTCTTTACTTTCACATCTCGACACATTTGATTCCATTCTTGTGGATTTGACTAATATAGATGTCAAGATCGATGAAGAAGATCAAGTTGTTTTGTTAATATGTTCCCTACCTCACTCATTCAAGCATTTTCAAGACACAATTCTTTATGAGAAAGAAACTATTTCCTATAAGAAAATTAAAGCAATACTAAAATCGAAAGAGCAGATCGATAGGGACATTACTAGGGAAAGTAGTGGAACCCAAGGGAAATGCTTGTTTGTGAGAGGTAGATCTGATATGAAAAATTCAAATATTAAAAAGTCTAAATCAAGGTCAAAATTCAGATACAAAAATGTAGAGTGCAGTTATTGTCATAAAGTGGGCCACATTAAGTCTGAGTGCTATAAGTTGAAAAATAAAGAAAAATATAAGAAAAATGAGCATGAGAAGACTGACACCGCAGAAGCAAGTGTAGCTGCTGATGAGGCTAATGGAGCTATATTTGTAGCTATTGATAATAGCTCAAGATCTAACAATGAATAGATTTTAGATTCTGGTTGTTCGTATCATATGTGTCCCAAAATGGACTGGTTTTCAACATATAACTCAGTTGCAGGTAGAGTTGTCTTAATGGGCAACAATGCCATTTGTAAAGTTATTGGCAAAGGAACAATCAGGATTAAAATGCATGATAGAGTGGTGAGAACACTCACTGATGTTAGACATGTTCCAGACTTGAAGAAAAATCTCATCTTTTTTGGCACCATAGAATCTCTTGGGTGTAAATACACAGGTGAAGGTGGAGTTCTGAAAGTTTCTCATGGTGCTCTTGTGGTCATGAAAGCATGTAGATCTGGTACGTTGTATACCTTGTTAGGTTCTACAGTTACAAGTGCCGCTGCAGTTTCTACATCAAGTCAGTCTGATTCTAACATCACCAAATTGTGGCATATGCAATTGGGGCATATGAGTGAAAAAGGTCTTTATATCTTGAGCAAGAGAGGCCTTCTTTGTGGACAAAGTACCGAAAAGACGGAGTTTTGTGAACAATGCGTGTTCGGGAAGCAGAAAAGAGTCAGCTTCAAATCTCCAGCAATCCATAGAACAAAAGGTACTTTGGATTACATTCCTTCAGAACTTTGGGGTACCCCGTCTAAAGGTGGTGCCAGGTACATGCTAACTTTCATTGATGATTATTCAAGGAAAGTTTGGGTTTATTTTCTGAAAACAAAAGTGATGTTTTCCTTACTTTCAAACAATGGAAAGTTTTAGTTGAAAAGCAAACAGGAAAACAAATTAAGCGGCTTAGAACTGATAATGGCTTCGAATTTTATAATGATGAGTTTAATGAGTTCTGCAAGAATGAAGGAATTATTCGACACCGTACTGTGAGGATGACTCCTCAACAAAATGGTGTTGCTGAAAGAATGAACAGAACTCTTCTGGAAAGGGCTTGTAGCATGATTTCAAATGCTGGTTTGAAAAATGGCTTTTGGACAGAGGTTATCTCTACAGCTTGTTATATTGTCAATCGAGCTCCTTCTTCACCTTTGAACTTTAAGACTCCAGAGAAAATGTGGAGGTACTCCTGCTAATTATTCTGATTTAAAAATATTTGGGTGTCCTGCATATATGCATGTGAATGAAGGAAAAATGGAACCAAGAGCTAAAAAGTGCATTTTCCTTGGATATGCATCTGGGGTGAAAGGATACCGACTTTGGTATCCTGATCCCAAGTCACCAAAATTTATAATTAGCAGAGATGTAACCTATGATGAATCTTCTATGTTGCATTCAAGAAAAGAGTCCTCTAGTTCCTGTAATACAGATAAAGAAAAGTATACAGAGAATTAGGTGGAGCTTGAGATTGGCACGCTTTTCGAGCCTAACTCATCAACTATGGAACAAACTATTGCTGAAACTCCTGAAGTTGTTCCAGAAATTGAAATTCCTGAAGTTGAGCCAGAAATTGAGGCTCCTGAAGTCGAACCAGATGATGAGGAGTATTGCATAGCAAAAAATAGATCAAGGAGACATGTTAAGCAACCAGAGAGATTTGGAGAATTTGTTAGATTTGCTTTGTCAGTTACACAGGAAACTGAAGAAATTGGAGAACCATCAAAATACTCAGAAGCAGTATCATGTGTTGATTCAACCAACTGGTTGATTGCAATGAATGAAGAAATTGCATCTCACCACAAGAATTCTACTTGGTCTCTTGTGAAGCCGCCATCAGGAAAGAGAATTGTTGGATGCAAATGGTCTTCAAGAAAAAGGAAGGCATTCCGGGGGTCGAAGATGCAAGGTATAAAGCACGATTAGTTGCAAAAGGCTATAGTCAGGTACAAGGAATTGACTTTAATTATGTTTTCTCACCTGTTGTTAAACATAGCTCTATCCGTGTCTTGCTTGCTTTAGTTGACATGTATGACTTAGACTTAGAACAACTTGATGTTAAGACAACTTTCTCACATGGTGAACTTGATGAGCAAATATACATGAAACAACCCGAATGATTTGAGATTGAAGGAAAAAAAGATCATGTTTGCTTGTTAAAGAAATCTCTGTACGGATTAAAGCAGTCTCCAAGACAATGGTACAAGAGGTTTGATTCTTTTATGTTGGGTCATGGTTATTCTAGTAGCATGTATGATAGTTGTGTTTATTTCCGAAAATTGAATGATGGGTCATTTATCTATATGTTATTATATGTTGATGACATGCTCATTGCTGCCAAAGATTTAACAGAAATTCACAATTTGAAAAGTCAGCTGAATAGTGAATTTGAGATGAAAGATTTGGGAGAAGCTAAGAAAATCCTTGGCATGGAGATCAAAAGAGATCGTGGAACCAACAGGCTATTCTTGACCTAGAAGAATTATTTGGAGAAAGTCTTGGAAAGTTTGGCATGAGAAATGTTAAACCAGTTAGTACCCCTCTGGCTGCTCATTTTAAGTTGTCAACTGCTCAGTCACCGCAGTCAGAGGAAGAAGAGAGGTATATGACACGTGTTCCTTATTCTAGTGTCGTCGATAGTTTAATGTATGCAATAGTTTGCACACGTCCTGATATTTCACAAGCAGTCGGTGTTGTGCTAATCCTGGTAAAGAACATTGGCAGGCTGTGAAATGGATTCTCAGATATCTACGAGGTACTTCAAACGCTTGTTTAAAGTTCGGAAGAAA
This sequence comes from Petunia secreta, assembly GCA_029990175.1. Taxonomy (NCBI): domain Eukaryota; kingdom Viridiplantae; phylum Streptophyta; class Magnoliopsida; order Solanales; family Solanaceae; genus Petunia; species Petunia secreta. The sequence continues at coordinate 56,535,624 of JARKIP010000024.1, read as the reverse complement.
TGCTAACACTTTTGTTGGTTTTGTAGACTCAGATTATGCAGGTGATCTTGACAAAAGAAGATCATTAACATGCTATGTATTTTGCATTGGTGGATGTGCTATCAGTTGGAAAGCTACATTACAACAAGTAGTAGTTTTATCTACCACCGAAGCAGAATATATGGCTCTGACAGAGGCTGTCAAAGAAGCTCTGTGGCTGAAGGGTCTATTTGCTGAACTCAGTTTACACCAAGGTGGTATTACCATTTTCTGTGATAGTCAAAGTGTCATTCACTTGACTAAAGATCAGATGTATCACGAGAGGACAAAGCATATTGATATAAAGTATCACTTTATCCGAGAAACTGTTGCCAAAAGAAAAGTCTCTGTTAAGAAGATCAATACTAGAGACAACCTGCTGACATGTTCACAAAGCCTCTTCCTCTTACCAAGTTTAAGCTTTGCTTGTGCTTGATTGGTATTTGTGACAAATGATTTAGCTCGTTGTGGCTATTGCGGAGAGGATAGAGCAAGTTTGCCATATCAACAAAACAAGCCCAAGGTGAAGATTTGTAATATGGCCTATGTATTGTCTAAGCCAAGTTGGTGGGGTCAATTCCCTAATAGGCATACACCTATTTACAACTTGGAATTGCTGGCAATTATTTTTTGGAGACAAAGTCTTATTTGTGTGGAGGAGATTAAAATTGGTCCTGTAGTACACTTGGTGCTCACGGCTAATTTGGCCTATAAATTGAGGATCAGCTTTCTTCATTCAACACACCAAAAATATTGAGATGGTTTGAAGAAAAGCGAAACTACTTGGTTTAAAGAATTTCTTAGCTAATATACTAAATGTGCCTCTTGCCTCACGCAGTAGATGTGTTACATATCAAGTTTTTAGATAATTCGGGTCACACACTTCGAATAAATTGGAACAATATGTAAAAAAAGATTGACATGGCTCTTGGCCCGAAGGAGAGCCGAATGACATTGAGTCTATTGTGTGTTGCCTTACTTTACATTTCTGCTAGAGGTTGGCGTTACGACTTGAACCCGTTACATCCTGATCACACTACAATAACTCTTACTGTTGCGCTAAAATTCCATTCAGAGTACAAAACAATGAGAAGAAAATATACAATTCTGAGGAAGAAAAATTAATAAGTGCCAAGAAGCTTCACTTACTGCCTCTAACTGCAGAATGTCTAATGTCAAACTCAGCAACATTCTCTAAAGGCCTAAATGTTTCATTTCTGATCCTTTTAATGTTAGGACTTGACAACCCTCTATGCCTAAAACCATACAACTTCAAAACTTGATTATCTGCAAAATTAAAAGCTCTCTCCATACTCTTCAAACATTTCTCTACTGGATAATCACCATAACTCCCACAAGGTTTACAACCTACAAAATGTGTCACAAAAGGCCATCTCTCATCACCAAAACCTGGATGATATTTTTCGATCATTTCTTCGTATCGATCAACTAAACCAGCCCAATATCCATGTAAATAATAAGAACTCTCAATAAACACCTTGTCCAACCACTTATTATTCCTCAAAATCAACAAATATATCAATGCAGATTGATCATCTGCTTCAAAAGCAGGTCTACCCTTTAAATTTGCTGTCAAAACTTTCCCAGCTTTATCGCGAATCGACCCTTTTGGTCCCATTGGTGCCCAAGAATCAAGCAAATCTAAAGACCATTGACAATTCCTTAGAAGAAAACTCCCAGTGTTCAAAGCAATCCAAGATTTTTCATTTAGCAATTCAGGGTATCCATGAATAATTAAATTTTTTCCATCATACTTTGATAATGGAATTTCAAATACCATGTCTGTAAACATTGCATCACTATCCATCCACCATATCCATTCAATTTCTGGATGAGAAATCATTAGTTTCCTGATTAATGGCAATTTTGACCAGTACCCTGATAATTGTTTGTCCAAATGAGCCATGTTATACACAATTTCAATGTTGTGAATTCGACAATAATCAATCTTGTTCTTTATAGACTTTAATAAATAATGATCACCAATTGGATTGTCACATGGACTTGGAGGTGAACCTGTTACCTGTTAAAAAAACAGAATAAGCGTCAGAAGAACTTTCCTTAAAGAGATATTACCCGTATACTATTTAGAAAACAAATATATTAAATACAAAAAATATATCGAACATTACCAGCAAAATTCGAGGCTTGGCATTGATATAGTTAGGAAACCTTGGATTTTCATGCAGCCAAGTTTTTCTTTTAGAATCCCAGTTGGTGATTCTTGGACCTAAACTATAGCTAACATTATGAGAATTTTGAGAATGATCATCATCATCATCATTGTCGTTACTATCAGATCGGATCTCAGCAATAACACGATTAGTTTCTTCAATAAGTTTTTGGCTATTATCTAGAGAGGGACTAGAAGAAAAATTGTTGAGGCCAATAGTGCCACGTAACACTAATATTGTTACAATGCCACATAAGATGGTGAGCTTAAGGTTGCCAAATGAATTGTCAACACGTCGACGACGAGGGACCCCGGTGGTGGCTGAGCGGGCTCCACCACTGGTGGTGGTGGGGAGGGTGGCGCCACCAGCTGAAGTGAGCCTTTTCAAGGCTGTGAATTGGACCATTTTTCGGATTAAAGAGATAATACAAAGTTGAAAACATGAGAGGATGATGCATATATTATTTAAGGGATGGATGATATATGATTATTGTTGATGAAATGAATCTTGATATTGTTATGGAGAAAAACGTGCAGGGATGTTCTCATTACATGCCATGCAAGAGTGCAATATTATAAGAGTGTTCATTTTTTACTTTTTTTTTTATAGAGTTAACCTTTTATATATCGAAATTTTTATTCTATTAACTACTTAAATAAAATAACTACACGTAATCATTCACGAAACAAAATAATACTACTACTATATCATGTAATTACACCATAGTGTTTAGGCATTGACTAATTCCTTACTAATCATATGATTTGTTAAACAAGATTTTAAGTACAAGATTACCAAAATGGTCTCTTAGCTCTCAAAGACCAATTATGAGTAACGAATATCGTTCAATATACTAACTCTTACCATTTGACCCCCTAGCTCTCAAACACTAAAATGACACATTAGCCTTCTCCAAAGCTCTTCTTCCAAAACATTATAAGTCAAGATTAAAATTTAAAATTAAACTAAGTTATCACATTATCTAGTTTAAACTAAACTACATATTTTCTATCACACATAAGTCCAATTTCGTCCATTAACCGAACATATGTATATCCATTAAATAAACTCATTATTCTTAATTTTTTTTTAAAGAAGCAATCAGTTCAATTACTATTCAAATGATGAATGAGTATATCACGTGGGCACACTGATTTGCTAGCCGTTTAACAAAGGACAGAAATATAAATGTAAAGTCACAAATGAGTGCTTTACGACCTTGTACAATAATATCTAAACAAAAATTGCTGCTCTCACATTTTTCAATGTTTGCTGGCCAAAAGACAATCCATCTCAACAACAATCGAGGATGTGCGGCAGTGGTTCTTCAACCAACTCAAAGCTTCACGAACTGTTAGGATTTCAACCATTAGTGTATCATATGAATTAAATCCTCTAACAAAATTTCCATGAGTATCCCAGATTAACATATCGGCCCACGTCCTTCTAGAATTAACATCATAAGAAGTATCAATGTTGCATTTCAAAATACACTGATTAGGAGGAAACCATTTAACACTAAAATCTGGTTCAGACACACAATAAATATTACCATTAATACGTGACATAGTCCTTTCTTGCTAGAAGCGACTGGCTCTATGTATGACAATGTCTCTTGTATATTTGTCATTCCAAATCAAGTTGTTGCGAGCATTTTATATTTCATAGATAGACATGATAGCCTGATGAAGCTGATCACGCATCGCAGCATGTACTAGTGCCATAAACCAATCCATTAACGAGTTCTCCACCGACAACCAATCCAAAACTTAAGTATTACACTTTACTAGACAATAAAAGATGGTTTCGGCTTTCTGATAAGTAAATTGCTACTTTTCAAATAAGTAAATTGCTTATTATAATTTCGCACTATTAATTTCATAATAATTGGTTCATCAATCAAACGACTTCTATCAAGATTTAAAATATGATACTACTATAAATTTAAAGAAGTGAACTTCTATCCAATTAGCTAGTAAAAAAATAACCGGCGGATATTTATTTTATGTATAATCCATGTAGAATACTTATAAAGGACACTTACAAAAATACCCACAAAACTTAAAATAATTACAGCAACTACCCACTACTTTCAAATATTACCAGACCTACCCACTAAATTATTTACCCACTCTACCCACCCAGACTTGTATACTATAGTTTATGCAGTATACCATAAAGGTATACCTATAAGGCATAACAAAGGTATACAGTAATAAATGTCCCTCCAGACTTGTATACCATAATTTATGCAGTATACTTTAAAGGTATACACCTATAAGGCATAACAAAGGTATACAATAATAAATGGGTATGACCCTACTTATAATTTATGTATATCGACTAGAAATTAAAATGAATTTTTGACCGGCTATTTGTGATTTTTTTTTTTTTTTTTTTAATTTTAAAATTCTCCTTTTATTAATTCTCACACACAACACGACACACAAATCCCCCAAGGTTTAATTACTGTACACGGCAGCTACGATTCCACCTCTATTTACTTGCTTCATCTCCTTTGCCGGGAACTATCGCCGATCTCTTTCTCCGGCGAATTCATTTTTCTGTAAGTTTCCTATTTTTTCCATTATGCTCTCTTTATCATATGTAAAAAAGAAAAATCCTAAACCCCTATTTTGACAATGAGGTAAAAATTACTAAATTTAATATGGTTTTTACAATGTTTTTTGAATTATATCTTGTTCCCCAAGAATATGTCTAGTGGTAAGAGCGTAACTTGTGATGTGTGGGTTAAAAGACACGTCGCGGGTTTAAACCATGCCTTAGACAAATACTTGGTTTTTATTTGTCGAGTTCCCGAACAGTGTGCTGTTGGTACTACTCGGGGATTTCTCGGGCTGTTAAAAAGACAGATTTGTATGTCCTTAGAGAGAATGTAGAAAATGTCTAGTGGTAAGAGCGCAACTTGTGATGTGTGAGTTAAGACGCATGTTACGGGTTTAAACCCTGCGGTAGACAAATGCTTGGTTTTTAAGTGGAGAAGAGTAGAGGGATGGACTCATTATGTGTCGAGTTTCGAACCGTGTGCCACTGGTACTACCTGGGGATTTCTAGGTTTTTGAAAAAAGGATTTGAATGTCCTTAAGAGAGAATGTAGAAAATGTCAAGTGTTAGGGAACTTTAATTTCTTAAGTGGAATGAAACTGATCCATGGAATTGAATGGATATTGAGGATTCATAAGGCAATTCCATCTAGTTTAGGATTGATGAGTTATTTCTGTTTTTCTCTTATTGAATTTAGGTGAAAGAGAATAAGGCCGTAAAAGATGGAATTTTTATCATCAGATTGTGATGTTTCAGGGATATTAGTTTATGGGATTCGATTTCAAGAATTCCATGAATGTTTAACTTTGTTGACTGTCTGTTCAATGTTTTCTTCAATTTAGATGGTGGTGGCCTTTTGTGATACAATATGTCCATCAGACTAGGTAACTTTGCGTTAAAACAAGTTGTTAGGAAAATTAAATTGTTTTCTGTATTCTTTTGCTTTGGGACAAAGTAATGAATTTCGTTTATTTTTTGATAATGGTGGTGTCAGGTTATGCGCACCTCGACTATACTCGTCACCTCCCACCAGTAACAGGTACCAGGTAACTCTATCCACCAAGGCTTGGATAGATGGGAAGAAAGACCTAGCGTTTTTTTGTCTCCGATGGGATAAGAACCTTAGACCTCAGGGACCTTAGACCTCAGGGTTCTATCCCACTTCATTGACCACTAGGCTACACCCTTGGGTGCAGTAATGAATTTCTTTTATTATTAGCTAGTAGGTACTCTAATTCTTACTGGGAGTCTATCTGTACAAACCAAGTGTCTTTCAACGGTTCCAAAAGGCTCTTATTTGAAGCAGAGGTGAATCTTTTGATTCAATATCCTACTTCCTGAATTATTGCCGGTTAAGAATTTTGGTTTCATTTGCTTCCTGGACCCTACCCTCACCTTTCCAGAGAGAACAAAGGTGGAAAAGAAAGCAATTTATAATGACTTATGTGAGCTTAAGACTTAAGCAGAAGGTGGATTAGTTGTTCTTCTTTATATATTAGTTAATGGATTCTTGAAATGTATGGAAAAGAGTGAAAGAAAAGTTAGGTAAATTGGAATAGTTCCAGTGGTTTCCCGTACTTGCTTGCATGGCGTCTGGATGGTATTTTCTTATCTGTTGTTTTTGGGAAATGGATATGAGCTGCATCGGAATATGTAAGACATCTATAGCCAACTCAATTTAAACTAAAAGTCTCTCAGGAAGCGGTGCTTAAGGCATGATAATTTGGAGTTCTCGATTTTATCAATAGATTGCCTGTGGTTCACCTTCTATGTTGATCCATCAAGTTATAATAGTGGAGGATCATGTGAAATGAGTTGTATTTTGTTTAATAATTTCTTCAGTCGTGTAAAGTTTCATCATCCAAGGAGTATTGTATTTTGGTATTCTTACAGGGTTCGTGTTTGTAGTTTTGACATACTACTCTTTTGCAGTTTGCACAATGTAGCATTTTTGTTTCTATGTCAAAGTAGCTGGCGTAGAGTAATGCAGTTTCTTCATATTAAATTAGTGGCTAAAGATGTTGATAAGATCAAAACTACTCTCAACATCTTTAGCCACTAATTGCAAGTAGAATCTATTTAAGAACAAGAAGACAGTACTCTGAAAGCTGTCTGTTTGGTTGTACATATCTAATCTCCTTGCTGAATTGAAAATGCAGGACATAAAATCTGCTAGCTGTAATCATGTCATCTTCATATCTGCCAGCAACTACAGATTCACTAGCTCAGGCTTCAGAGGCTAAAAGCCCATCTGAGGCTATCTCCATTTTTTACCGTATCCTTGAGAATCCTGCATCTTCCTCTGAGGCCCTAAGGATCAAAGAGCAGGCAATCTCCAATCTCTCCGACATCCTAACACAAGAGAATAGGGCTGAGGATCTTAAGAACCTTCTCATCCAGTTGCGTCCTTTCTTCTCTTTAATACCCAAGGCAAAAACAGCAAAAATAGTTAAAGGAATTGTTGAATCAATGGCTAAAATACCAGGTACATCTGACCTTCGGATTAAACTTTGCAAAGATATAGTGCAGTGGACTCGTTCAGAGAAACGAACTTTCCTTCGTCAGAGGATTGAGGCAGAACTTGCAGAACTTTTGATGGAACAGAGAGAGTATTCTGAAGCATTGACACTCCTTTCAGGGCTGATCAAGGAAGTGAGAAGATTGGATGACAAACTGCTCCTTGTGAGGATTGACTTGCTGGAGAGCAAGCTCCATTTTGCTTTGAGAAATCTTCCCAAAGCCAAGGCTTCACTCACAGCTGCTCGAACAGCAGCCAATGCAATTTATGTTCCTCCAGATCAGCAAGGTCTCATTGATTTGCAAAGTGGGATCCTTCATGCAGAAGAGAAAGATTATAAAACTGCTTACAGCTACTTCTATGAAGCATTTGAAGCATTTAATGCCCTTGATAAACCCCAGGCCATATGCAGCCTAAAGTATATGTTGCTATGTAAAATTATTGTCAGCCAGGCTGATGATGTTGCAGGAATAATATCTTCCAAGGCTGGAGTGAAATATCAGGGTCCAGAAGTTGATGCAATGAAAGCTGTTGCGGATGCTCACTCCAAGCGATCTCTGAAGCTATTTGAGACTGCTCTTCGGAACTTTAAGGCTCAGTTGGATGAAGATCCTATTGTCCATCGCCACCTCTCTTCTCTCTATGACACTTTACTGGAGCAGAATCTTTGCAGGTTGATTGAGCCTTTCTCAAGGGTCGAGATTGCTCACATTGCTGAGTTGATTGAGTTGCCAGCTGACCACGTTGAGAAGAAGTTGTCTAAAATGATATTGGACAAGAAATTTGCTGGCACTCTAGACCAGGGTGCTGGATGCCTTATAGTCTTTGAGGACCTTAAGCCAGCCGCAATCTACCCGGATACGTTGGAAACCATTTCGAATATGGGGAAGGTTGTTGACAGTTTGTTTGTTAGATCTTCAAAGATAATGGTTTGAATTTCAAATCCTTCATTTAAGACTCGAGTCTTTGCCTCTTGAGCTGCAAGCAGTATCTGTTTTCAGCTTCTGCTCGTTTCTCCCAGTGTTTTATGCTTCCCGTCCTAGTACATTCTGAACTTACTATAAACTTTCAATTGCTGGAGTGACAAAGGAGCTAGGTCAACTAATTCATTAGATGTTTTATGACTTTATCAGTGCAATGAGATGGTTGAACTAATTAATTACAAGATTTACTCTTGTGGTGATTGTTTCTTTGTTTTTATCTCTGTTACAGAGTAAAGAAAGTGTTGCAGGCATCTTGCTCAAAGGTTGCGTCTGTCTTGTTGGTTCTTGTAAGTTAATCAAAAGTGTTGTTTTATTAGTAGCTTAAATACGTGCTTAGCAAATGTGCTACAGACATGATGGATTAGTGTATTCATTTTGTGCTTCAGTTATATGCAAGTATGAACAATGTGATGGACTTAGAAACGTATCGGATTGTGTTTTATGTCGACTTTACTATTGCTTGTTGTTGCCAAGTAATGTAATAGTTTCAGTTCTTCAAATAATATTGCCATTAGAGGAATTAGGATTCAGGGCATGCTTGAAGCCCTTGATTCAATTTTGCCTAGTATCGATAGGTCTACTCCATTCTTATGTCTTTTATAAGTAGAATGCAAATGGTTACAGCTTATTATAATCTTTCTCCTTTCGTCGATCAGTCTATTCGTTGAGTTGCCAGCTGACAACGTTGAGAAAAAGTTGTCTAAAATGATATACATTGGACAAGAAATTTGCTGGGACACTGGACCAGGGTGCTGGATGCCTTATACTCTTTGAGGACCCTTAGCCAGATGCAATCTACCTGTATATGTTGGGAAAGGTTGTTGATAGTTTGTTTGTAAGATCTTCAAGGATAATGGTGCCTTTGCCAATTGCCACTTTAGCTGCAGGCAGTATCTGTTTTCAGCTTGTGCTCCTTTTATTCAGTGTTTTATGCTAATAGGAGTAACATTCTTAAGTATAGACCTTACATGGCTGGAGTGATAGATGAGCAAGGTCAACTAAATTCCTTAGATGTTTTATGACTTTCATTTAATTGCAAGTTATATTTTTGTGATGATTGTTTCTTTGTTTTGATCTCCCTAGTACAGCTGTGTAAAGAAATTTTACACATTAAGGTTAAAGAAATTTACGGTTACATGTAATTTTTCATAGCAAGCTTGACATGGTAACTTAAAAATAATATACTAATTACTTACAACCGGTTCAATTACACTAATACTATAGAAAATTACTGCATTGTTAGTGTTATGACTTTTGAGTTTGGTTACTTATAGATTGTGGCAAATGGACTCCCCTGGTAAATTGAAAAATTCAAAGCGACCTGCCTTGTTGAAATATTAGACTTTTTCCCTACTAATACTAGTTCATGCTATGATAATGTTAAACATATGCAAATTTTACCCCATGATACCTTTATTCATCTTCATTTTCCTTTTTTTGCATATGTTAACTTTATTTTCCTTTTAATCTACTCTTTTTTACTTTAAAATACTAAAAGTTCATACTTGTTACAAAGACGCGAAAAGAATAGTTTAAAGAGTATGTGAAAGTGAATGATTTACGGTCTTAGAAAAACACGAAGACGATCTAAAAGTACATCTATAGAAAGTTTCAACAATGACTGACTTTTCTCGACAAATTCAATGAATTTCACAAGTTGGTTAGTTTATTCACTACTCAATATCATTTTAAACAAATTAAAATTTCAAAATAAAATTGGAGACTAAATATTTCTAATCAAATTTGATTAAACAACCGACACAAAAATAATAGTGAAATGATTAATTTCTAATTTTTATTCACTTTCCCGTCTTAAATATTTCCATTTTTTTTGAAATACTTCTTACACCATTAGCTAATAATAACAATAAAATGAGCAAATCAAGAAGCGAGTTGTCGAGATGGATGTGATTTCTCAAACTCTTTAATCAAATGTCTCTAGTTTAGTAAGGTAGTGAGTTCCTTTATTTAAATACGAGATGATTATACATAATAATAATAATAATAATAATAATAATAATAAATAAATAAATCGTGAAGAAACACATATTCTTTTTTTATTTTTTTATTCTCTAAGACTTTTTTTTGCTCACTCTCTCTTTCTCTTCGGGAGGTCTCTTCTAAGTCATCATCTTCTTCAGCTATAGATCCATTCAAGAGGTAAACATTTTTCAATTATTCACATTTCACTAAATCCTTTTTTTAAAATGATCATTTTCATTAATTTTCAATAGATCACGGTATATGTAAGTTTTGTTTTAATTTAGTATATTTATTTTGCATTAAGTAAAATGCTTATTAGAGTTGTTGACTAGATGTTGACTTATTAGTAGTCATCAATTTGGTGAATTTGATTTTTTTTTTTTTTTTTTTTTTTTTTTTTTGTATTAATTGTTTGGATCGTCAGCATTTTAGTTGTTGATCTAAATTTTAAAAGTTTAATATATGTCATTTTAGTTGAGACTTGAAAATTTAGGGGTTTTGGTGGCATTAGTGTGGCGAGACCCGAGGGTGTAGCCTAGTAGTTAATGAAGTGACCTGGGCGGAGTTGTAGTTAAAACCCTGTATTTGTGTTAAAACATTCATTGAATATGTATTTAAAGCTAAAGTTAGAACCCAATTATTAATGCTCGAGGTCAGTGTTCTAGAATGTAGAACCCACAAAATCTAAATCTTGGCTCTTGTGTTGGAAGTGGGAGGAGAACGATGAGTTCCTTGAGGCAAATAGTATTACGTGCTTTCTACCTATCTGCCTAAGCCTGGGTGGACAGAGTAACTAACTATGTGACTTGAAATTTCCATTAATATTATTTTTTCTAGTTTTGGAAAATAATGTAATCATAGTTAGTTACTCTGTCTTCCATTAGTATTACTTTTTCTAGTTTTGGAAAATAATGTAATCATATTTAAGTATAGTGGTGAAGAAACAAACTACCTAATGAGTAATGAGTGGTTATGTGACCTGAAATTTCCATTTGACCTGCTAATGTGCAAGCCAGTATAGGTATAATAAACTTACTTTATATCTGATGTTTGCTTGCTGGATTTAGAAGGTGGAAAGCTTTCGGCTTCTATGCACTGACATCGACTTTAGTCATCCTTTTTGCTAAGTCAATTATTCGGTGAGGAGAGAATACACAGTGACCAGATTTGGCCATTGAATCTAAGAGTCTCGATTACTTAGTCGCTCCCACGTCATATTAGCATATTTCTTACATGTGGGAATCTGGTACCACCATCAGACGGTATTTATCTTCATACTCTCTGTATTCCAGAAAGGATATTCTCTCACTAATCCGAGCTTCTTGTTGTTCGGTGCCATAGAGAATTCACAGTAGCAAGATATGTCATTGTGGGAGTACCAGTACCTTTCTGGTGCATAGTATTTTGCACGTGGATAGAGTGCAAGTAGAGTGAGGGGAAATGCGGTGTGCTGGCGTTAAAGTGAATTATACTGTAGTGTGTAATGTTGCTGGTTTCGATCTATTAATCAAATATCTTTAGGGTTGTAAGGAATTCAGTTATCTATACCGCTACTGTTGTTTTATCTCCTGCAATTCAAGATAGTACAAAATCAGACTGGTTCTTGTCTATACCTTTTACCTTTGAAAACTGTGAAAACAATCACGTACTGTTTGGTTTGTAAAATTATTCAGGATGCATTTGGTACCTTATTACTGTTTTTTAGAAGTTAAACAATTAAGTAATGCAACTTGTTTATTCTACTGCTGTCCTTTACAGGCCATGTATGCGTTAACTGCCTTCTGGCACAACCCCTGAAGCTCGTTTTTTACCACAAATCCAGCCAGTTGCACAACTTTTACCTTATCAAAAGGAAAAAAAAAAACCCAGCCAGTTGCACATTTTTGTCAAGATGGGGCGTTTAAGGCTACAATCTAGTATTAAGGCAATTGAAGAGGAACCCGAAGATTTGGAGATGACGTCTTCTGACAAAACTGCTATAGCTTGTATGATTAACTCTGAAGTAAGTGCTGTTTTAGCAGTCATGAGAAGAAACGTGAGGTGGGGTGGTCGTTTTGTTTCTGGAGATGATCAGCTAGAACACTCTCTAATTCAGTCTCTCAAGACATTGCGTAAGCAGATATTTTCATGGCAGCATTCAGGGCAAAGTATCAGTCCGGCCTTATATCTTCAGCCGTTTCTGGATGTTGTTCGGTCGGAGGAAACTGGGGCACCAATCACTGGTGTTGCTTTGTCTTCTGTTTTCAAAATTTTGACCCTCGATATTATTGATCTCAATACTGTCAATATTGAAGATGCAATGCACTCTGTTGTGGATGCTGTGACTAGTTGCAGATTTGAGGTGACAGACCCTGCATCAGAAGAAGTTGTATTGACGAAGATACTTCAAGTTCTTTTGGCGTGCATGAGAAGTAAAGCATCGGTTGTGTTGAGTAATCAACATGTTTGCACCATTGTCAACACATGCTTCAGAGTAGTTCATCAAGCTGGAAGTAAAAGTGAGCTCTTACAGCGGATAGCACGTCACACCATGCATGAACTTGTGAGGTGTATTTTTTCGCACCTTCCAGAAATTGACAACACGCAACATTCAATTGTTACACGGCGAAGTTCGACCAAAAATGAGTTACAGGTGCACATTGTTTTTAATCTCCCAAAGTATCCCTTTGTTACGGTGTCTAACATTATTTTTCGTAGTAATATAACAAAGAGTCCACATTCTCCTATGCTTGGACTCCAAAATGAAACATACTATATTTAGTGCTGTTAGAATTGTTCTCATGAACCATTACCTAGGGGATTATTGAGTGGTGAGGCATAGGAGTAACAGTTTGGAGATGTCAGGTCTGGATTTCAGCTAAAACACTCCATCTAAGCCGATCTGCTCCAGCCTTGGTGGATAGGTTTACCCAGCAGCTGTGCTTGTGGAATGTAGTAAGTTGCCCATTAGAAAAGATAAGGGAGCTTGGCTTTGTTGAATGAGTTCATCCATTGAGCACACTTTCCCTTTGCATTTGTGTCCGCATTGCATTTTTTTTCCAAGGGGTTACATAAAAAACAGGACTTGGAAAGAAATTACACAGAAACAGAATCTATCAAGTCCATACAATCAAAATAGGATAAGTTGAAGTTAATAGGGTTACTATGAAGCTAATGTAAATACGTTAGCACTAAATGAGGATTGTGATTTTAATGAGATGCTGTCTAAATATGTCCAACTGGATTATATAGAGCATGCATATGTGTGCATTATATCTGATCTCCTTTGCACTGTAGTCCGGATTAATCAAGTATTTCCTGGGAATTGATCTTTTCCATTTTTTTTTCTTATTCTTGTACCAGATGTGTTTGGAGCATTAAATGTTAATTTCTTCTTACATAGGTTGCTGGTATTGATAACGAGTACAGTTTCAGTAGCAAGTCGGAGAATGGTACTGGTAGTGGTACTTCTGAATATGATAACTTACCACCTTCTGGAGGTTTCACTTCCTCTGCTTCCACAGGTCTGCTTAGTGGTGTTACAGATGAAGGCATGGTCATGGGTGATAACGGGAAGGGTAGTGTTCCTTATGACCTACATTTAATGACTGAACCATATGGTGTCCCATGCATGGTTGAGATATTTCACTTCTTGTGCTCTTTGTTGAATGTTGTGGAACATATAGAGATGGGCCCCAGAGCAAATACTATGGCATTTGATGAAGATGTTCCACTATTTGCCCTTGGTTTGATCAACTCAGCCATCGAACTGGGAGGCCCTGCCATTCGCAGTCACCCAAGATTGTTGAGTTTGGTCCAGGATGAATTATTCCGCAATCTAATGCAGTTTGGTTTGTCAATGAGTCCATTGATTCTTTCAATGGTCTGCAGTATCGTTCTAAATCTGTATCAGCACTTGCGTACTGAATTGAAACTACAGCTTGAGGCTTTCATTTCCTGTGTGGTCCTGAGACTTGCACAAAGTCGTTATGGGGCTTCATACCAGCAGCAGGAAGTAGCAATGGAGGCTCTTGTTGACTTTTGCCGACAAAAATCCTTCATGGTAGAAATGTATGCAAATTTAGACTGTGATATCACCTGTGGTAACATTTTTGAAGAGCTTGCAAATTTATTATCTAAGAGTGCATTCCCGGTGAACTCTCCTTTGTCTGCCATGCACATTCTTGCTTTGGATGGTCTGATTGCTGTAATCCAGGGAATGGCTGAGAGGATAAGCAATGGGTCCTATAATTCAGAACACTTTCCAATAAATCTAGAGGAGTATACTCCATTCTGGATGGTGAAGTGTGAGAACTATAGCGATCCTGATCATTGGGTACCATTCGTACGTCGGCGGAAGTTCATCAAGAGAAGGTTAATGATTGGAGCTGATCACTTTAATAGGGATCCAAAGAAAGGGCTAGAGTTTCTACAAGGAACACATCTGTTGCCTGAAAAACTTGATCCCCAGAGTGTGGCATGCTTTTTCAGGTTCACTGCTGGGCTTGATAAGAATCTTGTTGGCGATTTTCTTGGAAATCATGATGAATTTTGTGTTCAGGTGCTTCATGAGTTTGCTGGAACGTTTGATTTCCAAGACATGAACCTAGACACTGCATTGAGGCTGTTCTTGGAAACTTTCCGACTGCCTGGGGAATCTCAAAAAATACAAAGGGTTCTTGAGGCATTTTCTGAGAGATACTATGAGCAATCTCCGCAGATCCTAGCTAATAAAGATGCTGCTCTGTTGTTGTCGTATTCTATTATAATGCTCAACACTGACCAGCACAATGTTCAGGTAAAGAAGAAGATGACAGAAGAGGACTTCATCCGTAATAATCGGCACATAAATGGAGGTAATGATCTTCCTCGTGAATTTCTAACTGAATTGTATCATTCAATCTGCAACAATGAGATCCGGACAATACCAGAACAAGGTGCTGGTTTTGCTGAAATGAACCCAAGCCGTTGGATTGATTTGATGCACAAATCGAGAAAAACTTCTCCATACATCATGTGCGATTCTAAAGCTTATCTTGACCATGATATGTTTGCAATAATGTCGGGCCCTACTATTGCTGCTATCTCTGTGGTGTTTGATCATGCTGAACATGAGGATGTTTGCCAAACTTGTATAGATGGTTTCTTGGCTGTTGCGAAGATTTCAGCTTGCCATCATCTTGAAGATGTTTTGGATGATCTAGTGGTATCTCTATGTAAGTTCACAACCCTCTTGAATCCCTCATCTGTGGAGGAACCTTTTTTAGCCTTCGGCAATGATGCAAAAGCAAGGATGGCAACTGTTACAGTTTTCGATATTGCAAACAGATATGGTGATTTTATCCGTACTGGCTGGAGAAATATCTTGGATTGCATCATAAGACTGCACAAGCTTGGCCTTCTTTCTGCTCGTGTAGCCAGTGATGCAGCTGACGACTCAGAGACATCTTCTGATCCAGGACATGGGAAACCCCTGCAGAATTCACTGTCTGCTGCTCATATGCAATCCCTAGGTACTCCCAGAAGATCTTCAGGACTTATGGGCCGATTTAGTCAACTCCTATCTCTAGATACAGAAGAGCCTCGGTCTCAACCTACTGAGCAACAACTTGTGGCTCATCAGCGCACACTGCAGACAATTGAGAAATGTCGTATTGATACCATCTTTACAGAAAGTAAGCTTCTCCTAGCTGATTCTCTGTTGCAGTTGGCAAAGGCCCTCATTTGGGCTGCAGGGAGACCTCAGAAAGGTAGTAGTTCCCCCGAGGATGAAGATACCGCAGGGTTCTGCTTGGAATTGCTGATTGCAATCACTTTGAAGAATAGAGATAGAATAGGACTTCTTTGGCAGGGAGTTCTTGAACATATTGCTAATATCGTACACTCCACAATAATGCCATGTGCTCTAATTGAGAAAGCTGTTTTTGGACTGCTACGAATCTGCCAGAGGCTGCTTCCTTATAATGAGAACTTGGCAGATGAACTTCTCAAATCACTACAACTTGTTATCAAGCTTGATGCTCGGGTGGCTGATGCATACTGCGAACAAATCACACAGGAAGTCAGTCGGCTGGTTAAAGCAAATGCTACACGTATCCAATCTCAAATGGGATGGCGAAATATTAGTCTTTTACTTTCTAAAACAGCTAGACACCCAGAAGCTTCAGAAGCAGGATTTGATGCCCTAGGTTTCATCATGTCTGACGGAGCCCATTTATCTCCAGCTAATTATGTTCTTTGCATTGATGCAGCAAGAAATTTCGCAGAGTCTCGTGTTGGACCAGCTGATAGACCTGCTCGTGCCGTGGATCTTATGGCAGGTTCTGTTGCTTGTTTAGCACGCTGGTCCAAAGATGCCAGGGAAGCGATGGCGGAGGCAGAAGCCATGAAGCTGTCTCAGGATATAGGGGAAATGTGGCTGAGGCTTGTACAGGGTCTGCGGAAAGTCTGTTTGGATCAGAGAGAAGTTAGGAATCATGCTCTTTCATCCCTACAAATGTGCTTGACAGGAGTAGATGAAATTTACCTTCCACATGGTCTCTGGTTGCAGTGCTTTGATATTGTCATTTTCACAATGCTCGATGACTTGATTGAGCTGACATCGCAGAAAGACTACAGAAACATGGAAGAGACACTTGTTCTTGCTTTGAAGCTTTTGATTAAGGTGTTTTTACAGTTGCTTCATGAGCTATCTCAGTTGACCACCTTCTGTAAACTCTGGCTTGGAGTCCTCAACCGGATGGAGAAATACATGAAGGTGAAAGTAAGAGGTAAGAAAAGTGAAAAGCTTCAGGAGCTAGTCCCTGAACTTCTTAAGAACACCTTGGTTGTAATGAAATCTAAGGGGGTACTTGTTCAGAGGAGTGCCCTCGGTGGAGATAGCTTGTGGGAACTGACATGGTTGCACGTGAATAACATCGTTCCTTCTCTGCAATCTGAGGTGTTCCCTGATAATGAGAGAGGAGACGTACAGTCTGACCAAACAGACGTAGGTAGAAGTGTATATGATGAAGCTGGTCCAAGTTGAGAACCTGCTCAAGCCACTTTGAGTCTGTTAGGCGATAGCTACATTCGTGTCCAAATTTGTTTGCACTATGTGAGGGAAGGATTGCATATTTTTTGCCATGATATAGAATACATAGAGATGGATATCTGCTTACTTTCTCCACGAGGAATTTGAAAATGATCTTGCTCAGATATTGTATTAGATTGAGCATATTGTACAGAATGTAGAGTTCTAACCTAGTATTTACCCTGGTGTAGTGTTAGTCTTATCGCACAAGTTTGCCCTAGAGGTCTGTCTGGAATGTTACAACCTGTTGGTTAGTATGATTCGAACCTTAAACCTATCGATTGGAGATAGAAGTTGTTTACTAGTACTTTACTTCTTTGGTTTTAACATTTTGCCATCCTCTTGTAGAGATCTGGTTTTGGTTTCCAAATCAACTAAATTCCCCCACAATTTGATGATTCAAAAAATGCTATTTTTCCTATGTTTATTAGAGTGTGTGGAGTCAAAGGGAGGATGATAAAAATTTATGAAATATTTCTTCTATAATAGGGAGTATTATTTACTCAACTTTCAAGAATTTATATTTTTTTCTACTTTTACGGGTCGTTTGGTTGAGATAGAGTTTACGTGGGTATTAGTAATGTATGTATTAGCAATGTGGGTATTAGCAATGTGAGTATTAATAATGCGGGTATTAATAATGAGGGTATTAGTAATATTGATATTAGCTATAGGAATTATTTCTTGAATCACTAATATATTACAAATTAATGTACAATGTTATAATTTAAAATATTTAGTTACTCCTTAAATATAATTTAAAATTATCTTTATTATTATGAGGGTTAATATTGTCATTTTAAATTTTAATATCTACATTGTTAATACCCACATTATTAATTCCACCTTCTACCCCGCATAAAATAATAAATAGATTTTCTCATTAAGTTATGCAAGTATTATATCTTAAAGTTTAACCAAACATTGTACTATTTTTATGCAAGTATTAAAATTCCACCCAAAGCAACCAAACATGGTAATAATTTAGTGTGGATTTTAGTACATGTATTAAGCCTTTATACACCCAACTAGGGGTCGTTTGGTTTGGCTTTGCTTTTACGCAGGTATTAACTATTAATGCGGGTATTAGTAATGTGGGTATTAATAATGTGTGTATTAATAATGTGGGTATTGATAATGCGGGTATTAGTTATGTGGGGTTTAATAATGTGGGTATTAGCCACGCATATATTATAACGTAGGGATTATTTGTTGAATCACTGATAAATTACAAATTAACAAAAAATATTATTATTTAAAATATTTATTTATTCCTTAAATAAAATTTTAAAATATCCTTATTATTACGGGGGTTAATTTTATCATTTTAAATTTTAATACCTGCATTATTAATACCCACATTATTAAACCACCTTCTACCCCGCATAAAATAATATATAGATACCCGCATTAATAATGCGGGTATTAATAATGCGGAATATACAAAAACGCAACCAAACGTTGCACTAATTTTATGCGGGTATTAAATTTTCACAGAAAACCAACCAAACACTGCGTTAAATTAACGCAGAGTTTTGCGCGGGTATTAATGTTTAATGAGGGGAACCAAACGACCCCTTAGTGTTTTAAACATGTAATATGACATTTTCCTCTATGAAACTGATTTGTCCACTGTTACTCTGATATTTCTTAACGACAACTAGTACAAGGAAAACTCTAATTTATATCTTAGACTCCATGCCTACTTAAGTATTTTAATTGGGAGGAACTAAAGTTAACTTGCACATTTGTCAAAATTAACTGTCTCATAAACTGTCTCAAAATTGTACTCCCTTCTCCTTTTTTTTTTTTCAATTTGTTTATTTCACTAGACTTGTCATTTGTCAATGCGTTTTCATTGTAATTAAACTAACAATCTTTTCCTGGAATTAACTCTTTTTTTATTTATCTAAACAAGCATGTCTAAACCAAATGAGAAATCTAAATTGGACAAAAGCACAGAGCGAGTATTATGTAAAACAAATTGTATAAATAGAGTAATTGCATAAAACAAGAAATTTAGACAATGACGAGAGTTAGACAAATCTTACCTCAACCATAAGTGAATTATAAATATTATTTTCGATAGATATTAAAAAAAAAAAAACATTTCATAGAGTTTGACAAAATAAAGAATAAAATATGGGATATGATAGAAAGAAAAAAGATGTATAAACATATTTTTAGCTGTGAAGTGACCATTTCTTCGAAAACTCCAATTCCCCTGAAGCTCTGAACCGAGTCAACTCAGTCTTAACTCGTTACTGACTCAAAATACATCTCCGTCTACGATCATACGTATACGTTCAGTACATAGTATATTTACCCTTCATATTATACACTTTATCTACTTGCTTTGTATTTTGTGGATCAGTTGTGTTTTTGTTCCATTTTTTTTTAATTCTTTGAGAAAATAGGGTTTGATTTGTATTTAATTCTAATTTTTCAGGTTGAATTTGTGTTGAAAATTTAAGGGAAAAGATGAGTGAAGTATTTGAAGGATATGAGAGACAGTACTGTGAGCTGTCAGTTAATTTGAATCGCAAATGCAATTCTGCTTCTCTTTTACCTGATTCAGGTAACGTATTTACTTCAATCATTTTGTTTTTACCTCGAGGAGGTAGGGATAAGGTCTGTGTACACCTCACTGGGTATGATGTTGTAGTAATTTTTTGTTTTTAAGTTTTAGTACTTTGTATGAATTCTGAGGATCCATGTGGAAATATTAATATCTGAATTAGCTCGAACTTGGCATACCCGGGCGGATCTAGTGTAGAAGTTATGTGTTCGTCCGAATCCAGTAGCTTTAGTTTCAGTCATATATATGTGTTAAAATTCCACTAAATAAGTATAAACAATAGATTTTAAACCCAGTAAATTAGATAGGCTGTTGTAGAATCCCCAACTCGAACATAAAAAGTTCAAATACGGGATCTGGTCATACCACTAGCTGGAGCTAAGGCGCATGTAAGGAGTGTTTTAGGACTCCTTAAAGAATTGTTCGTTAGTGTAGGGATAACTGATAAGTTTGAGACTTGGAGAATGTTTAGTTTTGGAGAACTCGTATTTTGTGTTAAAAGCCAGTATTTTCCCGTATTGGATTGAAATAACCCCGTATAGAGTGGATTACATATATACGATTCATATAGCCAACCCTAACTAGTCTAGATTAAGAGGTAGTTCTTTGATCGAGTGATTTGCTTTATATACAACGTGCTAGGGTGCTGATGTTCGCCAGAAGCCTTTTATGTATGGTTGGAGCCTTGTATGTTAGCATATAGAACTAAGATAAATGAGTGACGAAGAGTATTTACCCTTATTTGCCTTAACATGCAAATTATTCACCAATGTTAAATTAAATGGGTCTGCACAAGAGTGGAATAGATGATGATTCATATAGCTGACCCCAGTAGTATGGGATTGAGATATAGTTCGACTGATTGATTATTCTTATACAAATATTGAGTTTTAGGTACGTTATTTGTAGTTGTTTTCTTCTGATTTATTTAGTTTATACTGCTTGAACAAACAAAAAAACTAGCTTCTATTTTTCCTTCTCTATATTAAGGCTTTGGTAAGTTGTTAAATGTTTTCTGTTGCCGCTATCTGATGGATTATGATTATACTTTTGCAACTGTAATAAGCAGAGCCAAAAAAGCAACAGATTTCTGAACTTAAAGTGGGATTGGATGATGCAGACGTGTTGGTAAGTTATTGACTTCTTTAATTTTATTCCTTTAGAAAAGATCTCCTTTTCGGAACTGAGGATGAATGCTGGTATGCGCTTAGATACGGAAAATGGATCTAGAGGCAAGAAGTTTGCAGCCGAGTTTAAAAGCAGCGCTACTTGCTAAGCTAAGGGAATACAAATCAGACCTGAATAAATTGAAGAAAGAAGTGAATAAACTAGCCTTGACCGGTGCTAATCAAGCTGCCCATGATTTAGAGTCTGGATTGATGGATCCACATGCAGTATGTATAGTAAAATTTCCCTTCAATCCTCTTTTCTTCTTGCTATAATTTTGTTTTCCATAGACAAGTTGCATGGTGATTTTTAGCTTTGGAGCAGTAGTCTCATATAACTTGACTTGGATGATATATTAGCATCCATTTGTGGTTCTAGTTTTCATGCTTGGTCGTTTTATATCAGAGATGGTAATAAAAATTGGAGACCAGAATTCGCAGAGACTTATGAATCTGCTGGTTGGCTACGAGGAACTGTTTAGGGTTGACTTATATTGACATCCCTCTATTTGTTTTACTTCATATGTTAGTGGTCCTTGTCGGTCAAGCCTGGCAATTGATGAAATGCCACATTTCCAAACATAGAAATGGTTCAGCATATGTACCTGCTTACCAGTTCAATTCCTTTTTCTCTTGCTTATGTGCCATAGTTGGAAGCATGGATAAAGGACCATGCTGCTTTTGTTTTGTTTGCTTTTCGAGAAATAGACTATAGACACAACATATTATCTTTATCTATGTAGCTAGTGGCGTTAATCTTTACATCTCTTGCCTGGACAATATGTTACATGTTGAGAGTCATAATGTGATTTTTATAGGCTTCTTCAAATCAAAGGGATCGCTTAACATTGGCAACAGAGAGGCTAGATCAGTCAAGTGACAGAATCAGGGAGAGCCGAAGGCTTGCCCTAGAGACTGAAGACCTTGGTGTCTCAATTCTCGGGGACTTGCACCAACAGCGTGAGACGTTGCTACATTCGCATAATAAGGTATGAGACCTTTATTTAGTGTAACATTAATACTTTGTGTTGGATAACCTCAGGAACTTCCTTTCTGGTTCTAGTAGCCCGTTCGTTTCTTCCTTTCCCTCTACTTTGAGTAACTTCTTCAGTTAGTATAGCTTTCTCTGCGGCCATTTTCATTAATTGTTTTGTTATTTTACAGCTTCACGGTGTGGATGATGCCATTGACAAGAGCAAGAAGGTCTTGACTTCTATGTCTAGAAGGATAAGCCGAAACAAGTGGATTATGGGCTCTATGATTGGGGCCCTTGCCCTGGCAGTCGTTATTATTCTGTATTTCAAGCTTTTTCGCCATTAGATACCCATGTCATTCACTTGGGGCATGGATGTAAATGTAGTTTGTAATCATGTATCTAGCTTGTTTGCTATACGGGTTTTACTTTCTGTTGCATTTTAGTGTATATCTTGAATTGAACTGTTTGATACTTAAAAGGGAAATAAGCACTTGATCTTCACTATGTTGCCCCCTTTATCAGTTTATTGTTAGTTTATGTCATTTGGCGTTAGTTAATTTGCCATTCAACATCAATATCAATTGTCTAAATACTCCTCCTTCACACTCTATAACCCTAGATTTTAAATGGCATCCTCCTCCTCCCAATTATTATAAACTAAACATTGACGGAGCCGCTAAACTAGGTAAAGGGGGAATTGGAGGGGTAGTTAGGAACCACGCTGGAAAATGGATCATGGGCTTCTACAAACATGAATGTTGTACCGATAACTCTAACATTGAGCTTATGGCAAGGGTTAAACGTTTTAAAAGACAACAACCTCATCCCAGCCATAATTGAGACAGATTCATCACAAACACTGGAAATATTGACTAAATCCTCTATTCACTATTGTGCTTTATCTAATGATTGCAGAAAGTTGATGGAGGACCTGCACCACGTAGAAATTAAACACTGTTTCAGAGAACAAAACAAAGTGGCAAATCTCTTGGTTAAGAAAGGATTAAGCGGAGATCGTACATCCTCTTTGTTGGCATTTGCCCAACCACCTACTACTAGTATTTTATCTCATGTTTTGTATGATGAAAATGGGTGATGTACCTAAGAAGCATCTCTTTTAATGCATGTAACCTATTAGCCAAACTTGGCAATTTTGATGCACAACAGGTAGCTATGTTTGTTTTATTTGATGAAAATTGTCAAATAAGAATGTGACGAATTTGTGCTTTCAAATATCCTATTCATTGTTGCATTCATCCCTATTTTCTTCAGAGTTCAAACCGGGATGTCTTTATTTAAGGTGTAGTTGTTGAGACAGAGAGAGCTCCAAGAATACACATGTCGCTTGTTAAGGTAGATGCTTTTCTCAAAGTCCCAACGCATGGAGTGAAATACAAAAAATACTACTGTAAATGTTTTGAGGAGACTGAAATGAGTTATGATGTAGAGTAATCCAAAAATTAGTATGATAAATATTTTTAAACTAAGCACCCAAATCGAATCGATGACATCCTTACACAGCTATATATTACTCACTCCGTTCCAAAATATTTGTCATAGTTTTCTTATTAGTCTGTTCAAAAAAGAATGACACAATTCTAAATTTGGAAACATTTTTGAGTTGAAAATACTATTTTACTCTTAATGAAATGTTTTATAGCCACATAATTATGTATGACTTATTTTGGACCAAGTTCCAAAAATCTTACCACATTTTTTAAACTCCGTTTTAAGTCAAACTATAACAACCATTTTGGAACGGAGTGAGTACTTACTTAGTAGTATGTCATAGACATTTTTCTCTCCAGAAATGGAAATTAGGAAAAACACATAATAAATGATTAAAACTAGCTACTATAATAATTCAGTTTTAATTTCCCAAATTTTGTTGAGGTGCCGAGTTTGACGCGAGCTCTAAAAGGGTCCCACCCTTCCCCGTCCTTGAATCACACTAAAAAAAAAATCTGCAACACACCAAATTTATTCACCAAAAAAAAAAAAAAAAAAAAAAAAATTTGCAAAAGCTTACACATAACAACTTCCATTTCTCCTCTTTCTTTCAGTTACACAGTCTTTCACGCAGAGAATTTCTTTACTTCATATCTCTCCATCCCACACATATTAAATTGATAATTGATCATATATCAACAACTACTATTGATCGCGGTTATGGATTCTGTGTCATCAGTTTCACCATCAATCGTTCTTCCTCCTCGAAAACTTGTTCATCACCGTCGACGAATTTCATCATACACTAATTTTCCTCAAATCCGTATTTCAAGGAGATGTTCTATGGCTATTTGTTGCAAATTGAGTCGTAACGGAGGAGATGAAGATGAAAAGAAAGATGATGAGGAAGTAGAAAGAGCGCTACGTATGGACGGAACTATTCCGGGGAGTTCGAATGAGTTTGTAAAGCAAGTGTCTTCTCGTGCTTATGATATGCGTAGACATCTTCAACAGACTTTTGATACCTCCAGCTATGACGGTGCTTTTTCATTTCCTTCTCTTTCTTTTTTGTATTTCAGTTTTTACTCTACTGTTATACATATGTGACGGTATTTGACTTAACACAATAGTTGAATAAAGTATGTTTAGTTAAATGAATTTCTAATTACATAATGAAAGGACTGTAGTAAAAAATAGTGAAAGGGGATAGAGTATTACATAAAGTACTGAGAGTGACTAGAGTTTAAGTTATACACACTGTCACTGAAAGTAAATTTTACTCTATCAGGTCACCTACATGTAAGCCTCTATAAAAAGTGGGATTGGTAATCTTGAAAATAAGGCAGTTTACCTTACAGATGACCAGATAGTGTAAAACTTCTTTACGCTGATGGTGTATATAACTTAAACTCAAATGGAATACACAAAATTTTTATAGTTCAAGCGAATGCTAGTGTGGATGTGTGATTCCTTTGTTAATTTGCATTTGCTTTGTTCCATGAATTAAGTAGCTTACTCAAAGTTTCAGTTATTATACAAAAAAGGAATAATTGCTCTGATTAATTGCTGAATTAGCTTTGCTTCTTTTTTTACTTGTGTTATCATATGAGAATGAGGTTTATGTTCAATTGGAGTCAACATCGACTTAGGCTTTCAGCGAAATATTCGACCTTTACTAAATAACTCTCATTTAGTTCAGAAGAGTTGGATATAAACATGGTTTTGAAGATTGGACAGCGCGTTCGTTCTCCACTCTCTTAATGTCATTGAATTGGTGACTACAGTTAAAGCAAATTGCAGTTTTCTAACATGACTTCCAAAGTTTGGTTGTATCACTGGAGGACGTCAATAAATTTATATCGCCTGACCTGGTTATGATGTTCTTTAGACCGTAAGATCATGATAAATTACTGAAAGTGTCTATGCCCCACTCAGATCATATAATGGTGTTTGTTGTATCCTCATTGAGTGCATCTTATCCCATCATCAAACATAGCGAGTAGATGCAGATCTAGGATTTGAAGTCGTGCTTTGAAGTTACTGGGATCTAAATTAGTAATTTGTACATATTCAGCGGATTTTTTAAGGCAAATACATTATTCAGACCAAAGTTACTCGGTTCGGTCGAACCCGTAGCCGAAGCTTTAGATCCGTCCCTGATGGAAAGGATGCTTAGGTTGAGATCTTAGAGCCCTTTCTCTGCAATTATCATAGATTTGATTTTATCAATTTTCTTATGATGTGTAACAGAGGTAAAGATTAGAATATTTATTATAAGATCAACATATTATAAGGTGATGAAGAGTGCAGCAACCTCGATCATCAAAAGAGAAGTTAATATATTCGATAATCATTGTTAAACTTTAGATTATGGAATTTTAAAGTAGGTTATTACATTGATTAAACGTTCTTGCATAAAGATGATTCTTTGTTCTTTCCTTGGTTCCATTGTTATCACACATGCCTATAAACTGGTTAATAAAACACAAATGCATCAAATGTCTTGATAAAATCTTTACCTTAAAGGTCTACTTTGGCTCTTCTAGGATTGACTTTAAGACAGT
Organism: Petunia secreta; assembly: GCA_029990175.1. Classification (NCBI taxonomy): domain Eukaryota; kingdom Viridiplantae; phylum Streptophyta; class Magnoliopsida; order Solanales; family Solanaceae; genus Petunia; species Petunia secreta. Next base: position 56,509,578 of record JARKIP010000024.1, on the reverse strand, counting down.
GGTTATTACAAGATGCCTTGTCATACTAGCTCATAGAATTATTGCCTGTTATTTTCGAGAACACATAGGTAGATTGTAAAGAAAACCAACCCACCTCTTCCTCTAAAAGGTAGAAGTAGAAGAAAAGGAAAGCTGTATGAGGAGGTAGAAGTTAGGAGCCACCTCAGAACCCAAAAAGGTGGAAGATAGAGCTCGCTGTAGTATTTGATTTTTATATATCTCTTTTTCAGAGATGGAGAGGTCATTAGTTGTATCTTTTTTTGCAGTGCTGGAGGCTAACCCTTGGAGAGAAAAACCTAAACCTGTATATGTGCTGACACAGAGGGAGAACCAGTTGTGTACAATGAAAACTCGGAGAAACCGAAGGTGTGTTTCATTCTTCTAGTTTAAGTCAGAATCCTAATTGGTTTTACTTAGCTTCTTTTCCTCTTGCAGTGAAGTTGAAAGAGAGCTTGGGATGTTGTTCTCCAAAGGAGGAAAACGACGAAATCGTGCACAGCAACCAGAAACTGACACAAGATTTCAGATGCTTGTTGAGGATATCAGAGAGGGAGTGCTTGTAAGTACTCGTGTTTGATTGCCTCTTTTATGTTTTTCTTTCACGACATTCTAAGTTCTTATAAATTCATACAAAATCCAGTGGAAGATTTTGAAGCATTTGTATCCTTGAGAAAAAAGCTTCAAGGTCGTAATACATACTCCCACTGAGAAGTAAATTTGTCGTATGATTTAGGCATTTCAACATGTATGCATTTAACATCCTTACTATCACCAAATGAACTTTACCTAAGCTTTTTAAGAAAAAGTTCCACTTTCTGCCCATGGTGTTCAAGAGATAAGATGTAACCTAGAGTCGATTGTTGGGTGATTAGACATCCTCCTACATTTTTGGAAGGTGGACTGATCGTTGAGATGGTTCTCTTTCTAGTAATGGCCTAGATCCATTTGGAGGACCATATGTGAGAGAGAGAGAGAGAGGGGCGGGGGGGGGGGGGGGGGGGGGGAGAATAAAATTGAGAAGTAATGGTATTAAGAGCATTTCTTATTATGCAAGGCCTTTTTTGAAGCTAGTATGCGACATGAAATGGTTCAGTAGGAATGAGTTCTGGAAGCCAGAGTCTTACAGGACCATCATCACTCTATTTGTCCTAATGGTGACTGAATATGCCCTCCACGATGATTCTGTAAAGCACTAGAAAAACACAGTTACTCTCTCTCTCTCTCTCTTGCTTTCTGTATACACACACACACACACATTACATGCACACACAAACTCAAATATACACACATAGATAGTGGAAGGATGCATGGGTAAATTATATAACGACCTCTCAGAGGCTAAAGCTGTTGGGATCGAAACAACATGGCGTCATGCGGAAGCTAACAAAACAAACTTGATTGACAATAAATCAGGTATAAAAGAAGACATATATGAAAAACGTTTATTTAAAGTAGTTTGACCAACAAACCTACATATTTGGGAGAAAAGTCTCCCCTAAACAAAATTCTCCTGAGACTACATTGTGAAATTTGGTGGTATGTTGTTGTGCTGTAGAGATCATCTATTTATAGTTGTCAAAACTGTCTTCTCCAAGAAAAAGACAGACAAAAAAGGAAATATACTCCTATTAGAAGTCTTTTTCTTTCCTTCAACAAGGAGAGTCCTAATAGGTTAAAAATTCAGGGCAAAACCCTAACAAAAGCAATATATCCTTTGCTACAGTGATAACTAGAATACCATTATTCAGACACCCCATTAACCTAAATGAAAGAAATAAAGGGAGGATGAAAGGGAAAATGATAAATGATTGAAGTCTGTAGTGAGGAAAGAGCACATAGTTGATGGTAAAGGTTTGCAGTACTTTGAGCTACTTATGAAGATATATATGCTGGTATCTTCAAGTTAGCAAGTATATTTCTCCTTTAAAAAATTTATAGAACATAAGTCACTCATTTTATCTGAAACTTCGAAAGAGATGGGGCAGAGTTTCACTTGTCAAAGTTTTGGCCTGGCGATTGAATATGAAAGAGGAGAGTGTAATCTTAGTGGAATATGAATTTACTTTTGGTAGTAAGTCTACTGCTTTTCACTACCCCAGTGAGTCTTACATCCCAGTGAAGGGCAGGAATAAGTTAAATATCAAATTTTCCTAGAAAATCAAAAAATTTATTCCACAATATTACCATATACAAGTATTTTTTTATACATTTGAGAGCACATAAGGTTTCTTTTCCCGTTTTGGATACATGAGTTGATTTAAAGATGTTATAGGTAGAAAAGAAATAAACACACATACACAGTTAGGTAGAGACCATGTGTAAATGCAAGGATGTGGCTAGAAGATAGTGCAATCACCTACTGGTTTCATAAGTGATCCACTAATTCGAAATTATTCTTCAACTTAATTAAAATTCTCTTCAGGTATTTGAGGATGAAAATGAAGCTGCAAAGTATTGTGACTTGCTTCAGGGGGGCTGTGAAGGTGTTGCAGAGATAGACGCCTCATCAGTAAGATTGAAATGTGCTTCTAGAAGTGAGTTATATCTTGTAGAAGTGAGTTATATCTGGTCCTAATATGCAATTTAACTGCTCTTTAGGTATTTGATCTCTGCCAGAAGATGAGAGCACTGGCGGTTCTATTTCGTCGAGGCAGAACACCACCTTTGCCTGAAAGCCTCAAGCAGAACTTGAGGGCACGCAAGCGCTCTCTTGAAGACCAAGAGGACTTGAAGTGACACTCCTGTGTTTGATTTTAGCAGAATACGGGTGATCCATGTTGTCTAATTAATATTCATAGCAGCATGAACTCATTCAATACTGTAATATAATTCTTTTCTTTGCAGCCATTTTAGCTTCTTGTCATAGCTTTTGACATGTATATCACGTGATGCTAATGATAATGTATATAAAAATTTCAACGGCATCCTTATGTTCTTGTCGGATAGATGGATAACATGGTGAACTGGAAACCATATCACTATTGGTTAAGGGAAAAGCAGATACTTTACAACCAAAAGTAAATACACTTTACAACCGAAGTATAATGCGAGCTGTAGTTTGATGCATAACTTTCTTCCAAATAAGATATCCATCAAGGAAGGCACTTCACCAACTGATAGGTAGAATATGAGACGTTCAAATCTCTTAGCTCATGTTAGAGTCGTATCAATGATTTGAACTTTATACATTCGAATTTTCGATTATACCACAGCTCCTTTGATTCGCTGGATTCAAAAATTAATATTTATTCAATGAATCTTTTTAACACGTAAAAGTGTTTGTGGCAAAGTAACTGTCAACCGAACTCATAGGTTACACTCAGTGCCAGCCCTATAGTAAAGCCACTAAGGCAAGGGCTTTAGGCCCCAATTTTAGAGGGCCCCATTTTTTACAATTACTATGTACATGAATTTATTTTCCTTTAGAAAATTAGAGTAGTTTAAGTTAAAAAATTACAGCTTTTTAATAAGAAAGAAAAGGAAAATTAAACTTCCTTAATTTATTACTCTGCAATAGTGTTTTCGGATAATGGTAAATACCATATATATTATAGAAATAAATTTCTTTTGCCCATGGTAGATCATATTTTAACAAAATAACAACAATAGCAATAGCTTGCAAACCACACAGGAGAGCTAATTCGTACTAGGCAAGCCCTGTGCGATTGGCTCAAACTGAGAAGGTTGTTGGCAAGAAGGTTTAAACACAAGTCTCCCATGTGGAAAACCACTTGCTGAACCAACTCAGCTACCCCTGTGGGTTATTCTCCTACTAAACATTTTATTCAAAAAATTACAAATGCAAAATGGCATAAAAGAAGATGGTTAATTAAATCTAAAAACCTGGGTAAAGTGTTTTATCTTCTTCTTCTGTCTTTTGTTTTTCAAGTAATTTAAAAAACTTCTAGTATTTGTAAAATATACTAGCTAATGAAAGCAATAGTGATTGTAGAATAGACTTCAAACAAAAATACATAAAATCTTAAGAAAATATAGAAAAATATATTAAGGCCTCCAATCAAGATTTGGCTTTAGGCCACCAGCTCCGTTGGGCCGCCCCTAGTTACACTCAACATTTGAAGCTGGCTCAAGTTATCGTATATGCCCAAGGCAGTTCCTGCATCTTTTATGCCCAAAAGAATAAAAAATACAACTCTGTCAGGAGGACTTTAATTGTCTAGGTGTGTCAAATAGGCGAGTTGGGCAAAGTTTGAGCTGTCTAAGCGGGTTGAATAGATGAAGGGGCTGGGTCATAACCCTTCCATATTTTGCCTGGGTCAACATGTATGATTATGGGTCAATTTGAGCATGTCATGCCCAAACCCGTTCAAAATTTTGGATGGATTTCAGTTAGATTTTCATGGCTAAATTTGACACCTTTAATCTCGTCAAATTGCTATCCTACACTTCGTGTTTTATGACTTTATCAATAGGTAGGCTACTAATTGTGATGCTACTATTATGTGTAGTCATAAATTTTACTTCAAAAGATTAAGAAGCTTAGCAAGCACGAAAGGTCTTCTTATGGCTATGTTTTGACTTTGATAATCATGAGTATCTGGAGGATGTCTTCATTGCTGGTTTGACCTTTTGCATGTTTCTGAGATCATTTCAAGCAAATTGAACAAGTCTCGAAATGGGAAATCGGCTATAACAAGAAGATTCGTCATAGAGCAACCAACATATTAATTCTAATTTGGATAACAATGACAACATATATTCTAATTTGGATAAGATTCACCAAGGGGCTGAGGAAATTCAACATTAATAAGATGGATATTCTATATGGAGAGGATAGTGAAATACATCAGCATACTATTATGCTAAGAAATAGTAAGCAAAAAAGTGCGGTCGTCCCTAAAAAGAACAAGCAAATTTGAAGGTTCGAATTTAAATAAAAATGACATTAGATAATCTCAGACGAGTATAGTTATTCGATATAGTTGGAAGATCTAATAACATACTTTATGTATATAGTACAAGTTAGCATGAATAACAGCATGACAAAAAGTATTAGTACTAATAATTTCAGACTCTTAAGTCACCAAGGAGTTTACAAGAATGAAAATGTTACCATATAATCTTTTTATATATATTTCTTTCACTTTTTCTTGTAGCAATTAGCCAGAATAGTTCTCCTTAAAATATATAGTTTTATTATTGATATACACCAACAAATATTTGTTCAAAAAAAGATTATGCAAATTGTCAAATGTAAGTCACCATCAATATTTTTTTCTTATTGTCAAAGCATTGTCGGTCATATGCTGCAAGTTCTTAAAAGCCACCGACGGTCTGCGCCGGTAAAGAGCGCCATTCTAGCTTATTTTCACGTTCTATGGTTCATAAAATATTGAATCAAACATAATAGTATTAGTACACATTATCTCATGACCAAATTGGCAAACTACTTATTCAATTTTAGAAAAACTGTTAATCGTAGTACATATTATTCTTGTTTCCCTACTTATTTGGTATGCAGAGTTGTATTTTTGTCTATATACTAGTACTAGTGGAAAGATAACAAGCTAAATAATTGGTAATTTTAGCCGAGTCTTACTACTAATATAATGACACAGCATTTCATTACAATTCAAACAAATAAACAACCCCTTTTTGCTAACTTTAATAAGACTTTGACCTGGTGTAATATTTTGGAGAAAAATATTAGTTCAACTAAAATTGGGAAAACATGTTGGCCTTGATAAACAACAAATTGACAACTTGTGCGGAGTTATTATGATGTTCAAGCTGAAAATACAAACTAGAACATAATATGAAACTATCTAAATAATCAGTATTAAATTAAATATTAAGAAAAATAAATAATTAAGAAATATGTAAATCTAAAATGTTGCAATAATAGATACTACCTTAACAAATATTTCCCTACTTAATAAAATACTAGTATCATTTCTTTTCCTTAATAAGTTCTCAAGGAGATTTCTCTCATTGGTGATTGGAACTTCCAATTAAAAAGAATACGGAACTAAATTGGAATCCTGTTTAATTATGATACACGTCATGTATGACTTATTAAAGATTAAATTTTTCTATCAGAAATTTCTCAATTCTGAAAGCTCGATTAAGGTGGACACATTATATTCATTGCTTTAGTATCATTGCTTTTCGTCAGACCTCAAGGAGCTTTCCATTGATGATTGGAGTGTCGGATTAAAAAGAGATCTCAAATAAATAGAAATCAAATCGAACTTTGTATAATTCTAATTCACGTTATGTATAATTTATTAAAGGAGAAACACTCTCTATCAGAAATTTCTCTATTCTCAGAGCTCGATTAAACCGGAGACATTACATCCACCTCACATATTCCTTAATGGTCCTAATCTATTGTTTAATAAAAAAAAGTATCACTAACAAAGTTGTTTGAAAAGGATCTAATTCCTATTTTGACAAAGTAAATAAAAGAATATCCATTACTATTAGTAGAACTAGTCCTCCTTTTTTATAAAACCAAACTTTAATCCCATCATTTTTCTCAAATAAATACAAACAAAAACTCAAAACCAACTAACACGTCTCCACACACACACACACATTCAAAACAAACGGAACACACACGATTTTCACACACACACACACAGCGATCCAAATGAGCGCAAGCGAAGGAAGTTCCGGTTCATCCGCCACGGGCGGCGGCGGAGTAGAATTACCGGCGGCGACGACGACGGAGAAGAAGAAGGAAAAAGCAAGAGTAAGCAAAACATCACAAATTCTATGGCACGCACATCATAACGATGCGAGTGCTGTAAAGAAGCTTCTAGAAGAAGATCGGACGTTAGTTCAAGCTAGGGATTACGATAATCGGACTCCGTTACACGTGGCAGCGTTACATGGCTGGATCGATGTTGCTAAATGCTTGATTGAATATGGCGCTGATGTCAACGCTCAGGATCGTTGGAGAAATACGGTATAATTTTATGAATTTTTGCTTATTTTTGAATTATGTTATGTGCGTAGACTTTATATTTGTCGACACTTAGTTTAAGAAAGAAATGAAGACTTGAAACTTGTGGTATAAAATAAGTCGTAGATAATTGCATACACGTCAAGTGTATATACTTGTACAATGTATTACTCCCTTTATTCCATTTTGTGTGACAGTGTTTTGACGGGATGCGGAGTTTAAGTAATAGTAAAGGAAGACTTCTGAAACTTGTAGTATAAAATAAGTCGTAGATGTTTGTCTGGATAAAAATTATCTTATTAAAGGCACAATGAGAAGTTTGAAGCTAAATTATTTTTAGATATAAAAATGTGTTTATCTTTTGGAACAAACTAAAAAGGAAAATGTGCTATATAAACTGAGGCAGATGGATTACTTGTTTGTATGTATGAAATTGATAATTGAATTTAAATTGTTTCTTAATATATAAATGTGTCATTCGTTTTTTAGCATACTAAAAAGGAAATGGAAAGTGTGTCGCATATTGGGATAGAGGGAGTACTTTGTATATATGAAACTGATCATTGGTAGTAGCAATTGTAATTTGTTTACCTCGACGCTGAGTTTGAAGCAATTGTAATAGTTGTTGATTTCCTAATCCCTAAGAAAGTTGCCGGTACTTTCTCATGATTCTTATTGAACTTATGAGTGGTTAATGAAATGAAAGTTCATAGATATCATAATTGTGTAGTTCGCCTTTCCGACTTCCCGTCAAGACATGTTATTTGTTATTAATTGGAGAAGTTTTTGCACTGTATAGCTGTAACTGACCTTGTTTAGAGATGTTGATGATCCAATGGAGAGTTTATATGAAGACATGTCAAGAGTGCTATGATATCCCTAAGAGAATCAGTAACCATATGTACCTCTCTGGTTTCGTGCATTCAGCTATTTTTTGTATTTTTTCCGTATGCCTGTAATGACACTTGACTTTTCTATGCGGTCCTTCATCTGAGTCAGATTCACTATTTTGCTTTCTTCTTTTTTTAGCTAAGTTTTCAATTTATTTGTGACAGCCTCTTGCTGATGCAGAAGGAGCTAAGAAACATGGCATGATTGAATTGTTGAAGACATATGGTGGGCTATCTTATGTGAGTTTCGCTCCTCTTTTTAACAAATCTAATATCTCATAATGGTCCTGCAATTTCAAAAAGCTTTCACTTATGAACATTTAAAGCATCAACTTGTTCTTAGGAAGATATATTAATTATTGGGATGCTAGCTCTGTTGCCATCCAGGTCTATGGCTAATGTCGTTGAAATGTTTTTTATTAATTAACTGATATTGTTCTTACATTTCTCAGAGCTGTATTAGCAATTCAGCCCTAAAACTAGGTGCAGCTAGTTAGGGCACTTTCCCTCTCTTAGGTAGCGGCTTTTGTGTAGACACCAAGGTTCTAAGAGTGCGCTAATATCTACATACTTCTTTTCTATCATGAAGAGGGGCGTGCCAAACAGTAAAATCTGACAAGAACCAGCAAAGTGGTGTATTATGGCTAGTAAATGTTATGGAAGAGTTTTTACCCCCAAAAAAAAAAAGAGTAAATTTGTGGAAGAATATGTTTGTGATTAGGAATAAGAAACTTGAAACTTAATGTTGCAAAACTGGTCAGTAAATCTAATTGAGAAACTTAAGACTTCATCTTTTCATCTCTCCCAAGAAGATGGGAGAGATGGCTTAATTTTATCCCATTTGCTCTAGGCTTGGTGAGTAGGTTTAGCTTGGGCCTGTACGCCAGTACGCGTGGATCTAGCAGGCTATTAGCTACACACTTGTGGTAGGAGGGTTTTGAACTAGTTTGGAGTACCATGGGTCATGCAGAGACAATAAAGGAGTAAATGAGGCACTTTATAGTCGGGCTTTTAGGGGAAGGAAGATAAGGACACAAGGCATGGGATGTAGCACTAGCACCACTAGCTCTTATATCGATAATGTGGAGGGAGAGGAATAGGAGAGCATTTGAAGGTGTTGAGAAAGATTTTGTACTTGTGAGAACTTGCCTCGTGTTGGTTCTTGCTTGTATAGATGATTGGGTGACTTTTGAGGAGAATCATATATTGGTATAGGTCTCCCTAGATTTGTTATACTATTTGTAGTATACCAAAAAAGGCAGGCCATCAGATGGATTAGTAAAGGTCACAAGATGGTCTAAATACCGCCGTCATCTAAAAGAAAAGAAAGTGCATATTCGCATCTAGATGAATTATTAAATGGCTTTTAAACTTGACTGTCATTATTTTTACTTTGCAAAATGTTTTATATTTTAGCCAAATACTTGATTGGTGCTCCCACTTTAATAACAAGCCGAAAGCTAATGGTTTTAGGTCAGTACTACTATTTAAAAAAAAACTGAACAATACCTTGAAAGCAGGATGTGGAATTCATATCATGCCAAGTTATTGAACATCTTCTTACTTTATCTTGTGTTCTGCCACTTCAAGATGTTCTTTACATAATTATTGAGAATTTCTTGATTTTTTTCTGAATATGCAAGTGTGTCGTTTAGTCTGAGGATGTCTCTGAGGATTTTTAATGTGTCATGATAATGCTACAGGGGCAAAATGGAAGCCATTTTGAACCAAGGGCTGTTCCACCCCCTCTGCCAAAGAAGTGTGACTGGGAGATTGATCCTGCTGAGCTGGACTTCTCAAACTCTGTAATCATTGGGAAGGTATGATTTGTTAGATTAGAAGTGACTGCTTATTGGAGGTTAAATTAAAATCTGTGTAAGCTACCATTTCCAATGTCTTTTCAAGTGAAATGGTAAACGTATAGTATACAAAGATACTCTTTTCTTTTTGTCTTTAGTTGAGAACTGTATGAGATTATTCTATTTCCTTTATCAACCTTGATATGCAGTTACTATATCCCAGGGCCTTCCCACAAGAAAGAAAGTGGACAGTATCTGGTGTGAAGTTGGCTGTCCATTTTTCTTCAACCCATTTATAATTTTTAATATTTATTTTGGATTCTGTTATGCTTGATTCTACTTCATATCCCTGGTTAAGGATTTCCAATGATGGTTCTATTTATGTATCTAATATGGAAGCTGATATTGATAGGGTTCTTTTGGTGAGATATTAAAAGCTTGCTGGCGTGGAACACCTGTAGCCGTTAAACGCATCCTGCCAAACCTTTCAGATGATCGACTGGTGATGTAAGTTCCCTATCTAAAAAAATGATCTGACTGGTGATGTAAGTGTCCTTTCGGGGCATAGGGCTTTTTTTTTTTTTTTTTTTTTTTTTTTTTTTGGGAGGGGGGTTGAGAAGGAGAACGGGAGCATATCATTAGTCTCCTATGTTATTATCTTTAAAGTTTTCCTTGTTATTGACCAAAACAATAATAATAGCAAGATGATGGTGCTTCTGCGAACCAGACTCATCCTGTAATGGTCAATCGATTATTGTGTTTTTGTAAAGAATAAAGTCTCTCTTTTTACTCTGCTGATTTTTTAAGAGGTCCTGGAATTAAGTGGATCAAGAATCTTCATATGTTATCTCCTAGGCTGTCAACATTTTCAACTCGTACAACAATTTCCTTCTAAGCTTGATACAGATTTAAATAATATTAGAAGTAGGCCGTTATTTTGATCCTACTGCAGTAATTAATTAATCTTTTATAATTTACGATGATAAGGATTTTGCGTGTTTTAATTCCTTTCATGCAGTCAGGATTTCAGGCATGAGGTAAATTTGCTGGTGAAGCTCCGTCATCCAAATGTAGTGCAATTTCTTGGAGCTGTTACTGAGAAAAAGCCCTTAATGTTAATAACTGAATACTTAAGGGGGGTATGTTAATACATTTTTCCCCATATTTTAAAGTGAATATTGAATTGTTTTCTTTATCTTATGAAGTACCTGTGCTAATTTGGTGCATATATTTGCTATAGGGCGATCTGCATCAGCACCTTAAGGAAAAAGGTGCTCTTAGTCCATCTACTGCAATCAATTTTGCTTTGGATATAGCAAGGTAATTGGAATAGATGGTAGCATTCCACACTTTCACTCTCCTTGAAAAAAAAGTCGAATTCTCTTGGTTGTCTTTTTTAATGAAAGTCGATTATTGGATGCTCTGGGTGATAATAGTGGCTCTGGGTGATAATAGTGAATTATATATCCAAAAAGAGGATACTGAAGAAATTTCGACTGACCTATCTTTCTTTATTGTGGCATTATGTCATCTCTATGCTAGCTTTACTTCCAACTGACTGTTTCTTGTCTGGGTTAACTTGGTGTGGAACGTCTCTTATCAGTTTCTGATCCATGAAACCGCGTATTTAGGACGTCTTCTCTGTTTGCCAATATGTTTTTGAGTTGCATCTCTGCCCAAGACTGGACTAAATGTAATTTAGTGTGTTGCAATCTACCTTCTGTCCACAATATGTCTTGTTTACAGTAGCTGGGCTGTTGAATTTGTTGTAGGGGAAGTTCAAAAAGTGCGTCCAGAAACTAGACCACATGAAGTGAACAAATTATTACACTCTCTGCAGCTCTTTCTGACCTGTGACATAGTTTTTTTCTGATTTCTTTTCATACCGTTTATATGAGAAATGATGTAGTTCCTTATGTAATGTTTTATGTTTCTGTGGCAGAGGCATGGCTTATCTTCACAACGAACCAAATGTTGTAATCCACAGAGATCTAAAGCCTAGGTCTGTTTTTTCTCTACATGGTTCTGTTATATGTTATATGTTGCAATTCACCTGTGGGTTTATTATTGTCTGGTGAGGATGATGCTACCTTTTCATTGTTATGATGTTGATTAGCTTTAGTGCTGAATGTTTCTATGTTTCTAGGAATGTTCTTCTAGTCAACACCAGCGCAGATCATTTGAAAGTTGGAGACTTTGGATTGAGCAAACTAATCAGAGTACAGAACTCCCATGATGTTTACAAAATGACTGGGGAGACGGGGAGCTGTAAGTGACAATCTCATTTTTCTTCATCAATTGCTTGACATTTTCGTTCAAATGTAATAATTTATTTGTGATATCTTTCTCTATAATAAAAAATTTAGACCGCTATATGGCCCCTGAAGTTTTCAAGCACCGGAAATATGACAAGAAGGTCGATGTTTTCTCCTTTGCGATGATCTTATATGAGGTAAATCTGACATCTGGGCTGTGCCTGTTAGGATTAGGTAGAAAATGATTGAAAACAAAGAGTTGTTAATGAATTTTCTACTAATGCAGATGCTAGAAGGTGATCCACCATTGTCTCACTACGAACCATATGAAGCAGCCAAGTATGTGGCGGAAGGACACAGACCTATGTTCAGGGCAAAGGGCTTTACCGCAGAGTTGAAAGAGTAAGTCAAAACTGGCTGTTGATGCTCCCATTGTTTTGAAGCATTTTACAAGGTTTTAGCTATGTATGACAAGCATAAATTAATGGATGGGGTGGGGTTTCAACATGGGCAAACGTGGCACAGTTAGAAGATGAACTATAGTATCACTGGAGCATGGTGCAGTAACGAGGTGTATGACAGCATTTAAAGGTAGCATGGTAAAGTTTCAGGTTTAGGAGTGGAATATCTGGGATTGCCAAAACTAAGTTTGCTTGCTGTCTCAGAGAGCTGTAGACATCATAACTGCAGAGATAACAGAAAGAACTGTGAAAGAGAGTAACTGCTGAAAAAGATCAGGCAGCATGTGAAAGTTCTTTGTCATTAAAAACTATCAGCAAAGGTTTTTTGCAATTAGATCATGGAAAAATTATCCTATGGTCTAAATAATTCCTTGCTTAAGGATATTTAATGATGGAACTATGGGCAGATATTCTGCAGAATGGGCTTTGTTAGATAATGTCTCAATCAATTTGGTCCACGTGTTTAAGGGTGGGTTTTGGATAAAAAGGAGAATCTGATGTGAGATAGTTTCTTCAACTTCTTTTAATACATTCTATATGATAATTATGTAGAAGCAATATGTTAGATCTCTTTTGAAGTGTAATCTGAGATATACTTTTTCTTCATATTACTACCTTAAGTTTCTTATATGCATTGCAAGGTAATTTTCTATTGGCTATTTGCCAAGGAAAAAGATGGTAGGGGTAGGTCTTTGTTTCTGCTTTACTTAATCCAACCGATTTCTTTTGTAGGTTGGTGGAGCAGTGCTGGGCACCAGATATGAACAAGAGACCTTCATTTTTGGAGATTCTTAAGAGACTTGAAAAGATTAAAGAAGTGTTACCCGCGGAGCATCATTGGCACCTTTTCACTTCATGATATCAAATGCAAGAACTGTCCAGAAATAAGATGAATTCTCCCCTCAAAATCCCATAAACTTTTGATATTGATATGCTCGTAGGATTGTGTATAGGATTAACTGTGGCTAAGGTCTGCAAGAACCATTGCTGTACCTATTCTTTATGCCTCATTCTTCATTCCAGTTATTGTCGTTGTAGATTTGATCAAAAAAATTCCCGAATATACCCAAGTGGACCTGTGTGTCAAGCGATCTGTAACAAAGTACATTAGTTTTCATTCTGTAAAATTTTCATCTATAATTTTTTCATAATTGAAGTGGCAGGTGTGTTCTGTTTTTATCCTTTGCTATTCTTTGTTAAATTCAAAATGTTTGTATAACTATGTATCAAAGTTGTAATTCTAATCAGATGACTTATCTGAGTTATATATCAGTTTACTACAAAAATGATGTTTGGAATTGAAAATACGAGATAAAGATTATGTAAAAAAAGTTGGTATATTTTTTTTAGAATTAGGAAATTATTATTAGTATGACAAGACGTTATTCCTTGTAAATAAAGGAAAGTTTGTAGAATCACAATGTAACTGGGTATAGTAAGTATTTTCGTTTTAGTTAAGGATTTCCTTTTCCTAATCAATTTAGGATTATACTTGTAAACCCTATAACTATATGACCTTAACATGTTTGAGGGAATACTCAGAAAGTAAACATCTCGTGCTTTTCCAATTTTCCTCATTCTTTACATTAGAAGTCTGCCTAAGAATTTATAAGATACTATTTCTCAAGAACAACAACATCAAATTAACATGTCAGATACTACTTTTCAAAACCAACAAATAAGCCTTGATCCAAGTATCGTTGAAATAAGCTTTGATCCAATCAGTGATGAGGAAGAAGAATACGAGGACATTCAGGATATCAGTGATGAAGAAGAAGAATACGAGGTCATTGATGAAGAGGACGAGGTTTTGGAGAACGAGTTTGCGGAGGACGGCGATGTATCTAAGTATTTAGAAACATTCACTTACTATGCTTCTTCTCAAATGGATATAGAGTTGGAACGAGACGCATGTTTCATCTGCTGCTTTGACTATCAAGATGAAGATACTGTCGCAATTCTTCCATGTGGACATGATTTTCATGAATGTTGTATCAAGGAGTGGCTACAGAAGAAGGAAGAGTGTCGCTTCTGTAAAGCGTCAGTCTTGCATTGATCACATAAAATTAGTTTTATTATATATAAAATATGTACTAGTTCTTAACAAATTCATTACCCAATCGTTTTGTTTTGCTAATTTGTTTAATCCAAGTGAAACTGCAGCATCTTTACAGTTTTTTTAATCTTATGGTACATACAGAATTATTTACGGAATAATCTTATTTGTTTGCCAAAGTAAAAGACAGACAAATTAAAAAAGAGAGTCTCATTTAACTCACGTAGGCCAAACATAACTTTGTTACCACAAACTGTATTTCAAACTTCAAATAGTTTTTCCAAACCCTCCTAAGTTTCTAGACATGCCTTTGGTGGTTTTGGATATGCATGGTAGATAACTTGTGTACTTCAAATTTACACATATTTTTCGGTATAGTCAGCCGTAAATTCTTTACTAAAAAATTCTTCTATAGGGACGTTAAGCTTAGAAGGCTCAACAAGTAAACAAATTTGATTCATTGTTCTTCAATTTTTTACAATTTATGATTGTATTACATGTTAGATCAAATTGTAAAAAATTACTATTTCCTTTTATTCATTGTTCTTCAAACTAGTTAAAGCACCTCTTATTCTTGTTAGGAAAGGTTAGGAATGCAAATAACTTTTCAAGTAATAAAATCTTCATTATCCTGATGATATAATAAAAGCAATAAATTTCCTTTCAAGCTTTCAAGAAACATTCCAAAATACACACTTCATTGTTTTTCTAAGTACTTACATCAATTTTTACAAGTTGAACACTTAGAGCACACTTGGATTAGCTGATTAAAAGCATATTATAAACATTAGGTGCTGAAAAACACTTTTAAGTAAAATTAATTTTATAAATAAGCAATTATATGTTTAAAATAAGTTTGAAAACTGATAATAGGCCATATGTTAGAAATACTAAAATGTCCGTAAAGTTATTTTCAGAAAAACATAAATTTAAAAGTATCTTACGTGAACAAAGATGAATGAGGAACATAGAATGAAGAGAGCCAGAAACTTTGTTTCATAACAAAATTCATGAATAACAAATTATTGTAGGGATAAAGTAAAATGATTGGTCCAACTAAATCTGCTAATAAGCTGAAAAATCATAAATTGAGAGTATTCAACTTATGGCTTATATCTGATTTTGGCTAATAAATACTTGGCGGATGATTACTTTTGATGGTTATCAAACGCGTCGATAAGCCAAAAAATACTTAGCCACACCCTCTTAAAACTTTTATTACCTTGAATACGTATTTTGTATTATTTACCATGGCATATTCTGCACGTAAAATAGAGACTAGCTATTAGAAAGCCGTAGGGAACAGCTGCAACTACATTGCTAGTTCAAATATTCTATCACAATTAACTCAAAAACATTGCTTACTCCTCTCTGATTGTAATCTAATAAAAAAATTCTACACGTACATGGAGCACTAAAAAGACTATTTGAACAAAATTAAATGAGCTTTTTCTTTTCGAAAAAGGACTTCAAATGCCACAACTGCAACCCTGCCACAGATAAACATATGAAGATTGATAGGCCAGTCAGCCAAGCCATTTTGGAGTTGGTAGATCTGTTCAGTTCTTGCATTTCAGCTTCCCTGCAACGTGCACGAAAATTATCAAGCCTATGTTCAAGAGGATTGTTAACAAAGAATAAACTTACCTTTCTCGGAGAAAGAACATCTCATCGTGGATGGCTTGAACGGTTTCATACATCTTCTTTAGTTCAAATTCCATTATCTGTTAAGATGACAGGTGAAAGAGCATTACATTTAGTCTCAACTCAGAAACTCCACAAGATAGAGTCATCAAATTCAGCCAACAAACAAGACGGCTCTTTCTTTGCCACAACATTAGGCATAAAGTTAATATAACTGAGTTTTTTAAATGCAACCAAAATCTGCCAATAATCTTTTTCTTCTATTATATGTTTTTTTTTTCATTTTCTTCTATTATATCAAAAAGAAAAAAGATAAACTGCCACATCTAGAAAGAAGGGTACAAAACTACGAATCACTGCCAATACCAAATGTGTGTTGAGCTATATCAAGAGCACCAGGAGCTTTAAACTATCAAACAGATATGAAGTCTGCGTCATAACAAATAATGTTACAGTAAACCCTAGGCACATTTCACAAGTGATGCACAGATCCGCAGGCCCATCCAACTTCTATCTGAAGAAGCGCTCATCTTTAAGCTTGCGGAAACATCAACAATTTCAGACACACCAATAACAGATCCTAAAAATAAAAGTACCATTCCCTCAATCTTTATCAATAATCTGATGATTAATGACACCAATTTTAGTAATTTGATTACAGCCATGGTCGATCTTGAAAGGCCTCAACTTGCCTCTTTATATGCGTAAATAATAATTCCCAGCCAAAACATTTTCTACCAGATTTTTTTTTTTTTTTTTTTTTGATAACCAAGAAATCTCTAAGGGACCGTGGTATTCTACTAGATTTCTTTCTACAAAAGTATTTCTGCAGGAGTGAAGATCCTTCGTAAATATCATTGGTTGGGTGATGGATGGACCATTTACAAAAGGACACCGAACAGCGTTTTGCTCCCACTTGCTATTAGGTACATAATACATGTTACTGCCAAGGATTATAATTATTCTGAAGACAACACATCCTCGTAAGATTGTAGAAATATTCCACATTTGTATGTTTGAAGATCTAAACATATTCACACATTTGTATGTTTGAAGATCTAAACATATACCACTACTTTCAAATGCCAGCCTATAGTCCTCCATCTGGCTTCAGTAAAACTAAAACCGTGACTAAGAGCCACGGAACACAGAAATACAAGCTTTCACAGTTAATAATGTTATAAGACTTCACTTGGACTTCGCGAAGACAAGTAATATAACTTTCAGGAAAGAAAAGAGTACTTGAATCTCAAGCATACAAAAAATATAATATCAATAATTTATACGCCAGGAATGGGGTAGAAATGAGCCATTGTGAACATATCAACCTTATAAGACGGCTCCATATGAATCCACTTTCTGTAGCGATACTTCAACTCAAACATTCATCCAAGTGAAGAACATCTTTGGACTTTCATCAAAAACATCTGGTTCTTTAGACTATTAAGATAATCTTTAAAAATAAGGACTTCTAATCTATGTTGCTCCGATCCTCTGAAAACGTTGCCGGGTACGTGTCGGATCCTCCATAAGTAGTTCATTTTTGGAGGATCTGACACTGGTGCGGCGGCAATTTGGAGGGTCCGAGCAACATAGCTTTTTATACAAATGTATAATAAAGTTTCCCATCAGCATTATGCTGTAAAATGACAAGCTAACATAAGGTGGATGGCACAAGATACCTTTCAATCAAGCCATTGTACATCCAATTAAAAATTACTAAGAGTCTAATAGCCTTGTATGCTTTTATTCATTTATTATTGAAAGAGTCGAAGTAACAAAACTTTTGCAAACAAAATCTGCCTCATCCGAGTCACAAACTTTTGTAGGGATAAAATACTTTTTCTAGCCCGTTCCCTTCTATTCTTTATCTGTATTAGCTTCTATTCAAGCGGAGGAGAATACGTAAATGGAACCAATAATTAAATGCCTTACAACATCACTAGCTCCAGCAGATTCTACAGAAAAACTAGTGGATACATATAGCAACATGAATCTTAGCATATGCGCAAACAAATGCACGAAACTTAAATACCTTTTCATTATCGCTTGTTTGGCATTCCCTTCGTAGCCATTTATTCAATAGAAGTTCATTACAATTGTACCTCTCATTAAAAGGAGTGTCATCTAGTTGGTACTCCAAAATTAGGGGCATTAAAGGAAGCTATGAAGGTTATGCATTACCCAACTGAATCTCAAGCCTCGGAGGAGATTGAATGAAGAACTCAAGGCTGAGATGGCAATGCTGCTCAATGAGGATACGGGCCAGAACGAGCGATGTATGTATTAGAGGCAAGATGGAGATTATCACCATGTGATCACAGATCAATGATCTGAAGACGACTAGTAAATTGATTTTCTTTACTTATCAAAATAGCAAATTGTAATTTGATAAGCACCCATAATAATCTTAAGAAAGGGAAATGGTTCCCAACTTCTGATACAAAACAACTACTCTCAGTACTAAACTAGTTGGAATCAGCTACATGATACCTGATCTATCAAATTATGCAAAGCCCTCAAGCAAAACAACATCCAAAAATTTTAATTTTCTTCTTCTGGTAAAGTTAAAGTTCAGAAAAAGTGACAACAGCCAAAAGTCGGCGTGAACTAATAGATGTGTCTATGAGATTTCTCGAGTGCAACTTTTTGTTAAACAATATATCAAGCCAACGGGATGCTTTGTGAGCTATATTTCTCCAGTCTAGGGTTAGTTCACATGAATCTTAAGGATGAGCCACGGATGCACAGTATATCAAAAATAGGTTATAAGGAATACAAAAGGTCAATGTATACAGACTGCCATATTCTCTAGACAAATGCATAGCCAACACAATGTATACGTGAAATTTAGATACATTAGCAGGCATATAGAAGAAGAATGCGGGCTTACTTCAACAGAGCCCTTCTTGGCAACATTTGTCCAATCCTTAGCAGCTACACCAGTCTTCCAATCAAAATCAAGGGTAAGAGTTACAGGGGGCTTGTGATCAGAAGCAAAGAAGCAAGTCATATAATCCCCAGCTTCCGCAGTCTCAAAAGCAAAATTCCCTTCAGCAACATTATCTGATTGGTGATAGGTATTTCCATACGTAGATGTCACCTAGATTACATAGATCAGCTATTAATTCATCGACACCAAAAGAAGCACATTAACTTGAAGCTAATATTCAATCAAAAAAGTTTTTACTAATGAACTAAAATCTCAAGCTCACCATATTTCAATGAAATGGGCCTGAATAAAGGGGTACATAAAGAAATCATAAGGTCCAATTCAAGCTACCTAGCTCGGGATTGAGGCCTAGTTGATTGATCGGTAAATTCAAAATTGAATCTTTACAACTCCAGCATAAATTCACAGTCCTAACTACTACATCCCACATGTACAGAACCATTCTCGGTTACCCAGAAATTAACCAAATACTCAAATTTTACTATAAAAAGATCAAATACATTAACCTTCACAACTCCAACATAAGATTCACAGTTCTAACTAAAACATCCAACATTAAAAGACCATCCTTGATTACCCATCAAATTGACCAAAAACTCAAACTTTTTACCGTAAAAAGATCAAAAAGATTCAAAACTGAAGCCTTACAACTCCAGCATAAAGTTCACATCCTAACCAAAACATCCAACATGTACAGACCATTCTTGACTATCCATAAAATTAACCAAAAAGTCAAAAATTTTACCATAAAAACATCAAATAAAGAAAAGACATTTGCTTAAATAACAAATAAATCAATGAAAAGTAAGGTCGAGGCATAGTTGATTGATTGGTATTCTTTAGCCGAGGGTCTATTGGAAACAACCTCTCCACCTTGGTGGGGTAAGGTTTGCGTACATTTCACTCTTCCCGGACCTCACTTGTGGGATGACACTGGGTATGTTGTTGTTGTTATAGTTGATTGATTGGTAAATTTGAAACTTAATCTTTACAAGTGCAACATAAAATTCAGTCCTAGCTACAACATCCAACATGTACAAACCATTCTTGATTATCCATAAAATTAATCAAAGACTCAAACTTTTTACAATAAATACCATCAAATGAAGAAACCCCATTTGCTTAAACATCAAATAAATCAACAAAAATCAAAATTGAGGCATAATTGATTGATTGATCAATTCAAAACTGAATCTTTACAACTGCAGCATAAAATTCAGAGTTCTAAACATGTACAAACCATTCTTGATTACTCATACAATTAACCAAAGTTTCAAACTTTATACCATAAAAACATCAAATAAAGAAAATCCATTTGCTTAAATATCAAATAAATCAATCAAAAGTAAACTTGAGGCATAGTTGATTGATTGGGCCTATCGGAACAACCTCTCAACCTTGGTGGGGGAACGTGTGGGTACATCTCACCTCCCCAAACCTCACTTGTGGGATAACACTGGTACGTTGTTATGGATTGATTGGTAAATTCAAAACTGAATCTTTACAACTGCAGCATAAAATTCACAGTCCTTAACATGTACAAACCATTCTTGATTACACATACAATTAACCAAAGACTCAAACTTTATACCATAAAAACATCAAATAAACAAATCCCATTTGCTTAAATAGCAAATAAATCAATAATGATTAACCATTCTTGATTACACATACAATTAACCAAAGACTCAAACTTTATACCACAAAAACCCATTTGCTTAAACATCAACAGCAACAATACAAACTCAATATGATCCCACAAGTGGGTCCGGGGAGATTGAGTTGTACGCAGACCTTACTCCTACCTCGAGTAAGATAAAGAGACTATTTTATTACCCTAAACATCAAATAAAAAAAACCCATTTCTCAAATACCAAATAAATCAAACAAAATTAAACAAGAATTGAAAATTACCCTGACAGTGACTTTATGAGTATCAGGTAAAGGATAGCCATCATTGGGGTTAACAATATGGTATTTACCAACAGTCATAGCATGGCTTTTAATATCTTCAGCTATGCATTTAGTTTGCCCAGATTGCAAATCAAATCTAAGGGATTTCACTTGTGTTGTAATAAAAACCAAGATTACTACAAGCAATAGGATGTTGCTTTTCTTAATCATCTTGTTAATTGTTTGATTTGTTTAAGAAAAAATAATTGATTTAAAGAAAATATGTTGGTCCAGAACAGAGATTCAGAATGAGAGAGACAACGGAATATTATATTTATATTAGTTATTAAAAGAAAAGAAAAAAGGGGTTTTTGTATTCGTGACGTTTCCAGCAGGGATTGCTGATCTACTCCATATTTTCTCCTTTATTTTTTTTTTCAGATAATTAGTTTTATTTTCTCAAAAAAAAAATCAAAATTTTGAAATATTTAATATGTTGATATATACTAGTAGTTAATAGTAGTAGTACTTTTTGTATAATTTTAAATATGTTGATCTCAATTAAGGCATTCCAACATCACGTGATGATTATACAAAATGACTAGTAAGGAAAAAATACGTAGTGCATGAACTCCACATACGATGACTAGACAAAAATAATCTATTAAAAAAGTATCATACAACATAAAAAAAGAATTGTGAGAAGCGGGACACTGTCTCCACAAGTGAGATTGCATCATTGTGGAAAGTTTGTAACAACTCAAAAGCTTTTGCCTTACTTTGGTGGAATTTCTTGGTCTTTCTCCTGAGGAAAGACCAACAGAGAAGATTTTGAATCATCAAAATATATAAGTTTGTCTTGAACATAGATTTTGAAGAGAACTCTCTATCCGGGATAAATTTTTGGAGTTTAATGTTAAATCAAAGTGTAGAATGCAACTTTCTTCCCTCCATATATAAGATACTACTACGAAATTCAGTTCAGTTATAATTACAAAACACCGGTTCACAAGTTATGCAAATGCTATACATATACTACGTATGTGACATTAGATAAATAATCATTGGATGTTTTTTGGTTCGTGTTGTTGACTAAATGATGTTTTGATGATAATAAATAAAATATACTTGTTATATTGAATTAATTAAGACTTTATTTGTGGAACTAGTTTTTTCTTGAATTATTGGTAAGTTGGTGAATATAATTTAATTGCTAATTTTGGTAAAATTATTGCATGGCTGACTTATGGATTAAGCTAAATATTCTTGATAAGATTGTTTAGCTATTTGATTATTGGCTGGATTTGGAGAATGAAGTAGAATTGGAGTAGAACTCTATGAAATCCCAAGATGATAAAGAGAACGGATTAGAATTAAAGATATATGGTTATCCCAAACATATTTGGACTTTATTTTACTTATCAGGTCTTTATCTATAAAAGAAGTCCATGTACATATCGAGAAGAGGCGTCCAAACACTTCAGCACAAAAGAGAAATTGAGCGTACAAGAGAGAAAAGTTCTGAAGCAGTTGGAACGGGCGTTGGAACGGTCTGGACAAGTATTTCATCAAGTCATTTAAAATAGTTTGAGTCCAATTCTTAGTTCATGTATTTAGGGACTAAAGTGTAATCTCGTTCAGCTTATAAGAAGCACTTTTTGAAGTTGTAATAATCTAGAGTTAAAATCCCATTGGCTAAACAGCTTAGAGTTAAGTTCTTTGTGTTCCAAACTAGGGTAGTTTGGAAGGGTATCAACAGTCTAGGATTGTTGTGTAAGGGTTTAGAGTTAGGTCCTTGGGATTACCTTTGTAATCCGATTTTGGCTCGTGAGTTTAGTGGATTGGTTGAAATTCCCATAAGAGTGTGGGTCTGGTTTTTTACACCTTTGAGCCAGGATATTTTCCACGTTAAAATCGCGTGTGCCTTATCTATTTTTGCTCTGTAATTGCTTTCTTAAACTGCAGTTGGAACACCCGTAGGAACTGTTTCAAGTAAGTTGTTCCAACAAGTCAAAAAACTTAATTTAAAGTTTAAAAAGAGGCAAAATCGTTATCGATCCAATTCACCCCTCTTGTGTCGAGTGTACTCTAAACTAATAGTCGTATTAAAAGGTGATATTTGCTTAGCTAAAAGTAAATCGAATAAAGTTTTGATTTCATTAATGCCCTTGGCAAATTCTTAGCTGCTTGAGAAGAAAACGGTGTGTGTCGTTGCTGTGTAGAACTAGCACATTTTCTTGGAGCTAAACATAATTGAAGAAGAGTGAATTTGCTCTAATGGTATACGTACCTCTACTGTCAAGCAATAGGTTAGAGGTACGAGTCACGAGATGGTGAATGAAAATACAGTTATCTTAATTATATGATCTTATCACCCAAGATTAGTAAGAATTAACACATGAGCTATGTAGAAATAACATAAGACATCTTTATAAGATACTTAATTGTATTCTTTCAAAATGAAGTGGATATAAGAAATAATTTGCTCGTCATAGAAAACGTGCCATCACATCTTTGTAAAAGTGCTCCGTTTCAGATCAATTCTTTGCTGCAATTGCTTTGATCCACCCCTCTAGTGGATTTCTTATAGTAAAGAAAAGGACATGCTATATCCTAAACGTGCATGGACAATTGATTTTCAGGAACATGTAAAAGATAGAAAACTAACAAGTACTTACAACTTTATGAATCAATGTAAATAACATAACTTGCAATGATCAATGTAAAAATCCTAATACTCCAAAAAAATGGACTTACTAATTAGACAGCTACATAGTATTGCAATTGTTTCTATCATAACCATTTCTGGAATCATAGTCGTAAAACATAGGCGGCACAGGCATCCCCAAAGGCGGCATCGGTGGCGGAGGTAGGCCATGGAATCCACCATGGGGTGGTAAGGCAAACTGAGGGTGATGAAATCCCATTACATTACGAAAAGGTCCTTGATTTGGGAACCCATTATTGATTCGTGGTTTTGGAGGTTGTGGTGGAAGAAACAAGTTGCTAGAACAACGACCAGATTGTAACCATGTTAAGTTTGCTGATTTCCCTGCTTTAGCTAGCATTTTCATTAGTAATGCTACATCCACCATCCCTGATACTTGCACCTTTCCATCTTGTGACATTTTCACTTCACGTACTCCTGAAACAATAATAAGAAAGTTCGTATAAGGGCGAGTTTTGTGGGTTCAACTGAATTATTATAACAATGAATTTAAAACTACGTACCTACGGTGCTTCTCAATACTTTTCTAATTCCCTTTTGCCAACCAGCTTTACGAAAGTTAATTTTAATTTCACAAACCTGCAAAGACAAAAGAGGCGGATTCAGGATTGAACTATGGGTTCGAGTTCAGAATACTACTACAGTTCATTTTTAACATACATATATTCCGAACCAACGATATAAAAAAGGAAAGGGAAAGAAGAACATCAACCATGAATCTAAGGTTGGCTTCATTGGGACGAGGAGGTGGAGATGGAGCAAAGCATTCACTTAAAAACTCGACGAGACCTTTCAATAGCTTCATATCCTGTTCTGATGATAGTTATGCAAAATTGCTTATGTGACTGTTAATAGAGATTATATATAGGCCTTAGTATCAAACTCTTACAAATATTTTTTACAAAGTATAATGAATGGATCTTTTTACAAAAGAAGATTTAGTGTATCTTTTTTAATAATAGTTGATTTTGTAAGTATGATAAAGAAGTTAAGTAAAGAAATATTACCCGATTTTATTTATAGTGCAATCTTTGCCTAAAACCAAGATTTCATGCAGTAAAGTAATGGAAGTATTGGCATTATATGAAGGAAATCTTTTTTCCATGTTGGTAGTATTAAGTGAAGGAAGATTGTTATGGCAATACTTAATTACTCCCTCCGTATCATTTTAGTTGTCGCTTTAGCAAGTTTCATTTGTCCCAAATTAGTTGTCGTTTTAGCATTTCAAGGCATTTTTTACCAATTCTTTCCAACTATGCCCATATTTAATAAAAGAATATTTCCTAGAAAAGTCAATCCAGCTTCATTTATTAGGAGTAAAATAGTACTCCCTCCGTTTCAAAAAGGATTAACCTATTACTATTTGAATGGTCAAACAAGATTATGTTTGACCACATGTTTTATAAATATTTTTTAACTATTTTTAATTGTTAACTATTGTGACTTATAGTATTTTTCATGTAATTTCTAAATATGTAAATTTTATTTAAAAAAATTTAAAAATTCGATGTGCAAATTCTCGTTGAAAATTGGTCAATTTGACCCTCGTACTCCGTAAAGGTTCATCCTTTTTGAAACGGAGGGAGTAAAAGACATACCATATTTATTGATTTCTTAATGGGCGTGCATAAGCCTAAAGCGACAACTAAAATGGGACGGATGGATTACATAGTAGATTGTTTCATTATAATTAGATGGAAACGATCCCTTAACATGTAACACAAAATTTTCTCAAGATATTTCCATTAATGCATATCACATCCCCAAGGATCTATCTCCATAAATAAACAAGTTCTTTGCATTTTGCAGCCTTGATGTGTTCACCACGTTTTGATTTGCTCTCTCTCCTCCTAATTTTTACAATATACCCCTTAATCTGTTCACTTTTAATTTGCAAAACTATATTAGACCTCATTTTAAGGGATAAAATAGGAATAACTTACATAGGCCATTCCAGCAAAACGAAGACAAAACCAATAGAGAAGAAAAGCTTAGAACTAGAAAAGCAAATAAGGTAACATTATCGAGTATATTAAACTTTCAACAACCATGGGTTCAGTTTTGTTTCAGGAGGTCGAAAAAGTTGTATAACAACTTGTTCTTCTAAAGTATATCAAGAAAAGGTAAAAAAATTGCAAAATTTGATGTGGTACTAGCTAGTACGGTGTAATAGATTGATTTTGATCTTGTTCATGGATTGAGAAGTTTCAATTAACCACAAGATCAGTCTTGTTACCTTTAATCAATGTCAGCTTTGTAAAGTACGTTTTACTTTGGAGAGATAATAGCTAATAACTCAACAGATACAAGTCTGGAAAGAAGATCATGTAATTGATTCATATTGTCCTATTAAATGAAAAAGTTAATATGAGTAATATTTATACGGTAAGTAAAAGAAAAAACTAATACAACTTCAAAAAAATTCTGGTTTAGATACATACTGAGCACCATGTAATGTAGAGGCGGATTAGGATTTAAACTTTATGGGTTAAAAATTCTAAGATTTTTTAAGTTATTGGGTTCTAAATTAATAATGTGTATATATTAACTGAATTTCTTAAGAAAAATATCGAATTTGTACCAAAACTATTGGGTTCGATCCAACCACCAAACCCCTTTACATATGATGCTTTGACTATCTAACGATTACTAGAACATGTCAAAATAGATATATACCATCATCTATCACTTCAGACTTTGGCTCACTACTAGAAATCACACGTTTGCTGAGGGAGGTCGGCGAGGGAGTTCCCTCTCCAAACGCGCGGTGGAGAGGGAATTCCCTAGCAACACGCACCTTGAAATTCGGCTCGTCGTTGAGCATTTTTAGCGAGAGAAAGACTTAGCCAGCAGTTGTGTAGGCCCTATTCACCTGATGAAATTATAAATGTTGACAACTACAACAACATACACGATATTATCTAGAAGTGAGGTTGGGGGAGAATGAGATGTACACAAGTCTTACCCCACAAAAGGTGAAGAGACCAACGTATATCTCACTTTATGTTAATTCTTTCTCATTTTATGTTATGACTATTCTAAAATGTTATATACCATCTGATCATCTCTTTTGCCTCATTCTTTTATTCTTACACTTTACTCTTTCTTTAACAAGTCACCCATTTATTTAAACTCCAGCTCTATCTTTTCCTATTCTAAAGTTGTTATTTATTTCGTCCTCACTGATCTCGATCTTTTCTGCATCCTCTTTTTTGTTTGAATTGCTAGTGACTTCATGACAAGATGAAACTTAACGTGTTAGCTTCTCTTATACATTTATTAGAGTAACTTCTCAATTATTCTTTATTTTAAGTCTTCCCAAGTATAGATTTGTAACTCAAGTCTATATACCATCGTGTGCCTAACTAGTACTTGTAACTCAAAAGTACCAAGTTTATTAGAGAGCAAGCATTGCAACTCACAAAATGAAATTTCCTGAATTTGGATATTAAATAAGAAGTGTTAGAAATTACTTTCTCATAAAATATAAACAATCTGAACGTAAGATTTTCAATAGATAAAGTTTTTTCTGAAAAAAAAAGATAGACAATTTTTAAAAAATATTTTACTACACAGTTTAATTTTCCTTGATACTTTTTGCCTATTTTTATCTCATTTAGTTCTCCGTAAAAGACACTATCAACTAAGGTAGAAGGAATAACTTCAAACTCAATAGCAGTATGTATGAATATATCTCATTTTGCAAGAAAAAATTTGTCCTTAATTATGGTAAAATGAGCAACTTGAGACTCAGAACCTTTCAGTGTAGAACTAAATAAATGAACGATATAAATATATGTAGACTAATATACCAAAAGAAACGATATAATGTAAGAAAAGGTTTAGAAAACAGAACCTTGTGATTTACTTATTTTTATTTTCCTCACCTCCTTCTCCCTTGATCAATAGAATCAACATCTTTGAGCACAATTCGACATAATTTAATTTATTGAATATACGATATACTGGGTAATTCAAGAAGCACAGAAAAATTTAGAGGATGACTATGTGAGTAATGAATAGCATCATTTTCCAAAGGAAATATAGATAGAAAATAAGCTAATAAAATAATCAAACTACAAGAGTTACGCGACTCAAATGACACACATGCCATCCCACAATATGCTAGTGACCATGAGGATTAGACATGTTGTTGCAAAAATAATCAGCAACACTTTTCAAACTTTATGCATAATTAATGTTGGGGTTTTTTAATAGTTGTGAATGGAAGAAAACACGATAAGTACCTCTTTATTGAAAAGGTTTCACACATTTTCTTTACACCCATCCTTGGTCTATAAATAGTGAGGCACTTCCTCATTTTTATATACACAACTAAATATTTATCCTCTTTTTTAGAGTCGTGTGATTTGCTACCGAATTTGAGTTCGCTGGTTACTGTGATTTGAATTACCGCTATCATAGTAAGATTAATTCTGTTCTATTCTGGGAGAAATTAATCCACAACATTGGATAACTGTGAGGGGATTAGATTTTTTAAGAACAGACACTGTATACTGTTGGCTCTAAACTTTTCTACTTCATCTCTTTCTGGTTTCTGATCATTATCGAAAGTGCAGACATATAATAACAATTAATTCCCAAGTTTGGTTGGGTTTCAGAAGGTAAGAGGTTTTCGAACAAACATAAATTGGAAAACCTCAACAATTTGGTTGTAAACCTTGTTGAGTTTTCTAGTATGAGTTCAAAACTTCAAATAATGATCTGATCTAATATAAGTCAATAATTGGTAAAGGAGGGTCGGTGATCGAGCATCACAGGAGGCTTAGCATCGATATCAAGCATCCTTCTACATTTCTTCTTTTTTTTTTTTTTTAAATTGAGGAACCCAAACCAAACATAGCTTGAGAACACACCATTGACAATACATAAACACCATATAGTGAGAATGTTTCATTCTTGTCTTTGTGTTATAAACTGTCCCATTAACATTGGTGGGCAACCCCATCATCATGAGCAGAATGAATTAGTGAATGAACGCGCGTTTCTTCATTAGAAAAGTAACTGCTATAACAGAATTCTATACTAGATATCCTAAGCAACCAAGTTGAAAGAATCAAGCTATTGTGACAACAAGTGCGTGGAAGAAGAAAACGGACCACGTCAAGGATTCGGACAAAAATATAAGAAGATATAGTGGAGACAGATCAACACAAACATAGGACTGGTCCATGAGAAAGAAGCAAATCAACAATTAGTAAGAAGGTGGAGACACTTAATATGCTGTGACAAAGCAACATGTCAATGTCCTTTATTGTCTACCACATTGAGTCATAATGTTTGTAGATGCAGGGACAAACATTTAGTTGAGTTTTCTCATTTACATTTTGAGTAGTACCCTCTTATATACATTCATTGATTTGGTTAGGCAGAATACATAAATAACCCCTTGAAATTGGCGCAAATTTCCACTTAAATACTCATACTTTTGAAGTGATCAGATAGACACTTCTACTTGACAGAGGTGTGTCTCGTAAATACTCGTGTACAAATCTTGTGCGTGTATTACAATTGCGGATGACGTGGCAACCGATCAAATCAGGTTGTGACATGTGTAATTTTGGTTAAAAAATATTTAGTATAACTTTTCCTTTAAAAAAATAAAATAAATGTAAAATTTAAAGGAAAAATACTAAACCCCCACCCCCCACTACTAGAAATTATCAGTTTTGCGTCACAGTTTGGAGACGGAATTCCCTCTCCAAAAGAATTCCCTCTCTAAAAGGAGTTTGGAGACGGAATTCCGTCTCTGCGCGTCCTTCGCCAAAAGGCGCATCGTTGGCCAACTTGGAGACGGAATTCCATCTCCAAATGAAAAAGTGACTGGTGCACTGACACATGCTTGGAGACGGAATTCCCTCTCAAGCATTAAATTAATTAAATTAATTTAATGCTTGGAGAGGGAATTCCATCTCCAACATGAAATGTATATATTATTTTTATAGTTTAGAGACAGAATTCCCTCTCTTGTAAAATAATTAATTTTTTTTTTGGTTGGTTAGAGACGGAATTCCGTCTCTAACTATATTAATCCTGCTAAATAAAAACATTAGAAATTCGCTATAAAGCAACCAATTCAGAATAAATCGAGATGAATTGGTAAAGATTGACTCAGAATAAACTGGAAAATTCTCAAAATAACCAATTCGGGCTGATAGAGAGGGAAATAATACTAAAAAGGCTACTTATTCACCTCCTTGACCTATGAAACATGCTTCCTTCTCGCATTTATCTTCTTGGATGGACATGAGAGCACCAGGAGTAAATCGACGGCTCAGTTGGGGTTTAGGATGATCATGGGAACCTTTATAAACGATCTCTGTTATTTGTCCTTCAGGCGACCGCTCAAATATCTTTTTCACTTCACAGTTTGGGTAGGTATATTTGTAATAGCTCCTCGGAAATTCACTTCCTTTAACAAGCTTCTGGCCATACTTTCGCCAGTTATACCCATCATCTGTTGATCTCTCAGCTGTTACTGATGATACATCTTTATGATCAACATGTGATTCTTGCATGCTTGAATTAGATTGACCTCTCAGATTCATGGCATCAACATTAATAGGTATAGATAGACTCTCTTCTTCTGATGAAGCATCAATATTAATAGGTACAACTATACTCTGTTCTTTTGATGTCGCCGTCTCGTGGCCGGATGGAATGGGGGAGCCGAGATGAATTTTCGCCGGGGAGGGAGAATTTTCACTGGGAGGGTTTTGAAATTTGGGGAGATATTGAATCTGAAAATATTTTGGGAGCCGCTGGTGAATCTGTATATCTTTAGAGTTGGAGACGGAAACCAAAAAGCTGAAAAGGTGTCAGTTGATTGGAGAGGGAATTCCGTCTCCAATCACTGACACCTTTTCTGCTTTTTGGTTGGAGACGGAATTCCGTCTCCACTCTAAAAAATTTAATTAATTTTATACTCAATACACTTATTGGAGACGGAATTCCCTCTCCAAGATTCCGTCTCCAACCTTTCTGTAGCTTTTTACTTTTTTTTTCTAGTAGTGCCCCTCCCCACAGCCTTTTATCTTCTTCTTCGTATTCCCTAACCTTTCCCATCTCCTCTTCTTCTTCTTCTTCTTCTTCTTCTTCTTCTTCTTCTAATAAAACCATCTACACCTTGACTCCTACAAAATCAAAGTAGTAGATTTAATCCCAAGCTCCAACAATGGCGACTCATCTTCGAATTTCGTCGAGACGCCGCTGATGGTGGTGGAACGGAAATGAAGTTGGGGCAGCAGCAGACCCTTCATTGCCTGAGATCCGCCTGGCTACGTGGGTATTAAATACTGCCTACTTGTCTTATGTCAAAAAACGAATTGATTTCACTCTTGGTTTTTCAATGAGGTTTGTGTTTGGAAGGTATCAGATCGGGAACAAAATAAGTTCTCAAACAAAAATATTGCTTGTCTTATTGTTCAGCCCAACGATTGCAAAAGTCAAGAATTCATAGGAGATGAAGACAATGTTGTTGTTGAAGAAGACGAAGACAAAGAAGAAGATGACCCGGTTGTTAATAAATCGGAACCGGTTGGTCAAATTCGAACACTAGTTCTTCCACGCTTTGTTCTGGACTTTGTTTAAATCGGAGTTGTCAAACATAACTTCTCTTGAACCGGATTTTCTCCATTCTCAACCGGCTTAATCGGTAACTTTCCGGTCAATGAATACCCAGAAAATGAATCTTCAACAAAATAAGACAACCATTCAAGACTTTTCAAATCATCTCCTAGTAACAAAAAAAAAAAAAAAGTTCAACTAATCAAATTGTTTTAGGGATTAAGGGTTTGAGATAAATTAAGATTTGAATGGGAGGAATTTGCTGTTGGGAAGAAGATTGAATATTGTGGAAAAGAGGTGTTAAAATAAAGCGGGGCCCACATAAATTATTTTAACTTAAAACTAAAATATGGAATAGAAAGACCAACTCCACACACGCTCAAATTTAAATGGAATACACTTGATTTGCCATGTCAGCTCGAAGTGTTTAAAAAATACACATGTGTCACATACAAGTGTCCATCTGATCACTTCCAAAGTATGAGTATTTAAGTGGAAATCCGGGCCAACTTCGAGGGGATATCTATGTTATATAAACATTATTGCTACTTGAGTATCATATACAGTGATCTAGCTCAACAGTATACCCTTCTTTATCATCCATCCTTTGGAGATCCGCTGGATATTATTGCACAAAGGTACTTGCTGAAGTTGTGTGTAATCTTGCCATCGTCACTACTCTTAAAATATAAATTTTCCTCTCATAATTTTTACAAAACATTTATAAAAGAACTTTAGAATTTTTCCCAAACGCCACTATAGTAATCTTTTAGATGCGAAATTTAAAATTAGTAATCCATATAAGTTTGTCTAGTCTAACAAGCACAAGCAAATTAAAGTTTCTTCCTCTTCCTTTTGTGACTACATGGGAAGAGTAATCATTCTTGTATTTACTTTTCTTATGAATTGGTAAAAGAAAAAATAATGCAACCTTCACTTCAAAGAAACGCTACTTCCCCACACACACTCCTCTAATTTTGTATCTCAGTAGCTTGTTAATGTTTATGTTATTTTATCATGATTAAATAGTACATTAAAGCAAAAGTGTGTATTACTCCTATAATTTAGTCATAAGTGTATATAAAATATATAGAGTATCATATATTTATTTAGTTGGTAGGCATGTAAGTATTTTACAAACTTACCCTACATCATATAACACCCAAATTGAACATAAAAAATTATTAAGATCAAATAACAATGAAAAGAATAGAATAGATCAATCATTTCCTTTTAAATTCACTCCATCAATACCAAAGAAATCTTGATAATAAAATTTAATGATTGAGGTAAGTGAAGTTCCCATTCTACTATGTTCTGGTGAATTAAAACACCAATAATGAAGTAAATTGATTACATGGTTAACATAATCAATTCCAAAAGGAAATTATCCATCAGATTACAGTTTTTTATTAACCTTTTTCCATGATTTATACTGTAGGATTACAAGATTGTTAACCTCTCACCTGTCATTCTAAAATCTTAAATTTCATGCACCAAACCACGCACTATCTGCGGTGATATGGGTCATAGAGAATCTTTCTTTCTCTATTTCATTTAAGAGGAAAGAGAAATCAGAATTGAAACTTGATTATTTAAATGCTTTTATTTTTATATACATAAACTTTTGCATATTTTACTTATAATATGTAATAATTGTAGTTTAATTTAAAGCATATCAATTACTACCGTTTTTAGTAGGTTATTAGTAGTATTAGTTATTCTAAAATTTGCTTGGACTTATCTTATAGTAAATGACATAACATAATGTGCAAATATTCTAAAATTTGCTTGGACTTATCTTATAGTAAATGACATAACATAATGTGCAAATATTCTTACACTTGTAAATGACATACCGTGTTTGTATGGTTGTTACATATCGTTTCATAATGTATCGTACATATTGTAATGTATTATTTTTGTACATACAATATTTGGATATATTGTCTTGTTACTCATGTTTCATAATACCACGCAAAGAATGAACTTTATATATGATGAAGAAAAATAGGGTGAGGGTGGATTTACTATAGAAAAGTTAGAGTAAAGAAAAAAATTAAATTATTATTAAG
The DNA here is from genome assembly GCA_029990175.1 of Petunia secreta. Lineage (NCBI taxonomy): Eukaryota > Viridiplantae > Streptophyta > Magnoliopsida > Solanales > Solanaceae > Petunia > Petunia secreta. The sequence continues at coordinate 56,476,309 of JARKIP010000024.1, read as the reverse complement.
AAGAGAGAAAAGATATAAAGTAACACAAGATCAGTACATAAAATAACATTTTTCATAGCTACTTTACAATATTTAACAATACAATAATATGAAAATTTAAAATAAAAATAAAAATAAATATTGTATTAAAAGTAACAATACGATACAACATAAGGACTACAACCCATCCAAACAAGCAGTTATTCACAATGCAAGTAGAATTATCCCACTTTGACTTTGATTTACATATTGTCAGTACTAATTTGTTTAGGATCAATGAAGCTTTAATTTAATGATTACCATGTTAATGAGGAGTGTATTTCTAGGTGTGAATATGTAAACTTACTATAAGTTACTAATATTATTTTATTACTATGTTTTGAGATGGTCAATTTACACTAATTGTTTAATACACCTAACAAAAAGTATAGTATACATTATTTGGTACAAAATTCAAAGTTTTTCTTTAAATTCTGAGATCTCTTCCATCTCTGCCATTTTTCTTATTAGATCCTGCAATCAATCAAAAAAAATTAGTATCTTTTTTACATAGCAGAAAGTTGTCAACTTGTAAGATCACAAAACATATTCATTTAAAACCATATTGACTCTTGTCCCTATTATATTTTTTTAATAACCGTGGTGTCCGAACCAGTCTACTTACGTTTTTCACATAAAAAAAAAAAAATTAATATTTCTACATTCTTTATCACCGCTTCTCATTTTTATACTTCTTCATAGATTTCCCATTTTCCACATTTCTTGTATTTCCCCCGAAGTTTTAATTTTTCTTCATATTGGGTTCTTGAAAAGTTCAATTTTCTCCATATTGGTTCTTGAAAAATTCAGTTTTTACAACTTGGGTTAGGCCAATTTCCCATTTCTTGATATTGGGTTCTTGAAAAAGTTTATTTTTTTCATTTGGGGTCTTGAATTTTTTACTTAAGTAGGCCATTTTCCCACATTTCTTGATTTTTTGCTCCAAAGTGTAGATCTTTTTTCATATTGGGTTCTTGAAAAGTTCAATTAATGTGTTGTAGCAAATGATAGTTTCCTCAATGTGGTTTTAGTTTTGATGCAATTAGGTAAAAAGGACAGCACAGTGCACAAAGCATCTCGCGTTCACGTTGTGTTTAGGGAAGGCGTTATGGAAAAATTTGAGGGGTGTGATGATTTGGGATTGGAATATAGGCTATTATGAGGATTAAGGAGGAAAATGGAGGTTAGATCTGATAATGAGTTACATGTTAGAAGTGAGAAAGTACCATTACAACAAGGAGGGCAAGTGATACAAAGGACAAGGTTAAAAGTTTGGTTTATAAGAGTTTGTTCTAGCATTTTAATATGGACATGTTTGGTTCAGCTTATAGCTGTTTGTGAACTTTATCATCCAAGGTTGTTTTCTGGATTCACTGGATATACTACTAAGCTTTCTGTTCATGTCGAAGATTCTTTGCCTTCTCCTTTGCCTCTTGTTCCAGCTAGTGAGTCTCTCTGAGCTTGAATTCGTATTAAGTAGTATGTTTTTTCATCAGTCCTTTATTAGTTAAATATTGTCATTGAAGTATGTGATCTATATGCTGTATATGGAGTTACTTGTAATTCCTTTGGTTGTAACTGCATACTAATGAAAGCAAATGATTCATTATGGGCGATACCGACTAGTAGGGATTAAGGTGTCATTCTTTCCACAAGTCCATAGTTATTTAAGTGATGCTATTGAAGTATGTGATCTGTCTGTTGTATATTATGTTGGTAATTCCTTAGCTAGTAGCTGAACACTGATGAAAACAATGGATTTGTATGAATCTGACTAGTAGGGATGAAGATTTGATTGTTGTTGTTACACTTCTATTAGGTCTGGTGTTTTCCATGTGTCAGAGCCTTGGTTGACAGTAGGTACTTGTGGAATTAGTCGAGGTGCGCGTAAGATAGCCTGGACATCACCCATTATAAAAAAAGGGTCTGTATTTTTCCAAAAGTTGTTTTAGACTATTTAGAGACTTATATAACATGAGATTTAAAGAACTTTAAGTTTTACAGCATTCCTAATTTGCCGAAAAGTTCAAGAGTTTAGTATTTGAATGAAATGGACAACAACTAAAGCGGAATGGAGAAAGAGGATTTATATAGTTGACACCAACTAGTTTTAGATTGAGGCGAGTTGACTGATTGTTTGGTTGGCGTAGATTTAACAAAGGAGAAGAACCTGGTGCAATTTTCCTAGTCTTTGAGATCTAGGAATTTGAAATACAACTCTAACAGATCCGTTATCTCGAGAGAGCTCCTAATGAGGTGGTCCATAGTCAAGTTTTCCTTCCTAATTTAGTTTGTCACTTTGCTGTCTAAATGCCAGCTTAAGTATTAGGTGCAGGGTTACATATGCTTTCAATGTCTTCTTTTTGTCCCCAATAGGTATTCGTTCAATGGTATATTTTGCTATGTAATTTATCTATACTGGACGGAAGCAATCATTGTTCCCCATTCCAGGTCCCTTAATTTCGTGACTTGCTGCTGTAACCATGTCTGGAAAGTGGAACTATAATACTGAATATACTCTGAAAAGCAGAAGTAACTATGCTAAGTGAGCCGAGCAACAATCAGTTGGATTATTGGAGCAATGCCCTAGGGATAAAAAAACATTGTGTTCCCTTGAAAGGTGGGGGGGGGGGGGGGTTAGACTTCCTCTCTAATCCTCTGCTGTAGCATTCATTATCACAGCTTTCTTTGTTAGGTTAAGATAGAGAATTTCCCTTTTGAAAGAGGGTGAAAAGCCTCGTATACTTCCCACCTTTCCTACAGTTAATCATCTAGCATGAATCATAGAATTAAACGTGAATTATTTGAAGTTTTTGAGCCAATTAGTGCTGCTGAACAAAATTTCTCAAAAGGTAAGGAACATATAATAGAAAGAAAAAAAAAATGTTTTAATCTTAAGGAGATAGCAAACACACTTTAGGGATGCAAGCGCAGTTAAGCTGCTGTATCTGCATACCGAGTCGTTAAAGATGACTTTTTTTATGAATGCCGGCATGTTGTATCTCAATTTATACACCTACAAGTGGAATTGTACACAAGCATTTTGGTTTAGGTTGATTTTGTAAAAGATGTTTACAGACTCTTAGGCTTCATGAATCCCTGACAGTTTAACATAGGAATTGGTCTTTATATTCTACAGGTCTAAGCACTATCTTATTGGTTTTGTTATTAATAGATTTATGTAATTATCTAAAAACTTTTGTATCTGCCATTGTACTAACTGGACATTTAGTGATCAAAAGTACCATTACTCAGTCTCATAAGTTGATTTATTAATAGGTATGGCATCTTTCGTCGAGTTCCAAATTCTGCTTCTTCTAACATTCTAACAACTTCTACGCATGATATTATGCAGGAAATTATACAAATAATGGGTTTCTTCTAGTGTCCTGCAATGGTGGCTTGAATCAAATGCGTGCAGCGGTTAGTATTTGTTCTTCTGCTTTTCCTTTATGCATTAATGTTCATTCATATATGCTGAGGAAGTGCGAATCTCTGAAAGCTGCATTCAAATTAAAGTGGCCTCATAGAATTTCAAATCTCCAACTAATTCAGCTCTTTTGAGTGTAGATTTGTGACATGGTGACTGTTGCACGGCTTTTAAATCTAACATTGGTTGTCCCAGAGCTCGATAAAACATCGTTCTGGGCAGATCCTAGGTAATTTTGGTGTTATGCAGACATAGTTCTTTGACCTATTGCCTTGTTTTATAACACCTACTAGTATTTCTTGGCAGCAATTTTGATGATATTTTTGATGTGAGACACTTCATTGCTTCATTAAGAGATGAAGTCCGGATAATAAAGAGATTGCCAAAGAGGTTCAGCAGGAGATATGGATATCAGCCACTAGTAATGCCTCCTGTCAGCTGGTCAAATGAAAAGTACTACTTGCAACAGGTTTGTCTACCTGTTACTGCATTACATCTTTATCATAATATCATTGGCTATCTGATCCATGCTGACCTAAACAGTTGATTGTTCTTCACCTAGAATCCCAGCGCTTGAATGTTAAAACTTTGACATGATACATCTCAACTTGCACAGTGCTGCTGTCACTGCTATATGTACTTCTGTCACTGCTTTTGATATTGTAATCAGTCTGTCTATGATGATTCTAATACCTTGAGAATTGTAAAGATTTTCTTCTCAATTTCACTGAGCATGGCACGGCTGGTCGCCTTTTAAATTAAGTTGATAGACCTAATCTTCGTTGCGATCAGTAGTGAGTGGACAAAAGGGTAAAAACTTGGTAAATAAAGGTCTATTCCAAGATCATCAGCATTTGTTTAGCCAGTTCTAATGCATTCAGTCTACTTGATGCAGATTCTGCCTCTCTTCAGCAAGCATCAAGTTATACATTTCAACAGGACAGACACAAGACTAGCAAACAATGGGATTCCTCTTGAGCTTCAAAAACTCAGATGTCGGGTGAATTTTCAGGCACTGAAATTTACCCCCGAGATTGAGGCTTTGGGAGAAAAATTGGTACACATGCTTCAGGGGAGAGGACCGTTTGTAGCATTGCATCTTAGATATGAGATGGATATGTTAGCTTTCTCTGGTTGCACCCATGGCTGCACTGTGGAGGAAGCTGACGAGCTCAAACGTTTAAGGTGATTATCTAAGAGCGGTTATTTTACTTTTATTCTTATTTAATTTTTTTCCTGTTTCTAAAAGAATCACTGGGAAGGAAGTTGTCGTGGAAAGCCCTACAATCTCTTGGAATCAAAATAGAAGCAAAAGATCTGCTAAGGCATACCCAACTACTAGTTTGGTTTAAGTGTTGTTGGGTTGGTATGCATGCATTAAATCTGGTGCTTTCGGGGGGGGGGGGGGGGGGGGGTCTTCCCATCATGCTCTAAGTGGGAAAACGCATTATACATTTTCCCCATGCGCACACTCACATTAGTGGTAAGCCGCCAGAGCAAAATTCTTATTTTATACCTGTCTAGTTTCATGGTTTGATCCCAACTTTCTGCCGTACTTGCTTTTGGTTTGTTGATGGTGACAATGTTGCAGCATTAATGTGATGCAAGTAATTTGTGACTATATGAGCCCTGACAACTAAATTGCAGCATGATGGTAGCAGTAGTACTAACAGATTTGATGATTGACGCAAACAGAAACACGCAAACTTGTTTGTCTATGTAATAAAGTCTTTTGTGGTTCCCTTTGTCTCCTCAGATATGCATTCCCATGGTGGAAGGAGAAAGAGATTGTATCTGAGGAGAGGAGATCTCAAGGCTTGTGTCCTCTCACCCCAGAAGAGGCGGCTTTGATTCTGCAAGCCTTGGGTTTCGAAAAGGACATACAAATATATATTGCATCTGGTGACATATATGGAGGCGACCGGAGGCTTGCTGCTTTGAGAGATGCTTTCCCAAAGATTGTAAGTGATTACTGCTCTTCTCTGATTGTGTCTGTTGCTGGAACATTTTAACTACCAATCTTAGGCTGTTGTTTAAACATTTACCCAAATCCTGCTGCCTGTAATAGGAAAAAGGTACCTCAGCCAATTTTTAAAGATTCATGTATCTCAGGCCAAGAGTAACTTTAGCAGTGTCTGTGATACAAGTATTCTGTTGCTCATTGATAGTCAACATGCTTTTAGATATTCCGTAACCTGGAAATCTGCTTTTATGGCTGAGGTCTTTGTTGCGACTTGTCTACGTCTAAAACGGGAAAGTATGAACTGATTATCCTTATACCTATCCAGTGTGGCATGTGATTGACATAGCTATGATTTATGTGTTTAAACATCAGGTGAAAAAAGAGATGCTCCTAGATCCGGGGGAATTGCGACATTTCCAGAATCATTCATCTCAGATGGCGGCCCTGGACTTTATAGTATCAACTGCTAGTAATGTATTTGTTCCTACTTATGACGGGAACATGGCTAAAGTTGTTGAAGGTCATCGTAGGTACTTGCTACCTACTGTGCTGTAAATGATTTTGTAACGTTAACAACCATTAAGAAGGCATTCCTGACTAGATCTGTCGCAGGTACCTTGGGTTTAAGAAAACTATTCGATTGGATCGCAAAAAACTGGTAGAACTGTTAGATTTGCATCAGAACGGAACACTTGCAAGGGATGAGTTTACAGCTGCTGTCCGGCAGTCACACGAGGGAAGAATGGGACAGCCAGCTCGTCGCAGAGTTATTGCAGATAAACCTAAAGAAGAAGATTATTTTTATGCGAATCCACAGGAGTGTCTGTGTGAGAGTCCAAGTTGCAATGACTTGTTAGGCCCTGACAATTCAACTGTAGTCCAATGAGATATGCATACAGAGCATGTTTTGCATGGATCCACAGTTATGCCCAGGCATTTCATGAAGAAAGCGTAGCGGAGGATGTAGCATTTTTAGTATACACACTCGAGATTCATTTGGCAAAGGCCAAAGAATGTTGCCTTCGGTCATAGAGACCGTTTGGAGAGGTGTTTCTAGGAGATAGTTTACAATTGGGAGATGCAGGAGAGAATGAACAAACCAAATGTGTCATACTTGTCGAATAGAAAAGAAGTGTCGTGTTAATGTGTTCATTCATTTTGTTCATATGTATTTGCTCTCTTCAACACGTTGCAGCGTGCTGATTGTCACATGATGCCACAATTACTTACAGGTAGATAACCTTTTTATACAATCAAATGCTCTTATTTGTGGAGCAAACAGTGTAACAGTTTGAATATTTTTTTAATCATGCCTAAGAGAGGTTGTTTGAGGCAAATCAAACATTGTGTGCTGAGAATTCAGATAAGCAGAATTGAATTTGATGTTCATCAGTTCTTGTGCATCTTCTGCTTAAAAGCAAGGAAGTAGTAAACTGATATACAAATCATTTAAAGAAAAACAACTTGAGATGTGAGGTCCAATGCTAAGATATTAATGGCCTCAGCCAAAGGTTACAGTTGCTTAGACCCATTGTACTACATGAAATATTCTCAAGTTATCTCAACTTTTCTCCTTATGTTTGATTAAGACATTAAAGAACTGTACTTTAATATTTACATCAGATAAAAGCAACCTCAAATAATGATTCGTTTTCACGAATTAGCGCGACAAAGGCTGAATCTCAGTGGATCGTGGTAGCAAGGCCACTCTACCAGTTATAATATGCCATTGCTATTACATCAGATAAAAGCAACCTCTGAAGTCCAAGCTGCAATAACTCAACAAAACTGATCATAAGGTCAGCAGAAGTGTCCTTACTTTGGCTCCCAAAAGATGATATCTCCTTGCTCTCCAACAAGACCAAGATCTTTGAGCCTCCTTTCTTGGTAATACTCTAATTCATCTAGTTCCAGTTCTCTTTCTCTAAAGATATCGTCAATTTGTTGCAAAACCTTCTTCTCACCTGCTCTTATCCCAACTGCTATCTGAAGCCTTGAACTGAGGTTTCCTTCCTCCATCAGTTTCTCATCCTACAATAGTCGTGGTGTTTAATGTCGAAAGGAAAATCACAAGTACAACATAATGGAGGAAAAAATGGTCTTATTCATATGATTGATTGAACAGAGGGTGAGAATGAAAACATGCATGATCGAAATGTAGTAGGACAAGAGGCAATAACAATGTCATAGTAACACAACTAATACTAGCAGCAATGTAAATTTACCTCTTCAAGTGTGGTGTGATAACCAGAAAGTGCAGATTTGCATGCATCTCGAATAACTTTACATATCAGCTCCTCATTTGATCTGCTTACAGGCAACTCAAGATGACCCCAAATAGAGTTTCTGAAAATTGATTCTAGTAGGAAAGCATCAGTACCACCAAGGGCAAGCAGCCTCAGATATGGAATCATAGCAGGTGGGAGAGATTGTCCAATTTTCATGTCAAAGTAAGCAGTTTCTCCTAGGCCATTTGTCTCAGCTATATCCAGCTTGTCCCCATAAAAATCGTCGGACTCAGATATTTCCAATGTTAATGTAAATGCATCACGAGCTGAATTTGGTTCGATGAAACCATAATCAAGAGCCATATCAGCATTGCTTTTCTTCAGGTCATATTGGATGAAAAACTGTCAAATCACCATATCTGTTATCTACCATTTGGTATGAATACATAACAATTGCTAGATAATGTATGCAATTATGAGGCAGGAATAATGAATAACTATTTCCGCATTGTTAGCTTTTCTATGAACAATAACCAGAATGACTTGTCCTGCTAGTTGACTAGTCTAGTGAAAAGAGTTTCTGAATTCTGAAGCACTCGGTAAGCTTTACCTGGTCTCCAGCCTTCAGTTTCAACGGACTTCGTAAAGAAAATAACAAATCCCAGGAGAACAGACCAGCTGGTCCCCTAACTTCATGGGCATGATCTTCTGTGGTCACTCTAGCACTGTGGTTTGTCTGAAAAGTAAATCAGTTATATAACGTCAGTGACCATTTGATGTCGAAAAAAAATATTATGAAATGCAGTATTTGAAATTTGGAAGAGAACTTCAACAAACAATGAAAATCTGTTCACATCCTCGGACTCAATTGATACTCATTTTGTAACTGAAACTGAGGCTTTCTTGTCTATGTAGGTGTAATTTAATCGTCAAATATACTTCTGTGTCAATCTTCCATCTAACACACATCCATTATGTATCCAACACTTTCTCCTGAAACTTTTTCTTCCTCAATAATGAAAGATCATGAGGTTTTAGTAGTGTAATGATATCCTTTTAACTTGAAATTCTGGTTATTTACTTTTTGTCATTTTCACAATCCTTGCTTGGAGATATTGTTTTACTGATGGTTATGCTGTCACTGAGCACTCAACAACATCAAATATAACAGCATTTAATACAGGTGTCCTGATTAATTGAGTTCTGCAGCAACTATCAGCTTCATCACTAGAAAACTTCAACTGCTTATCTAAGTATTTTCATTACCTAGAACCTTACCAGATCAGCAAAGGGGACCAGAATAAGATTTTGATTTCGAAGACGGGAAAATGCCCTTGATCTGAGTATTCCAAATGCCCAAAAGAAATCATCCAAGGTTATAGGAAAAGGGAAAAGCTGCTTGTTACGAAGTATGACTTCTTCTTCCACTTTTTGAAATTCATTTTGCACATAATCTTTCACACCCATTGTTGTGCTTAACAGTTGAGTCCCTGCAAACCATAGCACAACAAACAAATCAACCACAAGTACCTGGAAAACTTAGCACAACAAGCAAGGAACGTCAAAATTTCTTATCTAAGATCAGTTTTATTCTTTTAGAGACAATGACATCCCACTCTACATATTGATTATGCAGTATAATCAAGACAATCATGGACTAACGTCAACCCAATCTAGCAAAGTCATAAGGGATCACAATCATGTCACAGGAAAATCATCAACCAGCCTACAAACATAACAAGATTGCATCTTAAGCTGCACATGAGCCTCAAGAGACAACTTAACCAATGATAACTCTCAATACTCCAACATTGTAAGACATTAACAATAATAAAAGAATGACTGTGAGCTTTGATGCAAAGGAAGAGCTTCTCTTTCATAACGTAAAAAGTCACGGGTTTAAGAGGTGAAAAGTGAAACAGACTCTTGTCGAAATGCAAGGGGAAGACTGCAGAAACCCTTCCCTACCTTGGACTAGCCAGGGAGTACTTTTTCACAGGGTAAACCCTTCAGTAATATAAACAGTTTAAGTTCTATGCACAGCAACAACAACAACAACCACATACCCAGTGATTTCCCACCAAGGTGGGATAAGTTCTATGCACAGATGATGCAAAAAAAAAAAAAAAAAATTACACTCTACGTTAAACATTCTCGATAACCTAAGTAAAAATGGTATGTAGCCTACTATCACTCGTTAAACTAGACTGATAATGTAAAAAGTTTTTACACTGTAGTATATATAACTTAACTCCATAAAAAAATGAACACACTTCAAATTTCCTATTAAAGGCATGTTTTACAAGGAAACCAGAATTACCTTGAATCTCAGAGAGCTCCTCTTCAGACCTGCACTGGAAGAACATATCAAAACAACATTCATTAACAACACAACATCCAACAAACTTATCTACAACAAACAAATCACAAATTCAAGAACAACCCACCAATATATAGTGGAATCAGTACACTCAGGCAATACATCCATATAACATTTCCACTTAGAATCATCTCTCCACCTCTCTCTTAACAAGAAAAGAGCAACAGAAATCCAAGGTTTTAATCCACTACAAACATTTCCAATTTCAGAATCAGCAACTGTATCTGGATTAATCCAAAATCTTTTAGGCACTTCTAAAACAGTTTCACCTTTTGATATATCTCTGTTAGCAACTAGTCCTAATCCTTCTGTTACAATTCCTGGCCTTACTGGTGTTTTAGCTGAAACAACTCCTTCATTAATTAGCCACTGCCAAAATGTTTGAACATTTTGTGGGATTCTTGAATCAAGCTCAGTTAACTTAAGTGAATTATGTATCATGATTGGTTTTTGACAAGTGTATAACTGTTGCTTTGTTCTTGATTTTGTGGTTCTTAGTGGATTGAAAAAAGAAGAAGAAGGTAAAGTGTGTATAGAGAAAACAGAAGCCATTTCTTTAACTGTATGTTCTAGCTAGCTTTGTTTCACTGAATGGTCAGTTGAGACACTGGCTTTTGAAGTTGCTAGATTTCCAGATGAGGTTGTTATTATACAGTTAAGACAGGACCCTTTTTTTTTTATTTAATAAAATGTTCTGAGTTTAACTAACTTAATATAACTAAAGATCTCGGGTTTGATCTATTGGAATTTAATCTCTTTCATAGGGAGAGAAATTTCAAATTAGTTGAACTTTAAAACGAGTATAAAAATATAGAAAGTTTTAAATATCTATCGTGCAAATACATATGGCCAAACTACAAGCTAAAATATATTAATAGAATTACATTCACTCTAAATTTTTATCTTTTATGTCATCCATTTTGCCAACTACACAATTTAAGTAAAAGATTTTTATCTCAGCACTGAGGATGGTGTTTTCTGTTTTTTGTTTTCATTTGAAAATGTGTGTGATTAGGGAGTTAATCACTTTTTTCTGTGGCAATAATTAAGTGAAAGTAATAGTAATAATAAAAAGCATTTGTTACAATTATTAGTAAGTTAAAGTTATAGGTAATACATTCCAACTTTTTTTTTAATCTTCAATGTAGGTGCAGTTGCTAGTTATTATCCAAATTTTTGTATCTATACCACCTTGAGCGTTCGAAACATTTCAATTTAGCTTGGAAATAATTGCAATAAATCTATAGAAGCTTAGAATATCACAGCATGATCTATAAAATTTTAATAAGTTAATCATTATATTAGCTCAAACAAAAAGTAAAGTACTGTATACTAAATCCAATAGCAGATTATGAAGCAACTAATAGAAACAATTAAAGTATTCCTATTAAACAGATCTTCCCACATCGACCATGAAGACAATAATTTTCTTCTTTATATTAGCTTTGTGAGAACGGACACATCACCGAGCTCAGTAACGTGGGCTTGTAACCCAAGTGGGGGTAATAAAGTGGTGGAATGTTGGGCTAGTCTAGAAGGTAGGGCTTGGGTGGCTAGTTTCTGGCCTGCCCTGTCCAAGCACAGAGTTGGATCACGGGGCTCAAGCAAAAGCATGAGCCGCTTGGTTCCTAAAGCGGGGTGGACTGCGTGAGGCTGGTTTCACAGAGCAACGAATAGCTCCCGCTCTATGCAGTGGAAGGATAACGGGTCAGTGTCGTTCAAGTCCAATAAATGTCTGATGGGCTGTTCAATTAAACCACCACTTTTTGTTTGGTCTCTTATTTTTGTATTTTTTGGGTGGTTCAATAAATTTTCGTGATCTAAATAGGTAGAGAAGAGTAAAAATTTATCTACATCCGGTGTTTTCACATAACAAATAAATATATACTTTTGCATATTGATTTCTATTACTTAACAATGATTAATTGATATATATTTTTATTTCACTAAGATGCTTGACCATAGTAAGTTATTACAGTTTGATGTAAATACAAAATATGAATACTAACTGTGAGTAGATTTTTACCCTGTCATTCGAGTTACCAACATATCTCTCAATAATGTTCCATTATCTTAGGGAAATTGCACAGTTACAATGGAATTCCAATCCTTGTTCAATTGTGCCATCATCTAAAATAAATTCAACTGTGAATAGAGACCAATATGATGATGAAGAAACCTTGGACTATCAACTAGCAATCTGAGCTTTTCTTCGTAATTCGAAGATTCAAAATAGGAAGAGCCTCAATCTTGGACAATAATTAGAAAAAGCAGAGGAAGAAATAGAAAGAAGCCATTGGAATTAAATGTGTTGATTAGGAAGTTGAGAATTTTAACTATGACAACGATTGTGAGTAATAGTGATATTCCTATTTTTGTCATCTTTTTGTATCTTCAACGTAGGTATACTTGCTGACTATTATCCAATTTTTTTGTATCTACAGGTCTACACCAGCTTGAGCGTTCAGAACATCTCAGTTTAGCTTGGAATGATTGATAATTGCAATAAGTCAATAGGAGCTTAGAATATCACAACATGATATACAAAATTTGATGAAGTTAATATTTATATTAGCTCAAACAAAAAGTAAACCACTGCATACTAAATTCAATAGCATATTATGAAGCAACTAACTATTAAACAGATCATCCCACATCGACCATGAAGACAATAATTTTCTTCTTTATATTAGCTTTATGAGAAGTCCCATGGCACCGAGCTCAGTAACGTGGGCTTATCACCCAAGTGGGGGTAATAAAGTGGTGGAATGTTGGGCTAGTCCAGAAGGTAGGTCTTGGGTGGCTAGTTTCTGGCCTGCCCTGTCCAAGCACAGAGTTGGATCACAGGGTTCAAGCGAAAGCATGGGCTGCTTGGTTCCTAAAGTGGGGTGGACCGCGTGAGGCTGGTTTCACAGAGCAACGAATAGCTCCCGCTCTGTGCAGTGGAAGGATAACCGGTCAGTGCTGCTCAAGTCCAATAAATGCCTAATGGGCTGTTCAATTAAACCACCACTTTTTTTGGTATGTTTGGTCTCTTTGAGAGCTTCTAGAATGCCATTCATTTCGCAACAAGTCCTTCGTACCTCCGTAAGAACCCTTTGTGATGTTTTCGAAGTGTCTTGAATTGTGTCCTATTAAGCTTCACCATCACAAAGTTTCCTACCTTGTAGTCCACGGGCCGCCTCTTCTTATACTGTAGTCAGCATCACGCTGTGCCTGACTGGCGAGTCTGCCGTCTCCACGGCTTTCCCTTTTTCGGGCTGCTCCTCAATCGAGTGCCGAACTTTGCTTGGGTCGGCTCCGAGGTTCTACCCTAGCTTTTCATTGGTTTCTCCATATGCAATCCCACCTGGGTAATCAAAGGCAGTTGTCTGATTGTTGATGCATTGCTAAAATGACTAAGCGGAGTACCTCTCACATACTCCACATATTTCCAACTGGCAACACCATAGCGCTAGTTTAACTCTATAATAATTTGCTTACACCTAGGTTCTTTCATTGATTTTGTACTCCAATAAATTTTCCTTGACATACATAGGTAGATAAGGATAAAAGTTTATTTATATTCGGTATTTATACCAAACAAATAGATACATAATATGTGTTTGCATATGAACTTTTATTACTTAACCATGATTAGTTGAATTATATTTGCATTTCATTAAAGACTTGGGAACATTTTATTCCGAATCTCGAAACCAAGTGAAAGACAGAACGACGGTGTAAATATATACAAACACCAAAGACTACCGCAAGAATAAACAGATATAGATGGAAAACAACTAGCCTCAATCTCAAATTAGTACGCAAACTTCACCAAGTTTATAGAAACTAGTGAAATCCTCAAGAGGGAAATTGCACAGTTATAGAATTCCAATCCTTGTTCAATTGTGCCATCATATTCAACTGTGAATAGAGACTAATATGATGATGAAGAAACCTTGGACTATCAACTAGCAATCTGAGCTTTTCTTTGTCAGTCGAAGACTCAAAATAGGAAGAGCCTCAATCTTGGACAATAATTAGCAAAGCAGAGGAAGAAATAGAAAGAAGCCATTACAATTACATTTTTCAACCACCACAACAAACTTCACCTCTATGCTTTTTTAACTAGAGTTAATGATCCAACCGCAATTAGTCGTTCAATGTTCAGCTGTACCACTGTATGATTATCCCACATATTCCAGCAAAGTTTAAACAACCTCTGGGCACAAAAAGAAGTTTAAATATAAAAACTCCTTTAACAGCTGATGTACATTCGGATTTCCTACACACGAATCGCAGGAATGCACAAGAATCCTAACTCAGTGATAGCTCAGGACCTTCTGAAAGTCATCAGGGTAATATCATAATTGCAACAAATCAAAATCAATGATATGCCATGAAAAAACTGGTAAACATGTAAAATGGGTCAGTTATATTGTTCCATATGACTGTCAATGATGTAAGCACTACCTTCAGATGCTCAATAACAACACTGCTCAAAACTATGCTTTCCTTTTATCCTGCTCTACACACTATAAATGATAAATAACAAGTGTAACGGACCATATTCCAGCGTCTATCATGTCACAAAACCAGATTGAAGACAGATATAGGACATCCAAGTACAAATGTATACATGAAGCTGACTGTAACAACATTTTGTTTTTTGTTGATATCAGTTCGCAGGTAATGTGCATTGGTATTTTGTATACAGATGGTTTTAAGGATAACACCATCTGTATGGAAAATAATCTTTTTAGGTATTTGCAGCACAATATAAGCAACTTTGAGATCTCAAAAAGGACCAGAAGGTGAAGAATAAAAGCATGAGAGACAAACAAGCAGCATCAACTTTAGCTTTTCATGAAGTGGCCTATCTTCTAAGAACTTTGATTTGAGGAAAAACCCCTTTTTTAAATGTTTACTAATTCATTAAAAAATCAACCTACCTGATCACACAACTAGAAGAGCTAGCCACAGCATAAGGAAAATCAATTAACAAGCAAATGAGATAGAATGATCAAACAAGACTAACGTAAATTCAAATGGGTCATATGCAGTGCACTAACATAAGCCCAGGATATCCTCTTATCTACTCTTGCCAAAGTTGGTTTCAACTCAATCTAAAATCTCAATCACTTCTGGAGCACAGTGCTGAATACAGGTATAATGTTAGGCAGCCAAATGAGAAAATCGTGTTTCCAACTTAAAAACGTATTACGTCGGTATGGCAACAAACAAATATTCTCCTGAGAATATCTGGTAGAGAAGCACCAGAACAGGAAGGCAGATCCGTTTATGGTATACATGCAGAGGACAACATTAGTGGCTTTAAAATGAAACAACATCAGTGGCTCTAAAATGAAGAGAACAACATCAGTGGGTTTAAAATGCATTGGACAAGCAGATACCCACCTTTGAATCGACATGATGGATAGTATCTATGTTCATGAAGGATACAATAAAAATCTACTCTATTTGTGCAATCAAGTTCTAGAGGAAATTAATAAAAGTTATACTAGATGGAAAGGATGTGCATATTTGACAGTTTAATAACTCAAGAGTTTAGCAGGAAAAGTCACTGATAGGCTCGGAACAAACTACAAAGGCAAAGACTAGGTAACAGCAAAAATACGGTCATATTAAATTGACTGCCTATTGTTTTTTTAGAAGAAAGTCATACTACATTTACCTCTTGTTAGCAAACAAGTGAAAATCAATAACACTTCTACTGCATCATATAAACGCATGAAGCTCACTTGACCTCAAGCTTATCAGTAATAGGAAGGATTAACTCGTTTGATAACCAGGAAGGATCAACTCTTGTCAAACAAGAAGTCTTGTTTGTTTTTTAGAACCAACTACTTTTTAGAAAAGCTGAAGTAAAATTTCTGCCGACTCTCCACGGGATTGATGCGTTGACGAGAAATAAAGCCAACAACGATCTAGTACACTACTACTATTACTAAGACAACTTTGATAAAACTATACTACTCGCTGCTGGATCTTAACAGCTGATCATAGGATGTAACAAGAAATAATAGGCACATTACCAGAGAGCTCTAACAAATGCAATATTTCATTCTTCTCTTGCTCAGCCTATCCCCATAAACACACAATATAGAGGGTGAACAAGTTCATCACACTGGTCTTCGAAAGCTTCTAACCAAGAATGTAAGAATACTGAGATCAAATTCTTTACTTATTAAAACAGTAATAGGAATTAGTCAATCGATCTACTTTCGCATCAACATAACTCGACTATACTGATTCCAACAGAAACAAATTAGCATCAAATTCTTAATCATCCACAAGCAGCAAATAACAGAACGTCACAACTTACAGATCAACAATTGAAGCCTTAATGGTGATAACTGGAAATTTCTTCTAACACCAGCATCAATAAATCATAATCAGAAAACTATTAGAGTATACCATCATAACAAATGGAAATAGTTATTCGGTTACATAATGAAACCCTATAGAGTTAAAATATGAGGCAATTTCAATACAATTATTGGAAACAAAAAATATCTCCTAAAGTCCCCACTTTTTCATTACCAAAATCAACTATAACAAAAAAAGACTCAATTTTTCTTGATTCAGCAGACTTACTAAGCTCTGCTATAGCTAAGAACTACTCGAACTCTCGTCCGATTTTGCCTCCACCGACACCGATCCCGAGTCGTTCCCTTGCTCCTCCTTTTCCTTCTCCTTCTCCAATTCCTTCACAGCCTCAGCTTCAGCAGCTTTTTCAGCTTGCAATATAGGTGCATAATACTCAGAATGTTCTTCCATACACTTTTTCAAATTAGAAGTAACTTCAAAACACTTCTCCACAATATCCTCTTTATTCTTTTCCCCTTCTTCAATACACTTTTCCCACTCAACAAATGTATCTTTACACCCACCCCCTTTCATAAACAAACAAAACCCACATTCCCCTTCCTCTTCTTCCTCTTCTTCTTGTTCCAAAATGGTATCTTTTTCTTGGTTTTCTATGTTTGGTTCCAGCCCTTCCTCGGACCCTGCGTGAACGCGGGATGCTTTGTCCACCGGGCTACCCTCTACATTAGTTTCAGATTCTTTCACAAGGGTTTCTTTTTCATCCAAAAGGGTGTCTTTTTCACTAATCTTTTCTTGATTTTGTGAATTTTCAAGATTAGGGTTTTGAGATTTCTCAGTTTCAAGATTGGATTTTGAATCATGGGTTGTTGAGATCTCAGACATGGTGGGGGTGGTGGGGTGGGTGAATGAATTAGGGGAGCTAGGGTTTGATGCAAATTCTGAAAGATTTGAAATAATGTTCCCCATAGCTGCTCTTAAACCTTTTCTTAAACCCTTTCTCTTTTCTTTTTTCTTTTTTCAGAGAGAATAATAATATTTTTTTTGCTACTATGGTCTTTTTTTGACTTTCGTTTAGTCCTGTTATATTTTGAAGAAAGTTGGTTTTGTTTTCTTTTTGGACAAGTCAAGAGATGATTAATTAGTCAAGAAAACTTTGGAATATTAAAGAGGAAAATACTACTTTTCCCATTATCCATATCTTCTTTTGATTTTAGAGGATCACATTTTTTTGAACTAAGATTATGCAGTAATTAAATACTATTTAAGAAATTTAAGGACATGAGATATTTAAATTTTATTATAAGGGACTTCATAATAATTTTGGAACGGATTAAGTACTTATAACTAAAATCAAGTTAAAAGAAAATTAGCAAACGAGTTTAAGAGATTATCCTAATTTGTGACTTCATTAAATCAAATTGTTGATACGAAAGATAGACTTTTTTTTATGGATGTCACGACTCTAGTATCTTGTAGAGGCGATTCAGGATTGCTCCAGTGATGAGCATCCCAAACTTTCACCCTATTGATGGGGTTCAAATTCTCATGCCCCCTTCCCCATTCCATTTCCACTCTCCCCAATGTAACGAATTTTTAAAATCACCCACGAAAAGAAAAATATACTATGGATTGCTCTTTTTGATTTAAAAAGAAAACGAAAAAAAGAAAATATACTTTCTTTAGTATTATTCGTTTAAAACCCCTTAAAAGAGATTAAAGGGATGTCATAACCCATGATGTTTGAGAGCATATCAATATATCACTAGTTTAGTGCACTCTCAAATACAAACAACTGCCCCATTGGCCTGAACAAAGAATATAAGAAAAAGTTGCTTGCTTCCTATACCATGGAAAAATGTAGAGTGAGGACAACACGTGTGATCGCATCTACAATCTTCGACTTGAACTATATACACTTACAGAAATTTTTTAAAATATCCTCTATTGTATTCTCATTTTTCTTGTCACTGCAGATCTTGCCTTTGTTCTGACATTATAATTTGAGAAATCTGCGGCTACTGTTGTCTGCCTAGCATTTGTTTTTTGAGCATCAACATCTTTTTACATTTGTTGAACACTTCTTGTCCACCTATAAAGCCGAGAAGTGTAAAAAACTTCTGAGCTAATTGGATGTCAAATGTTGTGGCAGCATTTGACATATGAACTGTTTCTTCATGGTGAGTGACTAGTGCTGGTTGCTATAGTTTGGCAGTTGCTACCGCTCTGATATGGTAATCAATAGTTATTGCTCATCTTATTCTTCTTTGTCCTCGTCCTCGTCCTCATCCTCTTCATGGTAAATGAATGGAAGTGGTACTGACTTGAATGCCCGATATTTTCCCACATTGTTCAAGTGCTCATTCTCCAACCTGATATATTACAATGTATGTTCATCTACAATTATCAAGAAGATTGTACATATACAGAGAGAATGCTCTTCAAAGTCATTTCACAAAACTTCGAGATCACAAGTATGTCAATAAACAGGTAATCTCAAAACAATTTGAGATAAACAAGTAATACTGAATGATAATGGGAATGACTGCACCTAAAGAAAATCCAGCTAGAGAGAATGTCATACCTGAAAAAATTCCACATGCCTCGTCGAAGTACTTCAAGGCAAGCAAATATGCTTGAGACAGAACTTCCTTGCAAAGAAGGCACGTTAAATTTCAATACCAGTTGTAGCCAAGCAAATCTAAGCAAAACATCCACGACCTGTGAGGAAGTCGAAGAAAAATTAGTGTGGCTGACAGCTCATCATAAAATGAATTGAAGCAACTTAATTGTTATAGTGGAAGTTACCATGGCTATGAAGTATACACTTTTATGGGACACACTAAGCTTATCCCGCAAGAATTTGTTCTTGGAATTCTTTCTCAACAGCCCCCAGTCGACGACTATATCCCAGTATGTGTTGAAAAAAGTTGTGATAAGTGAGCTAAGTATAGCCAACACCTCCCAAGTCAAACTCTTTCTCAATCCATAAGCTGTTTTAATAACAACTGCCAAAATTGTCAAAAAGTATCTCAAGCCATTGTATGCTTGGCTTTTATCTTTTTCTTCAAACAGTCGACGGACACACTACATGAAATCATAAATATCTGTAAGTTTATGTTTTATGTACATGTAAAAAGCTAACATTTAAAGAAAATATTTCCTGCTTGAGTACTGAAATAGAGGGCATACAGATATTGTTGAGGTTATATCTATATGTTTTCGGCTACTCCATCCAGTCTTTGTGGTTTTGAATTTAGGAGCTCAGATTCTTTCACATGTTATCAGACCTAACCTTAGCCCATTTTCTTATACTCAGAAGATTGCACTAACGTCTGTGTGTGAACCTGAAAATTGGGTTACCTATGAAGCACGGTGTTGATTTATGTAGTTGTCCCAAGTGCACTCATTTTCTTAAATGTTTTGGGTTGGATCATCATATTCCTTCATAGATATCATGGTGTGACAATATCAGTTATTCACTATTTATTGAGAAGATGAAATATATTAAGACAAGTGATTCCTGAACAAAACTTGATTCATGCTTTAAAACCACCTAGGATAAAGCTGAACAAAGGATGTCAGATTTCAAAACTGCAAAAACATTCTAGAAGATGTCACTTGTCTTGGAACAAGCAGAGGCAAGGAATCTTAAGAGTTGAAAGAAGAAGGATGGTAGATCCTTAGTTGCACTCATCTTTTCACATACACAATTAAGAGTAGAAAAATAACAATCAGAAGAAGATGTTGTCAAACCTGGAAAAACCGGAACCAATATGGTATGACTGCCAGAATAAAGTAGAATGTGTTATAGATATTGTTACTTTGGCACGTATTATGCCCATGAGAAGATTTCACCCAAGTATAATAGCAAATGTAGTACTCCAAACTCCTTATTGCCTCAACCTGTGTCATTTAGGAAGTTAAAACCAGAATAACAGAAAGACAAAGTAGAAACTAACTTTACAATGTCGGAAAATCACACAACCTGGCTAGTAAGCTGGTCTGCTAGAAAGAAATCTGGAAGCGTAACCTGCACAGAATGAGAATTTAAAGAGAATTAGCGCAGCCAGAGACAACAACTATGTGGTTTTGTTTTACGACCCTTTATCAGTTGAATATACCTTATATAGAGGAGCACAAATACAGCGAAAGACACATCTTATGAGGAACCAACGACTTGAGCGATAAATGATGTTAAATGGGCAGAAAGTAATGAAAAGAAGAACCTGCATAAATAATTACGTTGGTGAATGAAGCCTCATAAAAAGTAATCTTCCGTTAAAGAAAGTAAATGCAATAGAACCAATCAGTCAGAAAGCTCTAAAAAACTTACTGTTACCAATCCCAAAGGAACATATTCAATGAGTATTCCATATATTTCAGCTCTTGAATTCATGTGCAGATGCATCAGGAGAGCGGCAAGTACTAGCATTGCAAGACCATTGCTAAGAAGAAAGACTTCCCTATAGCTTAACTCAGTTCCTTGCTTGAAACCAAAGATAAATGCATAGTTGATTTTGTAGCGCCTCCAGAAATATATGTTTGCAGCGTATAAAAGCATATGCAGCACAATATATGCATAAAAACTGCGCCAGACAATTCAAAGCTTTTCTCTAGTCAAATTACAGGCTCAGGAAACCCAAAAAGGTGGGTTTTCACAAGTGCTGGTATTAGTAAAACTTAAATAGAGGAGTTTGATCCTAATTTACCTGTAAAGGTGGACTATCTCATCCAAATAAGAGGTCCCTTCGTTTTTATCCATTAACTTTCTGTCATCTCTTAATAGAATTACAGCAACTAGTAGAGCAATTGAGCAGCCAGAAAAGAAACCTGGAAATTGTGAAGGATAAATTGGTATTAAAGCGAAGGCCCAAAATACTGAGGGTATCACAAAATGCAAAACTGAAATCATGTTATAAAAAGTGCTGTCTGTAGATTCTATACGTTATAATGATAGTACATCATATGTTTTTACTACTTGCCTGACAGGAATGTTACACGATGCTTTTCTCTTCTATGTTTTGGACGCAATATTTTCATGCCTTCTCTACGGTTCGAATGTGAAAAATGCTTGATGAAGGTGGTCTCTACCCTGTCCAGAAGACTGGTAACCTAAAAAATGGCATGATTCCATCAATGATATATTGTTTTTGAAGAAACGGCATCCACTGTGACAAAAAGTTTCGGTTTACAAGTATGACATATTAATAGTTGAAGGATAGACCAGAGTCAGACTAACCTCCTCAGAGCTTCCAAGGTAAGATTTATCCACCATTTTCATGTATGATCTTGCTGCTTTTCTAGATGTAACCTGCACGCGGATGAAAGATCTAAAATTTTAGGATTCCAAGATCCAAGGTGGCAGATTGCAGCATTTTTGGAACTTCTTCAGAATGTTGCTTTCACAATGAACTGATATGATGTAATAGCATAATAGGGTATTGAATAAGCTTTAGGTTAGTGAAACCTTACCTTTTCGTATTTTTTGAGGATCTTCGACAATGCAGAGAGGTTCATAAAGCTGGTATCAATTCATCCAAAAATTAGCAGGCCAGTACAGAGAGCCATTGAGGACAGAAAATTACAGGAAATTGAAGAGATCTTCTGGAAAGGAAAGCAAGTCAAACTTAAATTTGTAGTATTACCTGAAGTGTTTTAGAAGGCGAAGTTTTTGATAGAACTCAATGAAAATAAGCTTCAATCTCTGTTCAACCTTCTTTAGTTCCTCTTTCTTGTAACTCAAGGAGTTCTCGCTGGATTCGTGCAAGACACCTCTTATAGTTGACATAGGACTTTCAAATGTATTAACAATCTTAATGTGATCTAGGATTTCAAGAGGATCTGATTTCTGTGAATCAATATCTTTCTTCTCTCTTAAAGTACTGCGGCTGATGGGAACCTTAGGATGTGAAGAGCTAGTAGTAGGACCCTGTCTTCCATAACTGGGGTCAAAACTTGGGCCGACAGGCACATGATCTGTATCTGCACATAGACAATGAAGAATCTGAAAGTGCACTAAAACCAAATATACATAAACATCATCTGCTGAAAAGAATAAGGAAGAAGGTTTACTCCTGAATCTCATTTCTCTCTGCCTAATCACACCATGAAGGGAAAGATAGAGTTAGGCTGTGTAAGCGGATGTAAGCTACTAGAACTAGGTTGGGACTGGAGCCAACCGAAGTACATGGATATAAAGATGGGGTTTCTCCGCTAGAGCTTCACGCACTAGACTACTGAACTCTGCTAATCTTACCAAATAATACAACATTCAGCAGCTCTTACTAAAATCTCCAAGTTACTTGTAAACTATACTATTAGACACGTCACAGTTGGTTGGCCATTACTTCTGTTAAGTGGATATGCATCATGCAAAGTCCAACAAACAATTTAGTGCTATAGAATTACTATCTGTTTAGTTCATAAACTCCTTAGTAAGAGCTATGTTCTCTCTCAAAATTGCAGTGTATAGGTGAAATTCATGAAGTGAATGTGGTTGTGTCCCTTACCTACAGTTGTCATTCTGAGAGGAGATGTTATCCGTGAGGGTGTTAAATTGTTAATGTCAAAGGAAAGACGTTGAAGGGAAGCAAATGCATCGAAACCAGGATCCATCACCTTGATACGTAATGCAACCAAAGCATCCATCTGTTTATTCAGCAAAGTTACTTCCCTCATGACTTCGTCCACCTTGTCCTTATAGAAGGTATTAACCTTGTTGAACTCATCGTCTAGTTTGTTAAAGAACTTAATTTCATTCTCTGCTCCTTCAGGAGATGCCAGGAACTTGGTTTTGTAAAACTTTCTATAGTTTTCATGTTGCACCGAGTTCACTGCTATCACCTGATCCTCAATATCACCAGTACTCTGACCACTGGCTTGTAGATTTAGACCACTAAAGTTTCGATACATCGCCAACCTCTGCTCTAAAGTCCTTGAAGGAGTTGGAGGCTGCTTGCTTTCGTTGAAACAGCGAACATCCTGTAAAATGTGTTTGAGTCCATTATAGTCCACATAAGCTTCTATCCACTCTGGCACCATTTCCCTTTTGAATTCCTTTCCAAACTTCATTCTTGTGATCCACCAAACTTCAGTGTCGTATCTGTTTTACTGCCTGAAACTTACGATTATACTATTTACTGAAAGCAAACTCCTGATCTTTGGCGATGTATCTGCAATATCACAGTCAGTATAGCGATTCATAATGAGATAAATATTCCAAATAAGAAACAGAACTATGTAATTCTTTTGCACAAGGACTAGCATAGCAGAAGAGCGTCCCATTGATGCGGAATACAAGACTTCATAATCATTACTTCATCTCCTATGTAATTATTTTTAATATATCCAGGATCAGCTTAGGAGTGAAAAGCCAAGCAAAGATATAAAATCAGATTAAAAGAGTTGGCTAAAAGAACAATATCAAGTAGTATATGCCATCTGCAACTCCCACATTTTTCTCTCAGAAATCACCAACATATAAGTCAAGTTTTTCAACTTTCCATTTACAAGTAAGAAGCAATTACTCAAACCAATATGGGTAACTGAACAAGAAATGTAGAGAAGCTAATTAGACCAAAGCTTCAGAGTTCCAACATTCCTCCAAAAAGGTAGACTTTTAAACCATGGCGGATGGGGGTTCAGGATTTGGCCGAACCCTCTAGCTTTGGTCCGAAATTCACATAATATGTAAAAATAAAAAAATTAAATTAGAACCCCATAACTTCAAAAACCTAGAACTCTTAAGCATACTATCCATTGAACATATTACATCACCTGAAATGCTGATATCAAGAGAAATGAACCCCAAATAACTTTCAAACAAGAACCATTTTGACTAAACCAAGAATCTACAAAATACCCAATAACATGAAGGACCCAACTCATCAAAATTCAAGAAGCTTAAAGAATTACTAGTACATATTAACATCATTAAGCAAATAATAGTGCACACTGAACTAATTAGCATATAATGAAATACAAACAAACAACCTTTCCACTTTACCAATTTGGCTTCACCTCAAATGCAAAACTCAAAACCAAAAACTTCCTACATATACATATATCATATTATATGTAAGCTCAATGACCAAGAACCACAATTCAAACCATAGTACACATAGACGGGTTCAATCTTTAAAGTTCTTAGCACTAAACACACATAACTTTCAAAATATACGTTCACGATCCAATATTTCTTGAAATTTATATCAACAATTGTTAAAAATACTGAGTTCAGTTGAACCCGTAGGTCAAACAACTACAGAAAATACATACATGCATGGTGCATTATACATAAAAAGATGGAAATAGGTGCATACCTTTTCACTTTTTGAAATATGGTAGGTGATGCAGAAACTGGAAAGCGTAAATGAACAACTTTCTTTTTAGAACTTAGAATAAATGTTGGCAATTTATAATACAAAGTTTTAATGAAGTTATATATATATATATCAACTTTTTAAATTTTTGTTGCTTGTGTCACTTTACAAATATAAGCTGTAACGCGCTGGTTTAGTTAGTTAGGACTCTCAATAATCTCGTGTTTCTACACCCTATTATAATACTATAGTCTCAACCAATCAGAGACGTGCTTTCTGTTGACTTACTATTTTTGTTTAATTTTTTGACCTAGCATTTGTAAATATTTATGTGTTTCTTACCAGGGAAGTTATATATTTTGCAGGAAAATATTTTTTAGTAAAACTTTATGTCCCTTTATTAGGTCTCTAAAACTCAAAAGTATTTTTAAAGTAAACGTATGATCGACAAAATCATTTTCCTCAATCTATCATAATACTTTCAAGTTTCAAGCAACTTATTCGTTGTGTTTTTGTGTTGACTTCAATTTTTTTTTCAAGTTTGTTGTTGATGTTCAGGGGAACCTACGACATAAGTTATACAAGTACTATGATCTTGGAAAATATTTTTCACAAGGAATACATTTTTCTTAATGTTTCTTCACATGAAAATGTCTTTAAGAAAATCATTCTTCATAAAAATAGTGAAAAAAATAATTTCCTCCTATCCTCAAGAAGAGAAGCTTTTAAGTATTTTCGCTCAATCATCCAAAGTAACAAAGAAATTAACGAAGATGTCACACATCGGATAAGGGCAGAGTGGATAAAATGAAAGTTCGCTTCCGGGGTCCTATCCGATAAGAAAGTGTCACATAGACTTAAAGGTAAGTTCTATATGATCATCATTAGATCAGTGTTGTTGTACTGGGTGAGTGTTGGCCCGTGAAGAACATGCATATTTAGAAGATGAGCATAACAGAGATGAGGATGCTGAGATGGATGTGTGGACATACTAGGATGGATAAGAATAAGGTCATTCGTGACAAGGTGGGAGTGACATCAGTGGTAGATAAGATGCGCGAAGCAATGTTGCAATAGTTCGGACACGTGAAGAAGAGGAGCACAGATGCCCCCAGTGAGGAGGTGCAAGGGGTTGGCAGTGTTGGGCCGATGGAGAGGCAGAGGTAGACCGAAGAAGAATTGGGGCGAGGTAATTAGACATGATATCGCTCACCTTCAGATTACCGAGGATATGACCTTAGATAGGAAAGCGTGGATGTCGAATATTAAGGTAGAAGGTTAGACTGTAGTAGAGAAATATATATATATATGGTATTAGCATTAGGTTGATTCATATATATGTGTTATTTCTATTTTATTCTCTAACTCTTTCTTATTTTCGGTTCACTTAGATTGTCTTTAGTTTTTATATCAATATCTACTTCCTCATTATATTTTCAACTTATTATCTTTTTTCCACATATTTACAAAATTATTATTTTTTAGCCGAAGGTCTACCAGAAACAGCTTCTACATCTTGGTTGATGTAAAACCTGCATGCATCTCACCCTCCTCAGACCCCACTTGTGGAATAACACTAAGTTTGTTGTTGTTATGTTATATCTTAATCCAACTGACACTTGCAAAAAGTTAGTCATTACAACTAAAATTTAAGAATTTTTATTGGTCTTCAAAGCTTTATCTTTTATATAATTTTACAGAACAAATTAGTGATCTTTCTTTTTTTTTTTAAAGAAAATGACTTTTGTCCTATGATAAAGTATCGATGACAGTAAAATTAATAATACTACAATAAACAAGTTAGGGAATCATTTTACTTAATTTAGAGTTGAAGCCTTATGATTGAATGTTACTTTTCTAATTATATTGATTGATGATGGTATACCCTTAGAAAGAAGCTTATTGTGGTCTTGAGCATAGAGGATATGCCATTTTATGTTTATCAGATTCGCTTATTCGTCCATTAATTTACACGTGTCACGTCATCGTAAGGCGCACTATAGCTACTTTTATTCTATTTCGTCGTGTGAATTTCTGCGGAATTTGATGCTATAATATAATGTGGCGGTCCTCATAGCTATACCAATTTTATACGAAACTACTAACATTTTTATTCTTTTTGTCAATTTCTCTTTTTCGTACAAAAACAATTATTCCCTTTTTCCCTTCAAGATAGCAAATATATAAAAGAGATGGTTTGTAATAATTGTTGTGGCCCTTGAATGTTGGTGGGGGAGGGTTGAGATTTAATTACAAATTTACCAAAGATAGAAAGAGTATAGTAACTTGTTTAAATGACTTCATAATAACTACTAGTAGGCAATTGATAACTTTGTTAATGACTTGGTTAATTTTAGACTTTATCATTTGCACAAAATGACAATTGATCACTTTGTGCCATTGGTAGGAAATTCTACTAGCTAAAGAAATAATCTTGCACGAAACTTTATAAGTGGAGACATAAATTTTTTCATAATTTCGAATGACAACCATGGAAATTTCATGGCAATTAGCTAGTATTTGAATTCCAATTGAGGTGAGATTAGATTAATTTTTCTTATTTATCTAAGTTTCGGTTATGTAATGCAATGCAATGCAGATGTTTTTGCGAGATAGAAAAGACCTGATAGATTACTTAAAGTATGGCTCAAAAAGCCATCGTTATAGAAGGAAAATGAGTAAGGAAGTGCCAAGGTTGAAGTAACAATGAATGTGAAAATGTAATTGAATGTCAACATGCGTATCCTAAAAACTCTATTTCGTCTACGTTTTCTTTGGACCTATGTCCATATTTTCAACTCTCAACTGTACATAAGGTGGCAATGATATGTTATACTTATCATCTAACGTTAAACGACATGGCTACATTCTTAATTGTCCCTAAAAACAGCATATTCCTTTCCCAACCCTCTTGGTTGCAATATATTATTTCTACGTATGCTTGACTTTCAAGTTTCCTAATCATATTCTAGTTTTGATTCGATTTTTAGTATTTTAAAGGAGGTGGGGTCGTCAGAGAAACGAGTATATGGTCTACTCTTTAGATTGTTAATGAACATCATGTACAATTTATGACATGTACAAACCATGCTTGCTTTGTTATTAATAGATTAACTGTCAAAATATAATGCAAGTCAATAAGCAATCCTACAAGAAACTAGACTTTCCTGTTTCTACGTTTCTTAATTGGCCAGTGGCCACCATATTCATTGGAATTATCCCTGCGCTGGTATACATATGTTACATAATTGTTTATTATCCAACAACTCCCATGGTATCTTAGAAATTTCTTCCAACATCAGGAGAAATTCTCAAGACAATAAAGGCTCAAATTAACACGATTTTTTTGTTTCCATTTCAATAACAATGGTGTCCTAGTCAATTTGCACGTATATACTGCCTCTCACTGGCACATGTAAGGAGAAGCTAACGTGTTATGGCATCAAAAACTAATGTGGAGTGGTCACATGTTCAACATTATTAGTCATAAGTTGCATGGTTTCAGCATAGGAACACATTCAAATCACGATTGAACTGATGAAAGATATGACATCAAAAACAAATTCAAAAAAAAGTTTCTCTTATATCCTAATGGAAAGAAATACCCTTCAATTGCACAAAGTAATAGCTTCAACTATCCTAATCATCTCACACATACTGGCCGCCGATGCCATAAAGGGGAAGAATCAACTCTTCAACAAAATAACTTTCTTTTTTATTTGTATGCCTCCTTGTAAATGGAGAAATTGTGAGCATGCTTTACAGATATAAAGCTCACATACTGGTCTAGCATAAGATGCAACTTCAAGAAGTATGTTAACAGTTTGCCGAAGTCATGAGGGGACGATCTTTGATTTTGTATTCAGAAGGGGCAACAGGAACTTTTGTTTTGTAAAACATTTGAATTTACTTCATCCAAAGAAATGAATGCTACAGAGCTATCTGTAGCATGACTTGCACTAGTATGTGCTCGTCTCCAGATCTCATGTTTTTGTAATTGTCAAGATCAAGTGGTCACTAATCAAAGGGAAATTTGGAAATAAATACAACTAAACGGTGCTAGTTAAACATGCAAAACAGTTTCTTCAGCAAGAAGCCTATGCTATTGTACAGCCATGCTGCATCTATAATCTTCTTACTCTCAAACAAAAAGATTTTACCAGAACGACAAAGTTGTAATTGAAGAAATTCTTGGATGTGCCTCTTCAAATTGATCAACTACTGGAGCTGTTCTCGTCACCAGGATTCTGTTTAATTCCACTGCAACAAAAGAAATGTGGCAATTTGACTCGACCGCAGGCCCTGCAAGTTTAGTTGCAAGAAGAAGATGCACATATTAATGTGTAAACAGTGTAGAGACCACGAAAATGAAGCCCAACAAAGACAGAAATTGGGATCATAAGAACGATTGTTGCTTTTAAACAAGAAAATGAAACATTAGACGTTTACCAGTTGTCTTCCTTGCTATAGATCTACATAATCAACATGATGGCATTACAAATTCAGACAAAATTATGCAGGTCTTCAAACATCAACAGTAATAACTTCAGTTTCCCACAGGGATTTCGGTAGTGTTAGCAATCATAATCTAATTTGCTAACAATCATCCAAGCAAAGATGTTATCTCAATCACATCATATTGAAAATCCATTGATTCACAAAAGGCTTAGACAGACTCCTGACCCAAGACCACATACAACAACAACAACAACAACATACCCAACATACCCAAGACCACATACAACTTGGCAAAATCTTAAAGACTCAGAATTCCATTATATAGCCAACACAAGCTCAATAATTGAACTTTTGATGAAAGAAAAACACTCCATTTCTTTCTTCACCCATTTTTCTGGGGCTTTTCCACCTAACCAAACTGCCTAGAACGTAGATAGGACAAATGGTAGTATTTAGAAGCACAAGGAGAAGGCATACAAAATCAGGGTTTTAGCTTAGTAGCTATGCACATGTCATTCTTGAAAATGTTTCAACTGAGATTAGCTGATGGGAACAAAGCTCTTACTTGCAACGAATAATTACTGGCACTGGTTTTAGAGCCTTTGGTCCATTTCTTATGCCTCTCTTATGAGGGGAAACCTGCATGATCAAGCATACCGCATCAGCACAACAAATGTAACAGACACGCACACGCGCGCGCGCGCACACACACAAAAAAAAACCTCACATAGTGTGCCAAATGGACATGCAAAACTATACAGTATAGTCTATACCCCTCCCCCCCCCCCCCCCCCCCCCAAAAAAAAGTACTAGGAAGGGACGAGATGTTAGTCTAACTAACAAGCTTCCAAACTAAGCAGAATTCCAACCTATGACCTCCTTCCAACAAACAAGTGAAGAAGGATGCTAGTGAGGAATGAGGATTACCTTTTGTACTGTTGGATATATTCTTTTTGAAGCTTAGTGTTGCACGCTGTGTAAATTTTTGCCACTACCTTAGTGAAACATTAATGAAATGCTTTTATTGTTTACTCTTGAAGAAAAGGATTGCAGACATTTTAAAGTGGAATATGCATAAGAGTGAGCAGATATTCCCATTTCCCTCCACGTGAATAACTAATAAAAAGTATGGAAGAGTATAACTCTTGCTGCCACTTAACAACAGAAGACAGGTAGTAATACGTTAGTGGTGACCTCTAAAGGCCACTGTTTATACTGATTGAACAGCCAATTAATTTTAGTAGTGCTATAATTAAAATTTATGTGAGAGATACTATATCAAAATCTTATTTCTGTGCATCATAATATAAGTCTCAACTCCATATTCATGTAATTATAGGAACTGAAGTTTGCTTCCCCTTCACCCCTTTCGTTGTTGCTAGCTTCCACAATCTAGAATTATAGCAGTGGTGGTGCTTTCCTTAACAGCTTAAGCTTATGTTTTAAGCTTAGTTTTAGTACTACCTATATTCACATCTGGAACTGTCAGGAAATCTCCTAGTCCGATCCCAGTTTCATGGTTTGGAGGAGAATAAAGATCAAACGAAAACAAAAAGCACAAAGTTTCATTGTATTCTAAGCCACTGTATGACAAAATCTATGCACCTTCACCCCATTTTCATTTGATCCAGCATTCACAGATATCCTGACGCAGAGCTCGGACTTTATTTAATCTCTCCTACTTTGAAAGGAGACAATAGTAAATCAAGCTACCTCCCAAATTTTTCCACTCACATAGTTAAGGATATCAAAAGTATTTACAGAACTGAGACATTCTTAGTGCTTCAATTAGGACGGAATTTTTCCCAACAGTATTTATTTTCTCTATTGTTCTGTTTCCCCAATAGATCGGTGGTAACTGGTAAGTGTTTTGACTGTTTTCCCTAGAGATATCTTTCTAAGCATCACGAATTAATTATCTAGCAGGTTTATTACTTCATATTCAACAATAATAAGAGGTTTGCAAAGTTACTGATTTAAACTCAGTATCCTACACTACTAAACACAAGATACTATAGGAAACAAACACAACGAGTATAATCTAAAACTAAATAGAAGAACTAGTACTGCAGATGGGACCTAACTCTACCCAACATTATCCTTCGCAAACCAGAAATACATGGGATGGCAACCACAAGTCAGGACGCAAGAAACCGGTAACATATTGACCAATAAAGTAACTTAATATCCATTGCCATAGTATAATATGAATTCCATAACTACAAACTAAAAACAAAGGATAAAATAAGTTACTATCTAAAAGAAAATAAAAAAACCAAGGAAAAAAGATTTAAGGGACTAAATTCCAAATTAAATAGCAAGGGAACTTCTATTGGTAAGAGTTCGGCTTGTGATGGGTGGGTGAGGTGCGCATCATGAGTTTGAACACTGCCACATAGAAAAAGTATGGTATTTAAGTAGAGCAGGCAGGTCCATTATCCACCGAGTTTCAAATGGAAACCCACTAGGCCTCAGTTATAAAAAAGAATATAGCACGGGGGCTTCTGTAACAGAAAGCAATATAATATCCTAAAACCCTAAACCCTGGCCAAAAGATATGAAAATGTCCAGCACACTAAATTTATAACCTTAAACATCACATTAGTGACTATTAACAAAACCCTACAAGAATTACGAAAACTCATTCATTTGCATCCCAACTACAAAGGAACAATTTTCTTTTTAAAGAAGGATCTTTAGACCTTTTTTTCTAAGGAACAGCCTTGAACTCCATAAACCCACAATAAAGGGGATTTAGAAACATACATCCAAGGTTATTGTTTTCAGGGGCGGAGGTAGCTACGGGTTCAGGGGTTCGGCTAAACCTAGTAGTTTCTTGCTCAGACCCTGTTAATGTGCTAAATATCTAATAAAATATGTACACATTAAATTCCGAACCCAGTAACTCAAATAGTCAATGGTACAATAACATTATGAACCCATAAACTTCAAATCCTGACTCCGCCTCATTATTTGTCGTATCATGATCAAGTAAACAAATAATAGCAATACAATATAGCTCAATACAAGAATACAAACGAAAAAAGTCATTCATTTGCAGTACAAGAAAAGTAAAAAGGAGGGATTTTTATACCTTTTTCTTAGGAACAGCCATGAGTTCCATAGACCCACTAATAAAAGGAGAATTTGGAAACATAAATCCTATGTTGTTTTCATTGTTGTTGTCATGTTCAGGTAAAACGAAAGATGGTGATGAGGCTATTGGGTTAATAATTGATCTATCAAAGGGTGCTGGAATGGCTATGCCGTGAGAAAATCTTCGAAGGCTATAAATGAAACTGGGGTTTATTTGTTTGCTTCTTAACATAGCTAAAGCCATTTTTGCTGCTGAAGGGTGAAACACAATGAAGTGACACTGAGGTAGGAGAAAGTTTATATTATATGATCCAAGAGGTATTGAGGCTTGTACTATCCATTTTAGAGAAAATTGCATGACTAGGCTGAGTTTAGGGTATTGTTTATATTTCGTCCATGTTTAAGGAATTTGTGCAAAATTAATCCTAATTTTCAAGTTTTATCAGATGTAGCGAAACTTCATCACAAGGTTTTTAGGATAGGTAAAGTTTAATTGTTCATAAGTTATCTCAGAGTTGCAAAGTTTTGGCAAAAATATGACGATGGATGTTAGATCAGCTATGGTGGACGGAGCAGAGTGTCGGTCAGTTAAGACCATACATATTCAGAAGATGAGCGTAACAGAAATGAGAATGCTTAGATAGATGTATGATCATAAGAGATGAATAAGATTAAGAATGTGGTCGTTCGTGACAAGGTAGGTGTGGCTTCAGTGGCAGAGAAGATGCGAGAAGTAAGACTGCGATAGTTTGGCCATGTAAGGAGAAAGAGCGCAGAGGCTCTAGTGACAAAGTGCGAGAGGTTGGCAGTGTTGAATCTACAGAGATGTAGAGGTGGACCAAAGAAAAATTGGGGCGAGGTGATTTATCAGGACATGGTTCATCTTCAGATCACCGAGGACATGACCCTTGATAGGCAAGCGTGGAGGTCGAGGATTAGAGTAGAAGCTTAGGTAGTAATCGTGAGAGCTTTGTGTTAGTATCATATGTATTATTGTTATATTCCTTGTTTATTGCATCATGTAGCTTTACTACTTTTATTGCTGTCTGTTTACTTTTGACATATTTTCTTTAGTATAGGTAGTTTCATCTTATTTTTGTGAGCATGTTTCAAAATATTTTTTCTTAAGCCGAGGGTCTATTGGAAACAGTCTCTCCACCTTGGTGGGGGTAAGGTCTGATACATCTCACCCTCTTTAAACTCCACTTATGAGACTATACTGGGTATGTTGTTGTTTTGTTGTATATAACGAATTTTGATAAATTGTTCACAATCATAGCCGTACTCGACAAAACTTGAAAGTTAAATGATATTTTCGTTTACGTTCTTTAAATGAGATCAAAACTTAAACAAGCCGATGAAATTTGTGATACATTTAGTAAAAAGTTTAAGTTCTGTGCATTGTTAGTATACAAATCTTTTAGATATCAATCACGTCATTCAAGAGATATTTACAAATAATTTTTCATCAAAAAAATTTAAGATTTTGAAAAAAATAAAATAAGTTACTAAACTAGATAAATATAACATGATAGTGCAAAAATCCTACACTATTACAGTGCTGCAGCAACAACAACTTAAATAAAATAATTCTGAAGGAGTAATATATACTGTTTTAAATGCTAACTGATGGAAATTTTTCATGCAGCAGTAGCAGGAGTAGCAAATTAAAAATCTCTGTTGAGAAAAAGAAATAAACCACGTTTAAGAAAAAGACAGCACATAGCATTTATGTAAGATGAAAAATGAAAGGTCGAAATAGTATATTTTTCTGTTTAGATTTGCAATATAAAACCGTTAAATTTAACTACTTTGTTCCCTCCAAAGAAATTTTATAACTGTAATCCAAATTTAGTACCATGGCAATTCATATTCCATCACTAACAGTAGTTCCTTTCTCTTGCCAAGATTTTACTAAAAATAGTCCAAGAAAAGACCCGTTTGCACCAATTAACCCTTTTTCACTTCTACCCAAATGCAAAACTTTAAGAGAATTAAAGCAAATTCAAGCCTTTTCCATAAAAACCCACCTGCAAAATGATGTCTTTTTAATGAACAAGCTCATAAAATTTTGTGCAGATAGTGCAACATTGGCCTCTTTGCACTATGCCCACCTCTTGTTTGATCAAATTCCTCAACCAAATATAGTCATTTTTAACTTATTAGCCCGTGGTTATGCCCGGAGCGATATGCCATTAAAGGCATTTGTCCTGTTCTTGAAAATTTTAACTTTAGGTGTTGCACCTGATTTTTATACATTTCCTTCTTTATTGAAGGCTTGTGCAGGTGCAGAAGCTTTAGAAGAAGGTAAGCAGTTGCATTGTCTTTTGATAAAATATGGCCTTATCGATGATATGTATGTTTTTCCTGCTCTTATGAATATGTACATTGAGTGTAATGATACTGGTTCAGCTCGTCGTGTGTTTGATAGGATATCTGACCCTTGTGTGGTGATGTATAATGCGATCATCATGGGTTACGTGAGAAGTAGCGAGCCAAATGAGGCTCTTTTCTTGTTTCGTGAGTTGCAAGTGAAAAAACTTGAGCCTACTGATGTTACAGTTCTAGGTGTTGTTGCATCGTGTGCTTTGTTGGGAGGATTGGGATTTGGGAAATGGGTGCATGAATATGTTAAGAAGCATGGTTTTGATCAATATGTTAAGGTGAACACTGCACTTATTGATATGTATGCAAAATGTGGGAGCTTAGATGATGCAATTTCTGTTTTCGAGAGCATGCCTTTTAGGGACACTCAAGCATGGTCAGCGATGATCATGGCATATGCTATTCATGGGAGAGCTCGTTGTGCAATAACTTTGTTTCAAGAGATGCAAAACGCTCGAGTTACTCCTGACAGGATTACATTTTTGGGTCTACTATATGCATGCAACCACAGTGGATTGATTGAAGAGGGTTTTAGATTTTTCAATAGCATGAAAGAGAATTACAGGATTGTTCCAGGGGTGAAACACTATGGATGCATGTTGGATTTGTTAGGTCGGGCTGGCCGCCTTACTGATGCTTATAAGTTCTTAATGGAATTGCCAATTGCACCCACAGTTTTACTTTGGCGGACATTGTTAGCTGCTTGCAGCATCCATGGGAATGTGGATTTAGGGAAGCTGGTAATCGAGCGAATATTTGAAATCGACAAATCTCAAAGTGGTGATTATGTGATCTATTCAAACATGTGTGCACGTGCTGGGAAGTGGGAAGAAGTAAGTAATATTTGGAAATTGATGAAAGTTCGAGGGATAAAAAAGCCTCCTGGATGTAGTTCAATAGAGCTTAACAATGTACTGCATGAATTCTTCTCCGGGGAGGTTACGCGTATTGAGCACAGGGAGCTGCTGCAGGAAGTTGACAAGTTAATTGAGAAATTGAAGTTGGTTGGTTATGTTCCTGATACTTCTATAGCTTTTCGTCCTGGCCTAAAAGATCAAGAGAAAGAAGTGACTTTGAGGTACCACAGTGAAAAATTGGCAATTACTTTTGGTCTTCTTAATAGTCCACCTGGAAAAACAATTCGTGTTGTTAAAAACCTTAGAATCTGCACGGATTGCCATTCAGCTGCAAAGCTCATATCACTTGTCTTTAAAAGAAATATAATTATCAGAGATATGCAAAGGTTTCATCATTTTGAAGGTGGAAAATGTTCTTGTGGGGATTTTTGGTAGCAAATGAACAATACACACTCTTGTGGAGGAGATATCCTCCAAATTCACATTAACAGGCTTCATCAAAATGAAGATGAAATGTTCTGGTGGGTAATTTTGGTTACATAGTTGATGGAATGCACACTAGCGAGAGGAAGCATCTAGCTGATTAACATCAAAAGGAGTAAATGTGGAATTTCCGTGTGATAACTGGGTATTCATCAGCCTTCAATATAGTTTGTCATTTATTTTCTGGAAATGAAATATCAGCCTACAACCAATATCCATGAAATATCGTGTTTCTTTTTTTACACCCTCCGTTTCAGTTTATATGAACCTATTTCCTTTTTAATCTGTTCCAAAAAGAATGACCCTTTCTAAATCTAGAAACAATTTAACTCCAGATTTACCAATGTATCCTTAATGAGATGATTTATAGCGACACAAATATCAATGACTTATTTTAAACCACAAGTTCCAAAAGTCTTCATTTCTTTATTAAAAACTTTGTATCAAGTCAAATAAGTTCACGTAAATTGAAATGGAGGGAGTATATGGTTTCCATTATTTTCCAAACAATAGCCTGATTGAGTGTCCTAGATGGGACCATTATAGGTGGACCGCAAAGTCCTTTTTGTTTGGTGAGTAACTAATAATGTTTCATGAAAAGAGAGGACCACAAAACTTGTACTTAATCTACTTCATGAAATTCTGGCCACTAGCTAGCCATCAGTTAGAATTTATCAACTGCTATGTGGATTTCGTAATACATGTGGTATCTATTGTAGGATATGTGTTCCCTTCTTAGCATGCTTTCCACACTTTCCTGCACGGGGCAGTCAAATCAAGAAATGGCTCCATTGGCTCTTGGTTACTGTCCTATCCTGTTAGAGTTAATGTTAGCAGTTAGTGTTCCATATGATATTACCCTAGGAAATGAAAACTATTATTACTAGAGCAGAGCGTGCTTGTTGCCCATCCTCACACTGGTAATCCTGATGATTCCTGCTTGCTATATATGTCTATATATAGAGCTCTAGCTGGTAAACACCAGCTTCAACTCTATTAACACCCTTATCCACACACAAGGATGAGATACTGCGGCCCAATCCTGCTCAAGCTTTTCATAGTAAATTGTTTGTTTGTCCTCTGTGTCTCTCAGAGTTTTGATTTCTTTTACTTTGTTCTGCAGGCAAGTCTTCACTTATCGCTAGTTCCTCATAGAATATGATATACTTTCTCCCGAAATGCTGTTGTGTCAATTTTTTAGGAGTTTTCAGGATATATTTGAACTTTCTAACTTAAGGTTATATTTGTTTTCAGTGGCCACCGGCACTATGTGACCAAAAACGAAGTTGTTGCTATCCTACTACTGGGAAGCCAGCACTGGACTTTGGTATTCATGGGCTTTGGCCAAATTACAACAATGGCTCCTATCCAGAAAGTTGTGATAAAACAGCCCTCTATGATGAAACAGAGGTAAGCTCAACAAACTGCGATTTACGTATTATAGATATTATCCTCTTTTGTACCTCTAGAACACTTCCAGTAGCTCGTGAACATAGTTAATTTTGTCGAGAAGTTAAAGAAGTTGTTTTCCCCAAGTTTCTACCAGTGGAGTTCCATTTTCTGATTCTTATGTGACTGCGATAGGCATCTAGAGGGAGGACCTCTACTTTAATGTGCCTGCAGAGATGAAATTTGATAAATAAATCAGAAGAAGTGTTCATTTGGAGATCTGAATACTAGATTTTACATATGAAAATTTATGTTTGTGCAGATTGAAGACCTGATAAGTAGCTTGCAAAAGAACTGGCCAACACTAGCCTGTCCAACAAATAATGGCACAAAATTCTGGCGCCACGAATGGGAGAAACATGGCACCTGTTCCCTTTCTACTCTTGATGAGCATTCATACTTCAAAGCAGCTCTGGACTTTAAGGAGAAGGTGAATCTGCTTTCAGTTCTTAAGGATGCAGGTACCTATATTGTGTAACATTTTGAATCCATTGTTTACTTCAGCATCAAATTATTCTATTAACTCTTAATGACAGATCCAAATGTGTTTTAGGAATCGAACCAGGAGGTTTTTACAGCTTGGAAGCCATCAAGGAAGCTATAAAAGCTGGAACTGGCCACGAAGCAGGAATAGAATGCAATAAGGATGCATTGGGTAACAACCAACTGTACGAGGTTTATCTTTGCGTTGATAAATATGGTGTAGACCTCATTGATTGTCCAATAATCCCCAAAAGGAAATGCAATGAAACTATTGAATTTGCAACATTTGGTCCAGCTGCATTCGTCGAGGAAGGATCTTTCTTCTCTCTCTTAGAGAATCGCCATCTTTCAACCTACTAGTCTTTTCTTTCCTCTGTCGCATTGTGTCTTCCCCTGAAATAAGATTGTCCCAGTTAGGAAATTTCGATGCACTTATGTTGAAGTTCAGAGAGATTTAGAATAAGCAACTTATTTACTTGTTTTAATGTACTTCTATCGTAGTGGTTGAAAATCTCACGCTCTTGGCTTCGTGCAATGGAGTTCCCATTCACAAGCAGAAAATTAAATAGTCTCACATGTATGAATTCACTCTCATTCTTATCCTGTTTGAATGTTCCGTCCCTAAAGTGGTTTCTCCTTCCAGTAATCTCTGGATACTATTCATTTTGACAATCACTAGTATAGTACCCGCGCGATGCGCGGACAATATTAACGAATGTTACTCATAAGCAGATTGTGATATATATATATATATGTGGACAACATTAAAATTCTAATTGTCTTTATGAAATTAAAGGAATCAAATCAAATGATATAATCATAGAATAACTTTTGAATGAGTCATATATCATAATAATTATGATGCAAACAACCTTAAATAATATAACACGATTCAGAAAAAATAAGAATAGACTAAAACCAAATGAATATCTTTCAAATAATGTATCATACTTCTCTAAATAAGACTTCATAACCTTGCATTGCAATAACCTATCATATTGCAAGGACTTATTGACACACAAAAAAAATGAAATAGTAATATATCAAAGTAGTTGTAAAAAAGGAAGTAAACGGCTTGCTTTATTGAAATATTGTTCAATCAACACAAGTACATTAAACCATGACTTGTAAACAAACGAATTAGGTTAGTTCACCAATTATATTGTATTACCACTTAAATGTGGATGTTCATTTACATCCTCTTTATTTACATCCTTTTTGTATGTTACATGTACCTTTGGATAAAATTTCATGCTATAAATTGTGATGCTCATTACTATTGAAGGACACAGTTAGTACTTGAAAGTGAATTAGCAAAGCTTCATCTCCTCTCTATATTTCTTGTGAACATCTTACACTATTATTGACTTTATTTTACAACACATTCAGAATACATGAGTCTTTATTTTATGCTTTATACGTGGAAGTGGATTAACTGAACATGAATGACTATTTTTGTTATACACCCCCATCATATAAATTTGAAGATTGACTTTTTTAGTATGTCTCTTATGTTTTTTTAGTAATTTAGGGATGCTTATGTTTCTATAAACAAAAACTGGTTTTTGATTCTTCTGTTTCAGCTATGAATTAGTACTTGGCAGTTTAATGCCTCTTGTTAGGGATATCTGGCTAGGAACAAATTAAATAGTAGCAGTGAACTTAATGCTCTAGACCAAAACAAAGCTTTACGTATTCTATATATTTTTTTTCACAAGATGGATGTTCTCTTAAATACCAAAACTTCAAGAAATTTCCTTGGGTAAGCATCGCAACGTAATGTTCTGAACTCATCTAATCAGAATGAACCGTCTTGTCATTAAATACATGTAGCAGCAGATCATAAACTTTTCAGAATGATGGCCTTTCAGCTGGTGCAGTTTTCGAGCATTGGAGTGCGATTTCCAGCACCTGAAATGCAGCATTTCTTCATAAGGTAACAACGGTTTCATTGAGCTCTTCCCTAACAGCTTCAGACATTTCAATTTGTGACTCAACCACCTCACCATGTCCACGTCTTCACCAAAACTCCCATCAATTGGCATCCTTCCAGTCACAAGCTCCTTGAATACAATACTCATGCAATAAACATCACTCTTATCTTTTGCCTTCAAGAATAAGCATATTATGCATGAAAGTAAGTCAACTTTGATGACAAAAGTTGGCAGATATAAAAAACTATAATCGAAACATGACGATTCATTCAAGAATAGAATACATCTCTGATGGATACGAAAATTCATCAGCAGCACAAGAATTCTGGAATTTTATTAGCATGAGTAGTGTGTGATGAAAAACACAAAAACAACTAAAATGAGATGACATTCCTCTACAAAATCTTTTTTTAGTTCATTCAAGACTTCTCTATGAGCTTGTTGCTTTTGCTTCACATTCCCACAGCAACAACACAATAAAGCCAGCCTTATCCACTACTTGCACTTGAATCCCATACCTGGAAGGAAAGATATATTAGAAATTGTTAATTCGCTTAGCTAAAGGTCCAAAAAACAACATATGCAAGCAAATGAATGAAAATTGGGCAATTACCGAGTTGTTTATGTACTGTTTCTTGCCCATATGAGAAAATGGGAATGGTGGAAAAATAAGCCATATTCAACTGCTGATAAACACATAAAGTTATTGCATTTCTTAGCAACCTGATAACGTAGGGATACTATATATACAATTTAATGATTAAAATTAAGAACACAAAAGTTTTTATGTTTACTTTATATAATTTCGTTAAGGTAAACTTCTAATCCAGAATAAATCATGTAGAAGAATCTAATCTACCATCAAGTTAATTTATAATGTAATCTCAGCAGAGCCTTCACAGTAACGTCAACACATTCAATATTTTTTATTGAAAGACAAACAAAAATCTACTTCAGTATTTCTCTTCTACCAAGCACATGTGTCCTAAAAAGAGTAATTGTTAATGAATTTTTCCTTCAACTTTTATACACCACTTTATTGTCAATAAAATATCTATCTTGTGTAACTGAACCTTCAAGACCATAATACTTACTTGAGATTAAATATTAAAAAAGAAAAGAAAAACATAATTGGATGCAACCCCAAATACTATTGCATCGATCACAAGAATATTCCTCTACATCTTTGCTTAGTTCAATCCTATTTCGTTCCAATTACACCAACAGACCCCAAAAGCTGTTCAAACAATTTCTGAGATCACTAAATATTATTATAAGTCGCGATATATATACCTGAATTACAATCATAAATATCTAGTATTCCCTGAAAACAGTTACACATTCATGATCCGACACAAAGCGGATAAGCAGCAACCACATTTAATGCAGCCGAGATTAAAGGTTAACAAATATATGGGCAAAATATATCTTCTATTATTTTATTTTTTAATTACCTTTTCTTTTTTTTAAAGTCTGTTAGTTTTTAGGGTATTTTTGAGCCTAAATAAAACGTTGAGGGTATATTTGGGCCTAAAGGTTAACGAAGGATATTTTTAAACTCTTTCTAATAGGTTAAGGGTATTTTTGACCCTTTTCCGTTAATAATAACATATTAAAATCAAACCATCGAGCAGTCAATAAAGAACATGAAGCATAAATGCAGCCGAGAACTATATAAATTACCAGATTCTAATATATGATTACCTCTAATCACCGATAGAGTCTGCAATGAAGAAGAAACATTTAATACCAGGGAGTCCAATGTGAACCTATAATAATGAAACATATAATATATATAAAAAAAAATAAAGCAAATACTTAATATAAAACTTAATATCCCATGATATAGCATTATGACAAAGCTACTCAGAAAATTAAATTATCAGATCTCGGGACTATCTTAATGAGGGACGTCATGTTAATACCATGGTTTGGTCCTGCTCATGTAACTATTCAAAAAAAATTGAAAGTTCGGCACCATAAGGATAATGATGAACGCATCTACTTAGTGAAAAGAATGTTTTTGTTCTCATCATATTTAAAGAAACAATGTAAGAAATTTTCTATTTGTACACTGACATCTACATAAATGTTTTCAACACATTCTAATGATACTACGTTAAAATGCCACTGTATACAAAAAGAAAAATTCGATCTTTACCTGTGGATGCACCGGCAGGACCGTAGCTGTGGCAGATAATCAATTTGATACAAAATGTATCAACATAAACAAATAAAAAATATTCAGAAATAAAGATGTATAATGCTCAATCATGTTAATCCTAGGGATCCTGTATGATGATAGCGTTTTTATGTCTTACACTATCAATTAAAATACCTTTCTTTGCCATTGAAACTTTCTGCTACCTTAATGCAGGTATCATGAAAAGATAGAATGCAATCATTGATCCCAAAAGAAAATCGTAACCTATAAGAGATCAAGTTAATATGCTTAGGATTTGATTTGAAGATTAAAAAAAATATATAAAAACTAAAAGGGTATAGGAATGTAAAGAGAGAGAGAGACACACAGATGCAAATGGGCAAAATCCCTATTTGCGAACCTTTTCTATGATCCATAATCCGGACTTCATTGTCACGTTTCTTTTAATTGATTGCAGGTGTGTAGTCGTCTCTTTTATTTTCAAGATGATGAAATCTGGCTCTTTCTATTTGAAGTTCTTTCTTGTCTAATCTCTACTGCTTCTGATTCTTTTTTGTATCAAAATCCCAGCCCTAAAAAGAAATTATGCTACTAAACCAAAATTGTAGGAAGACTTGATTGTGGATTAAAGCATTGTAACCGCGGCAGTTTTAAAACTGACTTTAGGTAATAATTGTTTACTGCTTTTAAAATTATATCCATTTTTTCCTCATAATTATTCTTAAAATTTCAATTCAAATTTCAAAAATAACTAAAATACCTACACCTAACTAAAATATAACTTATTTACCAAAAATTTCCAAGTGGCTTCCTACTACTTTGCCACTTGGCTAATTATTATAGGCTACTACATACCTTTTAATATATATATAGATTGTTGAACTAACTACATTGGCTATGATGAAAGAGAGAAGCTTTGTTTGAAGGTTCTTACCAATTTCATTGAGTTATTCAACTTTTGATAGTAACCTGAAGTGCATGTGGGATTTACATGTTTCAACATTGGCATGGGATGGTGGTTTGCATATCTTTGCCCTCTAGCCCCTACAACCAGCAACTTCATATTAAGTCGAAGTAATGAACATCAAATAAGTCCAGCTCGTGAAGCAGTTTGCTGGGTATACCCCGAGATAACTTTTTTATCCACTATTTATCCTGGAAATGTAATTTAGTCATTTTGGTTGCCCACCCCGTATCCGGTACCTATATTGGAGCCCGACTAATCTGAATTCGCGCTGGGAAGTCTCACATTGAGGGGTAAAGTTCTTTTCTACCAAAGACGATAGGGCTTGAACCGAGACTTCTGGTTAAGGATGGAGGAGTACGTACCACTCCACCACAACCCTTTAATGGTGAAATGTAATCTAGTTTAGTCAATGGGACTAGACCGTCAGCTCACTATAATGCCTCAGCTCGTGTAGTTGAGGATAAATTTGTAACCACTATGCTGCGACTCATCTCAATTCTCAACATTGCACATTTTCTTTTCTTTCTTCTACTTATTCCCTCCTTTCTTTTACAGCCTTTTTTCTAATAACTAAGGGTTGACATAGAGATCTGAAATCTAGAGAACCAAAAAAAAAAATGGTTTGCTTCAACTTGACCTGTACACCGACTTCGCACTTACATTTTGTTCACATTTTATAATTGGAATAATTTCAGAGACCTCCTTTCAAGTTTTACTTGGTAACATTTGCCTCTCTTATAGTTTATAATGTTACGCTTACTTAGAATACAGAAACAATAAAGTCAAATCCTAGATCCGCCTCTATGAATATGAGTGGTTAAAATAAGTAATCCATCTTGATAGCTGGTTCAACTGGTTTGTTTCCAGAAAATAAGTACTCCATAAAGTGTATAAAAATGACACTAATAAATAAAGAATGTCCATGCAATGATGATCTTCTCAAAGTGCAAGGGCGAAGCTTCCAAATATTGACCAGATCTTCTCAATTAAAACGGCAATTTAATCTATTATTTTTACATTATCAATGCACTGTCTAATTTTTTTTTTAAGTAACAGTATTAAGAGCAGAAATGACATAATAAGCAGCTTGACATTTCTTATGTAGATGATGAAGCATACAACTGAAAATTAGTCATAACAAAAGGGCTACTGCAACACATAAAATAATTAACCAAGCTCTAGTTTAGCAAACATGAAACTAATTTATTTCCTGTTAGTCAATCTGATGATACTGCAATGCATATCAACTTCAACTGCTACGGGGGATTTCGATTTCTTTTACTTTGTTCAACAGGTATTCCAGAAAGAAAGATCAAAAGTTCCCGTCTCGAATCTTTGTTGGTCTTTTGATTCTAATATCTGAACTCATTGCAATGTTTCAGTGGCCAGG
The DNA here is from genome assembly GCA_029990175.1 of Petunia secreta. Lineage (NCBI taxonomy): Eukaryota > Viridiplantae > Streptophyta > Magnoliopsida > Solanales > Solanaceae > Petunia > Petunia secreta. The sequence goes on along the minus strand of JARKIP010000024.1, from coordinate 56,431,970 downwards.
TTCATTTTGTGAAACCAATACAAGTTGTTGCTTTCCTAGTACAGGGAAGCCTGCATCAAACTTCAGTATTCATGGACTTTGGCCTAACTACAAGAATGGCTCATATCCTGAATTCTGCAATCCCAGCAATCCCTTTAACCAAACTCAGGTACTATGCTATGAGGTCCTGTAATGTCTTTATTTTGTTCCTCGAACGTGACAGTGAATTTTTATGATGACTTACTGTTGATTACTTTTGGTTATATGGAATAGATTTCAGACTTGATTAGTAGAATGCAGAACAATTGGCCATCTCTATCATGTCCAAATGCTAATAATACAAAGTTTTGGGCACACGAATGGGACAAACACGGGACTTGTTCTGAGTCCATACTTAACCAACATTGTTACTTTGAGGTTACTCTTAACCTCAAAGAAAAACTAGATCTCCTCCAAATTTTGAAGAATGCAGGTACTACTTTCAATACATTTGTACTAGTACTAAACGTTACTATCGCGTTTATGCAATATTATGGTATATGTTTAATGAAAATTGCAGGAATTCAACCGGATGGAAGATCTTATCGACTGAAAAGAGTTGAGAAAGCTATAAGGAAAGGAACAGGTTTTGCACCTGTTATAGAGTGTAATGTTGATCCATCAGGCAACAGCCAGTTATTCGAGATATATCTTTGTGTTAACAAGTCTGGTTCAAAGTTCATCAGATGTCCAAAGCCTTCCAAGAGTTCTTGCAATTCAACCATTGAATTTCCTGTCTTTTAAGACAAATTACTGGCAGGTTTTGATAAGTAACTCATCACACTGTCAGGAAATGATTTATTTGAAGTGTTTATTTAGTTCAAAAGCATGACTTTATCACATTTTTCCTTCTTTCAAAATTGTGGTACACAAGTGCCAATTAGAGTTTTTCTTCTGTTACCTCTGTACATTACATGTTTTTAAAGGGTTTTGCACACCCTTTAAGAAATACGTGTAATACCTTCAATTATGAGCGTGTTTATCTAAACTAGTACCTTTTATCTCTCTTTTAAACGTCTCACTTAATTAACACTTCACTAATTGGAGTAGCACGGGATGAATTTTTTTGCGAAAGAAATAGCAATAAATGCATTGTGTTTTTCTATTTTAAACGTCAAATGTTTTCAATCAAATAGGATTAGATGGAGCATATTTGTGCTGCAGTAAATGAAGATGATAAACCAACGAGCTTTGTTAGTTATTCTAAAAGTTACGTATGTTGAAAATAAATGAAGTCTGGAACGAGTACAGAAGAGTCCTTCAATTTCCAAGTATTATTTCAACATGTTTCCAATATCTGAATGTGGCGCTAGGGGATAAACAACTAGCACAAATGAAGGCACGTAAAAGATGATCCATCACCTGTAAAGTTATTCAACAAATTTTAATAAAGGGTAGCATGGTGCACTAAACTCTCGCTATGCACAAGTTTAGGTAAGGGTCAGACCACATTGAGTCTATTATACACAGTCTTACCTTGCATTTTTGCGAGAAATTCCACAACTTAATTAAACTCGTAACCTCCTGATCACACCACAATTACTCACTGTTGTGCCAGGGAAGACCCAGAGGTCCACCCCGCGATTGGTAACGCAGAAAGGGCTTCTTGATAGTCTTGAGGCAATGTCAGGGATTGCGAGAGGAGAGAAGGAGAGCACGCATGGGTGGGCTGACTTCCTGGCTTTTTTTTATTCAAAGAAGGCAAAGAAGGAGAGGAAAGCACCGACGGATCTCCACCGCCTGCTTTGCGCTATTGTTACTTGCGACGTCTCTTCTTTTACACAATTCCTGACTAGTCGTAGTTTCATGTTGGCGATTTCTGATGTGAATTCGGTGGGTCGTCCCCCCTTCCTACGGGTTCCCCCACCGACCCATTTACCGGCTTGCTTTCTCTCTTCTCTTGCAGTTGCATCTCTCCTCAGATCGCCCATGATGGGACCCCTTGTCTCCAATCCGATAAGTCTTTTCTTTTTATTAGTATACCGCCCCGCGAGCAAGGAGAGCCGCCCTGCCTCGAAAAAGTCAGGATTTTGGGCAGATTCCAGTATCCGAACCATCTCGGAACTGCCAATGAAATAGAACATATCTAATAAAGGCTCGATCGACTTCTGACTCCGGAGTCCACCAGATTATAATGATTCATGGAAATCACTATGGTTCTGTTGAACATCTCACATTATTTCAATTTATACTCCTAGTAAATAAGCCCTTTCTACAACAAATGAATCAAACCAGAAGCCCAGCCAAATACAAAATGAGATAATATGTTTTAGATACTTTTACTCAAGATGGGGGAAACAAAGGTTCTTTTTCTACAAGAGGTCTTTTACATTCAGAAAATATCAAGGTTATGAAGCAAAAGGACAAGAATATGTACGATTCAATTTTACTTAAAGACTTTTGGCTTTATTACATGCAAGATCAAATTCTTAGGAATTCTTCTGGGTGCAAGATTCCAAATTGATGGTGGAGTTTAAAGCTTAACTAGCATCAGGAGTGCAATTAGAAGTTAGAACCGAAGTAATGTGGCTCGATGTTACGTCTTTGTAAAGAATAAATTGATTAATCATGCACACAAAATACAATTTCTTTTTTACCATATTTATTAGCAATATGTCATTGTTTCCAAATGCCTCAAGAACCTGCCAAACTAAAAATAAAATAGTGACATTTCATTAGAAGTTTGAATGTTTTGGACCTGCTATAATTGAACAATATTTTGGACTCCATAGAAGATTGAATGTGAAAGGAAGTTGTCCATCAGCCTATAAATTAAATGGTCCTGGTTCAGGTATGCTGGCTTGTCAACTCTTCCTTTTGTTCACATACAATCACTTAAATTATCAAGGATTTACATTATATATAGTGACATATTAGAGAATCTTTTCACTTCCAATGAAACTTAATCAGTTAAAATGGGTTATTATTCTATTTTTAAGTGAATAGATCAGACTTAGCATAAAAATTCTTTAACAATATCCGTGTGAACTTAAACTCAATTATTAAAGGGGGCAGATATGGAGAAGATAGTGTTAATTAATGATAGATAAAACTAATAAACAATAATGCATGAGGGAAGTGCAAGCTTGGAAATTTGATTATAGTGGACTGAATAAAATCCTTTTATCATAAAAACGAGCCCTGGAGTGAAGTAAATTTAAATTAGTCGAGACTTCAAAATATACACAAAAAGTAAACACTAAATAAAGTCTGAAAGCGTCACTTCATCACGTTAGTAGGGGTCTTAAAAGGTTCCTTACACGTGTAGCTTTCATATGAACCGTTATATTGCCTCTTAATCAACTTAACTTAATTAAAGTATCATGATACAATGAACACACTTTATGACAACTTTCCATCTTACGAGATTGAGAAAACATCTTTATCTTTAAAAGGAAAAAGCGTAAGTGTTTCCTTAAAATCAGCCCAAATTAACATATAATCTCAGTAAGTAGAATATTATCATATGCTTATAGAATATCCATTAGCATCTTATTATTGTCGACATCATAAACACTCCTTCAGCAAGTAAAAACTAAAAATCGAATCACATTAAAATGGAGATCTCCAAATATCCAGCGCCTCAAGTTCACACTTAAAAGTTAATATGTTCACATCTTCATGTTTTCCTATAAATGAACAAACTAAAATCATTTCAAAATCAGTACCAATACACCCTTTTGAAGTTCACAAAATTAAAAAAGTTACAATTTTTAATAGCAAATATTAGATAATGGCGTCAATTTTTGCCACTTCTATGTTAACTTTCTTCCTTGTAACACAATGTTTATTAGTCCTCACAGCTGCTCAAGATTTCGACTTTTTCTATTTTGTTCAACAGGTTTGTATCCAGTTTACTTAACTACTAAATGTACTTTTCTTTGTTTAGTTTAGTTGTTTATATAATATGTATATCTTTAAACTTTTTATGCAGTGGCCAGGATCATATTGTGACACTAAACAAAGTTGTTGCTACCCTACAACTGGAAAACCTTCAGCAGATTTTGGAATCCATGGACTTTGGCCTAATAACAATGATGGCTCTTACCCATCAAACTGTGATTCGAGCAATCCTTACGATCAATCTCAGGTACCCAATAATCTAAAACCTTCTTATTTTTAAGCCGTGGCAGCTTTAGAATTTTTAATCAACGATTCGGTGTTGTATATGTACCTACATTTAAGTCATGTTATATTTAAGTCCGACTTTTTTTTCTTACTGACCAAACTAATTCAACTTTGCACACCATATAGTCCATTTAAAAGGGGAAGCTCCCCTTTTTAGAATTTCTCCATTTTCATATCTCAAACCTGAGATTGTTGATGGATGAAGTTCTCATGTTCTTTGCACAACTTTGCACACCATATCTCCATTTTGTCACGTACAGTCCATTTTAGATGTAGTTCTCATGTTCTTGATTTCGCTATGCAGGTATCTGACTTAATCAGTAGAATGCAACAAAATTGGCCAACATTAGCATGTCCAAGTGGTAGTGGCTCAACATTTTGGTCACATGAATGGAACAAACATGGCACTTGTGCTGAATCAGTTTTTAACCAACATGGCTACTTTAAGAAGGCTCTTGATCTCAAGAATCAAATTGATGTACTTGCTATTCTTCAAGGTGCTGGAATCAACCCTGATGGTGGATCTTACAGCTTGAGCAGCATTAATAATGCAATCAAAAGTGCAACTGGATTTACTCCTGGAATCGAATGTAATGTCGATCAGTCTGGTAATAGCCAATTATACCAGGTTTACATTTGTATCGATGGCTCGGGTTCGAATCTCATCGAGTGTCCTGTTTTTCCTAGAGGGAAATGTGGTTCCAGCATTGAGTTCCCAACATTTTAAGATACTTTATTGTATTATCTCTTTCATATGTATTATTGTTTCTTGTTTTCTGATGTATACTGTACTTGTTTTAACCATTGTAAAATGTCTCTGCCTTCTTTGGAGCAATAAAATATTCAAATTGTTGATTCTTCTTAGTATTCGAGCACTAAAAAGTATTATACTGAATTTTAAATATCTGGTGTTCGCAATGGGACAACCTCAACAAACAGAACATACTTAGAGTTGCTGTGCACAAACCCAATCCAATTCTAGCCTCATGATTTTAATGTAGCTCTATGCACTAAGCTTTCCATATGCATAGGTTTGAGAAAGGTTAATTAGACAATTGACAGGTAATTTTTACAAATGGTTACGTAATTATAGTTTTTTTCCTCAAAAATTATATAACTTGTGATTCTTACCCAAAAATTACACTACTTCAACCAATATAACAACAAAACTACATTAGCCAGAAATGGTACAATTCCGGTGGTTTTTTTTTTTTATTTTTATGCCAAAAATAATATTATTACCCATTTTAGTAAATAGGTATATTAGTAGACTCGACCCAAAACTGTCACCTATTTAAAGCAATCTATTCACACGTATATTTAAGCACTATATTTGGGCGAGCTATTTGTTATTGTTATGCTAATATTATTTGTTAAATATTTGGTATTTTTACAACTATTTTATTTTTTTACTTTGGCAAGCAGTACAAGCATTAATATTTTATTATGGGAATACTTATGCTTATCTTCGGTACACTTGAAACTATGGTTTTCAGTAAACTATGTTTCGACCAACACCTAACTCCGCCCACCAAGTCACTGTTCCGGTAAGTTTTACATATTTTCAATCCTCTTCCTCCATCACCTCCCATACGCCGATTTCAAATATTTGATATTTTTTCATTCAAATATGGTAATTTTTTAGTAGAAGTTGATATTTTACAGCTACATCTTGTGTTTTCTGGTCAGTTTTTATATTTCCTAGTCATAACTGTATTTTTTGCAGCTAGATCTGATTTTTTTTCATATTTTTATTTTATTGTATCTAACTATTTCTGGATTATTTCTGCACTATATCTAATCGTTTCTAGACTGTTTCTGCATTTTGTGCATTGTTTCTGCACTTTTCTGCATTATTTCTGCACAATTTTATGCATTTTGTGCACTATTTTAGCACTGTTTCTGGATTGTTTCTGCACTATTTCATATTGTTCGGACTGTTTCTGCACTATTTCAATATATTTCTGCAGACATGGACGACGGCGTCGGCAGCCCAACGGCGGTAGTGGGAGCAATAGGCGACAGGGTGGCGGCAGGGGGAGTGATGTAAGGTGGAGGCTAAGGTTTATCTTTTCTAGTTGTTTGTAGCAACTTGTATATAAAAATAATACTATATTTTGTAATTTAAATAATATTGCTATTTTTCTTTTTTTTCGTCCTCGTTAAAAACATTTTTCATGGATGAAACGCTATGATGCATTGCTTTTATGACAAAATGTTTGTCGTCCAAGTAGTTGATATTGACAACTTTGTCAAAGGGGGCTTCTTTCTTTCAAGAATGGGAGTATTCTTATGGGCTATGGCAATGCAGTGGTGGATTGAAGCATTAGATTGTCATTGTTCTCGAATGCCTCAAGAACCTGCCAAACTAAAAGTAAAATAATGGTATTTTATGAAAAAACAAACAGACAAAGAAGAAAGAAGAAAGAAAATCATACGGCTAATAATTGAATAGAAGATGAGAGCAATATTTTGGATGTTATAAAAGGGTGAATGTGAAAACTCTTCCTTTTGTTCACACACAATCACTTAAATATTTAAGGATTTAAATTATTCGAAAGCAGTATATTAGAAAACCATTTCAATTTCTATGCAATTTAATTAAGTTAAAATAGATGGTTCGCCACGTGAGGAGGAGGAGTGTTGATGTTGCGGTTAGAAGATGTGAGAGGTTGGCAGTACTGGGCCGAGGTGATCCGACAAGACATGGCCCAGATCCAGATCACCGAGGACATGATCTTAGATAGGGGAGCAATGAGGTCGAAGATTATGGTAGAAGATTAGGTAGAAGTCGAGTGTCTGTTCTCTTCTTGCATGTAGTATTATATGTATACAACTAATTTCCATCTTAGTTTGTACCGTTTTCTCTACTGATGTGTGTGTTTATTTGGATAAGCACTAGTTTTACCTTCTTCCCTAGCATTGTATTGTTGTCTATTGTGGTATTGTTGTCTTGATTTCCAAAATTTTCTAATGTCTTTATTTCTCCTAGTCGAGGGTCTATCGGAAACAGCTTTTCTACCTTGGTGTGGGTAAGGTCTGCGTACATCTCACCCTCCACAGACCTCAGTTGTAGAATAAACTGGGTATGTTGTTGTTGTAAAATTATTGCTCTACTACAAAATTAATATGCCAAACTTGCATAAAATAAATTAAATTATTCGGACTCTCCAAAAATATCACCGCACCCATACTAGATCTTCCAATAAGCATAACTTCAGAATTTGGAGGATTCAAATCACACCGGATTGACCGATTTCGAGCAACATTAATACTCAAATTCATAGAAGGGGCATATATGAATAGCGGAGAACATAATGCCTATTAATGATAGACAATAAACAATCATTCTCTCCATCTATTTTTACTTGTCCAATTTAGAAGATTTTTTTTTTTATTTTACTTGTCACTTTTAGTAAATCAAGATCTATTTAATGACATTTTTTCAATTTTACCCATATCATTAAATTACTATTTCTCAAATAATAGTTAAGTTTAAATTTTCAAAGCATAATTAATAAGGGTAAGTTAGTAAAATCATCTACTATATTTATAAATTTTTGTGAATGTGAAAAACTAAAAGATGACAAGTAAAAATGAGCGGATGGACTAATTCAGGAGGGAAGTACACAAATTTGAAAGCGCCGGTCGTCAATAATTTAAATTAATTGGCCTTACAGATCAGTACACGTGTAGCTTTCATATGAACACTTCTTTCTGCCTCTTTAGGAACTTAATTAAAGTACTATCATAATACAATGAACACACTTTATGACGACTTTCCATCTTACGAGATTGCGAAAGCATCTTTAAAAGGAAAAAAAGTAAATATGTTTCCTTAAAATCAGCTCAAATTAGATCAAACTTTAATGTTTTCCTATAAATGAACAAACCAAAGTCACTTTAAAAACAGTACCAATACACCCTTATAAAGTTCACAAAAGTTTAGATTTTAGCAGCCAATAGATAAATATGGATTCAAATTTGGCAACTTATATGTTAACTTTCTTCCTTGTAACACAGTGTTTATCAGTCCTCACTGCTGCTGAAGATTTCGACTTTTTCTACTTTGTTCAACAGGTTTACTACATCCACTTTATTTAATTAATGATGTCTAATTGTACTTTTCTCTGTTTACTTTAGTTGTTTTTAATTAACATGTACTATCATTATCTTTTATGCAGTGGCCAGGTTCATATTGTGACTCTAAACAAAGTTGTTGCTACCCTACAACTGGAAAACCTTCATCAGATTTTGGAATTCATGGACTTTGGCCTAATAACAATGATGGCTCTTACCCATCAAACTGTGATCCTAGCAATCCTTATGATAAATCTCAGGTACCCAATATTCTAAAACTTTCTTACTTTTAATTAGTGGTGGATTTAGGATTTATATATACCTACATACACATGCACACGTATGTGCACGCTACTTTTAATTTTGACTTTTTGTCTCATTGACTCGACTAATTTAACTTCGAGACTATTAAGGGAAACACCCTCTTCTTTTTTTTTTTTAGAATTTCTCCATCGCTGGATCTCAAACCCGAGATTGTTTATGGATGATGTCATCCATCACATCACATTACTTGGTGGTAGTGATTCGAAATGTTGTCACATATCCGGTTCAATTTAGGTGAATTTCACAAGTTCTTGATTTTCACTTTGCAGGTTTCTGACTTAATCAGTAGAATGCAACAAAATTGGCCAACATTAGCATGTCCAAGTGGTAGTGGCTCAACATTTTGGTCACATGAATGGAACAAACATGGCACTTGTGCTGAATCAGTTTTTAACCAACATGGCTACTTTAAGAAGGCTCTTGATCTCAAGGATCAAATTGATTTACTTGCTATTCTTCAAGGTGCTGGAATCAACCCTGATGGTGGATCTTACAGCTTGAGTAGCATTAAAAATGCAATTACAAGTGCAATTGGACACACTCCTGGAATCGAATGTAATGTCGATGAGTCTGGTAATAGCCAATTATACCAGGTTTATATTTGTATCGATCGCTCGGGTTCGAATCTCATTGAGTGTCCTGTTTTTCCGGGGGGAAAATGTGGTTCCAGCATTGAGTTCCCAACATTTTAAGATACTGTTATTGTTATTTGGTCTCCTTTCATACATTCTTGTGTTATCTCTTTCATTTGTACTGCTTCTTGCTTTCTAATGTATACAGTACTTGTTTTAACCATTGTAAAACGGCTATGCATTCTTTAGAGCAATAAAATATTCAGACTGTTTTTTCTATTTAGTACTCGAGCGCTAGAAAGTAGTGTTACATTGAATTTTAAACATCTGGTATTCACAAAGGGACAACCTCAATGGACAAAAACCACACTTCGAGTTGTTATGCACGAACTCAATCCAATTCCAGCCTCATAATTTTAATGTAGCTTTGTGCACTAAGCTCACGATATACATACATAGGTGTGAGGAAGGTACGTTAGACAGCATTGGGTCGAGAAGGGTTATTTTAGATATCATAAACTTATTTTATGTCACATGACGTTATCATGGCTAGAACTCATAACCTCTCGGTCCCATGAATTTCTTTTTGGACATGTGAAATGGTTAACAAAATCCTTGCTTTCTAACTTCCTCCATCTAGACGGCTTTTGTACAATGCTAGGATTGGGCAAAATTAATTGAAAAGGATGGGAGGCAATAGGGTGGTCAATCAATGGTGCCGTGTACGTTGTTGTCAGTACTCTTGAAACGTGAAAAACTAACTGAAAATATTATGGGAACAAAAGGCCAAACGTGATAACATTCTTGCTCGTTATAAAACTATAAAAAAACAAAACAAACAAAACAGAACTCTAGAAACTGATTAACTGAAAGTCAAATTCTCACTAAAGACTGATTAAAAAAAGATTTCTCACAGAAGAAACTCGAAACAATTCTTCAACAAGTAAATGCAAACACTCCATAATATTTTTTTCTGATATTAAGATATAAAGACTTATCCAAAACAAAAACTAAGCAAACGAAACGCGAAAGCTATAAAAAAAAATTAATCGAAACGTCGCCATGATTGTCGGTCCAGATTTCACATAGATTAGGTATACATACATTTATAGTTAAAAATGTCTTTCCAATAAAAACAAGTTAATGTTATTAGCTAGAAAAACGTGTGGTCGCTAAATTGTACAAGTGTAGACTAAATTGAAGTCTATTAATCATGGGCGGACCTAGGCTTAGTTAAGGGTATCAATTGACACCTCTTCGCGGAAAAATTGCACTGTATAGATAGGTAATTTTTTTTAAATATATATATATTATATGTTGAGTCCCCTTAATTTTTTCGTATGTTATCTTATTTATATTTTGATATCCCTTAAGAAAAATTCTGGGTCCGCCACTGCTATTAATTGGATATCTTATTCGTAGTTTTGGCTTAACCTGCAAGAGTAGTTTTGGTTAGATATCGTAGAAGAATGTCGCACTTATTTTGGACGGTTTAATTAGAGTTCGAGTGGCTACATCTTGGAAGGTGACACTTTTTAATACTTAGTAGGACTTTTTGCTTTTTTGTTCCTTTACTTCATTTCTTCCTTATCTGTGATTTCTTTTCTTTAGACCCATTGCATCTGCAGGTCGGCAACCTTTTCATTACAGTTCCTTTCGCTTTGATCTATCTTTTTGTAAAAGTAGTGTTCGAATTAATTTGCATGCAAGTGAGCTCTTTTATTGAACACCAATTATTTTCATGTGTATTGGTGTTAAGTAATTCTGCCAAGTAAAATTTAGAATTTCATAACTAACCAAGTTTCTTACATAGCCCTACTGTTTAATAGACATATTTAACATACATCAATGGCTAACCAAATTTGATGCTAAATAATAGATACATGGATATCCTAACATCTAAAGAATCTGCGTGAATATCTCCTAAAAACTAGCGATGATTCCCTTAAATCTCAGCAGCCAAAAAATCTGCTAAAATCAGGAATCCCAGCATGCGTAAAATCAGGAATCCCACAAGGCACGTATTGAAAAATCTTACCCACTATATATATATATATATATCCATATATACAGTGATATTAGCATAGTAATTGGAAAACACATTCAAGAGAAATCAACATCCATGTTGAACATTATATTGCATGAGTATCATCAGAATATGTCACCAATTAAGGTTTTGATTCAATGTGAAGGAGAATGGATTGATGAATACAAATTCTAGTTACAACAAGCTGATATGCAGATACAGAATACCTAATGAATATTTATTTCATATCTGATATATATTTTATATCACCCTCTAGCTACAACAAGCTGATATACAGATACAGAATACCTAATGAATATCTATTTCATATCTGATATGCAGATACAGAATACCTAATGAATATTTATTTCATAGCTGATATATATTTCAAACCTAATGGTACTGGCTTACGAATGTTTAAGATGCATATTCATCGCACAAAAATAGGAGAAAATTGAAGAGTTACAACGTAGTTAATACAGATAATAAATAGAGTCCAACAGAAAGTCACATCTTCCCATAAAAATAGGCACAGTTAAGGGACTTAAACTGATTTTGAAAATGGCTACAAAAAGAAACCTACATATGACTAAAGGTCTAAATACCACAAATAAGTTAAAATGTATCTATTTTATTTAATTAACACTTTAAAAAGTCTATAGACTGTAAAATTTCCATGAAAGAAATCACATGGTGCATCTATATTTTCAAGGAATTGTCAAAGGACTACCGCAATATAGCATACATGTCATGGAAATGGTATAATTTTCAATAACTTGGAAGGATCCCTGTGTTTACTGGTAATAATTGGAAAGTGCCAAATTCCATCGGTCATTAGACATTATGCTTTTAGAATGTTCCTTAGGAAATTAGATATGACATGGAACACTTGAACGTTAGTTCTGGACTAACGGTTGTGTTATCGGTCACATCAAAACACAGGTCACAGAATAATATAAAAAGGCCTATACCTTTGTGCTGCAATTTTTTTTGTCATCTTGAAAACGACACACCCAGTATGATTCTACAAGTAGAGTTTGGGATAGTGAGGTGTATGTCGACCTTATTCCTATCTTGAGTGAGGCGGAGAAGCTTTTTCCAAAAATAACTCAACAAAATTTATTTCGGGTGTTGCCATATTGAATATTATATATACAAAGTCTCGACCGATCCCTACCCAACACTTAAATCCGCCCCTGTATGCTCTCCTATGATTTGGTATCCTAAGGTAATCTTGAAGAATTAGAGAAATTAACCCTTCATTTAACGAGTTCTTTTTCTTCTTTTTGGATTTTAAACACGTTTCAGTTAAGTCCTCTCCAAGTCTCTTTGTTTTTCTTCCCTTGAGCCATACAAGGGAAAGAAAATCGTTCTCATTTTCTCAATTTTGCATCTTTCCAATTTCCTTACTTTTCCTACGAACTTTGCACAGAATATAGATTAACTCAAAGGTGCGACGTGTTTTTATATAGGTGCTATATACACTAACATCGCAAATGCATTTTCACGCAAACGATGGTAGTAACATGTGATAGCATATTAGTTACCATGAATGTAATATGGAACTTAGACTCGTCTATTAAAATCCATACCAAAAACTATGAATTTAATGAAGCTTCGGCTGTTACATTAAGGAAAAATAATGGAATATGGACTACATAATTGGTCTTTAATTATATTATAAGAAGAAAAGAAATGCAATCGAGTTCTTTGGGTAGATCGGATCGGGATTCGGGACTATCACCTAACTTTGATCTATATTTATTCTGTTCATACAACATCTCATGTCCCAATTAAGTGTCACAAATGTAGGAAGGATACACCGAAATTTGGCCAAGAATATAATGTGAAGTTGTGGAGAGATCAAACTAAGTCATGATAAACATCTAATTGGTCTACTTATTACAGTATCATTTTGTACTTAAGAAGGTTGTTATAAGCTTCGTCAATTCAAGATTAAATATTACAAAAACCCACGTTTTCCAGTTACTTGGCCATCGTAGCTGGCAATTTATGACATTATATGTTACTCATTTGAATATAGAAAATAAAATTTCATTGGTTCAGAACCTGTCAAGTCAACATGGGCAATTGGGCATCCTTATCTTCTTGTGTGTATCAACATATCAAAGGGGAATTCCAAAATGATGTAGTATATCTTTAGTACATAACTGAAAAAAAAAATTAACATCTCAGATGTCACAAATAAATCAATAACGCTTTGAGATAGTTCAATGGCCTCTAGCTATATGGATCATCAGATTTTGCTTGACGAAAATACAAAGCAAGCTCTAGACAGACGTTTCCTTACTTAACTTCCAATTGAACTAATTCCCAAATCCCAGCTAGAAAATACAGCGGAATACTCTTTTATCTCATTGACAAATTCCTTTTTTAAGTATCTACTTAATTTCTATTATATTCATAGGATGATGAATTTAAAACTTTGGAGACCACTGGTAGTCATTTATTTGGTTTAAATTGTTGTATATCCAGTAGTCGAACCTACGTATTAGTAATAGATTTACTTATATAGTGTAATCTTTTTAAACATTATCAAGTGTAATTTAGTTGGTTATAGTGGTATTTTGCTATAATTTTTCAGATTAACAAATTAGTATAGCTATTAAGTCATCTTAACATGATGCTCTTAGATAACCGTACTCTGTCTGTTGACAAGTAGTTAAACTCATTATAAATGCGTAAACCCCAAAACTTAAGCACATGAAGCTACATATTGACAAATAGGACAATGACACATGGGACTTAAACTGAACACGCAAAAGAAATTTTAAATGATAGTATTTTATAACATGATTTAAGATGGCATATACTTATCTGGATATTCCTTCTACGACGAGTCTTGTTTGCCTATAAATTGAGACTCAAATATCAAACTAAAGAATACCAAATATCTTGTCTTTCCGTTACTCATCCGAAGAAGTAACAAAAGCTTTGAAGCAAATTCAAAAGTTGATTAGAGGAGAAGAAGATGATGAAACCTCAAAAATCATTGTTGATCAAGATTTTTGTTGTACAATGTTTGTTAGTTCTTTGTGTTGCAAAAGACTTTGATTTCTTTTACTTTGTTCAACAGGTAAGTCCTCTAACTATGTTTACTAGTATTAAGACGGCAAATGTACTATACTATCAGGTCACCTAAAATTAGTTTTCGAATTTTATATAGTGGCCAGCATCTTATTGTGATACAAGGCGTAGTTGCTGCTATCCTACAACTGGGAAACCAGATGAAGACTTCAGTATCCATGGTCTATGGCCAAACTATGAAAACGGTAAATGGCCTCAGAACTGTGATAAGGAAAGTTCTTTGGATGAATCAGAGGTATTTACATTACCAACTTTAGCTTTGAAGTTTTCTATATCGCTACTACTATGAATAATGACTTGTATATTAGGTTAACGTCAATATCATGAACAACTTGCAGACTTTGATGAAGTCGTTTATTGTTAAAGTCTTCCTTGGTAGGTTATTCAGTGTCCATTTCTTTAATGAGATGTGTATCGATGAGCGACGTAATTAAGAATTTTTAAAGAATAATTAAGATTTAGTATATATGTCAAAAAATAATTACATATGTAACATTACACATAGATATACATATAAATATATAATTTTGCATCGAAAGATGTTCAATTGGTCGAAGGATGTACGTAGCTCAGACATGTTACTAACCCGTGAATCATTAAAAGATACTCCTATTAAGTTTTTTAGGGAGCTATTTTTAGACGAGTTCTAGTGATACTTAAATATTAATGATGACATTTTACGATAAATCCTTCATCACGAAGGGGGTTGTAAAGCTGCTAAATAAAACTCTGTACCAAACTGAGTAACTTTTTTAGGTACGGAGTACTAAAGTTTCTTCAATAACTCACATCTATAGTAACGTGCATGCATGCCGTTGGAATGTTAGTAAATAATACAATGGTGTTTCTTGTGCTAGACTCTCGTGAAAATGCCATCTATGAAAAGAACCAACAGTTAGCTGATTTTGATAAACTCCCATTTTCCTTTTGACAAAAAAGGATAATTAGGTTACTTTATACTGTCCACGTTTCATTGCTTAGAGATCTCGTTTCTAGGTATACTGTTGGCAATTCTTTTGCTTCTACGTAATGTTTTCTTTGCTGTATGGATAATTCCTAATTTATCCAAGATTTTGCAATAAAATAGCGTTAACTTAGTAAAAAGGAAGTGATGCAGTAAGGATCAATTCATGATTTATACTCGGAAAGATTGATTTGACATTATTGATGTAGCTCTTATTACCGGCCGTGTACTTCCTTTTTTTTTTTTTTTTGACTAATGAATACATTAATATATATCACTGGTCAAAAGTTACAAAAGTAGCCCTTTCTTTCTCGAACATGAGAAGAAGAGTCAAGATCCAGTTCATACAAAACTAGGTCATCATTTAGCTAGGTTTTGCAAATTACCAATCATTTACTTGTATTTTCCTTTTAATTATTTGATAGCTAAAATTTCATTACATTGTCGCAATTCTGATTCTTTTTTTTTTTTCTCTTGATTTTTTTCCAATCGAGATATAACATCATGTTCATGGATTAACAGAAATGTATGCAAGCTCTATTTGCCTTTGCCATTGTATGATCGATGAGTCTCTTCCTCTTCACATATTTTATCACTCTCTTTGGCAGCATATATCCACCAATAATTCAGAATTTAATTTGAAATGCATATTAGTTGCTTATTGCTTCTATGGAATATAATGTTCGTTCTATTTGGCCCTTTTTCTTTTCGTGTCGTATGAATATCTATAATTCAATATTCTGCTTTTGAAAATGTTTACCAAGTAATGCATGCAGGGAGTAATAATTAACAATCTCTTTCTCTTTTTTTTTCAAAATTTTTATCTTACAGATCTCAGATCTTATAAGCACAATGGAAAAGAATTGGCCATCACTGGCTTGCCCAAGTAGTGATGGTTTAAGATTTTGGAGTCACGAATGGCTAAAACATGGAACCTGTTCAGCTCTTGACAAACATGCTTACTTCCAAACTGCTCTTAACTTCAAGAAGAAATCAAACCTTCTTCAAAATCTCGAGAATGCAGGTGTGTGTATACTCTATAATTCTTTGTTTTCCAATGCATTTAACTTCTTTACACTTTATATGTAAAGAAAAATTATATACTATCAGATTATACATAAGACACTCTTAAAATCCATCCTAAAAGATAACAAAAAATTAAAGTAGAGTTACTTGATATAGTCCCGAATCCCATTTATGGGATATCATAATATTGGATATGTTGTTGTTTACTTGATATGGCAAGTACAATAGAGTGCATTAAAAAAAATCCTTTTGCCAACTACTAGTATGGTAGAAGTACCATTTTCACAGTTTCAATAAATTGGCATGAATAAAATAAATCTTAATCTTGTAAGAGTATATCAGTGAATCCTTTTTTATTACGACTAAATAATCAAGTCACTTAAAAAATAACACACGTAAAACCGTCAATGATAAATGAAATTGTAATTTGTAGTAGCTTATGTTACAAGGTAACAACAAATTAAATATTCTGATATTTGGAAAATTCTTTACACTCTTAGTATACAAGTATATACTGATAAAAACTTTTGTGTTCATTAGGGATTAAACCAAGGAATGGAGAATATTACAGTATGGAAAGCATTAAAAAAGCAATTGAAGAAGGAGTTGGACACACACCTTTCATAGAATGCAATGTGGATACCCAAGGAAACCACCAAATTTACCAAGTGTATCTTTGTGTTGATTCTTCTGCATCAGATTTCATTGATTGCCCAGTTTTCCCACATGGAGGAAAATGTGGTTCTAAGATTGAATTCCCTCCTTTCTCCACTGGATCTGATGATTCCAACCATGATGAATTTTGAATATTCATTTTTAAATTTGTTGTTTTAACTTCAACTTGATCATATTCTTGATTCTGTTGTATTTCTAATTGAAAACTTTTCATATTTGTACTAATTAATAAAATTTCATTCCGAAGGTTACTCATGTAATATCTGTCAATCACTACTAAAAATTGATGAAAAAGCTACAAAAAGGTTGGAGACAGAATTCCCTCTCCAATCAGTTAGAGAGGGAATTCCCTCTCTAATCCGTCTCCAATCAGTGTTGCAATAAAAAATTAATAAAATTTTTAATTCCGTCTCCAACTCTAAAAATATACACAGTCTCCCATATTCTTCCAGATTCATTATCTCCCCCAAAAAATAAAATACTCCCCACGCGAACTCACTGCCCCGGCAAAAAAAAAAAACCCCCTGCCCCGGTGAAATTACTCCCTCCCCCGGCGAAAACTTCCCCAATCCATCCTAACAACTTATTCAAGTAAGTTTTCTTCATCTTCCTCATTATTTTTAGCTATAATTCGAATTATTTTCCCCTCCCGATTTTCCCCACCCTTTAATTCGGCCCCCATTTTCCCCTCCCCAAAACAACTTATTGACCTCGCTGTTGATGTCTCCAAAATTAGGCAATTTCTCCCTCACCCTGCTGCTCTCCCCCCTCCTCCTCTTCCTCCGGCTCAACCTCAACCTCAGCCTCAGCCTCAGAAAGATGTCAACGAGGTCCGTATGTCCTTGTATTGTTGACCATATTTCGTTTTCAACTTCCCCTATGGTGTTTTACTGAATTTTACCTTTAATTTTATGTATTGCGTGTGGTTACTGGTTTAACTTGGACTTTACTAAATATAATTTGTTGCTTTGTACTAAAATTTCCACATAAAGCACTGAAGAGAACCTTAACTAGCAAACAACCTTACTACTAGGATAGTTAATATCCAAGAAGCTGATGCTATAAAATTAAGTAAATGGTCACCCAAAAAGTTGGGATGTCCCTGAAATTTCTGTTTGGAGCATCTCATAAGGATTATGTTGTGTAGAATCTTATGATAGAGAGGATTGAGAAACAATTTCATGGTGACAAAAGAGACATCCCTCAAAAGAAGGCAAGGAACTTTACATGCCTTATTCTGGTGCTAAGTTGGAACAAATTTTGAGGAGCTTCTTTCTTAATGAAATTTTGGGAGGTAGGTAGTATCATTTAGTCGAGGTGGAGATAGTGGTGTTTCCTATCAATTTGTGGGTGATTGGGCTAAGGGACTTGGTGGTGTTCAATAAAGCATTATTAGGAAAATTGATTTTGTTTTATGTTAAACAGGTATTTTATGTTAAATAGGTTGTTTTTGGTTTTTAGTTGCTTTGTACTGAATTTCTAATGTTTATATTTAGCATGATTTATATAGTAAGAGACGGAATTCCCTATCTAACCAACCAAAAAAAATTAATTATTTTACTAGAGAGGGAATTCCGTCTCTAAACAACAAAAATAATTTTTAAATTTTTTACTGGAGAGGGAATTCCGTCTCTAAATAATAAAAATAATATATATATTTTATGTTGGAGAGGGAATTCCCTCTCCAAATGCAAAAGTCAGTGTGCACTGACACATTCTTGGAGATGGAACGGAATTCCGTCTCCAAACACCTTTTAGAGATAGAATTTCGTCTCCAAATTGTGACGCAAATCAATCAATTTCTAGTAGTGAATGAAATATCAATTTTTATCTGGGTTTAACTTTATAATGCTACTGTAGTTTCACTGTGGCGGTAGATTAGCTACTATTTAAACTCCGCTCCAAGTCAAACTATGACAACCATTTTGAAACGGAGGGAGTATTATTTATACCGTCAATGAATAAGAACTTAAATTATTTTTATTTATAAGTTATATGCAACGACGATAGAAAAAAATATATTTACACAATCAAATTACTTAAAAGATAATTGTAGATAACAATGTCTAATAACATTATTTGACAACCTAGAATCAATTGAAAATTGAATGGCATTAAAACTTCTTTTTTCTCATTAACAAATTCCTTTTTTAAGTATCTACTTGATTTCTATTATATTCATAGGATGATGAATTTTAAATAGTTGGAGACCACTCTAGCTAGTCATTTATTTGGTTTAAATTGCTGTATATCCAGTAGTTGAACCTACTTATTAATTAGTAATAGATTTACTTATATAATGTAAATTTTTTAAACATTATCAAGTGTAATTTAGTTGGTTATACACTACTAGAAATTGATTGATTTGCGTCACAGTTTGGAGACGGAATTCCCTCTCTAAAAGGTGTTTGGAGACGGAATTCCGTCTCTGCGCGTCCTTCGCTTTTAAGCGCGTCGTTGGACAACTTGGAGACGGAATCCGTCTCCAAATGCAAAATTCACTGACACACTGACACATTCTTGGAGACGGAACACACTAAAATATATATATTATTTTTATTATTTAGAGATGGAATTCCCTCTCCAGTAAAAAATTTAAAAATTATTTTTGTTGTTTAGAGACGGAATTCCGTCTCTAACTATATAAATCCTGCTAAATAAAAACATTAGAAATTCAGTACAAAGCAACCAAAAACAACATGTTTAACATAAAACAAAATCAATTTTCCTAGTAATGCTTTATTGAACACCACCAAGTCCCTTAGCCCAATCACCCACAAATTGATAGGAAACACCACTATCTCCACCTCGACTAAATGATACTAGCTACCTCCCAAAATTTCATTAAGAAAGAAGCTCATCAAAATTTGTTCCAACTTAGCACCAGAATAAGGCATGTAAAGTTCCTTGCCTTCTTTTGAGGGATGTCTCTTTTGTCCCCATGAAATTGTTTCTCAATCCTCTCTATCATAAGATTCTACACAACATAATCCTTACGAGATGCTCCAAACAGAAATTTCAGGGACATCCCAACTTTTTGGATGACCATTTACTTAATTTTATAGCATCAGCTTCTTGGATATTAACTATCCTAGTAGTAAGGTTGTTTGCTAGTTAAGGTTCTCTTCAGTGCTTTATGTGGAAATTTTAGTACAAAGCAACAAATTATATTTAGTAAAGTCCAAGTTAAACCAGTAACCACACGCAATACATAAAATTAAAGGTAAAATCCAGTAAAACACCATAGGGGAAGCTGAAAACGAAATATGGTCAACAATACAAGGACATACGGACCTCGTTGACTTCTTCCTGAGGTTGAGGTTGAGGTTGAGCCGGAGGCGGAGGAGGAGGGGGGAGAGCAGCAGGGTGAGGGAGAAATTGCCTAATTTTGGAGACATCAACAGCGAGGTCAATAAGTTGTTTTGGAGAGGGGAAAATGGGGGCCGAATTAAAGGATGGGAAAAATGAGGAGGGGAAAATAATTCGAACTATAGCTAAAAATAATGAGGAAGATGAAGAAAACTTACTTGAATAAGTTGTTAGGATGGATTGGGGAAGTTTTCGCCGGGGGAGGGAGTAATTTCACCAGGGCAGGGTTTTTTTTTTCGCCGGGGCAGTGAGTTCGCGTGGGGAGTATTTTGTTTTTTGGGGGAGATAATGAATCTGGAAGAATATGGGAGACTGTGTATATTTTTAGAGTTGGAGACGGAATTCCGTCTCCAACCAAAAAGCAAAAAGCGTGTCAGTGATTGGAGTCGGAATTCCGTCTCCAACCTTTTTGTAGCTTTTTCATCAATTTCTAGTAGCGATAGTGGAATTTTTGCTACAATTTTTTAGATTAACAAATTAGTATTGCTATTAAGTCATCTTAACATGATGCTCTGAGATAACTGTGTCTGTCTGTTGACAAGAAGTTAAACTCATTATAAATGCGTAATCCCCAAAACTTAAGCACATGAAGCTACATATTGACAACTAGGACGATGACACATGAGGCTTACATTGAACACGCAAAAGAAATTTTAAATGATATTTTATAATATGATTTAAGATGGCATATACTTATCTGGATATTCCTTCTACGATGAGTCTTGTTTGCCTATAAATTGAGACTCAAATCCGAAGTAGTAACAAAAGCTTTGAAGCAACTTCAAAACTTGATTATAGGAGAAGAAGATGATGAAACCTCAAAAATCATTGCTGATCAAGATTTTAGTTGTACAATGTTTGTTAGATCTTTGTGTTTCACAAGACTTTGATTTCTTTTACTTTGTTCAACAGGTAAGTCCTCTAACTATGTTTAGTATTAGGACTGTAAATGTACTTTAATAGTTAATACTATCATATCACCTAAAATTAGTTTTCGTTTTTTATATAGTGGCCAGCATCTTATTGTGATACAAGGCGTAGTTGCTGCTATCCTACAACTGGGAAACCAGATGAAGACTTCAGTATTCATGGTCTATGGCCAAACTATGATAATGGTAAATGGCCTCAAAACTGTGATATGGAAAGCTCTTTGGATGAATCAGAGGTATTAATATTTCCAACTATAGCTTTGATCAAGTTGTCTAGTACTTTGATTAATGACTTTGGTATTACATTATTTACGTCAATATCGTGAAGTACAACTTGCAGAATTTGATGAAGTCGTTTATTGTTAAAGTCTTCCTTGGCAGGTTTTTCTGTGTCCACTAATGAATTTTGCTAAGAATATTTAAAATTTAATATATATCCAAAAGTGGGTACGGTAGCATATACTGTACCAAAATATGGACATATATATAATTTTGCATCGAAAGAAGTTCTATACGCCAGATACTCCTATAAAAGTTCTTTAGGAAGATAATCTTGGTCAAGTTCTAGCTAGTGATACTTAAATAGTAGTAATCGACAAATATGGATGACGACATTTTAAAATAAATCCTTCATCACGAAAGGGACTGAAAAACTGCTAAAAAAACTCTGACCCAAACTAATTTATACTCCCCTGTCCCAATTTATGTGTCACACTTTCCTTTTTGGTCTGTCCCAAAAAGAATATCACATTTCCTTATTTGTCAACTATTTAATGCACTATCTCTATTTTATCCCTACTGGGCCCTACTTACTTTAAAAGTCACTACAAAGTCAACTTCTATTTCTTAAACTCCGTGTCAAGTCAAATACCGCCACATAAATTGGGACGGATGGAGTAGTAATAAGGTACGGAGTACTAAAGTTTCTCAGTTATCTCACATCGACACTAACATGCATGCATGTTGGCATGCTAGTATAGGATGTTTCTTGTGCTAGATTCTCGTGAAAATGACATCTACGAAAAGAACCAATAGTTAGAACTCCCATTATTTTCCTTTTGACAAAAAGGATACCTTGGTTACTTTTTGCTGTCCACGTTTTATTGCTTAGAGTTCTTGTTGGTATCTATATATTGTTGGCATTTCTTTTGCTTCTACGTAATGTTTTCTTTGCTGTATGGATATTTCAAAATTTATCCAAGAGTTTGCAATAAAATAACGTTAACCTAGTAAAAATGAAGTAATGCAGTAAGGATCAATTCAACATCATTAATGTATGCTTGCTGTAATAGATCATCATTACTTGTATTTTTCCTTTCAATTAATTTGATAGGGTATAATTTATTTACATTGTCGCAATTCCGGTTCTTGTTTTCCTCTTAATATTTTTCTAATCGAAATATATTGATCGTGTTCATGGATTATCAAAAATGCATGAATTTGCCTTTGTTATTGGAGTATATGAGTTTCTTACTGTTTGCGTATTGTCACCACTCTTTTCAGCACCATCCACTGATAAAAGGAAAAAATTATGTTGCATGAACAATGTTAAATCAATTCAAGCATATTAGTTACTTATTGCTTCTAGAGGATGTTCTCTCTCTTTGGTCCTTTTTCTTTTTGTGTCGTACAAACGTCTTTAATTCAATATTTTGCTTTGAAAGTACCAAGTAGTGTATGCAGTAATATAATTTTTTCAAAATTTGTATCTTGCAGATCTCAGATCTTATAAGCACAATGGAAAAGAATTGGCCATCACTGGCTTGCCCAAGTAGTGATGGCTTAAGATTTTGGAGTCACGAATGGCTAAAACATGGGACCTGTTCAGCTCTTGACCAACATGCTTACTTCCAAACTGCTCTCAACTTCAAGAAGAAATCAAACCTTCTTCAAAATCTTGAGAATGCAGGTGTGTGTATATATATCTTTTCCGACTCCACAATTCTTTGTTTTCCAATGTATTTAACTTTACAGTGATAGCATAATTTACAAAATCAGGTAACATCAAAGATACTCCTAAAAATTAAATCATCCCAAAGAGTGAGATCGATCACCAAACTTAAAGTAGGTTACTTGGTATAACGAGTACAACACAATGCAATGATAATCACATGAAATCGTCTATAACAAATGAAATTAGTAATCTGTACTATGTATCGTACATGGTATACGTACAACCAATTAAATATACCAATGTAAAAAATTCTTTACGCCAATAGTATAGAAGTGTGTGTGTATATATATATATACTGATAACAAGTTTTGTGTTTCATTAGGGATTAAACCAAGGAATGGAGAATATTACAGTATGGAAAGCATTAAACAAGCAATTGAAGAAGGAGTTGGACACACACCTTTCATAGAATGCAATGTGGATACCCAAGGAAACCACCAAATTTACCAAGTGTATCTATGTGTTGACTCTTCTGCATCAGATTTCATTGATTGCCCAGTTTTCCCACATGGAGGAAGATGTGGGTCTAAGATTGAATTCCCTCCTTTCTCCTCAGGATCTGATGATTCCAGCCACGACGATATTTGATTTTATTTTTATTTTTATTTTTAGGTTTGACTTCAGCTTGATCATATTCTTGATCTTCTGTTGTATTTCTAATTAATAAAATTTCATGTCCAAGGTAACCATGTACTATCTGCTAATGAAATACGTTTCAACTTTAATTTGGATATCAGTTATATATAAACTAATAGAGTAAATAAGTTTTATATTGTTAATGTAGTCTAACTTTGGCAGCAGATTAGAACCTACTTTTCCCAAATTACAAAAGTAAAATGTATCGCTGAGATTTATTAGTAACTAGGAGTATCCACAATTTACATTATTGCGTATGTATTATTTAACACCATCAAGTATAGAAATTTAAATTATATTTATTTATGAGTTTTAGTAATATGCACTGTCTAATAACATTTTTTGACAACTTAGAGAATCAATTGAAAATTGAATAGCATTAATTAAGACCATAAGGTTCCATCTTTTAACTTAACTCTTGTTAGGTGCCTAAACTTTTCTGTATTATTTAAAGACTCTAAAAAAGTCTAGCCGTTGTACTTCTAGCTAATCCTATCCCTGAGTTAAAATCTCAAATAGTCACTCAACTTTGGAAAATTAATCACCAAAGTCACTTTGCTTTGGTTGGTCCCAAAAAGATCACTCAACTTTGGGAAATTAACCACCAAAGTCACTTTGCTTTAGTTGGTCCAAAAAGGTCACTCAACTTAGGAAAAATATCTCCAAAAGTAATTCTTATCAGTTTTTGCACCGTTACCCACTGAAAATCTGACGTGGCTTTTTAAAATATTTTTCATATAATCGTAGGTCCCACTTTTTTGGCCATGTAGGACTTTTTTAATAGTTACTTACTAATTTTCTGACAAGTGCAATGCACGTGTATTCCTAATAACTAATACAAAAATCAAAAATATGTGTAATAAGCGTGTATCGTTGCTAGTAAATTAAAAAATATATATATAAATTCAAAGTACTAATATATCGAATCTTTTACGTTCGATATTTTTTGTTATTGTAATACATAATCATACTAAACATTACTACTATTGTACGAAGGCCAGTAATTAATATTTGAACAATTTTAATCATGTTAATTTTATAATATCAAGTATTTAGCTTGATATAAATACTTTTTCTTGATTTTTATTTTTTTGTGCTAATGGCAAATTGTTATTGTGTACTAGAAATTAGGAGTACGACAAACAATTATTTGGCCTTCGAACTTGATATATTATAAAATTTGCATGATTATAATCGTTCAAATA
Organism: Petunia secreta; assembly: GCA_029990175.1. NCBI lineage: Eukaryota > Viridiplantae > Streptophyta > Magnoliopsida > Solanales > Solanaceae > Petunia > Petunia secreta. The sequence continues at coordinate 56,406,956 of JARKIP010000024.1, read as the reverse complement.
TTAATTACTGGCCTTCGTACAATAGTAATGTTTAGTATGATTATGTATCACAATAACAAAAAATATCGAACGTAAAGGATTCGCTATATCAGTACTTTGAATTTATATATTTTTCTTTAATTTACTAGCAACGATACACGCTTATTACACATATTTTTTATTTTTGTATTAGTTATTAGGAATACACGTGTATTGCACTTGTCAGAAAATTAGTAAGGAACTATTAAAAAAGTCCTACAAGGCAAAAAAAGTGGGACCTACAATTATATGAAAATATTTTAAAAAGCCACGTCAGATTTTCAGTGGGTAACGGTGCAAAAACTGACAAGAATTACTTTTGGAGATATTTTCCCTAAGTTGAGTGACCTTTTTGGGACCAACCAAAGCAAAGTGATTTTGGTGGTTAATTTTCCAAAGTTGAGTGACCTTTTTGGGACCAACCAAAGCAAAGTGACTTTAGTGGTTAATTTTTCAAAGTTGAGTGACCATTTGAGATTTTATTTAGTTCAACGACATTGACAGAAGTAAATTTCACGTAGTAAATTGTAGGTTTTACTAGAAAATCTAACTATTCATGCGTAAACCAGCAATATTTAAGGGGAATTAAAGTGATTATTTTGCACTTTCTTTTTACTTTATGGTCTTTAGTATTTTAATTTAAAGTGTTGTTCCTCCGCTTTCCATTAAAAAAAAAAAACTATGGATATATTTGGTATGAAGGAAAATGTTTTCTATAGAAAATGTTTTCGTACAAAATATCTTTTTGGAAAATAAGTTATTTTCAGACTCATGTGTTTGTTTGCTAAAAAATAATTAATTTTTTATCTATCTAAATAAGGGGTAAGGTATGAGTGTTGGTGGGTGGGGGGTGGATATGGGTGGGAGCGAAAGGGACCGGGGAGGTCTGGAGGGGATGGGGGTGGGGGCAGGAGTTGGCGGCGGGGTGGGGGTTGGGTGGGGCTAATAGGGAAAATATTTCCCTCCAATTTAAAGAAAATGAGTTGTTATGAAAAATATTTTTCAAAACTTTTAAGCCAACCAAACAAGAAAAACTTAAAAAATATTTTCATCAATACCAAACACCCTATGTAAGTCGTCCTTTTCTTTTCTTAGTCTTTTTGAGTGTTTCGAGCTTTCTTATTTCATTTGTGGCTCGTCAATCAGTTAAGAGCAGCTGTTCAAAATCCTTTCTATAAGCAGCAACAACAATAAGAACAATAATAATTCAAATATTAACTTCTAAAGCCATTTTGTTGACTAATCCGCGATCTTGGCAATGTTTTTTTTTCCCCTACTTTATTGCTCTCTTTGAATGTAGAAATTAGAATAATTACTTGGTAATACAACAAGGTAGTGTTTTATTTGAGAAAATATCGAACTTAACTCTTTGGGGTAATTTACAAAATTATGACACCTTAGGCAATAGTTTGCCTTATTGACCTCGCTTGAAATGGTTTTATAAGAATGGTCTCACTAACTTGACCAGTGCACCTACAGAGACAAAATTTGACCTTTTATCTCTATCAACATTCTCTCCAGATAATTTGAAGTCCGCCTTGCAGGCAGCACCTGCAATTTATATTTGAAGTGTTCCTAAATTTATAACGTAAAGTGTTGCCTATCGACACCATTTTGCTAAACCATTCTTCAATGGGGACAAAAAATCATAACACAGGGTACATGTAGTGAAATTCTTTGAACTCTTTGCTTAAAAAAAAAATCCATTTTGTATGGCCTTCGAAAAATTTATGGAAATAGGATACTTCTGGCGACCCATTACAATGTTATCACCATAAAAAATGTGTTATTAAAATGACCCCCATAAAAAAACAAGACCTAGATATCACCAGATAATTTTAGTTAGCAACACCTAGATATCGCTAGGAACTTACTTTTGGAGATACCGACTAATTTTACCTGACAAGGTCATTTTTGCAAGAAGTTTCTAACGGGTCTAAACATGTGATAGTAGCACCAGCGGTGTTCATTTCGCGTAAAAACTTGTTGAACTTTGAGGTATTTACATAGATATATAATTTTGAAGCCCTAATTACAAAAAAATTAGCAATATTATTGATATTACAAAATAGCATTTTTTTTATATACAAATTGCTACAAACAACTAGAAAGTGAAAACCCTAGCTTCTACCTCACATCCTTCTCCCTGCTGACCCCTCCCCCCCCCCCCCCCTCCCGGCTTGCCCCTACCATCTGCCAGCACCACTACCGCCAGCCGACTGGAAGTCGCCGGAAAGTTGTAAAAACAATCTGAAAACAATGTTGAAACATTATGAAACAAAATATTGAAACAGTGTGAAACAACGCAAAAAGGGTGAAATAGTTTAGAAACAATGAGAAATGGCGCAAAAACAGTATGAATCATTGTTGAAACCTTGTAAAAAGTACAGAAACAGTATAGATACAAGTAGAAACAACAAAATTGCTAGAAACATTGCAGATTTTAGTAGAAACAATGTAGAAAATAGTAAAAACAGTACAAAAAATGTTTGAAAAAAATATTTACAACAAAAATACTAGAAATAATATGGAGAATCTGTGTAGAAACACTGTAGAATCAATGTAGATACAATAAAATAACACTACAACGAAGAATTAACTGAAATTATATACTAAGATACAAAAATGACACTGAAAATAGTAGATAAAGTGCAAATACAATTTTGATACAGTATTGATACAATGAAATAAAAAGAATTAAATACAAGTTTGAAACGCTGCAAATCTGACCGGAAACACCATAATTAACTGAAAATACAAGTTCTTCATCGAAAAACACCACATCTTCATCGGAAACACCATACTTGAACGAAATAAACTAAACTTAAAGCAAAATTACCATTATCTGATAAAATACCACGACAAATCTGATCAAAAACATCGGTGGTTGGGGCAGTGGTTGTGCGGGAGTAGGTGGGGAAGGACGTCGGAGCTCCGACAGTGTAGGAGAGAAGGACTGGAGACGGCTTATTAGGAGAGGAAGAGAGAGAAAAAGGAAGAAGATATGGATGGTAAGATTTTTTTTTTTTTTTTTTTTTTGCTATATTTTGTAATTAGGTCTCTATTTCCTCTATATTTTTTACTTGTGCCAAACTATCTCTATATTTTGTGGAAAAAAAATCCCCAAATTATATTTTTATGTAAATTTTCCTATGAACTTCTTCTTGTTTCTAAAGTGGCTTATCCAACTTCAAATTTCGTAGCCATAAACACTTTTGGTCCTCGCCTTTGAAAAGTAAATGAGCTTCTACGCAATGTCGTAAAAATTTTGCTAGATGAGAACTATTTGCATACATAATCCCACACTTCTAAATCACAGGAGCTGAAGTTATGTACTCAACATCAAACCATAGTGTATTGTTAACTCAATCAAATTTTTTTGGCTCGATGATAAGCAAAATTCAGGCGAAAAGTATAAAGTTGAGCTCTTATATTTGAAGTGGACCAAAAAAATATTAGGTTTTAACTTCAGACTATAAAAGGCTGAAGTTTACTTAATGTGGTATGAAGATAAGCTATTTCAGTTTGAAGTGGTTGGTCCTTATAAAGACACGTCCACAATTGGCTAAAACTGTAACAGGACACGCAAAAGGCTATTTGTGCACATATCCCCTCAAATCCAATGCAATTCTTCTAAAAGGGCCTAAAGTAGAATTTAGTAATTTTGACGACTAGCTACTTTTAGAGTTCTAAATGAGGAATAACAAGTGTGTGCAAAATTTTAGATAAATAATCACAGGTGATCTAACTCTAGAAAATTTATGAATTTCAGTTCAAAATCTCAGGTAAAAGAACTAAAGCTTGAAGTGAAAAATCCAGAATTTCAAGATAAGTTACTAGACTTTGAGAATTCTTGTACTTTCTTCTCTTTCTTTTTTTTTTCTGATAAAAACTGTGAAAGATTACCATAACAAAACAAAACGTACACCTAAAGAGTACCATGACTACAACATCTTTTCCGCATGGTTCAGGTCTCCAACAGAACTAATTACAGATCCTTCCACCAGTAACTACATCTAATAGCACGCTTGGAACTCTTAACTCTACCTATTATTTCATTGATAAACTGTTTAATCTGTGTAATTACAAAACTGATATGCACATCTAGTCCTTGAAACTTTTTTCAATTCCTAGCTTTCAACGTGTAGTAGAATTTTTCACTTCAAACTTCAATGTTTTGACTTGGATTTTGGAATAAAATAATTTTTTATGGAGTTTGAGTGATTATGACATCCATTTAAGACTTTGTAAATAATAGTTATTTCTCGTTTAATACTCTAAAAAGTGGTTAACATACACAAATTTCACTACAATAAGGAAATCCTTACACAAAATTCAGCTAATTCACTGTTTATATTTCATACTGATATACATATATTATATACAAGTATGTACATAATTTACACAAATTATACATATATGATTCATTTACCGGATAATGTGTGTAAGCACATTAGCTCTAATATACGGAGCAGTAGTTTGGTTAAAAAGTTAACTAAGATGAACTACACATATTGCTTTTCTGAATTGTCGATGATGAGATGTGTTGTAAGATAGTATGAGAATTTTATATCCACACAGGAAAATTATCAAATACAAGAAGAATAGAAGGAGGGGGAAGGGGAGGAGGAAGACACGTAGTAGAGGAGCAATAAGAATAAGATATATGTCAAATTATAATGAAGTAGTGTATTATTTTATGCATAATATAAACTACGGTTGCATATATAATATGAAAAGAAAACGTTCAACAAAATTATTGAAACAATTAAGGGGAAGTGTATAAATATCGTATTTTGCACGCTATTTAGGTTTTAACAATTTTTTTAAAACTATTTATTTTTTAGTGATTGACGGGAACTTTTTTTTCTTTAAACCCTTCAGACCTTCAGTACACTTAACTTCAAACCTGAAGGTCTGAAGTTCAAATTCGAATATGAAGGTTGGAATTTGCGCATAGGTAACTTCAGCTTTGAAGCTGTGCGTAGGTAGTAACTTACAACATCACACATGTGCATAGCATGTTTGATAGCTGCATGTGCCTACCTACGAATGTTCATGTTTGAAGTTGTTATGCCCAAATTTGAAGAAAGTTTTGAATTTGGAACTTGTTATGGTTTAAATTTGTTTAGTTTGAAGTTGAGGCATAACTAGAGTTTGTTTAATAGGGAAACAGGGTTAAGACATGAAATATGCAGTTTATGCAAAAAAAAATATTTATTGGCTAAAACTTAAAAGGAGAATACCAAAACTGGCTGCTGCACTAGATTTTACAACAATAAACCTTTCGTAACCCAAAAAATTTCACACAGTGCCCTCCATAAGCACTGGTCTCACCAATTTTCCCCACTTTCAAATATTTTAAGTAAATGTCCTCCACATCATCCCTCACTATGCGAAATGACTATTTTTCCCCTACCTAAATCCAATTTACATGGAACAGTCTCCTTCTCTCTTTCCTCCTTCCTTTCCTTCTCTCCTTCCTACTTCATTTCCTTCTTTCTTCTTTGTGTCCTAGAGAGATTTAGAAAATCTATAAAAAATTTATTTATTTTATTATTTTTTAGTTTGTGTTATAATGTAATTTTTATTTTGCCTAATCCTTTATTTGTATTTATTTTATTCTGTATTTATTTTTGGTAATTATTATCTATACACTTATCTGTAAGTTTTTTCTATTTTGATTGATGATCGTTGAATTAAATTTGACGTTCCTGTGATTTTTTTTTTTTTTTTTTTTACATCTTATGCTCGATTGTGATGATTTTAAGGTTCGTATTGACAATAGCAATTAGATATTGTTGTTGCTCATTGCACAGAGCTTAAAGTCTTGGCTATTGCCATTAATGCATAGACTTTCTCTACAAGTAGCCTCTATTGCACAGAAATTAAAGTCTTGGCATTGCCAAGACTTGAAGAGACTTTCTCTGCAAGTAGTCTATTGCATAGATCTCAATGTCTTCGTTATCGCAAATACTTGCAGAGACTTTGTCTGCAGGTTGCCTATTGCACCAGATCGTAAAGTATTGGCAAGTGTCAATACTTTCAGAGACTTCCCCTACAAGTTATCTCTTTCCACCCGACCTTAAAGTGTTGGCTATTGCCAAAAGTTGCAGAGAATTTGGTCACATCACTTGGGTGGTGTTACTTGATAAAAGAAGTTGGTTACTTGATTTGTCCAGTGATAAGTTGACCCCTAATGACGATGTTCGTAACTTTCATTCAATCTTTTTTTTATTTTTCATAAGTTAGATTTCACTTTGATTTCCTAGTTAAGGCGCCCATTGCGCCAGAGTTTGAACTCTTGGCAATAACCAAGACTTGCAGAGATTTTCTCGCCAATTACCCAATGCAACCAGATCTTGAATTCTTGGCATTAGCCAAGACTTGAAGAGACTTTCTCTGCAAATTACCCACTACAACAGGGATTGAAATTTTGGTAATTACCAAGAAGCCTGTGCAAGGTGCCCATTGCACCAGAGCTTAAACTCTTGGCAATAGCCAAGAATTACAGAGACTTTCTTTGCAAATTGGCCACTACGACAGAGGTTAAAGTCTTTGCAATTGCCAGGAAGTCTTTGTAAGGTGCCCATTGCACCAGAGCTTAAACTCTTGGCAATAGCCAAGATTTGCAGAGACTTTCTTTTGCAAGTTTGCCGCTACAATAAAGCTTGAAGTCTTAGCAATTGCCAGGGAAGCCTGTGTAAGGTGCCATTTCACCGGAGCTTAAACTCTTTACATAGCCAAGACTTGCAAAGACAAATTGTCCATTGCAATAGGGCTTACAGTTTTCGTAATTGCCAAGAAATCTGTGCAAGGTGCCCATTGCCAAGAAGTCTGTGTAAGATACCCATTTTCATGGATTTTCTACAAGATTAACCAAATGAATGTAAAAGAGTAGAATCTGAAGGAATCTAACCTTGAATTTTCGTTTCAATGGAGAAATCTGTAAAAGTTATAGATTTTTAGGGTTTAGAGATTGTTTGAATGGAGAAAAGGAATGGGGTAATTATACTAAACCACTGTTATTAAGGACATTTTGGCAAACCATTGCTTCCCCGTGTCATATTTTTGCAATTCAGCCTTCATAACCTGTTCGAAATTGTAATCACAACACAGAACCCATGCATTACAATCGTGGATATATATCTATGTGAACCAAGTGACTCCTTAAAGTAGTAAGTACTATATAAAACAAAAAATTACAAAACTAAAATATGAGAAAAGGATATTTGTCAATAGCGACATGTGTGTGTGGGGGAAAAGAAACGAAGAAGAGAAGAAATTTACATTGTTAACCTGAAAAAAATTGATGTTCGTGTTAGGCATAGACTTACAAAATGCATTAAATTCAAACATATGCAAAAGTAAAAGAGTATAAAAAAGAAGATTACACAAAGAAACATCCAGAGAGAAAATTAAACCAAATGGTGCAACTAACTCTAGACTGGGTTAATGAAATGAATATTGACGTTTGACATTACCTATCCACAATTTGAGCTCCTGATGAGAATTCTAAATCTTGACCTAGACTTTTCTAAGGATATTGAGTCTCTTTTATTCTATGTTACGATATTTAACCTGATCATAAAATCTAAGAATGTATCTACAATTTCTTGAATTTGTCATTTGGACATGTAATTTATATTTTTAAATATAGCTATAAAAACTTGTTAGAATGAATTAATTAAGGGTAGAATATAAGATTTAAGGCTAAATTGTTCCAAGTTTAAACTAAAAAGGTAAGACTGTGAGTGTCACAAAAAATGAATTAGATGGGAGTACCATTTTGTCCCACCAAAAAAAAGTCCCATCAATATGCTACTGCCTTTTTTTTTTTTTTTTTAATTTTATTATTATCTGTTTTTGGCACCTGAAAAACTTCAAAAGTTTGGTCAGCATTGTACATATCCAGAAGAGATATATGTATGTTTGGTTAACAACGACATTGTTTTTAAGCCAATTTTTAACTGAGAAGATAGATGACTAATTTTGCAAAGTTTAAAATTGAACCTTTTCCCATAAATCTTAGCCAGGATGAGGTTATATACTATAATTGCAATTTGCGATTTTCCTCTGATCATTATTTAAGAGCTAGGTTTAATATAATTCCACAGAACCTATTTTTCTTACTATATTATTTTTGTTTTTCATTCATAGACCTACCCCCACCCCCACACATGCACACACATGCACTCACACAAAAAATCTAATCCCAAAACAAGCCATGTTTATAAGAATGGAGTTTAATAAAGATGAATAAAACCTTCATATGCATTGTCAAGTTCCATTTCTATCACCATTGGTACTAGACAAATAACACTTCCCACAAATTCATAGCTCTACCCTTGTCTATACAGGATATAGCAAGTGATGGCAATGCTTTTTCTTCTTCTTCTTCTTCCTATATTCTCTATATTCACTAGCTCACTGCTAGCTTCTCTAGTAAAAGAATTTAAAAGGAAAAAAAAATACAGATACTTATGGAGTACAATTATAGTGATGAATAATATGGTAAATACCTTTGCTGTGGCATTTTGCGTAGACACAACCCATTGGTTTTTCTATAATTTTAGTTATTTATTTACTGCAATATTTGCTGGAGTTCTTGGACTTTCGGAGATTTAACCTTAGTTAGAAAACAATATTATAAAAAAATTAGTATTAGGGAGTATATATGTGTTGTATGTTTGATTCAGCAGTAAACAACTGGGCCCATGATTAGTAATGACTTGTTGACGATGAGGTAATTAATTACGAATGCATATAAAGAATAAAAAGATAGGAATAATGCTTCAACATCCGTTGTCAAAAGTAATTGTCTGTTTGCCATATATCACAAGTCTACTAGAAAACTTTGAATTATCAAAACCACAATAGCCAACATAATTACGGGTAAAACAAGGGAACTCTAAAACACAAAATGTAACGCATGTTACTTTGAAAATTGACGAGCCCAAATCGTTTGTCACATAGTCGCCAACACATGTTTTCTTCGTACTAGTAATTTTTTCCTTTGAGAAAGGATATGTATGCGATGAAAACTACTTTCTCCGTCCCAAAATGAGTATCTATCTTTTCTTTTTTTGTTTGTCCTAAAATGAGTGTTTTTTTTCTTTTATGGCATCTTTTTAAATTTAAGATTTGTTTTGGACCACCGGATTTAAAGACACTGGCGCACATTACGCACACCTTTCATTTTAAGCCACAGAATTTAAAGACACTGGCCCATATTACACATCTTTCATTTTAAACCACAAAATTTAAAAGTCTTCCTTATTTTCTTAAACTCTGTGTCCAGTCAAATCCAGACACTCATTTTGGGACGGAGGGAGTAGTATTCTTGTAACGTGAGCTAGACACCAACTTCATATTTTCTATCCTTTCTTTTTCTTGAGGAGTTGGTTTTGTTGGACGGTGCATTGGACAGGTGGCTTTATGAAATAAATGAAAAAAGAATTAAAATAAATGCAAGTGTCTACATTGTCGTCGTCGTTAGATGGTATGTCTAGTCTATTAGCCCCACCGACATTCATTTTTTGAATAAATAAAACCAACTGATTTTGATTCTAGTAATTCTACTCCTTAATTTTGCTTATTAGCGTAAGTTTAATGTACATGAAAATATTTTAGTACTATATGCTACTTACCAGATTTAGAGTCTGTTTGGCCAAAGCTTCTGGAAAGCCAAAATGTTTATTTTTCTCAAAAAGTGCTTAATTTAAAATTTTGGGGGGTGTTTGGCCAAGCTTCTAGGAAAAAATAAGTGCTTTTGAATGGTAGCAGAAGCTGTTTTTCTGATGTGGGGAAGAAGCTGAAAAAAGTAGCTTCTTGAAAAAATAAGTATTTTTAATTAGGAAAATTTACACCACATGACTACCCTAATAGCTATATTACAAAAAATAACAATACTTTTCCTATTTACAATACATACCAATACATAACAATACTTTCTCATTTCTCATTACCCCCTCCCAAACATGAAACCCTAATTTCTCCATCTCTCTCCTTCTCTCCCCTCCTCCACCCACCCACCACCAACCCCCTCCCCCTCCCGCCACCAATACTGCTGCCTCTATCCCCTCCCTCTTACAACCACCGTCCCCCTCCCTCTTCCAACCACCCGTTCCCCTCCCTCAAGCTAACTGTCGCGGCGCTGCTACCGCCGCAGTGCAGCGACGCTGCTCCTTGCGGCGGCGCCGCTGCACTGCAGTGGTGGAACGCCCGGATCTATGTTTTTTCGGTGGTTTTCTGGTGAGTTTTCACGATTTAGTCCCTTTTTTTCTTTTTTCCTTTTTGTATGTGTATATATGCGTATTTTTATTTATATATTTGTATTTTGTATATATAATTTCAGATCTCCTTATTTTTTTTTATCCCTTTTGTATGTGTATATATGTGTATGTTTATGTATATATCTATATTTTGTATATACATATTCAGATCTGCCTTTTTGTATTTTTTGTATATAAAAACGTATGTCTTTGTATTTTTTGTATATAGATGTATAATCTCCACTTTTGTATGTATATATTGTTGTATAAATGTGTGTGTTATTGTATGCTTGTGTATGTATGAAGTAACAAAATAGTTTGTATGTTGTTTTTTTTTTTGTATATTTTTGTATGTTTGTGTATATTTTTGTGTATGTTTGTGTATGTATGAAGTAACAAAATAGTTTGTATGTTGTTTTTTTTGTATATTTTTGTATGTTTGTGTATATTTTTGTATATTGTGTATGTTTGACTATGAGTAAATAAGAAACAATAAATTATATAAAGTTTCATATGTATATATGTGTATATCTTGTATGTTTCATTTTGTAGATCTAAGAAAAACAAAAAAAAAAAAACAAAAAAAATACAAATCCGGCCACCTGCCGCTGCCGGCCGGCTGCCGGTGACTGGTGGCGTAGCAGCAGTGTAGCAGTGGACAAGGGAGAGGATTAAAACCCTAATTTGTATGTTTTAAATGAGTTTTGTATATATTATGTAAAAAAGTATTGTTATTTTTTGTAAAGTGGTATAGTGTTGGTATGTTTTGTAATTTTAGTGTTAGGGTTGTATACATGTGTAATTCTCCCCTTTTAATTATTTGGGACAAGAATACTCATTTCGAACTTTCATATTTAATCAAATTAATATTATTATATATCCATTTTCGTAATTTGATAATTTTTTTAAATATTGGTCAAACACAAATTAATAACAAAAGCACTTCTTTAAAATTTGGCCTAACACAAACTGCTTATATTACAAAGCACTTATTTGAAAAACACTTTTAATAAAAAATACTTTTTAAAATAAGCTGATTTTGGCAGTTTGGCCAAACAGACTCTTAATAACTCTAGTAGGATTTGGGAGTGTCCGACCAATTTTTCCTTGGTCAAGTGTCGAACAACAAAAAATATTTTATATATCTAGTTGGTAATAATCGGAATTCAGCTAGAAAATAAAATAAAACGGTCTTTACCATTAAATTCTTCATTCACATGCTTGAGTTTAAAATCTTTATTATTGATAAACTGATCTCAATCATTTAATCACATCATTTTGTGATCAAGAGTTGCATATCTGATGTATATGATATCTTCTTGCTTGGACACTTCTAGTTGCATTTTTATTTTAATTTTGGGTCAATTCACAAGTTACCATATAATAGATTTAAGAGTTGATTGCCTTTATGGTCACTCAACTTTGGGTAATTGGCCACCATAATCACTTATCTTTGCTTGTTTTTTTACGGTCATTCAACTATAGGTAATTGGCTACCATGGTCATTTATCTTTGCTTTATCTATTTTTGGTCACTCAACTTTGCCCAAGTAGCTCCTATGGTCATCTAACACAGAAATCCTAACGTCAGTTAAGATTTTGCTGACGTGGCAACTACAAAAATATTTTGGCAATTACATAAATAGAAAAAAATTAAATTATTTAAGACCAACCCAATTAAAATTAAACCCCACCGAAGAGTTCTTACTTGAGGTGCCCATTTTTTTCCAAAAAATGACACATTTTTCTTTAAATCTATCAAGAAAGCCTTCTGGTAACTCATTTTCAACGTTAATTTCTTCACCTAATGAAAATCTGAGCACCCAGATAAATTTCGCCTCACTTAGCTCATTCACTTACAAATGAAATACAAACATACAAAGACTCATTCTTCTTAACTTGCCATCGAATAATCCTGAAGCTTTCCTCATTCTCCTATTGTTGTTTTCATTTCATGAATAAGTGGACGTACATGTGTGACGTTTTTCTTGCTTAGAGTTGAGGATAATCCACATACTTCCCTTCAATTTCATTAAAAATATTGATCAAAATAATATCATGGGATATTGCAAATCTACTGAAAGCAAAATTTGGTCCCAAGAAGTTGTTCATCTTGGCAGCGAGTTGGAGTTGCTTTGCCGCATAGTCCTTAAGAAAAATATCTGAGAATGCAAAATCTCTTGAACCGATTTTGCTAAACAAAAACAGTACTTTTTTATCAAACTGTGAAATACTATATAATAAATCAAAAATTTATGCCACTTCAATAAAAATTCTGCTTATAGAAAGCGTCAAAAGCCACTAATTCGCTAAGGCCAGACACTAATTCATTTGGGTGCTCAGATTTTCATTAGGTGAAATAATTAACGTTGAAAATGTGTTACCAGAAGGCTTTCTTGATAGATTTAAAGAAAAATGAGTTATTTTTTGGAAAAATGGGCACCTCAAGCAAGAACTCTCGAGTGGGATTTAATTTTAATTGGGTTGGTCTTAAATAATTTATTTATTTTTTCAATTTATGTAACTTGCCAAAATATTTTTGTAGTTGCCACCGTCAGCAAAATTTTAACGGACGTTAGGATTTCTGTGTTGGATGACCATAGGAGCTACTTGGGCAAAGTTGAATGACCATAGAAAGATAAATCAATGATAAGTGACCATGGTGGTCAATTATCCAAAGTTGAATGACAATAGAAAGATAAAACAAAGATAAATGACCATGGTGGCCAATTACCCAATGTTGAGTGACCATAGAGACAATCAACTCATAGATTTAATTATATCCTTATTTTAATATTTGTTATTATTTTAATTTATGATGTAGTTGTTCCAATGCCAATTTTTTTTTTATCAATTTGACCGACACATCTTTGTCCCACAATAACGAGACTACCAAAAACAAGGAAAAAAAAAGCACTTGCTTAAAGCTAACTAACTACTAGTAAGTAATATTAATAGAGCATGTAGTTGTTGCTTTCAATTTAAGGTTTTACCAAACGAGACATAAGACTAACTTAAGCCTTGTCAACCAGAAAGCACAGCCACAACAACTAACGTCAAAGCATCTTGTTTTCCTTTTCCTAATTAAAATATTTTCTCTTTTTGTGTTTTCTAGGCACATCTAGCGGGAGCTCTTGTTTTTAGTTTGATCTCAACTTTTTAGGATTTTATTCAAATATTATTTTAAAAGAATCTAAAATTTTTTTGAGATGAATTGTGGGTTGTGTATCTTACATGTATAATTATAAAATATATGGAGCCATGAATGTAAAATACGGGTCTATAAATTGCTCAAGCTATCCAAATGGATTCATATAAAGATCTAAAATCCACAAAGAGTAAGTAAATATTCAAATGTTTATATTTCAGAATGGTCAAATTACTTTTTTTTTTTTCACTATTGTGAAGTGTAATAAAACTATGCACCTTGGAGTATTTCTACGTATACTTATTTATATTTCATCGGTTCGATTGGTGTTTTGATTCTTTTCTTTCATTTTCAACCTATTCTCTTTTTTCCTTTAAACAGGTAAAACGTGATTTATGAACTTATCTCTTTTTCACGACAATGAGAAGAGCGTGCAAATTTTATTCCAAAAATAATTTTAGAATCATATGTTTCTACTAACTGAAATCAAGTCCAAACCTACTCTGCTACTCAAATTAGAAATTTCCATGTGATGGCATGTTAAATTTGTACTATCACATCTAGTAACATCTTAATCTTAATGTTAAGAAAAAGTAGTATGTGTTGTGAATAAATTGATGGAGTGTCGTAAAAGCAATTGGCTACCCATGCTGCATGAACAGTGGAGGCCATTCCTTCAACTATTCAAGACTATTCATTTTCTTTTCTGATCTATAAATAGCATAACAAATGCCAATGTAAACTACACTTCTTCCGAGCAATAAAGATACTCTCCCTCCTCTCTCATTTATTTAAGTTATTATCTTTTATAATTTTAGTTAATTACTTTAATTTTATAACACGTTATCAGCACGAGGCTCTAATTATCTCCAAGTTGGGTTTAAATCTCTACTGCAGGTATGATGCAACTTAATAAACACAACAAAAAATAATGAATATTGGTGTGATAATCCTTATTTACCTGCAGTATAAATTTTGTTCAGTTTAATTTACTTAACAAGTATTTATTAACATTCTGTTGGTATATTGTGTCTTCTCTAAGTTAAAACAATCCACATGCAGTAACATATCATAGTTATTAAATAGAGTTCTAATATTAAAATAATATAAACTTTAACTTTCAAATTATCAGAACTTGTAAAAAGTGTAAAGGAAATAGAATAATAATAAAGTAATGCGACCCACACATTTTATATGTTGCCACTACTTGAAATCTTCACGTCATTGTAAACTTTTGCATTGTTCTAAATTCTTTCTCTAACTAATTTAATTCTCTACTTCAGTTCTTACAATGTCGAATTTATCCAAACTTGAATTTGTGGCACTGGACATCAGCGGAAATAATTATATGTCATGGGTACTTGACGCTGAAATCCATTTAGACGCAAAAGGTCTTGGAAATACTATTATTGAAGGCAATGAATCAATTAATCAAGATAAAGCGAAGGCCATGATTTTTCTTCGTCATCATCTTCATGAAGGGTTAAAAACAGAATATTTAACTGTAAAAGATCCACTTGAATTGTGGAATAATTTGAAGGAACAGTTTGACCACTTGAAACTTACCGTACTGCCGAAAGCTCGACATAAATGGATGCATTTACGGTTTCAAGATTTTAAAACCGTAAGTGACTATAATTCTGCTGTTTTCAGAATAACTTCTCAATTAAAACTGTGTGGAGAACCAATTAGTAATGATAATATATTGGAAAAGACTCTCTCCACTTTTCATGCCTCAAATATGGTGTTGCAACAACAATACCGTGAAAGGGGTTTTAAGAAGTATTCTGAACTAATAACATGCCTACTTGTGGCTGAGTAGAATAATACCATGTTGATGAAAAATCATGAATCTCGTCCCACTGGATCTGCTCCATTCCCCTAAGTGAATGTAGTAGCAGCATATGATAAGTCTGAAAAAAGACTAAACAATTACCGTGGTCGTGGACATGGTAAGGGACAAAAATATTATCGTCACCCTGGAATAAAAATACATGAGAACAACAGGGGTTCTCAGAATTATCCTTCATAGGCTAAATATAATATTTGTCACAGATGTGGCATGAAAGGTCATTGGGCACGTGTTTGTCGTACGCCTGAATATTTTGTCAAGCTTTATCAATCCACCATTAAAAGAAAACAAAATGATGTGGAGACAAACTTGACCTTTCAGAATAATAGTAATGAAACGGATCTTGCGAATAACCTTGCTGGTAATGAGGCAGATACCTATATAAATGATGGAAAGATTGAATTTCTTTATATTACTGCACTAAAATTGGGTAAGAAATATGTCCACGAAAAGTTACCCTCATTTTCCTCTGGCTTGTACTACACAAGTATTAGCATGGCTGAATCACATGTGATTGTAAACAAGAAGTTTACTAATCAAAATGATTTTAATATTTGGCATGACCGGTTGGGCCATCCCGGTTCTAATATGATGCGCAAAATAATTGAGAGTTCACATGGACATTCATTAAAGAACAAGAAGATTCTTCAATTTTAAGGAATTCTCTTGTGCTGCATATTCTCAAGGCAAATAATTACTAGACCATCAGCAACTAAAGTAGGGATTAAATCCCCTGCATTTCTGGAACGTATACAAGGTGATATATGTGGGCCTATTCACCCACCATGTGGACCATTTAGATATTATATGGTTTTAATAGATGCATCAACAAGGTGGTCACATGTATGTTTATTATCAACTCGCAACTTGGCATTTGCAAGATTGCTTGCTCAAATAATAAGATTAAGAGCACAGTTTCCAGATTATGCAATTAAGACAATTCGTCTTGATAATGCTGGTGAGTTCACAACTCAAGCCTTTAATGACTACTGTATGTCAACTGGAATAACAGTGGAATATCCTGTTGTTCATGTTCATACACAAAATGGTCTAGCAGAATCATTTATCAAACGCCTCCAATTAATAGCTAGACCATTACTTATGAGAACAAAATTTCCCACTTCAGTATGCGGACATGCTATTTTTCATGCAGCAGCACTTGTGTGCATCAGGCCAACAAGTTATCATAAAACCTCCCCATTGCAGTTGGCTTTTGGTCAGGAGCCAAACATTTCCCATCTTAGAATTTTTGGATGTGCGGTATATGTTCCAATTGCTCCACCACAACGCACAAAGATGGGTCCTCAAAGAAGGATGGGAATATACATTGGCTACGAATCTCCTTCTATTATTAAATATCTTGAACCCATGACGGGAGATTTATTTACCGCAAGATTTGCAGATTGCCATTTTGATGAATCAGTTTTCCCAACATTAGGGGGAGAGAAAAAGCAGTTAGAAAAGGAGATAGAATGGAATGCATTATCATTATCTCATTTAGATCCTCGTACAAATCAATGTGAACTGGAAGTTCAAAAGATAATCTATTTGCAAAATATTGCAAATCAACTTCCAGATGCATTCACCAACCTACCAAGGATTACTAAATCTCATATACCAGCTGCAAATGCTCCAATTCGAGTTGATGTTCCAGTAGGACAATCTACCTGTGCAAATGAGTCTAAGGCACGCCTGAAGCGTGGTAGACCCCTCGGTTCTAAAGATAAAAATCCTCGAAAAAGAAAAGGAGCAAATGAAAAAGATGGTCATGACATGGAGGTGGTTGCTCAAGCAGCATCCCAAGACATAACAATTGATAATACCTCAAAGGAGGTTCAGGTACCTGAAAATGATGAAAATCAAGAGATCTCAATAAATTATGTCTTGACAGGAAAAAGGTGGAACCGAAATAATATTGTTGTAAATAATGCTTTTGCATAATGTTGCTGTTGAAGTAATGCAACAAGATGAGGATCTTGAACCAAAATCTGTCGGTGAATGTAGACAGAGAAATGATTGGCAAAAATGGAAAGACGCAATTCAAGCAGAATTGGCTTCACTTGAGAAGCGTGAAGTTTTCGGATCTATTGTTCGAACACCCGAAGGTATAAAGCCAGTTGGATATAAATGGGTTTTTGTGCGAAAACGAAATGAGAAAAATGAAGTCGCAAGATACAAAGCACGACTTATGGCACAAGGTTTTTCGCAAAGACCTGGAATTGATTATATGGAGACATACTCTCCTGTGGTGGATGCAGTAACCTTCAGATATCTTATAAGTCTGGCAGTGCGTGAAAAACTTGATATGCGTCTGATGGATGTTGTCACAACCTATTTATATGGCTCATTGGACAACGAAATATTTATGAAAATCCCTGAAGGATTCAAAATGCCTGAAGTATTTAAAGGTTCCCGAGAAACTTGTTCAATAAAGCTTCAAAAATCCTTACTCTTAAGATATATATAAAAATCAAGTCGAGAATCCAGTAACTTACTCTTAAGATTATTATCATAAAATTTAGAATTCATAAGGTTAAAATTCTAGATCTGTTTAGGTAAGAGTTCCAAATTCAAGCCAACCAATAGAAGTTTTAAATGAAGTCTTAATAGAAAATAAGTTATCAAAATTTGAGATAAGCAAAAATACGTTTTCTATTAAGACTTCTCTTTTTTAGGATTAGGCTATTCAAGAAGATCAGCAATTTAGCCTAGCTACTTTTCTTTCAATTAAGAATGAAAGAATCTCCATTCACACCCACATTCCATCACACTCTGTAACAATTCATTTTAGTCATTTTCAATCAAAGAAATAGAGTATAGTACGGTTTCCTTGTTTGGACAGTTGATTAAGAGTACCCTAAACTTGACAAAGGCTCGATTTAACTTACAATAGAAACTAAACACACACACAACGTCTATTTTCCCTCCGCTTTTGTCCTTTTAATTAGGTGGTAGACTTTTACTAACTTTTAAGTTTAGTCCAAGCGACAACAACATCAAAACAACAGCCCCACACTTAATTTCTAGCATGTCTCATTAAGGTGAAATTCTAGGGATGAGACGTACGCACACATTAATCATACCAAAGTGGCATGGTTGTTTTTTTATAGATCCTTGGGTAAACAAAAATTATTTAAAAATATGTTTGAAGAAAAACAAGATCGAAGTATTATGAAAAAGGATATGCTAACATGAAAACTGACGAATATACATGACACACATATAACACCAATGACAAATAACGACACATAATAGAATGTATCGGACTAATACCACTGCTAATATTATAGAAATCACTCGACTACTATTTAAACTTCGAACCTAACCCTAATTCTCGACCTCATAATTAAATTGAAGAAGACTGTATTTTTTTTTGGTTTACCATCCGGTGTCCGATATCTTTATTGGAGACCGACTAATCTGATTCGCGCCGTGTAGTGTCCATTTTAAAGGAAGCGCTCCCTATTAAAAAAAAATTCATTTCCATAATTCAAATCCAATCCGTATAATTAATGATGGAGGGATTCTATCCATCCACCATAACTCTCGGTAGTAGGAAGACTCTATTTAACTTGCAATAGAAACTAAACATTTCCCTCCTCCGCGTTTGCCCTTTTAATTAGGTGTTGTTAAGACTTTGAAGTCCAGTCCAAGCTACAACAACATCATAACTACGGCCTGGCCCCACACATATAAATCATCTTTTTTTTAACTCTTCATGTTCATGTTAATTTCTACTACTATAGTGCACACAAAATCCAACAGTTAATTCTTT
The DNA here is from genome assembly GCA_029990175.1 of Petunia secreta. Classification (NCBI taxonomy): domain Eukaryota; kingdom Viridiplantae; phylum Streptophyta; class Magnoliopsida; order Solanales; family Solanaceae; genus Petunia; species Petunia secreta. Next base: position 56,387,890 of record JARKIP010000024.1, on the reverse strand, counting down.
TTTAATCAACACACTTGTCCCCGGCATAATCATTCTCATCACTCTCTAGGTATAACACTTTAATTACTTTTTCTCCTTTTTTAATAGCAGTAACAACACTCTGTTTTTTTTCAAATTTTGGCCGTAATTTTTGCTGCTTACCTTTCAGTTTTAGCCAGTTTGATGATCTGTACATTTATGAAATAAATACTCTTCAGTTTTTCAAAGTTGAACTGCTTTTAACTGTGAGTTTCAAATTATGCTACTAATAATTACTTCCATTACTTTGATTTTGCTGCTTATTTTTCATTTTTAAGTTCTCCGATCTGTGCATTTTGTAAAATTACTTACTTCTCAACTTAAAGAAGCATCTGGTACACAAAATATGCCGCATTCGAACTTTTTCAGCATAATTGTTTGCTTCTTTTCTTTAGTAGAAACTGTCGGTTAATTTAGTAGTAGCATATTTTAGTGTTTTTTTTTAAAAAAAAAAATATTTTTACTGTTTTGTTTTCAGGTATAATCTGTTTGGTTAGTACATTGTGTAAATTTTGCAGATTCTGCAGTGGTGTCTTTGAAAGTTCTAGAAGCAAATTTGTAGGTTTTTATTTTTCTGGAAGCTATGAGTTTGATTCAGTAAGTTTTTTTTTTTTTTTTTTTTTTTTTTTTTTTTTAATGTATTTGCATTTTTTTTTTATAATACTTTCTGGTGTTGTGGTTGAATTTGAGATTGAGATCTGTAGTTGTAAAGTACTGCGTACATCCCACCCTCCCCAACTCCACGTGTGGGATTATACTAGGTATGTTGTATTTGTAGTTGTAAAGTACCGGAGGTTCTCGTGCGTCGTGCCAATCTAAATTAATTGTTGAGTTTAAGTTTGTATTTACGCAATCATATCACTTCTATTAGGTATTTACGGGTAAATCTCTTGCTAGACATTAATTGGTAATATGATAAAACAGGTAAGTAATCTGCTATAACAGGTTACACTTCATTATTTAAGTAGTGTACTAATAAACTGTCAGTGCATATAATTGTTTATTTTGTCCTTCATATACTGGCTTCTGTGGCACAACTTGTAATACAATATTTTGTATATTGAAGACTAAGGCATTAAGCAGAGTTTAATATAGCATTTCAGTGTCTAAGATCTTGGTAATAGTTTATATGTATTTAATTGGACAGGCCAACAGGGCAAACAACTAGATCGTAGTTTATTGGCTTTTGCAATGTACTAGTAACCTACACTGATCGAGCACCGGATTCACATGATCAAGATGTATTGTTGTGCTTTAAGTTAATTTTGTTTCTTTTTCTCATTAGTATATGCAGATCATGAAAGAAGCCACTAAATTGCTTAGATTTTGATATATCTGTGCATACTATTGCAGGTGCTACTGTTCTGTTGACTCCGGGGCGCTACTAGTCTGGCATTCGTTGAATTAAGTGATAAATGATTTGATAGCTGTATTGAGAATAGAAATGAAGAAATGGTACGGTGGTGTTTTAATAACATCATTGTTGATGTTTATGGTTCTGGGGTATTGTGTGATGAGGAAACCTGTCAAGGAAAGTTATGTTACAAGTTCCCTCTACTTCAACATGACAAATCCTCTTGAATGGATAAATGCTATGGCTCCACCTGCGGCTCACCATCCAGAAAATATTCCTCAGGTAATATCTGCTGAAGTTGTTGTCTCTGATCTCTTTATCAAGAGGAACCTGTCAGCTCCAGAGCAACAATCCTTGTCTACGTGGTATCAGTTGAAACACTTAGTTACTCATGATCAAGTCTTACCCAATGCCATTGAGGCAGTTAAAGAAGCTACTGTTGCATGGAACAAGCTCATGAGTGCAGTGGAGAGGGAAAAAATAGATGCAAATGATAGTTCAGTTAAGACTGCAAAACAGAAACAATGCCCTCATTTTCTTAGCAAAACGAATGCTACTGAACTTGATGCTAGCGACTTTAAGTTGCGGCTTCCTTGTGGTCTGACTCAGGGTTCTTCCATCACAATTATTGGCATTCCAAATGGTCTTCTAGGGAATTTTCGGATAGATTTGACTGGTGAGCGACTTCCGGGTGAACCAGATCCACCTATTATTCTGCACTACAATGTTAGGCTCCATGGTGATAAAATAACTGAGGATCCCGTAATTGTACAAAACACCTGGACAATTGCACATGATTGGGGCGAAGAGGAGCGCTGCCCCTTACCATCAGATGAAAAGAGTAAGAAAGGTAATTGGTTTTTTCCCTCACAAGGAGCTCATTCCTTAAAAGTAAAAGTTCAAGCTTTGAAGCTCATTTTCCAGCATTCCTATCAATTCGTTCAACCGATTTGAACTTTCTATGCTATATAAGTGGTGCTGCATCCTCGTCTGTGCTCAATTGTGTAACTGCAATTATAATTCTGGGCATGCTGTTTTTGGAAATAAGCTTATTATGCTTGAGATGATGTCATCTGTTGAGGTTTAGATCCTGCAAATATTTGGGAAATTTGTTTGTGTGCTGATATTATACTAAGCATTCTGAACATATTCTATTCTCTTTAAATATTCTTCGTTCTTGGCAAATTTTGCTATTTTGAAATATATGGGGATTTCCTAATATCACTGTTTCGTAGCCTGCCTGCCTATTACCTTCTCTCTCTCTCTCTCTCTGATACTGTCTTCTGTCAATTTTTTGTCCACTCTCTTTGACCTATGTATTTTTTTTTCCTTTGCTGCATAAGCCATAGGAGATATGCTGCAAACCTTTTCTCCAATATGTTAAAAGCTGATTGGTCTCTTCCCTGGAGAATCGGTATAACAATTTCTAAAATTGTGTTATCTCCTTTGCACCACTGCTTTCTTCCAAGAGATATAGCAGGTTTATATGACTGGTTAATTTTAAAGGTTTCGTCATAATATTCTCCTGTTGATGTCTTGATGATTTGCCTGCTTTTATTATCTTTTTCAGTTTCATTGATGTCCTCACTTGTATCATCTTGTTGTATTATTAACTAACAATTTTTACCTTTTTGTCAGTGGATGAATTGGACCAATGCAATGAGATGGTGGGCAATATCACGGCTACTCGGCATGTCATTGCAACAAATAAATCTAGCATGGTGCAGGATGGGTCTGAATCAAGAAAATATTTTCCTTTCAAGCAAGGATATCTCTCTGTTGCCACTCTGAGAGTAGGATCTGAAGGAATTCAGATGACAGTTGATGGAAGACACATAACATCTTTTGCTTTCCGTGAAGTAATATGTTCCTCCATTTCTCTTCTCCTCTCGTTCCTCAGAATTTTAATATGGTTATTTCTGCATCATCATAATGGTTATCTGCTTCGTCTCCTTTAATTTGGATGTATGTCTTATCAGACTTTGGAACCGTGGCTCGTAAGTGAAGTGAGGATATCTGGAGACATAAAATTAATTTCTGCTGTGGCAAGTGGTTTACCAACATCCGAGGATTCAGAGCATATAAATGACTTGGAAGCTCTAAAAGCAGCTCCTCTTCCTCCTCAAAAAAGACTAGATCTCTTTATTGGTGTATTTTCCACTGCGAATAACTTCAAACGCAGAATGGCTGTCCGTAGAACGTGGATGCAATATGATGGAGTGCGGTCTGGACAAGTTGCAGTGCGGTTCTTTGTGGGCTTGGTGAGTGCTTCTTTTCCTTGCACTTCATTATGTGAAACTGCCATTGGATTTAAATAGCATTCAATAGCTATACCTATTGTTTCCTAATTACTGGATCTTGGAGCGTGATTTTCAAGTATCACTATTTCATCTTCTGCTACCCAGTTAGAGCATAGACGGATAATCTTTTTTTCATCCAGAAGGCCTCTAACTTTTAAGTAGCAGATAGTATTAAGTAATGTTTTATTAAGTCACGTGTTAGAATTCATTAAGTGAAAGTTCATGTGACTAGATAAACTATGTTATGAATCTTGCTGCAGCATAAAAACCAAATGGTGAATGAAGAGCTCTGGTATGAGGCTAGGACATATATGGACATCCAGCTGATGCCTTTTGTGGATTACTACAGTCTTATCACTTGGAAGACTGTTGCCATCTGTGTTTTTGGGGTAAAATCCTGTTCTCTTCCTAATCCATGGAGTATCTCGTGCACGCCTTGTTGACATCATTTATTGGACAGACGGAGGTTGTATCCGCAAAGTTTGTCATGAAGACGGACGATGATGCATTTGTTCGAGTGGACGAAATCTTGTCTTCTATGCAGCGGGTTAATGTGACTCGTGGACTGCTCTATGGTCTTATCAATGCAGATTCCCAGCCTCATAGGAGTCCGGACAGCAAGTGGTTTATCAGTCCAGAGGTGAATATCTTCTACATATATCTCATTTCATAGCCAATTTTATCACTTAATTTATTTCAGTGGTCAATAATGTAAATAGCATCTACAACTTACAATTCTCCTAATTTGATCATGAAATGAAAATGACACATTCTTCATCTCCAAATTCATATACATATTCAATCTTATTCTTTGTTGATGTAAAGGAATGGCCTGAAGAAACTTACCCTCCTTGGGCACATGGACCGGGTTATGTCGTCTCCAGCGATATAGCAAAAACAATTAGCTCAAAACAGAGAAAAGGCCGGCTAAAGGTAAAATGAACCATTATCTCTCTACTTAAACTTTCATTTAAGTCAAAGAAGTTACATTTGAAAATGTCTATTATCCAGCCACTCGGGTTCAGAATTTCCCATTTAAATCTAAACGTTACATGTTTGTTGAAAATACAGATGTTTAAGCTGGAAGATGTTGCTATGGGCATCTGGATTTCAGAAATGAATAGGAAAGGGTTGGTAATGAAGTATGAAAATGAACAGAGGATCTTCAATGAAGGTTGCCGAGATGGTTATGTTGTTGCACATTACCAAGGCCCTAGAGAGATGCTCTGTCTTTGGCAAAAGATTGAAGAGAAAAAACGGGCTTTCTGTTGTGGCGAGTAACACAAGATTGTTCTCATCCGAGTTTCTGAAGGCTCACAAGTTTCTTGATAACTAAGATTTGACAATGATCCCGCTGACCTTTTTTAGTAACTGGCCAAGGACATGCACTTGAGGTGGAATACGAATTAGGCTGGGGAGAAGAGGCCAACTTCATGCTTATTCGAGCGATACCGCGTTGTTGTATAAGGATGTAGTGTAGTTACTAGCATATTGATATAAGTAGGTGATTAGAGTAGATTAGCTTGTTAAAAAAATATTACTAGAAGATTGATTAGTGAAGATGTTGGGAAAAGGGAGGTCTGTATTATAAAGAGGAAGCTAAAACGGAGGGACATTATACATTGTATAGAGAGCGGGTACACTACGTATGGTGATTATTTTGTATGTAAATCACACGATCTCTAGTTAGTCGGTACCCATTTCTTGAGTGATGGAGAGCATTGATATATACCACAAGTATGATATTTTTACATTGGAGTTCTTGCTTGCATTATATCGTCTGATACTGGATATATAACTATTGTGGTGTTCGTAGTTAAGTTTTGAGTTGATAAAATTGGTGGTTTGCAAAATATAAACCAAAGCAAATCAAACAACACGATATAGAAAGCATGGAAGACATCATGTCTTCTCTTTTGGAGATGGAAGATAATTTAGAGCCTGTTTGGGTGGGCTTAAAAGCTGCTTATTTTAAGTGGCTTATAAGTCAAAAAGTAACTTAAAGCTGTTTTTTGAAAAGTTAGAAAATCCCAACTTCTCAAAAAGTGGCTTTTAAGCAACTTATGACTTATAAGTTCAAAAATTTTGAGGTTACCAAACATATATTAATGGGCTTATAAGCTTATAAGTCACTTTTAAGCTCACCCAAACGGGCTCTTAATGGGGTACTAGTGAAAATGATAAATCATTGGTATTTTCATCTAATTTTTTTTTAAAAAAATATTTTTCAGAATCCATTTTTTAAAATGCTTTTTTGAGCCGAGGGTCCATCGGAAACAACCTATACGGCTATATCTCACTCGAGGTAAGCGTAAGATTTGCCTACACCCTACCTTCCTCAGAACCTACAAGTGAAATTATAATGTATGATGTTGCAGCGAGAATGACGTAGAAAACATTAAAAATCTTATTTTATTTCTCTTGTATTTTTGGTGCAAGAAGAATTACCATGTTGTACCGATAATTGGTCAAACTTGGTAAAACATTGACTCAAGTAGAGTCACACTCGTACATTTGTACTTATTTTTCGACCCTTATTATTTATGAAACTTATTGACTTACCAAAAAACGAAGCAAACTAAGGAATTGATGGCTAGTAACAACTATAGCTCGCCATCCCAGAATTGGTCGATGGAATTGTATGGTCCATTTGGATGAATAAAAATCTCGGCTTTGAATCCCCTACATTGAGGAATCTCTTGAATCCGAGCAGTTTCTTCATTATTTAGTCCCCAATCTAAAATTTGAAGGTTCTCTTTTATTCTATCCTTGTTAAAACTCTTCACTAATACACTAACTCCTTGCTCATATACCCATCTCAATGCAACCTATAAATATCAAATTAGTTAACCAACATACATATAGTTCTATACTAGTATAAGTTGATACAAACACTCAGGGTTTGTTTGGTATAAAGGAGTAAAATATTTTCCTGAAAAATAAATCATTTTCATGCTAATTTTTTAATATTTGGTTGTCAAATAATAAAATAATTTCGTAACCTTCTAATAAGTGGTCCGTAGAGTGGGTGTGTGTTTAGTAGGGGGTATGGGTAGGAAGGTAAATGCGTGGGGTAGTAGGAAGGGTAGTGGGTGGAGTTTTGGTTTGGTTGGGGTGGGGTGGTGGGGGTGGGGCTTGGCGTTTGGGGTAGCAAAGAAATGGTGAGTGTGAACTGTCAATTTTTATCGAAAATATTTTTTCTAAACTTTTAGCAAGTCAAAACATGAAAAAATTGAAAAATAATTTCATAAAAATACTTTCCCGAATACCAAACACACCTTAAGTGAATAACTTTTTTTTTTTTTAAAAAAAAAAGTACCTGAGCAACGCTCTTGTGTTTATTAATAGCAATGGCTTTGAGGATAGAGTTGTGCATGACGGCGAGATTTCCCCAAATAGCTTTCCCATTTGATCCAAGTGGAGACCATGCACTAACATGTATCCCTTTCTCCTTGCAGAATTCTAACATCTTCTCTTGTCTCCATGTAACATGCATTTCAACCTGTCAATCATTTCTTTTATAAAATTGTTTAGCAAAGCTCTATTATTCATGTTTAGCTACAAATACTTCTACAATTGGGGATATTAAAGAAGATGGACTTTTGAACTAATTCAATTCTAAACTTAGCTTGTGAGGTAAATATAGTCAAAAACTATAAAAGGAGACGACAATAATTCATTTTTTCTGATTTCAACAAACACATGACATTCTAACAGCCACGTCATGGCACTGATGGTAAACTAAGTAATTGTGATGTCTCTAACCCATTTGAAGAGTGAAACTATAATATATAGGCCAAATGTTTGGGGGAAGTGCAAGAAAGACTATTTTTGGCAGTGGTCTTTGGGCACAAGTCACTAACACCAAAATATTTAGGTTATAGCCATTTTTTACACCCACCAGAAATACAAAAACGAAAAAAGACTAAATTACCCCCATATATATATATATATATATATATATATATATATATATATCAGTCCATGTGAATAGAACTTCAGTACATAAAGGTAGAGAAGTTCAATCCCTGTGGATGGAACTTCAATCCATAAGGGTAGACAAGTTCAATCCATGTGGATGGAACTTCAGTCATAAGGGTAGAGAAGTTCAATCCCTGTGGATAGAACTTCAGTACACAGGGCAGAGAAGTTCAATCCATGTGGATAGAACTTCAGTCCATGTGGTTTGAACTTCAATCAGTAGTATTTCAAACTTCAGTCCAGTAATCAGACTGAGAGGTAATTAAATCTTTTCAGTTAGGCGTATTTAATGACCTTATCTGGTAAAGAGCCAAAAGTGACCTCAAGTGTAAGACCAAAAAAATAGTGGCCGCAAAGCAAATATCAGTGTCAAAACTGGCCACTGGGTGAAAATTTTACAATGTTTGGTCTTTGTGCGATCATTGGGTCTTTACATATGATGTTACGTTATTCAAAAAATTTCACGGCATGCACTCCATAGGGAGTGGTTTTACAAAATTGCCCGCACTAAGGATTGTTTTATCAAAATGCCTTTATTTAGTCCGGAGTTAAGATTTCAAGACAAAAATTTTGTAAGTCTTGGCAATTGTCTATACTTCAAGGGCAAGTGTTGTTTTACCAATACTTCAAGTTATATGGCGAAAATGCAGGGAAAACTGGAAGGGGCAAGACTTACGACGAAGTGCGACAAATGTTACCTTTTGCCAATACTTAAAGGGATAAGTGTTGAAAAGCGAAAAAATATAAAGGCAAGTCTTGGCCCCGGATTTTTTTCATTAAATCTTAACGGGGGCATATTTGCAAAACATCTGTTAGTGCGGGCAAAAAGGCAAACAATTGCTTCCCGTGTCATATTTTTGCAAATCAGCCTAAGTTATTAGTAAAATTTTACACATGCCACTTTTGTCACTGATATCCACTTTTTTTATTGGTCTTACATGAGAGGCCACTTTTTGGAACTTCAATCTTTGTGGGCTGAAGTTCAAACCTTGTGAGTTGAACTTCATGCCTAAATTATGAAGTTTCAACTTCAATCTGTAAGGGCTGAACTTTTAGGTATAGATGCGTAAACTTCAACCCTTGTGGGCTGAAGTTGAACTTCAATCCTTGTGGTGGGCTGAAGTTGAACGTCAATCCTTATGGGCTGAACTTGTGTGGAGTTCAACCCAACAGAATTAAAGTTCCAAAAAGTGGCCTCTCATGTAAAATCAATAAAAAAAATGGCCTCAAACCAAAGACCACTATCAAAAGTGGCCTTTGGTGCACTTCGCCCAAGTTATTACAGTAAAATTTTTGCGTAGGGCCTGTTTGGCACGCGCTAATTGATCCGTAGCCATTGCGCACAAATTCGCTAAAAAATAGCCACCTCCGGACAAACCCCAGTATTTTATACTGGGATTTTGAACATATAAAATAAATGGATACTGGGATCACTTAAACATTAATCCCAGTATAAAATACTGGGACTTTGAACATGTTAGTTCAAAGTCCCAATATTTTATTATGGGACTTTATATATAAAGCTTCAGGAACATGAATCCCAGTATAAAATAATGGGACTTTGAACATGTTAGTTTAAAGTCCCAGTATAAAATACTGAGACTAGTTTAGGGTGTTTTCCAACGCTAATGGAGTGTAAGTGTGCGCGCGCGAATTTTTGGCTATTCCTCAATTAATTTTGAAACGGTGGATAAAACTCATTGAGCGCGTCCAAAAATGGCTACGTATCAAAATTTCACGTTGTTACACCATCACTCAATTACTTGTAAGGTTATACTTTTACATTCTATGTTCATATTAAACTTGCTATAAAGATTGGATTTTTTTTTTTTAAATGGTGTCAAATTTAAACTTCTTCCAATATATGGGTAATTTAGAATTTTTTTTTTCAAAAGTCGTAGAAATGCCATAGGGCATGGCGTTTTTAGTTTAAACTTGAACGTCAAATGTTAACGTTCCGTTAGTTTTAATTATACAGAAAACTCCATCCGACTGTAAGTTTCAGAAAATTCAGAAAACTACCTACCCTATGGCGTTTTCTTTGATAATTTGTAAGTGCTTTTACTTTTCGAAAAACTCTACCCAAGCTGGAGTTTTCTTCAGCTGTCAATCAATATTTAGGCTTTTCAGCTTTTAAGGCTTTTCAGCTTTTCCGCTTTTTGAAAAATACATAACGGATGGCGTTCTTAGTAGTGGCAATTGTAGCCACAATTATTGCTTTCAGCAGATGTTTAGGAACCTACATATTAGAATGAAAACCAATCCTGAAGAGGTAAGACTTGTTATTTCTGGAAGATGACCACATTCAATTGTGCAAGATTGTGCTCGTTACATGGAATTTTCAATTGTTAATACCGAATCTTTGAAATATTTTTTGTTGACACCTGACACTGTGCGTTATATGATGAACCTTAGTTTGCTTGAGATGTACATTAAAACTGAACCGTTGGAGGTTAATGATCATAAGTAAATGAGCCATTTCCTAAAGTAATGAGTACGTTACCAAAATTTTCCACTTTTACAAGCTTGTTAACACAATATACACCGCATAATTATGATTTACTATAAGCAGTCAAGGCCAGGGTTATACTGAATTTGAGATGAATTTTTTCGATCACAATAACTCTTGTTATGGTTATAGAGATGGTGCAGGATCTAGCAGGGCATTAAATTTCCTGAGATACGTAGAGTATCTGGAATACAAGCTCGAGTAGAGGCTGATCATCATACTGATCAAGGGTAAGCAAGAGATACATTAGAGCAATTTCTAAAATGTATGAAAATGTAGGATTACGTGTGTTGTTGGAAGTAAGATTTGATTCTAAAAAATGAATATAATTTTTTTTCAGCCAATTATAATATTCACATACGTTTTCTTTAACATCATTTTTATGAGAGTAACTATAATATTCTTTAATCAAATTCATAATAGTATTTATTAATCGAAATTATATTAATCTTATAAATAATTACACTTATCTTATCAATTTTGCAATTGATAAAGTCCCCTTTTGTAAACAACCCAAAGTAGAGGAGGCTGTTAATAAGTTACAAAACCTTCGACTTTTTTTTCCTCACCTCTTCCACTCTCTTGGAACAAATAGTGGCACTTTCCTCCCACTTTTTTCTCCTATGGTGACTCAAACCCACAACCTCTTGAATGTAGGTGGAGGGTGCTTACCATCTGAGCAACCCTCACTCGTCACAAAACCTTCAACTTCATTTTTTATTTTCAGCTTTAACTAACTTAGAGTTCCCCAAATGTTTTTACCAACAAGAATAAATTTATTAAGAAGGTAAAATACTTACTTAATTTTGGGGAACAATTAAACAATTCAACAAAAGCTTTGTAATTTTAATGTCACCTTCACAATTTTTTTTTTTTGTTTTTGTGTAAAGGGGGACCATTAATTAGGTGGGGGACCATGGTGTGAAGAAGGAATGAAGTGGGGACCATTAGTTTTTACATAATGGAGTGGGGACCGTATGTTTTTAAGGTAAATATTGGGAAGGTGTAACGTGAAGAAGGAAGAGGCAAATGTTATGATGTTATCAGTTTTACTTTGGGTGAGGTTATAAAGAAAACACCATTAGGTGTGGAGTTTTCAAAAATAAAAATTGTCAAAGAAACGCCAGTGGCCAGGTAGTTTTTATAATTTTCACAATTTGTTGAAAACTCACATGCGGATGGCGTTTTCTATAGAAATTATACTAACAGGCTGTTAATATTTTGATGTTAAAGTTTATACCGAAAATGCCATGTCCTTTGGCATTTCTATCATTTTTGGAAAAAATAAATTCGGACACACCCAAATATTGAAAAAATTCTAACTTGCCTATATACAGAACATAAACTCTTTACACATACCTGGTTAACTGCAGGAGGAATTGTTGCATGGAGGAGGAGTTGAGAGAGTTTTGTGCAGCTGAAGTTGCAAACACCAATAGACTTGGCCAAACCTAACTTGTAACACTCTTCCATGGCTTCCCATGTTCCCCTCATGTCAAATGGAGTGACCCATTCCTTTTCAACTCTTACAGATATTTCACAACCGGCCTTTATCTTTGCAGGCCAATGTATTAGGTATAGGTCCAAATAATCCACCCCCAGCCTCCTACATATATATTTTTTGACATATAAGTCTAATTAAGTTCTATGTATTGATGAACAAAAATTACGGGTAATAATAATATAACTATAGTAAATCTCTAAGACAAACATTAATTAGTGTCCTGATAAAAATGATCCGGACTTGCTATCACATGTTAAACTATTGCTAAAAGGAAAAGAAAAATTTAGTGGTAGTGTGTATAACTTATTTCTTTTTGATATTCATTAGGTAGAAACTTAATGATAAACAACTTAAAGTTAGCCCTAATGACAAATTCTTATACATCCACAGAACTGTTATCACGTATGGTTGATTAAGAAGCAATTGAAATTAGAACTGATAACCATATACTCATAAATTTATAGACGCTAAACATAGCTATAATAACATCAAATACGCTGACTTTGTATCTTCGATGGTAATTCTACCAACCTAAAAAGAAAAAGAACTTACGCTAGAGTTCTTTTAAGGGCTGGAAGGACAAGGTCGGGGTGTGTTTCCGTGCACCATAATTTGGATGTGATGAACAATTCATGTCGACTTTGAACAAGTCCACGTTGTAAAGCTTCAGCCACTGCTTGGCCAAGTGCCTCCTCAGAGCCATAGGCAGCGGCAGTGTCAAAGTGTCTATAACCTGTTTCGATGGCACCAATAAAGGCGGAGACTAATTGGTCGTGTGGTAGCAAGGGAGGTGCTGTTCCCATGCCTATAAGAGGCATTTCATGACCAGAATTTAGCTTTACTCTTGGGACTAACATTTGCTTCACTTCCACAGCCATGACTAATATGATTATATGGCCAAAGTGATATAAAATTGGATGGAAAGCAGTAATAACAATGTTGAGTTGTGTACGTAGCTAGAGTTTGTTCAACATATATATGCTAAAAATCTAGCACCAAAGTGTCATGGACTCATGGCTGTAATCTTCTTGCAAAGTCATAATAGCTGTGGCCTAAAGAGCAGCTACTGAATGGGACGTGAAATAGTAGTTTAGGACAACCATATATTTCGACATTGAAAAGAGGGTTCCTGTAGCGTAGCCATAACTATACGTATCAGCACGAGCACTACACATATCAGCATGAGTCTTTAACCCAATGCGGTAAAATTACACGAATGTTGGCTTCAAATAATGAAAGACATGTGACATTCATATACACATTATCACTTAACCATAAACCATAGTTGAGAGACATGATTTTTCCTTTATTTTAAACTGCTAAAATTTAAAATTAATAACTTTATATTTACTTTTTTATCACTTCTTGTTAACCTGCCAATTTTCTAATCGATTGTTCACTTGGCTAATGTGTGGTACTGTTTTCTCCATCAATAAAATGTTTGGTGGAAGTTATGTACTATACTTATACTGCAATTAATATTCGGATTAAACCATGCAAAATTTAACGTTGATAGTGTTATACTGCAATTAATATTGAGATTAAACCATGCCAAATTTAACATTGATAGTGTTATACTGCAATTAATATTCAGATTAAACCATGCCAAATTTAACATTGATTGACCTCGCCGCTCGTTCCAAACAACACATTTATTCAACGCTGCTACTAGAAATGTTTATCACGAGATTCACGACTTAATTCTTGAAAGAAGTTATCTCATGCACTTAAAAATTCGAACTTAATTTTTCCAACATCCCGTGTTAATTAGTACGAACAGCTAGCAATATCCTGCTAACATTTATGCATACCCTTATTAGTTACTCCGTCCTAATTTAACAGAAAATTCTATTTTTAGATAGAAAATTCTATAGCCTTTGGATGATGACCCATAGCCCATAAAAATGCCTTTCTCCACCTTGTTGTCGAGATTACTCCTCTTAGATTTTGGAGCTTGATAATAACATATACACCCAAAGATTTTGAAATGATGTACGGATGGTTTGCTGCCACACCAAGCTTCATATGGAGTCTTGTCCTGCAAAGTCTACGTGGGCAATCTGTTTAGAAAATACAAACGACATTGACTGTCTCTGTCCAAAACTGATTTTGCATATTTTTTAAATTAAAATAGACCATGGCCATCTCCAATATTACGGTCCTATTCTTTCTTTCAGACATGCCATTTTGTTGTAGAGTGTAATCGTGTATGGTAAGGTCAATTGATGTTCAGTACCTATGCTATTACAAAAATCTAAAAGAAGAGCAGAAGTATATTCTCCACTATTGTCAGACCTTAAAGATTTAATTTAGAGATCACATTAATTTTCTACTAAAGCTTTAAACTGTTTAAAAAATATTAAAGACTTCACTGTTGGGTTAAATTAAATAAACCCAACACATCCTAGTGTAGTCATCAATAAAGAGAAGAAAATACTTGTTACTGGTCATGGATTTTGTTTCATTGGGCCACACACGTCAGTGTGAATGAGATGAAGCTTCTGGTTAGTTCTCTGTACTTGATTTGCCTGAAATGGTAGTTTCTTTTGCTTACGCTATTGACAGTTCTCACAAACTTGAGCATCAACAAATATTTCAAGCATATTTTCCATTACTTCCTTCTTTTCGTCTCTATAATGCTTCTCGAACTGAAATGGCCAAATCATTTGTGCCATAAGTTTTGTAGCTTCTTGTGACGAACTGTATAGGCTTGTTCAGTCACTTTCTCCCATTCTACTGTAAAAAAATCCGTTGTTCATCTTGACACACAATAATTTTACTCCGAACGAATAAAAAACAATATATTTATGATTCTTAAAATGAAGTGAGTGATTCTTTTCAAGCATTTTTCCAACACTGAATGGATTTTGACCAATATCACGAGTGTACAAAACATCAGGATAAGTTTTGACCTAAAATTAATAATAAAACAACTAATGTACTTGTGCCTTTGACTTATAAAGCCTCTTTAATTTCCACATTTACTTTGAATTTGTAAGTATCATCAAGGAACTTGAACATTTCAAGTAGTGTGTGCAACCGCTATCAAGAATCCAAGCATAAGAAGAGTAATTTGTTGAGAAGAAAGAAATTGCAAACAATTGCTCCTCTTGTGCATCGGCGACTTCTCCTACCTGTGCTTGGGAAGCTCTATAGGATTATTTTGTAGATTTGCAGACCTTGGATATATGCCCCATCTATTTACAACTACCACATACAACATCATGTATCCACCAATAGTACTTCTCATGAGTGTGGTTTTTTTACAATGCTTGGAAGGAGGGAACTTTTGCTTTGGCTTTTCAATGTTGTTTTCACCATCATGCTTGGCCTTATTCCTTTGGTTGAGATGTTTTTTCCCTTACCAGAAGATCGCTTTTGCACAGAAAAAGCTCATTTCAATGAATTGGTCCTGTCTCATAGTCCTCTTTTGATCTTGTGCTTGAATAGCACTCAACAGTTCATCTAATGGGATTGTACTTAGGTCATTGGATTCTTCAGTAGAGGAAATCTTGGATTCAAACCTCTTAGAAAGAGTTATAAGAACTTTTTCCACAATCCTTTCGTCTTCAAATGCTTCACTAAGAAGTCTAATATTATTAACAATTAAGGAGATTTGATAAGCATACTTACTAATCGTTTTATCCTCTGAATGGACTCAAATTCTCTTTTCATATTTGGCACTTGCATTTGGCATGTTCTATCACTACCTTGATATTCTTCTTTCAATTTGTCTCAAGGCTCCTTTGATGTACCAAAAGCCATGATTCGCTAACACACAATCACCATAAAATTCTAAATAAGTGACTTATAGCCTTGAATTTCTTTGTCTTTTCTTCACTGTTTGATTTAATCTGAGCCAAGGTAGAATTTATTAGTAGAGGAGCCATTGGTCTTTTTTTATATTTTCCCAGAGGTCATAGGCCTTCAGAAAAAGATTACATCTTGACTGACATAATTTGATAATTTTCACCAGCGAAAGTAAAAGTGGATCTAAAGATAGGCTGTTGAATGCCATTTGTGTTTTTGAGTTTTATGGATTAACAATTTTTGGTCCTATAAGATCAACTAGTGCTCTGATGCAACTGTTAAAGTATATGTCAAACTAAAACTAAATTGATGAATAAAACATAAAAGTGATCGAAAGCCCAGCATATCATGAACATAGAAGCTGCAGAATTTATACAAGGAAGAAAGCAACCAAATTTCCTATTTAGAAGCCACTTACAAAGTGGATATATAACAAAGTGAACCAAAAAATCTGCCACTAACAATCATAAAAGGTCCACTAACTTCAGGAAATTAAGTCACTAGCCCAATTCCACTCAACCCGGCCCATCCCATGATATATAAGCAAAATTTAGCCATTTTTGTCCATTTTCCACAAAAAAACAATCAGACTAAAGGCAAACCTTGCCAACCTCTTCTCCTCCGCCTGGAACCACCACTGCTGGTGGCGCCGCCTACCTCCGTCCACTTTCTGTCAACTAAACACATTTTCAGATGCGCCTCACCCTCCTCGGCTTCGATCTACCCTTGGATTTCTAAAATTCTCAACTAATAATTGTGAATCAAGGATCGAAAACACGGACAAAAAACTTTCCCGGTGACCCTTGTCTTCTCCGTTTGAAGACTCGCACCTGTAAGAAATCATCCATGACCCTTTTCTCTGATTATTTTTCTCGTTTTCTTCATCCCGTTCCTTTCATTTTCTAACTGAGACGACCCCAAATGGGATCGTTTCAGTTAGAATAAGATAGTGGCGGATGCGATTGAGATTCGAAGTACGAACCGGGGCTGTTTGATTAGGTGTTTAAACGGCGGAGTTGTTAGTTAAGGGTAGTAGCAGTGGTGGTGACGGGGATGTGGGTGTGATGATGGTGTTGATATGGCGATGTACGGGACTGTTGGGAATTAGTATCACGATGGTAAGAGGGTTGTTTCAGGCAGCGGGGTGTGTGTACGAATGTGATGCAGTGACTGTGATGATGCTGTTATAGCCATTCCGGAGCTATGGTGGCGCTGATGGCGGAGAGGCATTATAGTTGATCATTGATTTGAGGCAGTGGCGCTATTGATTCAACTGGCGTTGATTCGTGCTTACGATTGGCTTGGCGATGCAAAGGTGATGTTTGTTTTGTGTGTCGAGGTAGCGAGGCATTGCTAAACTGTTACATTGGTGCAAGCTCGAGGCAGTGGTGGCGTTCGGGAAGCAATAGTGGTGCTGCGAAGCAGTGAGCTCTGGGGGGCTGTGTTAATTCGTATTGGCGAGGTGCTTGGCCATGGTGAAGCTGGTCCGAGGCATCGACATGTTGGTGACGATTCAGCAAGGCAGTATTGGTATTTGGATGTGGTGGTATTTGCTTTGTGTTTTTCCTTTTTTCTCTTGTAGTCAATGTTTAGTCTTATTAGTGAATTAATGATAGTTTAGTTTTAAACTTGCGAAAATAATCTCATGAATATCTGTTTAATGGATCTCCTGTTTAGATGATTTAGTAGTAGACATTTAGTGTTCTGAGTCAGTTGACATGTAGGGATCATGTACAAGTTTGTTCTCATTTAGTAAACAAAGTGTTAATGTGTTTTGATTAGAAACGAAACTTGTTCATTTGCCTAGATTCTTGGATTCTGGTTGTTTAATCTGTTCGCCCTGTTTAGTTAAGCTCAGGATTCTACTGAACCTTTGGTGAGGGAGTTCATGTGGTTTGGATTGATTGAGTTTGAAATATGATTTGAATTGACTTTGGCATAGTTTAACCTCTCTTTTGCCCTTAGAGTTTTTGACCTGATTGTTCCATTGGAGTTAAGGTTTCTGTGAGTTTCTGTCCAATTTGTAATGTGAAGTCTGAGAGTTTCTATAGTGAAGTCCATCAGAGTTGGCTAGGGTGTCATGCAGCCTAGTAAGAGAGTTTATTTAGCTTAAGTTGAAAATATTGTTCAACTTTATTGCTTCAGATGTTTGTGTCAAAAGTAAAAGAAATAAAAGTACAGGTTTGGTAGTAAAAGTAGAGATTCCCCTGCCATTTTTGCTTGTTTGCTAGTAAGGGAATCTCTGCCATTTTGATATGTAGTGAAGCATGCCTTGCTTTGCATTTAAGGCTTTGGTGTGTAGTGAAGCATGCTTGGCTTTGGAACCAGCAAACAACTCCCATTTCCACTCTATTTAAAGAGTGTCTTTTACCCTTCATAAAAGGAGAGCAGACTGACCCAAAAAAAAGGGTAGGAAGATCTGAAAAAAAAAATCATCTCTCCACTCTCTACAAACTTGAACAGATCTGGGACACACAAAAATCAGACCACGCAGACACACACTTTCTGAAAAACAAACAGCTCTTCATTCTTTTTTGCATAACCAGATCTGAGAGAGCAAGAAACTAGAGTTTTAGTAGAGAAAAACAAACAGAAAAGTGAGATAATAGTCTCTGAAACATGAAAGCTAATTCTTGGTTTAAGCTGGAAAGAGTTTCTGGTACTGGAGTAGTGTCGTGACTGGTTGTTGCTGTAATCACCTAATTTTGGCTAATTTTGTCTTAATTAGGACGTTAAAATTTGAGAATTAACAAAAAATTACTTGTTATATGTTTAATTATAATCTATGTTTAATTGTGATATTTAGTGTGGATTATGTGATCTTATGTTGATTAATTTTGGGTGTAGTTCCTTTTAAGTGGCCAGTTATAAAAAATATACAGCCCAAAATACAAGCCCGGCAGCCCATATGTATAACCCAAGCTCATACTCACTAACTATATAAGCCAAACATAACATTTTTGCTCATTTTTTACACAAAATCAGAAGTTAGGGCCAATATGTTGAAATTTTCACTCTCCTTGCCGGAAATCGCTCCGCCGTTGGTCCGCCGTGGCCCCGCCACTGCTCCGCCGCCGGCCACCACCTCCGGTGGCCGGAAAAATACAAAAGTTATACCAATCGACTCCTCTCGTCCTCCCCATGCCATTCCTCAACTTAGTTTCTTCAAAATCTAAGCCGTTCGTCGTAGATCGGACTTTGAAAAGCGGGCTCCGGCGACTATTTGACTTCCTCCGATGAACCCATACATTTTTGGACTCCTCTCGCTATCCTCAACTCGATTATGAAGGTATTTTTTCCAAACCTCCATTTTTTTTCTCTTTCCCTTCACGCTGCCCGTTTCCATTTTTGTTCTTTTTCCCGTTTTCTGGTTTCTTTCTCCTTCTTTCTTCTTATTTTTCTTCTCCGTTTCTGTTTTTGATGTTTGTTTGGAGGAGGTTGTTGGAGATTATTTGGTGATGAAGGGGCTGATTTTCTGAGATGATGACGGGGTTGTGGTGATTTTGTTTGCTGAAGCAGTGGGGGTATTGAGGCTGCGATGATTAGGCTGTGATGTTTCTGTTTTGTGTTGGCAATGGCGAGGTTGTTTTCGTTGAATTATGGTGGAGACAGAGCTGTAACAATGGTGGAGTGATTGAAGCGAGACGAGGCAGCGAGCACTGGTAGCAGTGATCTGCGAGGCTGATTTGTTCGTGATGCTGTGTCGATGCAGTTTTGGGGCAGCCATGGTGACGTTGGTTCAATGGCGAGGCAGGGCTATTTTGTTTCTGATCAACGGGTTAGATTAAATATAGAGTTCTTGTTCTTTTTTGTTCCATGTGTTTGACTCAGATTGTTAGCTGTTTAGTTTATGTCGTTTTAGTTTATTGCTTCTCGAAATTTAGAGTAGTCTTCATCATTTACTTCTAGTGTTTGTAGTGTTTAGCGCCTGAAATAAATCACCATGTCGAGTTGTGAATGAACATCGATCTATATGCATTGAAGTCTAGTCAGGATATGTTTTTGTTTTGCCTAGATCAATCTTTTGTTCATACTCAAAAACATTTGAATTGGTATACTTAACTTGCAACAGTGTGGTCGAATACGTTAGTTTAAAGTATGAGAGTTCCTTTTCTTCCCTCTTTGTTTTTAGTTCTATGTGAAAAAATATATAAGCTGCTCTAATCTCCATTGCTCTCATACTGTTAGTTGTGATTTTGGCTTAAGACTTATGTTTAGCTTGGTCAATTGAGAAGTTTGCCTAGTTGTCTAAAGCCTAATCTCACGTGAGAAATCTTATTTAGTTCAAGAGAGGATCTGATGGCCTTCTAGTTCATTTTTTTTCTTTTTCTTTCAAGTTTACTTTGGCCAAAACCAAACTGGGAATCTGATTTGTTTTGCTATGTGTAGTATGAATTAGTTTAGTTTGGGTTTCTGTAGGTATTAATCTAGTTTGCTTTAGTTTAGTTTTAAGTCTAGTTTGGGCTGATCTAATTGCTCTAGTTTAGTTAGCTTTGGGGCTGTTCTAGTTGGTTTAATTGGTCCTAGTTTCTTCTAGTTAGTACAATGAGTAATAGGGGTCCTTTTAGAGGACCCTACTTGTACATTTTTCAGCCTTTTTGGACAGTTTTAACTGCTGAAACAGTCCTCTACAGCTGCTGTACTTTTGCTTGAAAAAATGGGACTAAAAGCACTCAAGTGTAGGGTGTGGGCTTGTACTTTTGTACAAGTCCACACCCCACCTTTTAGCCCCACCTTTTAGCTATAAATAGAGGCATTTACTACCCTCTTTAATACACAACAACCAGCTGAAAATAGAGAGCAAAAAACACTTAAGAAAAGATAGTTTTTTTTGAAGAAAGGATTTAGAACCAAAAGCCTTTGTACCGAGGGTCTTTTGGGGTATAAATCTACTAGTTCTAAGAGTTAAAAAGAGGTCATAAGGGGGCGTTTAGTTGCTGTCCGGTGTACCTTGCTGTGTACGTGTCTTGTTTTGGCTAGTGGATCGACTTAGCTGAGCTTTAAGGCCTCGTTTACTAGGTAACATTTCAAACTTTGTATGTTCATGGTTTTATAGTATAAAGAAATCAGCATGTCTGAAGCTTCAAAGTTCTGATTTTGTTTGATGTTAGTTCTCTTGATTTAGCTAGTCATTTTTGCTAAAATTAGAAGGAAACAGTTGACAACGATATGCATATTCCACTATGTTTATGAATGACATTTCTTGGATTGAGAAGTAAAAAATATGTCTAAAGATTAGGTTACTTCTTTATAAAAGGATCACTAATTAAAATTTTTGAAATTTTGGATAGTTAGGCAAACTTAGGACTGTTAAAGTGCTAACAAGTGATTTAAAAAATGAAAAAATCACGCAAAAGACCACTTGTACAGATTTTATTTTAACAAATACCACAAAATACTTTTGAATTTCAGTTTTACCACTTTTATTTATTTTTTTTAATATTTTATTTTCAAATATACCAACTTGTTAAATTCCTAGTTTTCCTCCTCTCAAGTTATAATCCCTTTATACGTAGGATTCTTATCCACTACAATAGGAAGGTAGTTTTGTCCCAGATCTTGCTACAGCCATGCATATCGATTTTCAAACTAAAGTTATTGTTGATTTCCATATTGTACATTATGGAGTGTTATTGATATATTAATTGTAAACGGATGCAAATATACTTAGATAATGGATTGATACAAATATCCTTAATTTAAGGAATCTAATCAAGTTTTGATTATCATAAATGTTAGTTAGATAGGCATTTTAGAATCTTTTGGTATATCTGTAATTTAATTATGGTACCATATAAATGGTAATGAATGTAATTAAGTTTTTACAAACTAGGTAGTTATGAAAAAATCAGGTAATCATGCTTAATAAAATCTGGAAATTAATTTCTGCCTTGAATTAGTACTGACGTAAAATGAGTTAGTGAAGACTGTTATTTTTGCAAAATCACTGCCAATAAGTCCCATTACTTCAACAAAAAAATTTTTGCGCATGAAATAGACTAAGGTTTACAACTTGTAAAGACTTTACGTGAGAAATCTATGGAAAAAGATCAAAGGCCCATTAACATTAGTATATTAACATTAGTATTACGTGACATATGGCAAATCAACTCATCAACGAAGCACGTTGATTTATGTCACTTGACAAACAATTTTTTCTTTTTGCAAGTAGTCCCTTTTAACAACAGCCACCATTTGCATGCACGAAAATGTGACTTTATGCAAAAAATGAGTTTACAAATTTTGGCAAATAGCCACCTCTTAAAAAATGAAAACTGCTTAACTCGGCGAACAACCAACTTCTTTAATAAATTGTCTCATTATTTGGCAAAGTTAATTATTTTGAAGTTAATTGAATCATGTTGAAATAAACCAGTCCTCCGTGAGGTTGGAAATGAAATGATATTTTTTTAATTTTTCTGAATCAAAGTGTAAATTCGTCCAATCCTCTGTGAGGTTGGAAAAGAATGATACGCTTTTAATTTCCTTAATCAAAGTATACATTCAAATTAACGGCATTAAAATAATACAATCATATTTAATAAATTAAAATTGCAACAATAAAGCAACTGTGCTTGGCACAGGACTCGAGGGTGCCTAATACCTTCCCGAGAGTCAACTGAGAACCTTACCCGAATCTCTAACGCAGACCATTAGACGAGTCAGAGGTGTTCCAAGGTACCTTTGGTGACTTGGCACACCTTAAACTATGTCAAGTGGCGACTCCGAGTTTCTCTAAATAATTTTGTACCTTTTTGAACACCAGTCACGAGCCTTTAAATAAATAAACTCGCACCCGCGCAGTTTAATATAAATATTTTTTAGGGCGTGACAGCTTGGCGACTCCGCTGGGGAAATTAGTAAAAACTAGAATCTCCGGCTTTGATAAATTGTCGCATGTTTTAATTTATTAAATATTTGGTTGTTATTTTATTGCCGTTATCACCTGAAAAGTTGAATGTTACTGCTTTGATATTGTTGAACTGTATATATAAACTGTCTTCCTCCGCAACCCACTGAGTCTCTGAAACACACACACACGTGCACTTACCAGATTGCTTGTGGCATCTGGGACTTTCTTACTAAATTGCCCATGATTTAGGAGGAAGGCGTGACGGGGTTTTAGGCCGGACACACTGTCTCCGGATGGCCCTGATGCGCTTTCCGCCCGGTTTGTCCACCGGGTTTTCAGCCAGTCTAGACACTGAGTCAGTTGTGTCACCTAGAGTTAAACCTGTAGGCCCAATTATCTGCATCATATCCGACTTAATGAGGTGCGATACACCGGTATTGCACTTGTCTAGGTTGACTACCTGTTGTCTGAACGGGACCCACTTCCCGGGAAAGACTTGTCTGAAAAAAAAGCATTCTATGTGTTGCATGTGATTAGGAAAGGTTGTTATGCTGACCAAGTTGGGAAGAGACGGATTTCAAAAGAAAAGAAAAAAAAATAGAAAAAAAAAAGAGAAAAATGAAAGGAAAAGTGAGAAAGAGGTTGAATTTTATGTTTTAAATGTAAATATTTTGCTATTTTTATAAAATTGAGTCATACTGCTGTAATGGCAAATTTTTGTAAAAACGTCAGTGTTTGCCGTCTTTTGTATATGTCAGTTTGTGTCGTTATAATGACGAAAATTTTACAAAAAAAATATATATATATATATGTACATACTTAGTAGTTAGAAAGTCAAAAAATTTTTGTGTCAGTTTTCACGCCGTTATAATGGCGAATTTTTAGAAAAAGGCTCGTATACCGATGTTGGGAGTTTTTGAGATCCAGTTTTTTCACGTCGTTATGCCGGCGAATTTTTGCAAAAGTACTGTAGTGTTCATCACTGGAAATGAAATTTTGTTTTGATGTCAATGTGGCGTCGTTGTAACGTCGAATTTTTTCTTTTATAAATTACATCTAAATACCAATGTTGGTAATTTCCCGGAGTCAGTCCTGATGTCGTTATGATGGCAAAATTTTTCGATTCTCTTAGGGTCAACTTTACGTCATTACAATGACAAAGGTTTTGTTGAAAATTGGAGTTTCGAATTAGCTGTTTAGGCATCTGTTTTGCTCTGTCGGTCAGTTGTTTTAAGCTGTTCTCAGGCTTTCAAACATTTGACACATTTTTTTTATTAGGAACAATGGCTGCATCATCTTCCAGGACAGTCAAAAGAAAATACCCTGCTGATGCCATTCCACCCTCTATTATGATGACTGATGGCCCACCCAAATCGGATAAATCTCTAAAGTCTTGGTGGGACACAATGAGTGAAATGCAGAAAGATATAGTCCAGGAGAAGATTGGTTTTCTGACTGACCTTGTGACTAAAACTATTGTCCCGCGGCGAGACTTGGTCAGTGCACTAGTTGGGTTTTGGAACCCAAACCAAAATACCTTCTGTTTTAAGGGGTTTGAGATGACGCCGACCCTCGAGGAAATAGCTGGGCTTCTTAAGTTGGATTTTGAGAAAAAGAATATGATTGCTCCGAGGAAGGTTAATGAGCGTGATTTTTTCAATAATATCAAGCTACGGACGGACCTCTCAATCGCTAGTGTTCGTCAAGGCTGGATTTCATTTGATTACCTTTATGATCGTTTTGGGGCCGATAATGGTTTTAAGAAGTATGGATTTGAGTTCCACGATAAGCTGAAATATGAAGATTGGGTACTCCTCTGTCCTAAGGTCTTTGTGTTCGCTTTGCTAGGGTTGTTGGTTTTCCCACTACCGGATAGAGCGATATCCATTAAGGTCAGCTGGACCATGGCAGCTTTGTATGGTGGAGCACCAGATGCCACTATCATCCCGACGATTCTGGGTAGTATGTTTCATGCTTTGACTCGATGCCACAAGGGAGAGAGCGTTTTCTTTGAGGGGTGTAACCTTCTATTACAGGTCTGGTTCTTGGAGCATGTACGCCCTTGCCCACCTCGTGATATTCTTAGGTGCTGTGACATCGATTATCTTGAACACCATCTCGAACACATCGAGAGGTATAAATTCCCAGGAAGTGAGCCGGATTGGAGGTCTTTCTTGAACTCTCTCACGCCGGACAAGATTTTGTGGCAGTGTAGCTGGTTTCCTAAGAGGGAGGTTGTACACAGATGCGTGGATCGTCCTTTTCTCGTTCTGATGGGTTTGACAGCATCCCAGCCTTATGTTCCTCTGCGTGTACTTAGGCAGTTGGGTCGAAAGCAGGAGATCCCTATAGTTGAGGACATGAGTGCATATGCCTCAGACTATCCTCTCAACCCAGCTACTCTTAGAGGTGAGATCCTGCGCCTGTGGGATACTAGGAGGCACCTCGCAGAAAGCACACAGGTTCAGGATGGACTTAAGGGGGAGGTCGTTCGGGAGTATAAGTTCTGGTATTACCATCAGCCCATACCCAAAGAGATGCCCGCGAGGTCGAGAGCAGGCATGGTTGACACTGAGGCCAGGCTGGATATGCAGGTTCAGCTTGCTAGGCACGAGATTAGGAAGGAATGCCGTGATACCATACAAAGCTTAATTGCAGAGAGGGATGCCGCCAGAGCTGCTCAGTCAGAGAGTGAGGGTTTCGCGCATCAGCACCTAGACACAGTCAGACGACTCCGTGTCATGCACTCACAGGCATTGACAGAGCGGGATGCCGCCAGAGCTGCTCAGGCAGAGAGTGAGGGTTTCGCGCATCAGCACCTAGACACAGTCAGACGACTCCGTGTCATGCACTCACAGGCATTGACAGAGCGGGATGCCGACAGGGCAGCTTTGTTGGAAAGCAGGAAAAGGGAAGAGTATCATCGCCAGGATGCCATAGATTCTCGAGCTCGACTTGACAGGGCATTAGAGCAGGGTGAGCAGTTCAGAGGGCTAGCACAGGACCGACTTCGAGATATACAGGCTGCAGGACGAACCATCAGTGTAGCTTATCGGCAAGTTTATGACTCCGCTACATATGTGGCACGGTCCATCGATGAGTATAGGAGGCTTCCCGCAGAGGACATACTCCCACATGTGCTTCCCTTTGTCACTAGAGTTGCGGCAGATTTGAATGGATTGCGTCGTACTTTTGCAGAAGGCCCGCCAGCAGATCCCGTGGAGCCATTTGAGTTCGACCCAGAGGAGCCAGCTGACTTTGTGCCCCAGTCACCCTAGTAGATACATCAGGCCAAGATGATGCAGATTATTGCTTTTTGTCATTTATTTTACATCCTGGCATTGTTGTACTTTATGTCGTTTTTAAATTTGGCATGTTGTAATTTATTTTCACCTTTTTAAGTCATTTGTACGTTCCTTTTGGTCGTGCTCCGGAAGCACCGTATGTACTCTTTCTTTTGAAGTAATGAAAATATTTTGCTTATTTTTATGTGTCAATTCATTTCATCCTCTAGCCTCACTTGAAAAAAAAAAAAAAAAGAAAAAGAAAGAAAAGAAAGGAAAAGAAAAGAAAGAAAAAAAAAAGAAAGAAGAGAAAAGAGATCAAATAATACACTTGGGGATCTAATCTAAACCGATTTGGGATGACGCATAACGACCTTAGGCATTGTTCAGGCCGACGAGCAAATTCATATTCCATGCTATCTTGTTGCACTAACGTGTTTTGATTTGTTTAGAGCTTGAGCAACTGCCGTGCTGGCCCCACATTCCTATTCCACCAGAATCAAGGGACCACTGCCTGTTCCAGAAGTGGTTGAAGCACCTCTTCAAGAAGATACTCCAGCAACGATGGCCGAAGAAACTGAGAACACTGAGCTGGTTCGCTTGGCTGAACAACAGGCTAAGATGGCCGAGGATTTCACGGCCATGAAAGAAATGATGATGCAACTGGTCCGTAACTTGTCGGCAGTTCAGGCACCTCCTGCTCCGCCAGGTGCTGCTGGTTTCACGGCGAATGCTCAGCCACCAGGGCAAGGGCAATCTACAATGGCAGAAGACCCCCGTTATCCTCCAGGGTTCGGTCCACATCCAGAAACTGACAACATAGCTGGGCCCTCTACTGTACAACCTGGGGCACAATTCCCACAACATGGACAACATGGCCAAGCCCAAGTTCCTGCCACAGTATTCACTATTCCTGCAGGACACACATTGCAAAGGTCAAACAGTGACCCACAGTTGAGGGCTCGTGATCAACAATTCGACCAAACCCGGGGTAATGTACTCCGCCCCACTGAGTCGTATGATCATGGACACCACCCAGAATCGCATGCTGATGTCGAAAGATTAGGGAAAACAGAAGAGGCTGACTTTGCTCGGAAATTGAAAAGCTTGGAGCAAACTGTGAAAAACATCCAAGGGCAAGGGGGTAAAGCAAGTATTTCATACAAAGACATGTGCTTATTCCCTCATGTGCCATTGCCTGAAGGCTTTGTTGTGCCCAAATTCGATCTGTACACTGGACAAAGTGATCCAAGGATCCATGTGAAGATATACCTTAACAAAATGAGGGGTATCGAGAAGGACGAATTATTGATGGCGTACTTTGCGGACAGTTTGGGAGGACCGGCCACAGAATGGTTTGTGCAACAAGATGTTTCCAAGTGGGTCACCTTTGACGACATGGCCAGCGCTTTCCTGAATCATTATGGCTACAAAATGGAGGCTGCTCCTGATCGTTCTTCTTTGAAGACGATCACAAAGAAACCAGGCGAAAGCTTCAGAGAGTATGCCTATAGATGGCGCGAACAGGCGGCGCGTGTGAGCCCTTTGATCCCAGACGATAAAATGGTCGAAGAATTCATCGAAGTGCTTGACGAAACATACTACCAGGCGATGGCCTCTGCCCTTGGAAAGCAATTTAGTGAAGCAGTAAAAATTGGGGAGATGATTGAGAGAGGAATCAAAGCAGGCAAGATTGTGAGCCAAACAGCTTTGAGAGCCACGACCCAAGCGTTGCAATCAGGGTCAGGTACTTATGGGAAGAAGAAAGAGAAAAAAGATGAGGTGGCAATGGTTGGTCCTGGACCGAGAAGAAATGATGGGAGATACAACGACCGTCAAGGGTATATTCAGGCACCCCCGCCACAACAATTCTATCCAACTCACGGCCAACAATTTGCCATGCCGCAGTTCTCATTCCCTGTAAATGCAGCATCTTATGCTCAGCCTCTATCTGGTCCACAATGGCGTCCACCCCCTGCTCCAGTCCAATATAACAATCAACAGGCACATACTCAATTTCAGGCTCACCAGGTGATGCCTTACCGACCACGAGGTCCGCAGGGTTTTCGTCCAAACATGCAACAGAGAAACATGCAACAAGAGAAAAGGCAGTTCACCCCACTGGGGGAAACTTACACTAATTTGTTTGAAAAGTTGCAACAAGCCAATCTGT
This sequence comes from Petunia secreta, assembly GCA_029990175.1. NCBI lineage: Eukaryota > Viridiplantae > Streptophyta > Magnoliopsida > Solanales > Solanaceae > Petunia > Petunia secreta. Next base: position 56,360,104 of record JARKIP010000024.1, on the reverse strand, counting down.
TGAAGCCAATCCCGGGAAAAGTGAACCCCAATGGAAGAGTTGATCATTCACGCCATTGTGCGTTTCATTCTTGAGCACCTGGACATGACACAGAATCCTGCTGGGAACTCAAAAGGGCAATCCAGGCAATGATAGACAACAACCAGATAAAAGTCGTGGGGGATGAAACACAAAATGTAAATCAAAACCCCTTACCAGCTCATGATGTTCAAAACAACGTACACATGGTAGGGATGGTATGCATAGAAGAGGACATGAAAGGGAAAGCCGCCAAGCAGATTGTGGCAGTTGGTCCCTCTCCAGACATCAAAGGCCCTGAGCCGTTTATTGTTGTAATCAGGGGAAAGTCAAGTGCGTCTGTTGTCAACAAAGCAAAGCAAGATACTGCTGTTGAGCCAAGTTTCACAATTTCGGCTGCAAAGCAGGAAAAAGTTCGTGACAGTGCACCAACATTTATTGTGCAAGGGGCATCATGCCAGAAAACTCCGGTCTTCGAGGTTAAGGCAAAGAAGTATGAACCAGTTATCATCACTCAAGCAGCACAACTCCCTGTCAAAAGTACAAAGGCTGTTCCCTGGAACTACAACAAGACAATTGTGTCTTACAACGGGAAGGAAATCATGGAGGTTGCTGCAGATGTAAATGGTCTAACTCGGTCCGGGAGATGTTTTACCCCGGAAGAATTGAGAAAGGCAAAGCCAGGTCGAGAAGACCAAGGACCCATCAAAGAGCCTGTGTCTGAGAAAGAAGCTGAAGAATTTTTGAAGAAAATGAGATCGACAGATTATTCTATCGTCGAGCAATTGAGAAAGACTCCAGCTCAGATATCACTCTTGTCTCTACTTATGAACTCTGAAGCACATCGCAATGCACTGTTGAAGATATTGAATGAGGCCTACATTCCTGAACAAACTACTGTGGCTAATCTGGAAGCACTTGCTGGCAGAGTATTTGAGACTAATCGTGTGATGTTCACCGATGAGGAGCTGCCAGCAGAAGGAACCGGTCATAATCGAGCGCTTCATGTCTCAGTTAAGTGTGAAGACTCCTATGTCACACGTGTTCTAATAGATGGCGGCGCAGGATTGAATATTTGCCCTCTGTCTACACTGAAGAGTCTAAGGGTGGATATGAGCAAAATCAGGGCAAGTTCCTCTGCTGTTCGTGCTTTTGATGGTGGAGTTCGAGAATCTTTGGGCATCATCAATCTTGAGTTAACCATTGGGCCCGCTACCTTCAGCATTGAGTTTCAAGTCATGGAGACGGATGCATCATACAATCTGTTATTGGGCCGACCATGGATTCACATGGCTTGTGCAGTACCATCCACAGTTCATCAGGTGGTCAAGTTTACTTGGGATAATCAAGCTGTCGTGGTTTATGGAGAGGATGACTCACAGTTTAACAATAGCCTGGACGTACCAGCCCTTGAAGCCGTCACTACACGCCCAACCATCATGTATCAAACCTCCGATGTGGTGTATGTGGAAAAAGTAACAGAAGGGAAACCTATACCCATCCCAAGAGTGTCAGAGACGTCTATCATGATGGCGTCCGAAATGTTAAAGCATGGTTTCCAATTTGGAAAGGGTTTGGGAGCGTCACTACAAGGCAGGGTAAATCCGGTTTATCCAAATGGCGTGCAAGGCACATGGGGACTAGGTTTCAAGCCAAAAGCAGCTGATCGCAAGCAAGCAAAGAAAAAGAAGTCAGAAGTTTGGTCTCTCCCAAAGCCAATTCCGTGTCTCGCTCAGTCTTTTGTGGGTTATGTTATGAAACCAAAGGTTGTCGCTACAAATGTCAACACAGTGGAAGACAATCAGGATGCACCATTTGATCTAGGTGGCATTTTTGAAATCTGCATGGTACAGCCGGGTGAAGGCTCCAGTAATGCTTCAATTCAGTACATTGGCCCGGACGTGCACCTGACTAACTGGAATGCAACTCCCTTCCCCATCAGGAAGGGGTCTTGGTAGACTGTTGTTTCACAGTTTTCTTTTGAATACACTTGGATATTCTAAGGGTTGTATGCCAAGTGTATTATTTTGCTCATCTTTCCTTTTGTAACTCAAACCCTTTTTCATTAATGAAAGGCCCAAGAGCCAAGCTTTCCTTTAATCTCTGTTCATATTCCTAATTTTATTCTATTTTGTTTATCTGTAGTGATATATCTGCTGGTCCTGATATCATGACATGTTCAAGGAACTTATCCTCCATCCAGGGACCACAATCTGATTTTGACTCCATAACCATAGTTGAGGTTGAAAGTGATGAAGAAAATATTGAGGAATCTGTTAACAATACTGAGTATGATGGAGAGCAGGCGGATTTTGAAATAGGCCTGGAAGTTGAACGCCATGAGGGCAAGCCTAAACCCAATTTGGCTGATACAGAGGATGTTAATCTTGGGAGCCCTGATGATGTGAGGGAAACCAAGATAAGCATGTATGCTCTACCTGAAGTGAAGAACGATATTCGGAAAGTACTCTTTGAATATCGAGATGTTTTCGCGTGGTCATATGATGAGATGCCGGGTTTGAGTTCTGAATTGATAGTCCACGAATTGCCAATTCAACCCGGTTTCCCTCCAGTGAGACAAATGCAACGGAAGTTCAAGACTGATATGATCAAGAAAATCCATGATGAAATAATGAAACAGCTGGATGCAAAAGTGATTCAATCGGTTCAGTACACTACTTGGGTTGCAAATGTTGTTCCGGTTCCTAAGAAAGATGGAAAAACAAGGATATGTGTCGACTATCGAGATTTGAACAAGGCAAGTCCCAAAGACAATTTCCCGTTGCCTAATATTCACACTCTCGTAGATAATTGTGCCAAACATGAGATACAATCCTTTGTTGACTGCTATGCTGGATATCACCAAATCCAGATGGATGAAGATGATGCGTACAAAACGGCATTCACTACGCCTTGGGGAACTTATTGCTATAGAGTGATGCCGTTTGGCTTGAAAAATGCTGGGGCAACCTACGTGAGGGCTATGACTGCCATTTTCCATGATATGATGCATAAAGAAATAGAAGTGTACGTGGATGATGTGATCATCAAGTCTAGAACTGCTGAAGACCACGTGAGAGATCTCAGAAAGTTCTTTGAAAGGCTCCGTAGGTACAATCTGAAGCTGAATCCAGCCAAGTGTGCATTTGGTGTGCCTGCTGGAAAACTGTTGGGTTTCATTGTTAGTAGGCGAGGTATTGAACTGGATCCCGCAAAGATCAAAGCAATACAAGAACTACCTCCGCCTCGAACCAAGAAGGATGTTAAAAGCTTTCTAGGCAGGTTGAATTACATCAGTAGGTTCGTTGCTCAACTTACCACAATATGCGAGCCGATCCTCAAGTTGTTGAAAAAGAATGCATCAATTGCATGGACCGAGGAGTGCCAAGAAGCCTTTGACAAGATCAAGCAATACTTGTCAAATCCTCCTGTTTTGGTTCCGCCTGAGCCTGGCCGACCATTGTTTTTGTACTTGTCAGTCAATGAAAACTCCTTTGGTTGTGTACTGGGGCAACATGATGCCTCGGGAAAGAAAGAACAGGCCATTTATTATCTGAGCAAGAAGTTCACAGATTGTGAGGCCAGATACACTTTGTTGGAAAGGACGTGCTGTGCCCTAACTTGGGTTGCACAAAAGCTGAAACATTATCTTTTGTCCTATACCACTTATCTGATTTCCCGGATGGACCCATTGAAGTACATATTTCAAAAGCCAATGCCAACTGGCAAGCTTGCAAAATGGCAGATCCTGCTCACAGAATTTGACATAGTTTACGTCACCAGAACTGCAATGAAAGCTCAAGCCTTAGCTGATCATTTGGCTGAGAATCCGGTTGATGATGATTATGAGCCATTGAAGACTTACTTCCCTGACGAGGAGGTAGATGTGCTCGAAGAACACATTAATGAAGAAGAGCACGTGTGGAAAATGTACTTTGATGGTGCTTCTAATTCAAAAGGTCATGGCATTGGAGCAGTCCTCATCTCTCCCACGGGACATTACTATCCGGCAGCTGCCCAACTCCGCTTCAGTTGCACTAATAACACATCTGAGTATGAAGCTTGCATAATGGGTTTGCGTATGGCTCTAGACATGGACATCAAAGAATTGCTGGTGATCGGAGATTCAGATCTTTTGATACGCCAAATGAAGGGTGAATGGGAAACTCGAGACCTTAAGCTGATCATGTACAAGCAGTGTATGGACGATCTTCGCCAAAAGTTCGATGTTCTAAAGTTTAGACATGTTCTCAGAATACATAATGAGCTGGCTGACGCATTGGCTACATTAGCCTCAATGCTTGTCCATCCTGATAAAGCCCATATTGATCCGTTAGAGATTCAGGTCCAAAGCCAACATGCATACTGCAATGTGATTGAAGAAGAAATTGACGGTCAACCGTGGTACTTTGATGTCAAGAATTTCCTTCAAGATGGGACATATCCTCCAATGGCAGAAAATAATCAAAAGAGAACGCTTCGACGACTGGCAAGTGGTTTCTTTCTGAGTGGAGGGGTGGTGTACAAAAGGACACCTGATTTGGGACTGTTAAGATGCGTGGATGCAACTGAAGCCACGAAAATTCTCAATGACATGCATTCCGGGATCTGTGGACCCCACATGAGCGGGTACGTGCTAGCTAAGAAAGTACTCAGAGCGGGATACTTCTGGCTTACCATGGAACATGACTGCATTACTTTTGTGCGAAAGTGTCATCAATGCCAAGTACACGGTGATTTGATACATTCACCTCCTTTAGAGTTGCACACAATGTCAGCCCCGTGGCCTTTTACAGCATGGGGGATGGATGTTATCGGGCCTATTGAACCAAGAGCATCAAATGGGCACAGATTCATTCTGGTTGCAATAGATTACTTCACCAAATGGGTTGAGGCCGTGACTCTCAAATCCGTGACCAAGAAAGCTGTGGTGGATTTCGTTCATTCTAACATTATTTGTCGCTTCGGTATCCCAAGTACCATCATCACTGATAATGCGGCAAATCTGAACAGTCATTTAATGAATGACGTGTGTGAAAGATTCAAGATCATGCACCGAAATTCCACACCTTACCGACCAAAGGCAAATGGTGCGGTTGAAGCAGCCAATAAGAATATCAAGAAGATCCTCAGGAAAATGATACAAGGATCTCGTGATTGGCATGAGAAGTTATGTTTTGCTTTGCTTGGTTACCGCACAACTGTGCGCACTTCCATAGGTGCAACCCCGTATTCATTGGTATACGGAACCGAAGCAGTCATACCCGCTGAAGTTGAAATACCATCTCTCAGAATCATTGTGGAAGCAGAAATTGAGGACACGGAATGGGTCAAAACCCGATTAGAACAGTTGTCATTCATTGATGAAAAGAGGCTCAATGCAGTTTGTCATGGTCAATTGTATCAACAGAGAATGGCCCGAGCCTACAACAAGAAAGTGCGCCTGCGCGACTTGAAAGAAGGGCAATTAGTCTTGAAAAGAATCTTTCCTCATCAGGAAGAAGCTAGAGGGAAATTTGCTCCAAATTGGCAAGGGCCATACCTGGTAAAGAAAGTATTGCCAAATGGCGCCTTGTACCTTACAGATCCAGAAGGCAGGACAACTGAAATACCCGTCAATGCAGACGCGGTCAAGAGGTACTACATTTGACTCCAAGATGGCTTTCAACTCGGGATGAATGCAAGGCTTTTGTTCTCTTTTGCTATCCCAAATTGTATCCCTTATTAGCATTTTGAATATTGTACTTTCAAGACATATTCTCGGCTGGAATCAATGTAATTGTATCAACATGAAATGAAACTGAAAAGCATCAAAAAGAAACCTGGGCATTTGCCTAGAGCTACGTCTGACCTGATTCCTCTCAAAAGGATACGTAGGCAACCATTTCGGTGCGGTCGCAATAAGAAAAAATTCCTCTTTCCCTGTTCATATTGACGCAAAACTTGCCTCCAAGTTTGCGGCCAACATCAAAGGAAATTTAGATCCCCCTTTTCATGCTAAACTGGGGCAGAAGTTTGTTTTTATTTTATTTCATAAATAAAATAAAATAAAAACAAACTTCTATCATTTTTGTATCATCTATTCACATTTTTCAAGAGATGTTGGTATTGTAAATTGAAATGAATTGAAAGAAAAAGAAAAAAAAAAAAAGAAAAAAAAAAAAAGAGAAAAGAAAGAAGTCTTGTCGGTGAAAACCTGAGAAGGCGCCGCAAGACAAACAGTGAGGGAAAAGATCAAAGAGAGAGGCTAGTTGGTGAAAACCCGAAAGGGCGCTACTAGTCGACTTGAGAGTCACCTCAACTTGGTTATGGTTTGATATCTTCCGTGGATCAACTCTCAACAAACAAGTGGTACTGGTCGGACGAGGTCATCCAAGATACATGTCATGATCATCAAGGCCGCCAGTTTATTGCCAGATAAGTTTCCCTTTTCAGAAAGACGTTCTCTGTCCAAACGACTTTCGCCCTTAAACTTTTTTTATTATCATTTCCATTTTTTTGTACATCTTGCCTCACCATTAATTCCTCGCCCTTTCGGCGCTAACCTCCCATGAGCAACAAAAGAAAATTACAAAACTCTGTCTTACAGGATTCAGGTTTAATTCCAGCGAGCAGGGCACACCCTCGACAATGGAAAAGTTCTCAGCAAGTCATGATCAACAATGATAATTGGAGCCCAGCACCGACCTCAGGCCGGAGGGACGACATACCAAAATTGTATCATGAAGAGTGGATACGTTTGGGAGAAGCTTTAGGCGTTGTTCATCCCACAGTACTGTGAAGAAATAGAACAAGAGTCACTAAGCTTATTTGCAAGATCCGAAACAGGGTGTATCCACGATGCAGAAAGTAAGTGTGACATTTGCTATGTTGCTAAGAAGAGTTAGGACCACTTGAACTGGGATAGTTGCGCTAGATGTCAGACGGAACTCCATTCTCTCTTCGAAGTCAGTTTGCTCAAAGATAGCGTCATTTCTTTTCCATATCAAGATCTGCTAAAAGATAGCGATCATTTCCTTTTCGAGTCAGTTCGCTCAAAGATAGCGTCATTTCTTTTCCATATCAAGATCTGCTAAAAGATAGCGATCATTTTCTTTTCGAGTCAGTTTGCTCAAAGATAGCTTCATTTCTTTTCCATATCAAGATCTGCTAAAAGATAGCGATCATTTCCTTTTCGAGTCAATTCGCTCAAAGATAGCGTCATTTCCTTTCAATGTCAAGATCTGCTAAAAGATAGCGATCATTTACCTTTCGAGTCAGTTTTCGCTCAAAGATAGCGTCATTTCCTTTCAATGTCAAGATCTGCTAAAAGATAGCGATCATTTCCTTTTCGAGTCAATTCACTCAAAGACAGCGTCATTTCCTTTCAATGTCAAGATCTGCTAAAAGATAGCGATCATTTCCTTTTCGAGTCAGTTTCGCTCAAAGATAGCGTCATTTCCTTTCAATGTCAAGATCTGCTAAAAGATAGCGATCATTCCCTTTTCGAGTCAGTTCGCTCAAAGATAGCGTCATTTTCTTTCCATGTCAGGATCTGCTAAAAGATAGCGATCATTTCCTTTTCGAGTCAGTTTCGCTCAAAGATAGCGTCGTTTCTTTTCCATATCAAGATCGTTAAAAGATAGCGATCATTTCCCTTTTCGAGTCAGTCTCGCTCAGAGATAGTGTCATTTCCTTTCTATGTCAAGATCTGCTAAAAGATAGTGATCATTTTCCTTTCAAGCCAGTTTTGCTAGAAGATAGCACTCACATGTAGTTCAAGTCATTTGCGCTCAAAGATAGCAACCACTCCCTTTCAAGTTAGTCCTGCTCGAAGATAGCGACCATCCCCAGCTTCAAGTCAAGACCTGTTTGAAACAGATGCGACCATTTCAAATTTCAGATGGTGCTTGCCCATACAACGGGCGATGGAGTTTGTCTTTCAAGCCGAGATTTACCTCAAAGAAGCATGAAGAGTAGTCTAGGAATTGTAATTTTACATTTTTCCTTGTATTTCCATCCCTTGTAAAGCAATGACCACCAGCAAGCGACCAGTAATCAGCAGCGACAGCCTTTGTGTGCCTAAGAGTGTCTAGTATCAGCCCCAAGTGTGTCTAGAAGAGTCTTTAGTCTGTCTTAGTAGTCTAGAGTGTCTAGCTTGTCTTAGTGAGTCTAGAAGAGTCTAGTGTCTGTTTGAATGCCGTAGTCCCAGCTACCGCACGTGAGGAACTACACTGACCTGATTCCTTAGTCCGGGGATATGTAGGTAACTTTGTTCTCGGTTAGAACCGAAATTCAAGGTACGGTCACCATTTTGAAAAGCATGCTCTCGGCTAGAACCGAAAAGCCAAAATTAGTTGTCGATTACTTCTTTGTCCGAAAACTCTTCGTGTTCCCGAACAAAGAGGGGCAGCTGTAATCACCTAATTTTGGCTAATTTTGTCTTAATTAGGACGTTAAAATTTGAGAATTAACAAAAAATTACTTGTTATATGTTTAATTATAATCTATGTTTAATTGTGATATTTAGTGTGGATTATGTGATCTTATGTTGATTAATTTTGGGTGTAGTTCCTTTTAAGTGGCCAGTTATAAAAAATATACAGCCCAAAATACAAGCCCGGCAGCCCATATGTATAACCCAAGCCCATACTCACTAACTATATAAGCCAAACATAACATTTTTGCTCATTTTTTACACAAAATCAGAAGTTAGGGCCAATATGTTGAAATTTTCACTCTCCTTGCCGGAAATCGCTCCGCCGTTGGTCCGCCGTGGCCCCGCCACTGCTCCGCCGCCGGCCACCACCTCCGGTGGCCGGAAAAATACAAAAGTTATACCAATCGACTCCTCTCGTCCTCCCCATGCCATTCCTCAACTTAGTTTCTTCAAAATCTAAGCCGTTCGTCGTAGATCGGACTTTGAAAAGCGGGCTCCGGCGACTATTTGACTTCCTCCGATGAACCCATACATTTTTGGACTCCTCTCGCTATCCTCAACTCGATTATGAAGGTATTTTTTCCAAACCTCCATTTTTTTTTCTCTTTCCCTTCACGCTGCCCGTTTCCATTTTTGTTCTTTTTCCCGTTTTCTGGTTTCTTTCTCCTTCTTTCTTCTTATTTTTCTTCTCCGTTTCTGTTTTTGATGTTTGTTTGGAGGAGGTTGTTGGAGATTATTTGGTGATGAAGGGGCTGATTTTCTGAGATGATGACGGGGTTGTGGTGATTTTGTTTGCTGAAGCAGTGGGGGTATTGAGGCTGCGATGATTAGGCTGTGATGTTTCTGTTTTGTGTTGGCAATGGCGAGGTTGTTTTCGTTGAATTATGGTGGAGACAGAGCTGTAACAATGGTGGAGTGATTGAAGCGAGACGAGGCAGCGAGCACTGGTAGCAGTGATCTGCGAGGCTGATTTGTTCGTGATGCTGTGTCGATGCAGTTTTGGGGCAGCCATGGTGACGTTGGTTCAATGGCGAGGCAGGGCTATTTTGTTTCTGATCAACGGGTTAGATTAAATATAGAGTTCTTGTTCTTTTTTGTTCCATGTGTTTGACTCAGATTGTTAGCTGTTTAGTTTATGTCGTTTTAGTTTATTGCTTCTCGAAATTTAGAGTAGTCTTCATCATTTACTTCTAGTGTTTGTAGTGTTTAGCGCCTGAAATAAATCACCATGTCGAGTTGTGAATGAACATCGATCTATATGCATTGAAGTCTAGTCAGGATATGTTTTTGTTTTGCCTAGATCAATCTTTTGTTCATACTCAAAAACATTTGAATTGGTATACTTAACTTGCAACAGTGTGGTCGAATACGTTAGTTTAAAGTATGAGAGTTCCTTTTCTTCCCTCTTTGTTTTTAGTTCTATGTGAAAAAATATATAAGCTGCTCTAATCTCCATTGCTCTCATACTGTTAGTTGTGATTTTGGCTTAAGACTTATGTTTAGCTTGGTCAATTGAGAAGTTTGCCTAGTTGTCTAAAGCCTAATCTCACGTGAGAAATCTTATTTAGTTCAAGAGAGGATCTGATGGCCTTCTAGTTCATTTTTTTTCTTTTTCTTTCAAGTTTACTTTGGCCAAAACCAAACTGGGAATCTGATTTATTTTGCTATGTGTAGTATGAATTAGTTTAGTTTGGGTTTCTGTAGGTATTAATCTAGTTTGCTTTAGTTTAGTTTTAAGTCTAGTTTGGGCTGATCTAATTGCTCTAGTTTAGTTAGCTTTGGGGCTGTTCTAGTTGGTTTAATTGGTCCTAGTTTCTTCTAGTTAGTACAATGAGTAATAGGGGTCCTTTTAGAGGACCCTACTTGTACATTTTTCAGCCTTTTTGGACAGTTTTAACTGCTGAAACAGTCCTCTACAGCTGCTGTACTTTTGCTTGAAAAAATGGGACTAAAAGCACTCAAGTGTAGGGTGTGGGCTTGTACTTTTGTACAAGTCCACACCCCACCTTTTAGCCCCACCTTTTAGCTATAAATAGAGGCATTTACTACCCTCTTTAATACACAACAACCAGCTGAAAATAGAGAGCAAAAAACACTTAAGAAAAGATAGTTTTTTTTTGAAGAAAGGATTTAGAACCAAAAGCCTTTGTACCGAGGGTCTTTTGGGGTATAAATCTACTAGTTCTAAGAGTTAAAAAGAGGTCATAAGAGGGCGTTTAGTTGCTGTCCGGTGTACCTTGCTGTGTACGTGTCTTGTTTTGGCTAGTGGATCGACTTAGCTGAGCTTTAAGGCCTCGTTTACTAGGTAACATTTCAAACTTTGTATGTTCATGGTTTTATAGTATAAAGAAATCAGCATGTCTGAAGCTTCAAAGTTCTGATTTTGTTTGATGTTAGTTCTCTTGATTTAGCTAGTCATTTTTGCTAAAATTAGAAGGAAACAGTTGACAACGATATGCATATTCCACTATGTTTATGAATGACATTTCTTGGATTGAGAAGTAAAAAATATGTCTAAAGATTAGGTTACTTCTTTATAAAAGGATCACTAATTAAAATTTTTGAAATTTTGGATAGTTAGGCAAACTTAGGACTGTTAAAGTGCTAACAAGTGATTTAAAAAATGAAAAAATCACGCAAAAGACCACTTGTACAGATTTTATTTTAACAAATACCACAAAATACTTTTGAATTTCAGTTTTACCACTTTTATTTATTTTTTTTAATATTTTATTTTCAAATATACCAACTTGTTAAATTCCTAGTTTTCCTCCTCTCAAGTTATAATCCCTTTATACGTAGGATTCTTATCCACTACAATAGGAAGGTAGTTTTGTCCCAGATCTTGCTACAGCCATGCATATCGATTTTCAAACTAAAGTTATTGTTGATTTCCATATTGTACATTATGGAGTGTTATTGATATATTAATTGTAAACGGATGCAAATATACTTAGATAATGGATTGATACAAATATCCTTAATTTAAGGAATCTAATCAAGTTTTGATTATCATAAATGTTAGTTAGATAGGCATTTTAGAATCTTTTGGTATATCTGTAATTTAATTATGGTACCATATAAATGGTAATGAATGTAATTAAGTTTTTACAAACTAGGTAGTTATGAAAAAATCAGGTAATCATGCTTAATAAAATCTGGAAATTAATTTCTGCCTTGAATTAGTACTGACGTAAAATGAGTTAGTGAAGACTGTTATTTTTGCAAAATCACTGCCAATAAGTCCCATTACTTCAACAAAAAAATTTTTGCGCATGAAATAGACTAAGGTTTACAACTTGTAAAGACTTTACGTGAGAAATCTATGGAAAAAGATCAAAGGCCCATTAACATTAGTATATTAACATTAGTATTACGTGACATATGGCAAATCAACTCATCAACGAAGCACGTTGATTTATGTCACTTGACAAACAATTTTTTCTTTTTGCAAGTAGTCCCTTTTAACAACAGCCACCATTTGCATGCACGAAAATGTGACTTTATGCAAAAAATGAGTTTACAAATTTTGGCAAATAGCCACCTCTTAAAAAATGAAAACTGCTTAACTCGGCGAACAACCAACTTCTTTAATAAATTGTCTCATTATTTGGCAAAGTTAATTATTTTGAAGTTAATTGAATCATGTTGAAATAAACCAGTCCTCCGTGAGGTTGGAAATGAAATGATATTTTTTTAATTTTTCTGAATCAAAGTGTAAATTCGTCCAATCCTCTGTGAGGTTGGAAAAGAATGATACGCTTTTAATTTCCTTAATCAAAGTATACATTCAAATTAACGGCATTAAAATAATACAATCATATTTAATAAATTAAAATTGCAACAATAAAGCAACTGTGCTTGGCACAGGACTCGAGGGTGCCTAATACCTTCCCGAGAGTCAACTGAGAACCTTACCCGAATCTCTAACGCAGACCATTAGACGAGTCAGAGGTGTTCCAAGGTACCTTTGGTGACTTGGCACACCTTAAACTATGTCAAGTGGCGACTCCGAGTTTCTCTAAATAATTTTGTACCTTTTTGAACACCAGTCACGAGCCTTTAAATAAATAAACTCGCACCCGCGCAGTTTAATATAAATATTTTTTAGGGCGTGACAGTTGCTGTCTGGTAGTTGTCGTTTTGGTTGTTGTTAGATGCGGTTGCGTTTGAGCCTTGTGAACCTTTTGTTATGGCTGAGCTTTGGGATTTTACTCACTAGGTATTTCTTTTTAAGCTTATGCCTTTTATTTTGTATGTATCTGGTTATGTTTAAGTCTTAGAACATGAAAACGTGGTCTGTTCAAGGGTGTAAATTTGAGGAAAAGTCAGCCTAAAATACTTGCTTTACTTTGCATTCTCTTCATTGGAATAAATGTTACTGTTATGTTTATATTCATGTTACTGTTAATGACAAAAAATGAACTAAAGGGTGTAAGCTTTGGGCCACGTTATTGCATTGAAGAATGGGTAGTATATCTTAAAGAGTGGATATCTTTTTCTTCTTTTTTCATAACATATTTCTCTAGATTAGCCATCTTTGCAAATTTAAGAGCAGCTGTGCAAATGTATGAAAGTGGTTAAATCTGGGCAACTTTTAAACTTTAGGCATATCTTAGGGATTTAAATTAAATCAAAATGCAATGTATCTAGCTTCGTTAAAACTAGATCTAAAATGGGACAGATCTGAAAACAAGAGCTATCTTAGGGCCTTTCTTACCTACCATTAAAAAATTGTGCAGACGGTATACGAAAATCAAACGAATAAATGGCTAATTGGGTTAACAATTGATAAGCCCGAGTTAAGATTAGGCAAACATGGCATAGTAAAATTATATGGCTAAAAGAATGAGCTAATAGCAATTATAAAGAATGACAGTGACCACGATTAGGTAAGTTTAGGCCGAAACAAGTTTAATGTCAAGATTAGGCAATATTAATAGGTCGAGACAAGTTTAAACAAATAATAAGTCGACTGTTCACTTGAAACTCATTTAAGTCAAGAGATTTCGAACGGGTGAAGTACCTGCACGATTTAATTGATTTAAGTCGAAAGATTTCGAACGAGTGAAGTTCTCGCGCGATTATATTCGATTGGAGTTTTCAATTGTCAAACGGTAAAACAACTAATAATAAATTGAAGCGTAACAAAATCAAGGCAAATATAATAAACAGTTTCAAAAGAGTCGAAATACGTCAACAAAAGCAACTGTGCTTGGCACAGGACTCGAGGGTGCCTAACACCTTCCCTCGAGTCAACCGAGATCCTTACCCGGAACTCTGACGCAGACCATTTACGAGTCATAGGTGTTCAAGGTACACCACTTTGGTGACTTGGCACACCTTTAACTTGTCAAGTGGCGACTCCGAAAATCTCTTAATAATTAGTGTACCTATTCAACACCTAGTCACAGAGCCTTTTAAAAACAATTAATAAGTTTTTCTTTTTAGTGAAAAAGGGTCGTGACAATCCGTAAAACAAATAGTTGGGGCTAAAAATGCAACTACCTAAAAGTTGATACTTGCTTTTGTGTATTTTGTTTGGTTTATTTGTAGTTTTGGGAAAGATAGATTTTGAATTGGGGAATTTTCAAAACTAGGCAGCCGACGACACAAAATTATAAATGAGGGGCCACATTTCATCCGTAGCACCCCTTTATTTTTACATTACACAACATAGCACCTCCTTATTTTCAAAATTACATAGCATAGCACCCATTCAAACTAAAAACCCTAGGAGCCACTCCCTCACCCTCCCCCACCACTGCTCCGCCACCAGAAACCGAGCTGCCACTGCTGCCGCCGCGGGCCGGTGGTGGCCGGTGCCGGGAAAACGAAAAATTCACCGGATTTGCTTATTTTATTTGTGGATCTGTTTAAATAATTATTTTTTGATAATTTTATACACCCCAATCTATCAAAATAATAAATTATACATGTAAATATATAGAAAAATGTGTATGCAAGAAGGAAAATACAAAAATATACACAGAAAACATAAATCTTATACAAAACATTCATAAAAAGTGCACTAATCTGAAATTTATACAATTTTATTCATTGTTCATACACGCATATTCAGCTTTATACAATTTTACAATGCATAGAATGTGTTTTATACACTGTCAATACGTACATATATAGATTTATATATTTTATACACGTTTACAGAATTGTATAAAAACTTGTATAAAAATGTATAAAAGTGTATAAACTCACAAAAATAATATTAAACAGTGCATCAGGCAGATTTTACACAAAAACTTAACAAATATCCAAGATCTATACAGTTTTATACAAGAAAAACACTAGATCTAAACATTTAAACAAAAGGTTTAACAAAAAACTAGTAGATCTCAACGAATTTTTATGAAAAGAATGAAGAAAAAGAAGAAACTTGATAAATAAACTCCTCACCAGAGTTTTGATCGGAATATACAACGAAAATCAATATTATTATTCAAAAAGTAAAAAAAAAAAAAAGGAAGAAGAAGAAGCAGCGGCGGCGGTAGTGGTGACCACGGCGGCGACAACGTCAGTGGCTTGGAGAAGAGGGGATGACGGTGGGGCAGTGATGGAAGGGTTGGGGGGGAGGGGTGGCGGCTGCATTAGGTTCAATGGGGAAGAGAAGAGAGAAAAATGGGAAGGAGAGAAGGAGAAGAGAGGAAAAATGGGGGCTACGGTTTTTTTTCTTTAAATAGGGGTTGCTATGTAGTGAAAGAAAAATTTTTAAAAAAAGGGAGGGGGTGCTACGTCGGGTAAAGTAGCAAAATAGGGATCTTTTTTGATTATTTTCATGAGTGGGTGTCTCTCAATGTAATTGTCCCTTTTGAATTTGATTAATAAAGTCCAGTAGCTAAAAAAAAAGATCAAATTAAACAATTTCTGATGGTACGAGAATATATCGACCATTTTTCCAAAAGAATATTCTAGTTACATGTGAAAGCGTACTAGCTTGAAAGACCACATCGGATTTAAGTTGATTCTTTTTATTTTTCGTGAACCTTTCTGTAAAGTGTAAACAAACAATAATTGAAAATAGATGATGGCGAGTAACATTCAAAGCTCGCCATCCCAGAATTGGTCCACTGATTTGTATTGTCCATCTGGATGAACAAAAATCTCAGCTTTGAATCCCCTGCATTGAGGAATTTCTTGAATCCGAGCAATTTCTTCATTGCTAAGTTCCCAATCCAAAATTTGAAGGTTCTCTTTCATCCTATTCTTGTTAAAACTCTTCACTAAAACACTAACTCCTTGCTCATATACCCATCTCAATGCAACCTATAAATATCCAATTAATCTTGTACATTGCATAAATTTGAATATATAATCATGCAGTTTGATATAAACACAGAGTGAACAAGGTTTTTTACGTACCTGTGCCACGCTCTTTTGCCTATGATTGGCAATGTCTTTAAGGACAGCGCTTTGCATTACAGCATGGTTTCCCCAAAGTGTCATCCCATTTGCTCCAAGGGGAGACCATGCACTAACATGTATCCCTTTCTCCTTGCAAAATTCTAACATCTTCTCTTGCCTCCATGTAACATGCATTTCAACCTGCCAATCATTTCTCATATAAAATTGTTTTGTAGAGTTATATATTATTTATGTTGAGCTAGCTGCAAATACGTCTATAACTGGGGTATTAAGGAAATGAACATTTGACCTAGTTGAATAAAGTTGTATGAGGTAAAAATTATCTAAAATCATATAGAGAGACGATAACTAATTTTTCATATCTCAACCAATATGTGACATTTCATATTATCTGAAATGTGAAACTATAAAGTAAGGAGGAGATTTGTACCATTTTGACGGATTTGGACATTGGGGTTAGCATCATAACCTCAAAATTTATTATGGGCCTTTTTCATATATATGACACCATAAACAATTGTTTTCCTTTTTGCCCGCAGTTACAAGAGTTTTGCAAAAATGCATTAAGTTTAATGAAAAACTATGGACGGAAATACTCCAGTCAATTTCTTGGCACGGGACTAAGACTTGTCCTTTGACCCCTCTTTATTTGCCAACACTTGCCTTTGAAGTGTTGGAAAAAAAAAATACTTGCCAACACTTGGTCGTAAGTGTTGGCAAAAAGCAACACTCACCCCTTCCAATCTCTTCATGCAATTCTCATATAACTTGCCCTTGACCTCTGCTTAAAAGCCAATACTTACAAATTTGTGCCTTGAAGTCTTAGCCCCGTATCAATATAAGGACATTTTGCTAAAATATTTTTAACGGATGCAAACTTGCAAAACCACTCTTTATAAAGAGCACCCGATGATTTTTTTTGCTTAGGGTGGTTAATGCTTACGATCATATAATGAGAAAATACTTTACTTCCTCGACCAATATGACATTCTAATATATGTGAATTTCCGAAAGTACACTTAGAGCAATTGAAAAGTCCATGTAGCACAATACAAATACAAACGAATTCGCAAGTTTAGTGCCTAATGTTTCATTTGATTCCCGATTTCGTACTCATCGAATCCCGTTTTATGAATTTATATACTTTTTTATTGTTTTGCTAAAGTGAATTTTTATACATATGTTTAATTAATACTGACAAGGTAAATAATTATTACATCAATTCAATTATTTAGAGCCTGTTTGGCCAAGCTTCTAAAAACGGCTTATTTTGAGAAGTGCTTTTCTTCAAAAGTGCTTTTCGTAAAAGTACTTTTAGAGAAAAGCAGTTTGTGTTTGGCCAACTCATTAGAGAAGCACTTTTGTCAATAGTTGAGTAATAATTTGTGTTTGGCCAAGCTTTTAAAAAAGTACTTTTGAGTGTCAAATTACGAGTGTGGACATTTAAAGATTCACTTTACAGAACACTATATTTAATTTTATTATTAATTTAAAAAAATTCAAAATACATCATACAGAATTGAATATTCTAAACCTATACCTTAAAAAAAAGATGTTATTGGATTAAATATTTCTAATAATAATGATGTAGGTGTACGTAGAAAAAATAAAGAAAAAAAATAATGTACTATTTTTATATTATAATCATTTGGTTAAAATAAATAGGGGGTAATTAGGTATATAAATATTTCTAGTAAGGATATTTTTGGAATACTAGAAATTAAAAACAGCTTATGCTTCTCCTCAAAAGCACTTTTGAGGAAAAGCTACTTTTTCCAGCTTCTTCCCCACAGCAGAAAAACAGCTTCTGCTGCCACTCAAAAGCACTTATTTTCCTCCTAAAAGCTTGGCCAAACACCTCAATTTTTCAAAATAAGCACTTTTGATGAAAAATAAGCACTTTTGGCTCCCCAGAAACTTGGCCAAACAGGCTCTTAGTCATAATATTGAACTAGCTAAATATAAAGATTTGCCTAACATATATCAGCCTAACTTGATGATGTACATTTTTTAACACGTTATCTTATACAAAACTTAAACTATTTATATATACCTGGTTAACTGCAGGAGGAATTGTAGCATGGTGGAGGAGGTGAGAGAGTTTTGTGCAGCTGAAGTTGCAAACACCAATAGACTTGGCCAAACCTAACTTGTAACACTCTTCCATGGCTTCCCATATTCCCCTCATGTCAAATGGAGTGAACTCGATTTCAATTCCAAAATCTGTATCCTTACCCTTCATCTTCGCTGGCCAATGTATTAGGTATAGGTCCAAGTAATCCACCCCTAGCCTCCTGCATAATTTTCTTTTACGTGTTAATAATGTCAAAACTATTATACAATCAAGTCCATTTTTTGTAATTACAGTAAAAATGTAGACCCTAATCATAAACTCAAATCCACTGACTTTGTAGCTTAGATGGTAATTCTACTAACAAAGAGAAAAAGAAGTTACGCTAGAGTTCTTTTAAGGGCAGGAAGGACAAGGTCGTGGTGTGTTTCCGTGCACCATAATTTGGATGTGATGAACAATTCATGTCGACTTTGAACAAGTCCACGTTGTAACGCTTCAGCCACTGCTTGGCCAAGTGCCTCCTCAGAGCCATAGGAAGCGGCAGTGTCAAAGTGTCGATAACCAGTTTCAATGGCATCAATAAAGGTGGAGACTAATTGTTCATGTGGTAGTAAGGGAGGTGCTGTTCCCATGCCTATAAGAGGCATTTCATGACCAGAATTTAGCTTTACTCTTGGGATTAACATTTGCTTCATTTCCTCAACCATGACTAATATGATTATATACGGCCAAAGTGGCAGTATAAATTTGTAACGATATTGAAAAGATTAAGTAGTAATAATATTGAGTTGTGTAGAATTTGGATGTGCATACCATATTAACCTTATCTTGTTGAAGTGAAAAATTTTGGTGTGTGGTGGAGGTTGTCTAATTTAATCTTCACCTACTTTGCAACCACTTGTTCAAGAGAGTCATGGCTGTAGTCGTCTTCTTGCAACGTCATAAAAGCTTTGGCCTAATTAGAAGAGCAGTAACTGTGTGGGACGACGTGAAATAGTCGTTTGGGGCAACAATAAATTTCAGAATGGGAAAGAGAGATTCTTATAGGGTTTTTACATTAATATACAATCTTACGCTTTTTATTACAAAAAAAAAAAAAAAATAGCAATATTAATGATATTATAAAAACATAACAATATTTTATACACACATTGTTAGAATTAACTAAAAAAAATAATCTAACTTTCATCTCCCATCCCTTCCCCATACTGCCCCCTATCGCATGTTGCCTCTTCTGCCGCCGGTCTGCCGTCAGAGACATTGCAGAAACAGTGAAACAATGCAAAAGATGCAGAAACTGTGCGGAATAAAAGTGCAGAAAAATGCAATTTTAGTAAAACTTTTTGACTTATCAAAATACGAAGCAAACAAAGGGGTTTCTCTATTTCAATTTTAGTAGCTTTTTTAGTTTTTTCTTTTCTTTTTTCAAGTTTGGTTTCCCTTTGTATATCTTGAGACATGCAAAAGTGCAGAATGTGTTTATGCTTGACCCTTTTGGTTGCAGCACAGTCTATGACAAAAACAAGTTTTATTCTTAACGACAATGGTAATAGCATTACCAAATGTCTAACATAAAGTTAAATTTAAGCAATTTCGACGGTAGAAAGAGAATTTGACCCATTCCCTATAAGAACGTAAAACCATACATACTATTTCCTCCGTTCAAAAATGAGTGTCTGAATTTGACTGGACACAGAATTTAAGAAATTAAGAATGACTTTTAAATCGTGTGGTTTAAAATGAAAGATGTGTGTAATGTGGGCCAGAATCTTTAAATCCTGTGGTCCAAAATAAATCTTAGATTTAAAGAGTTGTCATAAAAGAAAAGAGGTACTTATTTTGAGACAAACTAAAAAGGAAAGATAGACGCTCATTTTGAGACGGCGGAGTACTTTGAAAACTGCAAAAAGATGATGGCTGGTAGGAGCTATAGCTCGCCATCCCAGAATTGGTCGACGGATTTGTATGGTCCATTTGGATGAACAAAAACTTCAGCTTTGAATCCCCTACATTGAGGAATCTCTTGAATTCGAGCAATTTCTTCATTGCTTAGTTCCCAATCCAAAATTTGAAGGTTCTCTTTCATCCTATCTTTATTAAAACTCTTCACTAATACAATAACTCCTTGCTCATATACCCATCTCAATGCAACCTATAAATATCAAATTAATTAATCAGCCCGCTTATATAGTATATTAAAAAAATTAATATACTAAGTAGTTCAATTTAATATAAACATTAAGTGCATAATAATTAACTTTTTTTAAAGTACCTGAGCCAAGCTCTTGTGTTTATGAATGGCAATGTCTTTAAGGATGGAGTTCTGCATTACAGCATGATTTCCCCAAAAAGTTATCCCATTTGCTCCAAGTGGAGACCATGCACTAACATGTATCCCTTTCTCCTTGCAAAATTCTACCATCTTCTCTTGCCTCCATGTAACATGCATTTCAACCTGTCAATCATTTTTGACTTGCTATAAAGATTTACCTT
This sequence comes from Petunia secreta, assembly GCA_029990175.1. NCBI lineage: Eukaryota > Viridiplantae > Streptophyta > Magnoliopsida > Solanales > Solanaceae > Petunia > Petunia secreta. The sequence continues at coordinate 56,339,717 of JARKIP010000024.1, read as the reverse complement.
ACCTATATACAGAAAATAAATTTTTTACACATACCTGGTTAACTGCAGGAGGAATTGTAGCATGGTGGAGGAGTTGAGAGAGTTTTGTGCAGCTGAAATTGCAAACACCAATAGACTTGGCCAAGCCTAACTTGTAACACTCTTCCATGGCTTCCCATGTTCCCCTCATGTCAAATGGAGTGACCCACTCTTTTTCAATTTTTAAGTCTATATCATTACCCTTCATCTTCACTGGCCAATGTATTAGGTATAGGTCCAAATAATCCACCCTCAGCCTCCTACATACATTTTTTTAATTTGACATAAGTCTAATTAAGTTCTATGTATATATTGATGCAAATTAAAAATTATTTACACAAACTAGGTAATGATAAGATATTTACAGTAAATTTCTAAGATAAGCATAATTACTGACCTGATAAAATTGACACTAACTTGCTTTATATGTTAGACTAGTGCTGAAAGGAAAAGAATTCTTAGTGCCCGTGTATATAATTTATTTTCTTTTGGCATTCATTAAGTAGAAACTTGCTAAAAATGAACAATTTAAAGTTGTCCCACCCTACTTATGAGATATTACTGGGTATGTTATTAAAGCTGGTCCCAATGACAAATTAGGTTGCATATCCTGATATCCACAAAACTGTCATCACATATAAATGGTTGATTACATGATTTATAAGAAGCAATTGGAAACTAGAACCGCAAACTATAATAAATTCAAATCCACTGATGACTTTATATTTTAGGATCGTAATTCTACCAACAAAAGAAAAGAACTTGTTGAGTATATGATGTTTTGATGATAATAAACAAAATGAACTTGTTACATTGAAATTAATTGAGGCATTATTTGTGGAATTAATTTTCTTGAAAAAATAGCAATTTGTGAATAATGATATATCAAGAAAAATGTGTGAAATGGATTAATTAATTTTGGTGTTATCTGTGTAGCTGGATTATGGATTAGCCATAGTGTTGTTGATAAGATTCTTTAGTGATTTGATTTCTACAAGACTTGGTTAAAGAGTTGGAGTTGGAGTTGGAATAGGATTCTAGTAAATCTATTTTGATAAGGAAGGGATTAATCTATGAGCTGTATATTTTATCCCTAACTTTGTTGGACTGTATATTATATTGTCAGGTATATTTTTCTATAAATACAGTCTCATGCAGGTTGACAAAAACGTCCAAACACTTCAGCACAAAAAGAGAAACTGAGCGTACAAGAGAGAAAAGTCTGAAGCAGTTGGAACGGGCGTTGGAACAGTCTGGACAAGTGTTCCATCAAGTCATTTAGAATTGTTTGAGTCCAGTTCTTAGTTCATGTATTAGGCACTTAAATTGTAATCTCGTTCAGCTTTTTAGAAGCACTTTTTGAGGTTGTAATCTGGAGTTAAAATCCCATTGGGTAAAGAGCTTAGAGCTAAGTTCTTTGTGTTCCAAGCTAGGGTAGTTTGGAAGGGTAGCAACAGTCTAGGATTGTTGTTGTGTAAGGGCTTAGAGTTAGGTCCTTGGGATTATCTTTGTAATCCGAGTTTGGCTCGTTTGTTTAGTGGATTGGTTGAAATTCCCACAGGGGTGTGGGTCGTGGTTTTTTACACCTTTGAGCCAGGGTGTTTTCCACGTTAAAATCGCGTGTGCCTCGTCTACTTTTGCTCGTTTATTGTCTTGTTAAACTGCTGTTGGAACACCCATAGGAACTGTTCCAAGTGAATTGTTCTAACTTAGTCTAAAACTTAAAAAGAGGAAAAAATCGTTAACGACCCAATTCACCCCCCCTCTTGTGTCGAGTGTACTCTAAACTAACAATTGGTATCAGAGCGGGTGTCTCATATCTAGGCTAACACCTTTGAGAGATCCTTAAAATGAGTGCACAAATAGGACTACTAGAGGGTCAATCTATTGCTAGGCCTCCATTGTTTAATGGTCAACACTATAGCTTATGGAAAAATCGTATGGAGATCTATTTGAAAGCTGAAGATTATCAACTTTGGCAAATCACCATGAGAGGTCCATTGATTCCCATGAAAGCAGGCGCTAATGGTGCAAAGGTCCCGAAAATAGAAGATGAATTCAATGTTGAGGACTTCAAGATGATGGAGAAAAATGCTAAGGCGATCAAAATACTTTATTTTGGTCTCGGATCTGATGAATATAATAGAATCTCCGGATGCACATCCGCCAAAGAAATTTGGGACTCTCTGCAGCTAGCTCATGAAGGTACAAACCAGGTAAAACAGTCCAGAATTGAAATTTTAATGAGAAAATATGAATTATTTTTTATGAATGAACAAGAATCAATAAAGGACATGTTTACTAGGTTTACTCATATTACTAATGAGCTTAAATCTCTTGGAAAAGAATTTTCTTCTGAAGATTGTGTCAGGAAAATATTGAGGATATTGCCTTCCTCGTGGGAGCCCAAAGTTACGGCTATTCAAGAAGCCAAACAGATGGACAAGATGGCTATGGACGAGCTGATAGGCAATCTTCAAACATATGAACTCAGAAAAAATTCTCAGGCTGAGGAGGAAATAAAGAATGAGCGCAGCTTAGTCTTGAAAGCTACAAAAAATGATGATTCATATTTGGATGAAGAAGACTTTACAAAGCTTGCTCGCACATTCAAAAATTTGCTCAAGAAGGGAAACAACCTGAAGAAAGGAAACTCCAGCAAGTCTAAATCTACTGAAAAGGCTCATTTTGATGGTTGTTATAAGTGCGGAAAGCTTGATCATATGATCAAAGACTGCCCACAAAAGCAGTTGGAACAAAGGATGGAACGTTCCACTGACCGTTCCAAGAAGCAGCAGAAATCAGCATCCAAAGCTATGAAAAAGGCCATGATTGCCGCTTGGGGAGACACCTCTGATGAGGAATCAGAATATGAGGATGAAAGAGATGATTTTGCCTTAATGGCCAAGAGTGATTCTGAATCAGATGATGAATTCTCAGAGGTAAGTCTCACTCAACTTAAAGAGCAAATTCATAATTTATCAAAAAGTAAAGTAGTTGATTTCTTGCTTTCTTTAATGGATGAATTTCAAAATATGAGTGCTGAGAGAAATGAGTTAGCTACTGTTGTGTCAAGTTTGAAGTCTGATTGCCAATGTTTGCAAAGAAATAAAATCGAACTTGAAAAGGCTAATAAGGTACTCAAAGAGGAAATTTGTAAATTGGATGGAAATATTTCATCTTTGCATGAAGAAATTCATGAACTTGAGGAATCTAAATCAGTTATCAAGAATCAGTTTAATGTTGATCAAATAAGTCTTGAATGTGATCTAACTACTTTGAAAAGAGAGCTGAGTCATGAAATTGAAAAGAATAAAAAGCTTCAAGAAAATTTGAAAAATGTGAGCAATGAACTTGCTATGACCAAAAAGTGGAACAAGTCCAATGAAGCTTTAAATTGGCTAACTGAACATCAAAGTAGGAGTCGTAGTGGTCTGGGTTATAAAAGTGATCAGGTAAAATGTGATATCAATAGAAAAAATATTAATTTGCCTGATTATCGCTTATGTACTCATTGTGGACACACTGGTCACTACAAGTATGAATGTTTAGCTAGAATCAAGGCTCTTGAAAAAATTGGAAATATTGTTAGATGGGTTAGAAAAGATACGATGTTTCCTATTTCTCAAGGAAAGGGACCCAAAAAGGTTTGGGTTCCTAAGTCTAACACTTAATCTAGTTTTGCAGGCTAAGGTGAGAGGGAGCAACCAATTATGTTACTTGGTTAGTGGTTACTTGAAGCTTATTATTGGAGTTAATAAAATTCCTCTCACTGACAGCCTTCAATGAAGGAAGTGTGGCATTTGGTGAAAATAAGAAAGGTAAATCTTTAATATAGGCGACAAAGGTAAGTCACTCTTCCATTCTTTATTGGTTGAAGTTTTAAAGATTAATTTGTTGAATATTTTACAATTTATGTGACCATAGAAATAAAGTTGATTTTCATAGTTGTTGCAAAATTCTGAATGGTAATACTTTGAGAAGTTGTTCAGTGATACTTCTAATGCTTTAGCTGAAAAGAATGTGCTTTTGAAATTGGTCTTACTCAAGCTTTAAGTGAAAAGGATCCCACAAATGTCCAGCCCGAAGGAACAGGTCTTGGAACAGGTCGTTCTAAACCTGGGCACAATCTGGAACAATTAGGGGGAAGAACACATGGAACAAAACTTGTTGAAACAGTTCGAAGCCCTGTTCCAGATCCTGAGCTGAATGATTAAAATAAGGATCCCACCTATCAACTCACAAAAACTCACATCATCTGAATTTCAACAGGTATAATTTTGATTTTTAGGCATGGTATAATGTTGATGTTGGTTATGTTGAGTTCTTGTTTGACCAATGTTGCACTACAGGTATATCATTCTTTCAATCTCTTGTTTAGTATTTTGGGTAAAAAGTTGCTAGCATTTTTACTAAAGCACTAAGTGATGGATATCTTGAGGTACATAAATTGGATCTTAGCATGATTATATTTACTTGAGTGCATGGTGTATTGCTTTTTCCCCAATGATTGGCTAGGGAGTGTCATTCTTCGATCTCAAACAATTGCATAAATATTTTTTTAAAAATGTCTAACTCAATTCTTGTGCTGTAACATGCATGCTCTCATGTCATGAGTTCATCATTTTTCTTGTTGAGATCTAATGATATTGCCCTTATTTTCTTTGATTGATTCACAGTTTTTAAAGCATGAAGTAGAGGATAAATGAGTTTTAAACTGTTCTAGATATGTACCTCCAAAATATGGCTTGTGCATATAGTTGTTCATCACCATTTCTCATAACCAGCCCATATCCACTTTTGTTAAAAGTTTTCATCACTTACAAAAATTGAGCATGTTCTTTCATTTTCTTTCATACCTCCGGACTCCCTCAAATTTGGCCTATAAGAACATCCAAATATAAAGTTGCAAATCTGAAAAATAATAGGAGACAATTTCATTTGGATGAATGTGAAGCAGCCTAAGGTTGAGGGGGAACAAAAAAAAAAAAGTGCTTTGATGAGTATTGTAATTTTATTATGTGGAGGAGATGTTTGATGAAAAATGTCTTTTAAGACAAATGTCATAGATCTATTGTCAAGATCATGGGCTGCTAAGAAGATGGAACAGGTGATGGACCTGGTTCTACTAGTGATCTAATAGCCATCTCTAATGTGAATGTTCAAATTAATATTTTAGAGAATTGGTTGGCTATTCTTATGGAGGAGAATGAAACTTTGATATCCTATGTTTTCAGAATTGAGCAAGAGCTGAAAGTAAGAGGGAAAAATAAGCCAAGCACCACTAGAAACTCTTAACTCTTTCCTTAACCTCACACTCATATCAGCCCAGTTTTGAACATGTTCAATGCCTTGTTCCTTAACCATATATTCTTGTTTTAAATCCTATGAACAAGGTTATGCATTAAGCATTTTATTTTGGGCTTGAAAGCTTAACTGGTACAGATTTGGCTTTGTCCTTTGTGGATTGTTTTGATGAATTGTGATTTCAAGCAGGATGGCCAATATCATTTAGTATCAATACTTGAGAATTTTATGCTTATGCTTATATGAGTTGCTGCCCTAGTGGCGATGGGTATGACATACTTGATTATCCATATTTTTTGCATTGTTGATTTTTGACAGTAGTTGATGCTTTTCGATGATGCCAAAAGGGGGAAGAGTAATATGTGCTTGTGCTTAGGTTATGTATATCACTGTCAAATATTCCACTTTAGTTTTTGTCTCATTGTCCCTTACTTGGATGTGCTTTTGGTAATAAATGAGTTTGGCAAAAAGGGGAAGAAACATTGTGTCATGTTTAGATAAATAAATTCCTTGTTTTAGGTCCTTAACTGACTTAAGTAAGGTTGTTGTTATTATCAAAGTGAAACAAGCACATTTTGTTTGTCATCATCAAAAAGGGGGAATTTGTTGAGTATATGATGTTTTGATGATAATAAACAAAATGAACTTGTTACATTGAAATTAATTGAGGCATTATTTGTGGAATTAATTTTCTTGAAAAAATAGCAATTTGTGAATAATGATATATCAAGAAAAATGTGTGAAATGGATTAATTAATTTTGGTGTTATCTGTGTAGCTGGATTATGGATTAGCCATAGTGTTGTTGATAAGATTCTTTAGTGATTTGATTTCTACAAGACTTGGTTAAAGAGTTGGAGTTGGAGTTGGAATAGGATTCTAGTAAATCTATTTTGATAAGGAAGGGATTAATCTATGAGCTGTATATTTTATCCCTAACTTTGTTGGACTGTATATTATATTGTCAGGTATATTTTTCTATAAATACAGTCTCATGCAGGTTGACAAAAACGTCCAAACACTTCAGCACAAAAAGAGAAACTGAGCGTACAAGAGAGAAAAGTCTGAAGCAGTTGGAACGGGCGTTGGAACAGTCTGGACAAGTGTTCCATCAAGTCATTTAGAATTGTTTGAGTCCAGTTCTTAGTTCATGTATTAGGCACTTAAATTGTAATCTCGTTCAGCTTTTTAGAAGCACTTTTTGAGGTTGTAATCTGGAGTTAAAATCCCATTGGGTAAAGAGCTTAGAGCTAAGTTCTTTGTGTTCCAAGCTAGGGTAGTTTGGAAGGGTAGCAACAGTCTAGGATTGTTGTTGTGTAAGGGCTTAGAGTTAGGTCCTTGGGATTATCTTTGTAATCCGAGTTTGGCTCGTTTGTTTAGTGGATTGGTTGAAATTCCCACAGGGGTGTGGGTCGTGGTTTTTTACACCTTTGAGCCAGGGTGTTTTCCACGTTAAAATCGCGTGTGCCTCGTCTACTTTTGCTCGTTTATTGTCTTGTTAAACTGCTGTTGGAACACCCATAGGAACTGTTCCAAGTGAATTGTTCTAACTTAGTCTAAAACTTAAAAAGAGGAAAAAATCGTTAACGACCCAATTCACCCCCCCTCTTGTGTCGAGTGTACTCTAAACTAACAGAACTTACGCTAAAGTTCTTTTAAGGGCAGGAAGAACAAGGTCAGGGTGAGCTTCTGTGCACCATAATTTGGATGTGATGAACAATTCATGTCGACTTTGAACAAGTCCACGTTGTATCGCTTCAGCCACTGCTTGGCCAAGTGCCTCCTCAGAGCCATAAGCAGCGGCAGTGTCAAAGTGTCGATAACCAGTTTCGATGGCATCAATAAAGGTGGAGACTAATTGTTCATGTGGTAGTAAGGGAGGTGCTGTTCCCATGCCTATAAGAGGCATTTCATGACCAGAATTTAGCTTCACTCTTGGGACTAGCATTTGCGTCATTTCCACAGCCATGATTAAGATGATTATGCGGCCAAATTGATTTAAAAAAATTGGAACGATATTGAAAAGATTAAGTAGTAACAATATTGAGTTGTGTAGAGTTTGGATGTGCATACCATATTAACCTTATCTTGTTGAAGTGAAAAATTTTGGTGTGTGGTGGAGGTTGTCTAATTTAAACTTTACGTACTTTGCAACCACTTGTTCAACATATATATATATGCTTAAAATCTAGCATCAAGAGAGTCATGGCTGTAGTCGTCTTCTTGCAACGTCATAGAAGTTTTGGCCTAATTAGAAGAGCAGTAACTGTGTGGGACGTGAAATAGTCGTTTGGGGCAACAATAAATTTGAGAATGGGAAAGAGAGATTCTTATAGGATTTTTACATTTATATACCATCTTACACTTTTTATTACCAAAAAAAAATATATATATATCAATATTAATGATATTATAAAACATAGCAATATTTTATATACACATTGTTAGAATTAACTAAAAAAAAAAATCTAACTTTCATCTCCCATCCCTTCCCCATACTGCCCCCTATCGCATGTTGCCTCTCCTGCCACAGGTCTGCAGTCAGAGACATTGCAGAAACAGTGAAACAATGCAAAAAGATGAAGAAACCGTGCAGAATAAAAGTGCAGCAAAATGCAAACAAATTCAGAAACTGTACAGAAAAATTAAAGAAACTGTGCAAAAATGCACAAACCGTAAAAAATAATGTAGAAAATAGTGCTGAAGTCTTGCAAAAATAGTGTAGAAACTCAAAAACAGTGTGCAGAGGTAGTGTAGATCATTGCAAAAATGCAGAAACAATATAGAACGTTGCACAAATAGTATAGAAACGATAAGATACATTAAAATAAAATGATGAGAAAATACCAGATCTAGTCGGAAAACATCAAATCTGGCCGAAAAACACCAAACTTTTATCGAAAAAATACTCATTTTGAACCAAAAGCACCAAATATGACCGGAAGACATTAAATTTTACCATAAAATATCATATTTAAAAGAAAATATATCAAGCCAGAGCAAAAAATCGACAGATCTACCAGAAAAAATTACTACTAGAAAAAAAGAGTGTTTTGCGTCTCAGTTTGGAGAGAATTCCGTCTCTGTGCGACCTTCTCTTTTTGGCGCGTTGTTGGTCACGCTGGAGAGAGAGGAAATTTCGTCTCCAATTCAAAAAGTAGCTGCAATCACTAGTTGTGTCAGTAAGTGCTTAGAAACGAAATTCTCTCTCTAGCGAAATAATTAATTTAAATTATTTTTATTGTTTAGAGACGGAATTCCCTCTCCATGAAAATTATTTTTATTGTTTAAAAATTATTCCCTCTCCCATCATGAAAGTAGATCTCCAAAAAAATTGAAAATGACTGGTTATCTATCTGTACGAGTCTACATAGTTCACAAACACATACAGTATAAGGTTGTGGAATATTGCAAAGAATTGATATTTCTCCAAACGAGCTATTAGGCTCAAGAAGTGCTAGTGTCTCTGCTGAACCATCTTTTGCAATACCAACTTCCTCCTGGATCAAAATAACCACAATGAGTTCGCAATATTAGCTGTCACATGATGCCAAACATGAATAAATAAGTCAGCATTTGTAGAATCCAAAAATATTGGAACAATGGAAACTAAAACACATGTTTATTTTTAATTTCTCTCCTTTTATAGAGTTCTTAATCACACAATCACTGACTATCGATTTCCCAGCTGCAGTTTTGGAACCAAGTTCAGAATAGATCCAAAACTAGTGATCAACATAAGATTGGAGACCTAAGCTAATATATGGTAGAATATACTTTTTCTAAGACATCAAAAGAATATAAGCTTACTATGGCATAGAAAATGCTAAGAAGAACAATTTACCAAGATACCCTGACAGACAAAATAAAGTTGGTCTACTACATTCCCCTGTTCCATGATCACTTCTTCTGGAAGGAAAAATTCTTCACAGACTCGAGTAACCTTAAAAATGTTGCCAGAATCAGTAATTCCCACTCAACGCTAGAGTTTTCTTTTAATCATTTAACCGGAGACAAGTCAAAATCAAATATAGAGGCGTGCGGAGGCAAGCATCCAAGGCATACAGTAGGAGAGGAGAGAACAAGCATGTATGTCAAAATATTCAGAATAGGAGTGTAATAATGCAAGTTGATTAGGCAGCGAAAATGGTGTTGCAATGGTGGGGAGAATGGGTGCCGCTGTGGAAAGGGAGGGTTTAGAAATTTTTTAGTGTCTGTAAAAAATGTGGAGTCCGCTGAAGTAAAAATGTAATTACAGAATTGCTAGGGTTGGAGAGGGAATTCCGTCTCCAATCAAAAAGTAAAAAAAATTGTCAGGTGATTGACGACGGAATTCCTTCTCCATCACCTGACACCTTTTTTACTTTTTGACTGGAGAATGAATTCGTCTCCAACTTTTTCAATTTAATTTATTTTAACTGCAAAATACTGATTGGAGAGGGAAGTCACTCGCTAACTGATTGGAGAGTGAATTCCCTCTCCAACCATTCTGTAGCTTTTTACTCTTTTTCTAGTAGTGAATTGTTCAAAATTACTCCGATGGAGAAGGTCTTCGGTGGAGGCAGTAGAGGAAGTGGAGGCAGCATGACAGATTGGGAGTGGAAGAAGGGGATGAGTGAAAATGGGATAAATGGGAGAAGGAGGCTGCTAGCGTTTTGCTATGGCTAGTGTTATATAGTTTGTTATATTTTATAATTAAATTTTCAATTCCTTTATTTTGATTAGGACAAAACATCTCTATGTTTTGTAAAAAAATCTAAAAAATGTATTTTTGTGTAATTTTATCATTCTTGTACTAGAAACCAATATAGTTAGCTAAAGTAAAATTTTGTATTGTGTTGGGGCATTCCATTAGTAAATCTGTTTGGTCCGATTTATCAAATTATCATATTATTAACTGAGATTTGTAAACAATTTATTTTTAATTTTTAACTTCCTATTTCACTCTTAAAGAGATGATTTTGTAGCCAAATAAATTTTTATGACTTATTTAGATCACACATTTTAATATTTTTTCTAAAAAAAATTCCGTGACGAGTCAAACACCATTAAATTGGGACGGAGGAGTAATTACAAGAAATAACCCAAAAATTTGATCCTTACATCCTAAAATGATAAATACTTGCCCACACCGGGTGTTTAAACCCTACCAATAAATATATGTCATTTATTTATAAATACACTAATATTGCTCAACCATAATTAATTAATATATATTTTCTCTTTATTAAATTACTTTATCATAATTAGTTACTATGGTTAGGTGTAAATATTTTATGCAGGTAATTCTTTTACCTCCTGAAATATACTGCCTTTCTCATTCTTTTGTAGTTACAAAAAACTATGTCTCAACATATTCAGTTTACAATATCAAGATAGCATTAATTAGTTTCTTTCCACTTTGCTCTTAGTATTATTGCTCTTGAAATTATAAACTAGAATGTGCATATATATTGAAGAGACATATAGATAACGGTGATAGTTAAAAGCTCATTCTTATTAATATTTTTTTAAAGGACATACAAAATACAAACATGACAAATAAATTGAGACTGAAGAAGTAATAGTTTTGTTAGCTTTTGGACAACTTTCAATGTGACAACGGTAGTTTCTTTCAATATATTTTTTACATAAAAGTACAAGTTTTAGAACTTAATTACCAAACATAACATACCAAACCCTTACATTCTTCCTACTATTTCCCCCACTATCACTTTTACTCCTCCCATTTCTCCCTATGTCAGTTTTCCTCCCATTATTTCCCTCAATTTCACTTTTATTCCTATCATTTTTCCCCAATTTAACTTTTCCGCATCCCATCCTCGATGTATCTCGTTGTATCTCACCGTATCTCAACTATTTCTGCACCGTTTAAACTGTTTCTGCAGCACCGTATCTAAGCACCGTTTCAGTTGTTTTTGCAGCACCGTATCTAACTGTTTCTGCACCGTTTCAATTGTTTCAGCAGCACCGGATCTAACTATTTTTGCGCCGTTTCAACTGTTTCTGCAGTACTGTATCTAACTGTTTCTGCACCGTTTCAAATGTTTCCAACTGTTTCTGCACCGTTTCAACTATTTCTGCAGCACCGTATCTAACTGTTTCTGCACCATTTCAATTGTTTCTAACTATTTCTGCATTATTTCAACTGTTTTTGCAGCACCGTATCTAACTGTTCTGCAATGTTTCAACTGTTTCTGCAGCACCGTATCTTACTGTTTCTGCACTGTGTCAACTGTTTCTGCAGCACTGTATCTAACTGTTTCTACAGCGTTTCAATTGTTTCTAACTGTTTCTGCACCGTTTCAACTGTTTATGCAGCACCGTATCTAATTTTTTCTGCACCGTTTCAACTAGTTCTCAAGTCATCCCTATTACTCTATATTTCTCTGTTACAAGTTGAAATACCAGTGCAAAAATCTGAGTTTCACGGAGGATTACTAAGACATGCAGCAGTAGAGGTCAACAATTGCAGCAACTTCGCTATATAAACTCTTTGGTTTGTCACCAAAGTTTGTAAAGTCGTAAAGAGAAACAAAACAATAACAGTATGTGAGTTTGTAAAGCTTCGAGAAATCAAAGATCAATCCTCTCTTATCTGGCAACTACCTGATTCTCGAAACTCATAATGAAGTGGTATATCACAGGCACCAGACTACAGTAACAAGATACTGATAACCTTGGAAAGCTTATAGTTATGCGAATTGAAAGGTTTTATACAAAACATCAGATGCGTACCCACTATACATGGAAACTCAAAAAAAGGCAACTATATAAATGCATAATAGCATATAACCTTTTTTAAAAAATTATAGCCATAACTTTCAGGTAAAAAGAGATTCCTATTCTCAAATTTTACCACTTATACAAGATAGGGTGCTGCCATGAAAAAGTAAAATGAAACGGAAGTTTTATACAAAGTTGTCAAAACGAAAATAGCTGTGTCTGTACTTAAATGATGGCGCTGGGGTGGTAGGCTAATGGTGGTGGGGTGGTGGTGATGGCGTTAGGGTGGGGGTTATGGCATTGGGGTGGTGGGGGTGGGTGTTGGGTGATGGGAGAAAGAGAGGGTAAGTGAGAGAATTTTTAATTTGGGGGAAATGGGAAGTGAAAGTGAAATGTGTTAGATGTTAAATGTGTTAGAAAAATAATGCTATGCATTGTAACTAGAGAAATATTTCTATTTTTTTGTAATTAAGGGTGAAAATTTGTATATTTGTGTAAAAAACCATCTTTCAATCGGGGCAACTGCACGAAAGGCCACTTTTGCCATTGATCTTTGGGCACAGGCCACTAATACCAAAATATTTAGTTGTGGCCACTTTCGCTTAAAAGACATAACTTCAGTCCAGGGTCATATTGACTGAAGTTCAGTCCTTAAACATAGAACTTCAGTCCAGGGCCATATGGATTGAAGTTCAGTCCTTAAAGATAGAACTGCAGTCTAGAGCCATATGGAGTGAAGTTCACTCCTTAAAGATAGAACTTCAGTCCAGGCCATGTTGACTGAATTTCAGTCCTTAAACATAGAACTTCAGTCCAGGGCCATATGGACTGAAGTTCAGTCCTTAAAGATAGAACTTCAGTCCAGGGACATATTGACTGAAGTTCGAAGTTCAGTCCTTAAAGATAGAACTTCACTATAACTTCAGTCCAGGGCCATATGGACAGAACTTCAGTCAATAATTAGAACTTAAGTCAATGCTTATTTAGTAAAGACCCAAAAATGATCTCTAGTGTAAGACCAAAGAAAATAGTGGACTCAAACCAAATATCAGTGTTAAACCTGGCCGCTGGGCGAAATTTTTACCTTTCAATCATATATATTCCTGGGCTTCATGACTTGTGATTTCAAACTATACTGGTCACATATGCATGTGCTAAGCACATGTCCAAGGATTTTTTTTTTGTTTTTATTTCTTTTGCATAATCATATTATAATTTTTTTGATAAAGACATGATATCATTCATGTTAGAACTGAGAACAACTTATCCAAGAAGTATACAAAAATTGGAAAAATATCAAAAAAGAATGGTTGTCTACAAACATCATAAGGGATAACATGCTACTTCTTATCTGAAAAATTTATTTCTAAATTCTTAAAAGCCCTCATATTCCTTTTCTTCCCACATAAAATGCGAGCGAGATCAACTTCTATGCCCTATTGCTCAGGCTTCTACCAACACTCCCACCAAACATAACCTCTTTCACCGTGTGTGGCATCACTTAAGATATATCAAATCATCTAAAGATTACTTCCTATTATCAAATTAGCAAGCTAGCTCTGCCAAAGACTCAGCAACCAGTGGCTCCAGTGCAACAACTCCAGAGTTTTTGTGAGGTTTGTGGTCAAGACCATGCTACAGAGGTTTGCTCCTCTAATCCAGAGTCAGTTAATTACGTAGGTAATCAAAACAGGCTGCAGGGTCAAAATCAGTTTGGTAATGCTTATTATCAAGGCAATACAAGAGCCCCGAATAATTACCACCCACTTCCAGCTGCACCACAGCAAGTTAGCTATTCAGTTGAAGACATGTTAAAGCAGCTAATGGCGGGCCAGCAAAGAATGATAGCTGACACTGCAGCCCATGCAGTGGCCATACAAGATATTGCCAATGCTCACAAGAACCTGGAGCACCAGTTGGGGCAGTTGGTGGGAGAAATAAGCACGGTTAAAAAAGAGCCTGAACAATGTCTTGCAGTGACTTTAATTGAAGGTGGAGAGCTGATGGCCAAGTCCGAGGAGAGAGCTGAAATAGAAAAAGTTGAAAAAATGGAGAAGGTAAAGAAGAAAGAAGAGAGAAAGGAGGCACCTCTGCCGCCTCCACCATTTCCACAGAGACTTATACCATCGAATGACCTGGCCCAATATCAAAAATTTGTGAGTATGTTGAAAGAACTTCAAGTTAATATTCCTTTGACTGATGTGTTTGAATTGATGCCATCCTTTATGAAGTTCTTAAAAGAGATTTTAGTCAAAAAGAAAAAGCCTCAAGAGATAGATACAGTTGAGTTAGTTGAGGAGTGTAGCACAATCTTGAGCAAGCTACCTCCAAAACTTCAAGATCCTGGGAGGTTTACTATTCCTTGTACCATTGGAGGGCATAATATCACTGGTGCCTTGTGTGATTTGGGTGCGAGCATAAATCTCATCCCTCTGTCTGTTTGCAAAAGGTTAGGGCTAGGAGCAATCAAGCCCTCTTCAGTTACTCTTAAGATGGCGGATGGATCACTCACTCACCCTGAGGGTAAGTTAGAGGATGTGTTGCTCAAAGTTGATAAATTTACATTCTCTGCTGATTTTGTAGTCCTAGATTATGAAGAGGACCGAGAAGCTCCAATCATTTTGGGGAGACCATTCTTAGTCACCTCGAAGGCACTTATTGACATGGAGCTGGGAGAGATGTCTGTAAGGGCGCATGGAGAAAATGTTACTTTCAAGGTGTATACTGAGAAGGAGCACATAGTTAAGGTTGAAGAGTGCTCTATGATTGAATGTGTCAAACAAGAACATGGAAGTACACCACATGTGAAGTTGAAGAGGGTTCTCTCAAAGAAGGGAAGAAAGCAAAAGTTTGTCGTAAGAAGAGAAGACATAAATGTTGGAAGTGAGCTAAAAGTGTCGTCGTGCCACGACGTTAACTAAGGCGCTTCTCGGGAGGCAACCCGAGTTTGTACTTGTATTATTTTATTTATAGTGTCACATAGTTTTTATTTTTCCTTGGAATGCAGGTTCATGTAATGTCGAGGCTAAGTGTGGGGTGTCCTCACCCTTGCATAATATTGATGACCTGTTGGGTGAAGTCTGAGTACCTCATACTATATGGAAGCTTGGAGGATGCTAGCACCAAGGACTAGAGTCTTCAGGGAAGTTTTCTTTACCTTACACTTTCTTATTTTTAGCACTGAGGACAGTGCTTAGTTTAAGTGTAGGGTGGGGAACTACCCTTTATCTATTTTGAGGTTAGGGATGCATGTACCATAGGATTTTCTTTTGTCACTTGACTTTATTTTTATTTGTTTCTTGCTTTAATATATGGAAAAAAAATTATAAAACCAATGAAAAATTCCAAAAAGATTTTTCTTTTAGTTTTTATTAGTGGTACATGTCATCCACCCCGTGGTTTTTCTTATGGCCTCGGTTCTTTTCCACGGGGAGACCTTTGAACCGGGTAGTTTTTATTTTTATTAGGATTAGAGTAGTTAGTTATAGGTGGCCCTAGACGAAGGAAATAGGTAGAATGCTAGGTGCCTTTGATTTGTTTGATACCGGTGGACTTGAACTTGATTGCATGTACTATTTGTGGTGTCCTTGGATTTTAAATTGTGATGCATGCCTAGGAAAAAAATGGAATGACCCCCTTGAGATGCTTGAGTCCACTTGCTTGATTTTATTATGAACCGTTGTGCATTAGTGCTTAATTTTCTACAAGTTGCACTCTATATGCTTAATTGAGAGTTGTTGATGGAGCCTGTTTGTGTGGATCATGTGCAATGTGTGTGTGAGGCATGTTCTTGTTTTCTCCATGTTTGCATATTAATGTCTAGAACTTGCCCCCCGTGTGTGCAAAGCGAAATTCTAGGTTTGCTCTAGTTGGGAAATGATACAGCCTTCTTTTGATTTGCCTACTCTTACATATACACCTTGACTTGATTGTTGTGAATTCTTTGACCTTTTTGTTGGCACCCATACCCCAAGCCTACCCACTTGTTCTAAATTTTTCTCTTTTGGCCCTTTACTCCTTAAGCACTTTAGTTGATATTGTGATATTATTGTGGAGTTGTGGTGAAATATTGGGAGGTTTTTGAGTGGAACTAATGAAGGGGAATACTTGTCAAAATTATGTAGAGTTGTTGATGAGCATTGGCAAGGTTGGAAAATAATGAAATTGAAAAAAAAAAAAAAAAGAGCAAAGTTGAAAAGAAAAATTTGGAAAAAGAAATAAAGAGAGAAGAATATTCATTCCTTGCTAGTGTGTGCTAAAAGAAAATATTGCTGCTTGTTGAGAAGGTGTGTAGGAAAGTTGTTGATTGGGTGGCTTTGATGAGAATTGTGTTTGAAATAATTGTGAAGTATTAAAGTGCTTAGGGAGGTAGTAACTATTACCCATATGTATCATACCCGCCCCTTAGCCTACATTACAACCTTTTTAAAGCCCTAGTTAATCCCGATTGGAGTGAGCTTACATTAGTGGAGTCCTACACTACGGGCAAGCCTATGATACATTGTGTGTGACATGTGAGACTTTCATGAGAGTGAGAGAATTCGTTTGTTATTGCCCCATTCTATTCATGATATTTATTGTTGTGTGTGATCTTTGGGGAGGGGGGGGGGGGAGGGCATTCTTTTGCTTCATATTGGTGAGGGTGCATGGTTTACATGAAATAGGTGAAGTTGATGGCTTCTTGGTTGAGTAGATATGTGTGATTTTGTGGGAGCATGGTTGCAATAAGTTGAGTTGAGTTTGTGCATTTGAGCTATTTTGGGGTGGTTGTTCTCATATTTTTGTGTTTGGTAAATTGTTGGCATGCTTGTGGATGCATAGTAGTCATGTGTGCATTGGTTCAATGGTCGGTATCAACCATAGTCATAGGCAGACCTGTTTTACCTAGGTTAGGAAGTTAGTTGTGACTTGCTCGAGGGCGAACAAAGGTTCAAGTGTGGGGTGGTGATGTTTGGCATTTTATGCCTATATTTCCTTACGTTTGAGTACTTTATTCACCCGTTTTGTAGTTTATGAATGTGGTTTTGCATTAATTTTATGTTGTGTGAATGTAGGTTGTTATGCAGTGCAATTGGAGCTTTAAAGAGCATGATCGAGCAAGAAAAGATTGGATTTTGATTGAGGATTGGATTGAACACACAAAGGCACGACACGAAGCGAGCTGCGGGGCAAGAAAATACGAAATTGGCCTGGCGCTGTAGGGCACGTGGCGCGCCCCCCACCGCACCTCACTGCCTGGCGCGATTCCCAGCGCGTCGCGCCCCAAAAGCGTGAAGATTTCGACGTCTACTGGTTGTCCCAAGGCGATCGTGGGCGCGGGGCGCCCGTTATAGCGCCCCTGGAGCGGATTTTTACTTCCTATTTCGTCTAGGCTTGGGTCTAACTTATTACTAGGTGTTTGTAAACCCTATAAATACTCTTTTACATAGTTTTTGATAGGAGTTGATACTTTGGAGCAATTTTGAGAGTACCATACTCATTGAACAAGGGTTTATTCCTAATCTTTCATCTATTACATCATTTACGTCATTATTACATCAAATCTTTGCCCTGTGATTATGAATATGCGTGGCTAATTCTCACGTTCTAGGGTTAGAGTATTACATGAAGGTTGATTGTTTGAAGATTGATTCCCATTAATTAAATCCCATAACGGGTTGCTTATTCTTTCTTGATTTCACTTGCTTAATTATTAGAGCTCGATAATTATGCATTACCTATGGTTTTTTGATTGAACTCGAAAGAGGGAATTTAATTACGTAATAAGAAAGAATAGAACTAGTTTGTGAACCCGAGCATCGGGGAACCAATTTGCGAGTAGGATAGACATATACTTGCTTGCCTAGTTTAACCCATTACAGAATCCATTAATGCGTGCATGTGGTTTAACCCATAGACATATAGGGATTGAAGTAGCTTGCATAGACTGTGAAGAACTGAAAGGTTTCACAGTTACGTTTACTCTGTCAGTTAGTAACCCGGGATTAAAGAAGTGGAATCAATTGAAAAACTCAACTGGATTGTTCGTAACTCTGACCCTGGACCGTCCTCTTAATATTGTTAACAACCAAAGTATTGCACCATTGCTTGACTACACTTCTAGCACTTTAATTACTGCTTTTTAGTTACTAAAACTCTCACCATCAAAGAAAAAGATCTCTGAATAGTTTGTTTAGAAATTGTTTGTTAAGTATTAGTCTGCATAGTCCTCGTGGGAACGATACTCGATTTATCACTTTATTATTTGTCGACCGCGTATACTTGCGTGTGCGTTTAGGAACAACAGAGCTATAGCTCGCCATCCCAGAATTGGTCGACGGATTTGTATGGTCCATTTGGATGAACAAAAACCTCAGCTTTGAATCCCCTACATTGAGGAATCTCTTGAATCCGAGCAATTTCTTCATTGCTTAGTTCCCAATCCAAAATTTGAAGGTTCTCTTTCATCCTATCTTTATTAAAACTCTTCACTAATACAATAACTCCTTGCTCATATACCCATCTCAATGCAACCTATAAATATCAAATTAATTAATCAGCGCGCTTATATAGTATATTAAAAAATTAATATACTAACTAGTACAATTTAATATAAATATTAAGTGCATAATAATTAGCTTTTTTTAAAGTACCTGAGCCAAGCTCTTGTGTTTATGAATGGCAATATCTTTAAGGATGGAATTCTGCATTACAGCATGATTTCCCCAAAAAGTTATCCCATTTGCTCCAAGTGGAGACCATGCACTAACATGTATCCCTTTCTCCTTGCAAAATTCTAACATTTTCTCTTGCCTCCAAGCAACATGCATTTCAACCTGTCAATCATTTCTTTTATAAAATTGTTTTGCAAAGCTCTAGTATTATTTATGTAAGCTACAAATACTTCTACAATTGGGGGTATTAAGGAGGAGTTGGACCTTGAACTAAAGTACCCTTAAAGTTGTGTAGATTATTTACTACCATAAAATCAGAGATCAACTCATGATTTCCTCAACTCATGTGGGATATTCTAACCTATACTACATTCTAACATATGAACTTTTGAGTGTAAAATGTAGCACAATTAACCTGTCTATGTAGCAACACTGAAATTGAAAAGTCTAAACCACATTAACCTTATAGTAATATAGAAACGAAAACAATAGTTTCACGAAAAAATATATCGTAAATTTAGCTAGCGTTTGGACATAATTTTTGGGCAGTTTTTGAGGCCATTTGTTGAGGATTTTTTGGGATTCCAAAAACTTTTGGGAGTTTTTGGGAAATGTCCTCACAAACTTCAAATTTTGTTCCAAATAAAATGTATGTCCAAACAAAATTTCAATTTCCCAAGTTCCAAATCTTAAATCCCAAATCATGTCCAAACGGGAGCGTGTTTCATTTGTTTCCCGATTTTTGGTCTTTGTGCAATAATCTGTTCTCGATCTTCGAGTTTTTACATATGAATTTAAGTTATTACACCACCGTTTAATTATTTAGCCATTTATATTAGGTTATACTTTTATTTTCTATGTTACTATTGTTATTCCCTGTGTGTTTTTACATATGAATTTAAGTTATTACACCACCGTTTAGTTATTTAGCCATTTATATTAGGTTATACTTTTATTTTCTATGTTACTATTGTTATTCCCTGTGTTCGAAAAAAAATAAACAGAGCAAAATCAAAACAATACGTTAGTTAAACGAAAAATGATTCCGAGCCCGCAAGTTACTTGTATCTTATTTCCTTAAGGAATTTAATACCTTCACTGTTGTCCAAGATCACGGATTAATTCCTTCCAGAATAGAACGGAATCGTTCAACCCGGTAGCGTCACTCCAAACAACAGAGTTATCGGCAAATACAAAAGAACGGTGAAAATCACGCAACTCTAACTTTTACTTTAGCAAAATAACGCAAAAAAAAAAGGGGAGAGAATTTCAAAACTTTGTCTATCAAAGTGTAGTAAAATTTGATAAAATGCACCACTATTTATAACCAACAAATGGGAGAAGTGAAGAGATGTGAACAGAGACGGACCTACCTTGAAGGGAGTGGGTGCACTGGCTCCATAGGATTGACAAAAATTTGCTGTATGTAGTTAGATATTTCCAAAATTTGGGTATATTCTTCAGCTGGCACCCGTAGGACAAAAAGTGAAACGGGTGCACTGGCTGAGCTTGCTCTTGAAAAGTTGTATTTTGCTCCAAGGAAATAGGTTCGACTCGCTGCTCTTGCAAATTCTCTTTTTTAGCCCAGGCTTTCCCTTTTTCGCCTATCAAAGGATGCTCGATTCTCTCTTTCATTTTCCATTTTGTTCCTTTTTTGGTCTACTGAGTATATTTTTCTTTTGTTGTCTGCCCAGCATCCTTCATTTTTCTTTGTCTATTTTTGCTATACCTTTATTAATTCAGATCACATTTACGTAAAGTATATCGTTTGGAATTTAATCATGTTTTGAGAAACATTGGATAATTTTCAAATAAAAAATTAATTACTAATGAGTATTGCATTGGTTTTTAATACATTTGTTCAAGGTATGTACCTCAAATTTAACATTTACATTGATCTAAAAGTTAATTTACACAATCATTCTTTCAAAAATGTTATCTTTTCATCATATTATTCATATTCACTGTATTGGGTAAAATCCGACCCGCGATGATTCGTCACGGTCGTGCAAATCGACAACGACCGAACACACATCGGCAAGCCAGAAACCGAAACAAATGAATCGATCGCCGAAGTCAGGCACCGAGGTCGCCACCGTAGGCGAGCCGTAAGCTGAGCTTCGGTGACAGCCACCTCGGTCAAGCAGCAGAGCATTGCCACCGAGGTCATTATTT
The DNA here is from genome assembly GCA_029990175.1 of Petunia secreta. Classification (NCBI taxonomy): domain Eukaryota; kingdom Viridiplantae; phylum Streptophyta; class Magnoliopsida; order Solanales; family Solanaceae; genus Petunia; species Petunia secreta. The sequence continues at coordinate 56,318,839 of JARKIP010000024.1, read as the reverse complement.
CGCGCCTCGGTGAATCCCCTCGGCTCAAGCGGCTTTGCAGCTCACTTCTTCAGCCCACTACCTTGCCCATTAACTCCACCCATAAATGCTCCAGACATGGGTTGGCCATGAACAAGTAGTGAAGAACGTGGGATAATACTTTGTAACTATAAATAGCACTTCATTTTACATTGTACGGATCCAGAAATATATACTGAAACTCTGCCCAAATTTGTACTCTCAATCATATATTGAAATCAAGTTATTCTTTCGTATTTACATCTGTTTTGCGTGTTTATTCAACTTTGATACGGAGATTTGCTTATATTCGAATCCAAATTCGATTTGTAATCCTAAACTGATTTAGGCCCATACATTCACGAACGATTTTTCCTATTGAAAATCATATGTTACTTGAGTGGTTTAGTTTCCCTACTGAAATTATTGTTGCTTATATTTGAGGATGAATATGATTTCTCTATTGAAATGTGGGTTTTGCTAGAGTACATTTGTTTTTTATAAAAGAAAAAAGTGTGCTTACCTTATTAAAATTTGTTTTGCATGTCTCAGCGATAAAAAATGTGCCTATATATAAGAAATTATAGACCTACTAAATGAATAAATCGAACCATACACCTGCACGCTCCTACGTACCATACTTAATGGCTATTGCGATGTGTATACGAGGCACCCGCTGCTTTTAAATTCTGCGTCCGCCTCTGGGTGTGAAACCTTTTCAATGAAAAGGTGCAAGGAACACCATTTTCCATTCACACTCCTAAAAAAACCCAACAACTATATCAAACTTGCTATACAGACTATAAACTCTTTATACATACCTGGTTAACGGCAGGAGGAATTGTAGCATAGTGGAGGAGTTGAGAGAGTTTTGTGCAGCTGAAGTTACATACACCAATAGACTTGGCCAAACCTAACTTGTAACACTCTTCCATGGCTTCCCATGTTCCCCTCATGTCAAATGGAGTAACCAACTCATTTTCCATTCTGAACTCTACATCATTGCCCTTCATCTTCACCGGCCAATGTATAAGGTATAGGTCTAAGTAATCCATACCCAGCCTCCTATATACATTTTTTGGACATAAGTGAAATTAAGTGCTATGTATTGATGAACAAAAATTGTTTACATCTATGTAATTATAAGATAACTACGCATTAACTAGTGACCTGATAAAAATGATACAAGCTTTCTGTCACATGCTAAACTATTGCCGAAAGGAAAACAAGTTTTAGTGCTAACACTTTGTTTGGATCATTGTTACCCTTTGTATTGTATTGTATTGTTATTATGATTACAACGTTTGTTTTGGTTGTTACTTTAATTTCGTTGTATTGTATTGTTAAGTTCCGTTGTTACCTAACAATGAAAAGACCCACTTTTTGTTACAACCGATTTGGTGGTTTTGCATTGTTACGCTTTTATACTTTCCCATCATGTCCTTAATTATAACCTTATAATCCTATTTTACCCTCTACCCTATTTTCTTATTTAAATACATCCAATTAGTTATTTTGACCTCATCTCCCCTCTTCTCAAAATACAGTACGTTACATGCCTCTCTTATTACTTTGTACGTTCCCTGCCTCTCCAGATTCACAAGCCATCTTGTTGTGTGATTATATTAAACGTTTAATCTTAATTTATTTAATGTATAATTCTTAATTTCATTAATTACAGAGCAAACACGTGAAACTTGAGTTGGTAGATTTCATTAATTACAAGCCATATGTTCTTTTTTTTTTTTTTTTTTTGATACAAAATATATGATGACACTTTTGTTAACTATTATTTGGATAATATGATTGCTTGCATGTCGTTATGAAATATTATTTTTTATCTAAATTATTAATAGTGTGAACTTATTGTTATGTTTAATATTATTAACTTATGTTTTTTATTATTTTTATTATAATTTGCATGAATATATTTACAAGGTATAGTTGGTGATAAACTAGTAAATATAAACTGTCTCAAATTATATTAAAAAAAATTTGTTACTTAATCTAATATTTAGAACAACTAAGGGTATATTAGTAAACTTATTAGTTACAGTACAATACAATACAATCAAAACAAACAATAACAATGTTACTAAACAACGGAAAACAATACAATCAATTCAAACGTTGTTTTTATAATACAGTACGATACAACACAATACAACACAAAACAATATATTACTATGAAACAATAGGTAACAATGATCCAAACAGAGTGTAAGAGTATATAACTTATTTCCTTGACATTTATTTGGTAGACACTTACTTAATCTAAAACAACTTAAAGCTAACCCCAATGACAAATTAGGTAATATATCCACAGAACTGTCATCACATATGGTTGATAAAGGAACAATTGAAACTAGAATCGCAAACTATATACTCAATCTGTTTCGGTTTATGTAAATTTTTTCGCTTTCTAGAGTCAATTTGACTAATCTTTGAAGCTAAATTATATTGGACTACATTAACATTTTAAAACAGAAATTGAAATATTTAAGTCTATATGAAAAGTACTATAAGTTGCAACTTTTTTTATATCAATTTGGTGAAAAAAAATGTAATGTTGGTCAAAGTTTCATGTTGTTTGACTTTCGAAAGAGGAAAAGGTTCAAATAACTGAAACACAGTGTGTATGAACTTTAGACGCTAAACATAACCATAATAAATTCAAATCCACTGATTTTATGCCTTGGATGGTAATTCTACCAACAAAATAAAAAAGGACTTACGCTAGAGTTCTTTTAAGGGCAGGAAGGACAAGGTCGGGGTGTGTTTCCGTGCACCATAATTTGGATGTGATGAACAATTCATGTCGACTTTGAACAAGTCCACGTTGTATCGCTTCAGCCACTGCTTGGCCAAGTGCCTCCTCAGAGCCATAAGCAGCGGCAGTGTCAAAGTGTCGATAACCAGTTGCGATGGCATCAATAAAGGTGGAGACTAATTGTTCATGTGGTAGTAAGGGAGGTGCTGTTCCCATGCCTATAAGAGGCATTTCATGACCAGAATTTAGCTTTACTCTTGGGATTAACATTTGCTTCATTTCCTCAACCATGACTAATATGATTATATACGGCCAAAGTGGCAGTATAAATTTGTAACGATATGTATAGAGAAGATTAAGCAGTGACAATATTGAGTTGTCTAGACCTTGGATGCGTATACCTATTAACCTTATCTTGAAGTAATGAATTTTGATGTATGGTGGAGGTTGTCTAATTTGAACTTTCCGTAATTTCAACCATTTGTTCAACATATATGTGCTAATCTTAGCACCAAGAGAGATTTATATGGCTGTAATCTTCTTGCAAAGTCATAGAAGTTGAGGCCTAAGTAGAACAGCAGCTACTGAATGTGACGTGAAATAGTAGTTTGGGTCCAACCATAAATTTTGACATTTAAAAGAAGGAATATTGTACCATAAACCATACTTTTTATTTAGTTTCTAAAAATAAAAATGTCGTTCCAAAAAATGTAAAGATTATATTTTTAAATTCACGATCAAAATAAACTCGTTTAACTTTTGAAATCTGAAATATATCATCCATTTTGAAGCAGAGCGAGTACTAACTTTAAATTTTCCTTTTATCACTTTTTGTTGACTTGCCATTTTTCATTCGCTTGTTAGCTGGGTTCGTATGGTACTGTTTTCTCCATTCAATAATTGTTTTAAGGAAGCTATATACTTGAATTAATATTCATATTAAACCACGCCAAATTTAACTTCAAGTAAATATTTTTATTTGACACGTGAGGGTTGCTCAGTTGGTAAGCACCCTCCACCTACATTCAAGAGATTGTAAGTTCGGATCACCATAGAAACAAAAAGTGGGAGGGCTACTATTTGTTCCGAGAGAGGAAGGAGTGGATTTAAAAAAAATAAATAAATAAACGTTTTTATTCATTTATTAGCTTCAAAGTGTTGGCACCAGGCCCACGAAGTTATAGAGACATTCAAGGCTGCTAGTAGAAATGTTGCCACAACTTAATTCTTGAAAAAAATTCTCCCATTTACAAACAAACAAAAATAAACGAACTTTTTCCAACATCCTGTGTTAATTAATAGAAATGTTGCCACGACTTAATTCTAGAAAAAAATTCTCTCATTTAGAAACAAAAAAAAAACGAACTTTTTTCAACATCATGTGTTAATTAATATTCCCTCTGTCCCAATTTATGTGGCACAATTTCTTTTTTTGTTTGTCCAAAATGAATGGCACCTTTGCTTATTTGACAACTATTTAATGCATCATCTCTGTTTTATCCTTGTTGAGTCCTACATAGTTTTAAAGCTACCAACAACTTTTTTATTACTCAAATCTTCTCTTTCTTACTTTTTCAAGGATAAAATTGAAATTTTACAAGGTCAATCTCTATTTTCTTAAACTCCGTACCCGGTCAAATGGTGTCACATAAATGGGACAGAAGGAGTACTAACAGTGAGAGCCAGCAAAGTCCAGCTAACATTTATATATACCCTCAATAGTTAACGAGGCAAGAAATTTTATTGTCTCCGTCCTAATTTATCTGACAATCCATTTTTTTCAGTTTCTTAAAAATATGACACTAATCTACCTTGACTATGTCATTTTTACCTGTGCTTATTGTATATAAAAAGTACTAGTATAAACCAATTACTTAACTATTCTCGTGATTTATAGGTTATCTTTCAAGTGTGTGTCTGCATCCTTCTGTGGTACGTAATCAAATGTTAGACAATTCATTTCTAAACAATAATCCAATTAAATGGTTACCGTTTGATACCCTTATTCCAAGTATTCCTTTGATTAGATCATTAGTTAAAGCAAAACTTTTGTACCGTATTAGGGCATTCCATTAATCAATCGGTTTGGTCCAATTACCAAATTCTGATATTATTGAGTGCAAAAACATGTTTCATTATAGTATTATAACGGATATTCCAAACCTATATGTAGAAACAATTCGTTTAACTTTAAACTTTTTATTTAATTGTAGTTAATTCGGTTCTATTATTACTTATGTTCCTCGTCGTCTTCATGACTTGGGTAATTTCAAACTAAGTTGTCGATCGACGACACATTCATAAGTAATAATAGTACCGATTAACCCCAAATATTTGCTTGAGTTGATCATCAATAATTAGACATGTGACAGTATATAGAAAAAATTGTAATCGATCAATTGAAAGAAGTTGAATAGGCTATTTTTATTACTGGTGATTCTTAATTAGCATACTAACCGATAGCTAGGAAAAGGTCCCTGAAAAATGATCCACATATATATTGTTCTAAACAGAAACCACTAATCACTTTGATCAGATAAAGTGAGAGTACATAAATTACAATATATCGTATGGCAAGTACCATAGAAAACTGAAGAAAAAAACTCACAAAAAACAACCTAAAACATAATCCCGAGAATTAAAGCTCGTAATAACTAGTCCAATACAAGCAACTTCTTAAGCAGACATACAACCAACGCCATATCTAGTGGTGGGAAAGACAAGAAAAAGTCCACTGCAAATAACTCCCACCATTAGAGGAAAACTCCTCATGATTTCATCAAGTTCTTTTGCATGTCCAGGGAATAGACACAGTGTTACTCTATGATCCGAAAATGCAATTGCCACAAAAACTAAAACAGACATCATTGCATGCACAAAATCTGTGAATCCCACTATGTATCTGTTAGAAAAGAAAAAAGTAACATTACATTAATTTATGGTACAACATTTATATGTATTGTATATTACATATTTTCATATATAGCGAATGAATTTCTTAATTTATAGAGCAAAGACAAGGCCATTCTGAGCCATACCTGTCATCTTTTGGCACTTCTACACCAAGTCCAGTCTTGAAAACTTTCAACCCTCTTGGAGTGACAAATCCATAGTAAACTTTCCCGTCTGGTCCCCGAAAACTATCGGTGAAATGGAAGAAGAAACATGATAAAGTGCAAAGGCCAAGTAGTGTTAAAATCATTAGTGTAGTAACTGGTGAACAATCTCCTTTATAGACAGATGGAAGGACCATTTCAAAAGTTAAAAGGGTGCCTGTTGGTAGAAAATTAACAAGCAATGAAGTTTTTGAAAGTGTTTTTTGAACACCACTTGCCATTGCTCTTCTTTTTTTGCCACCAATTGCTGGTTGAGGCATGCCAGGGAGTGCAGCATCTTGTGGCAAATTAGTAGTAGGGTACATGGATGTATCTGCTCTTTGTGATGCACTATAAATTTTGATCCCAATTGGTCCTTCAGTTTGCTCCATTTTTTTGAAAAATAGGGATCAAGTAGATGAAGTTAATTTGTAGGGGTTGAAGATTGGAGTATGGAATACTAGATTTCATATGTTTTGCTTTGCTTATTTATAGTTTTGCGGAGTTAGAGGGCATCAATATTTATTTTGAATTTAGTTAACTGTTACAGTAACTAACTCATTTCCAATGGTTGCCACCCCTTCAGAATCTTCCCCTCAAAATTCAAACTTTGCAAGTCCTCATTTTCTTCGTTTCACTCTGTTATTTTCTATTTTATTGTGAGTGAATCTCTTTTCTAAAATAATAATTTGAAAGGGTCCAACAAAATAATACTCATTTGATAAGAGTAATCCTATAAAACAAGCACTTCTTATTCTGGTTGACTGGATTGATGCGTTCCTTTTCACTTAGCTAGCGTTTGGATATAGATTCCTAAATATTTGTTGGGAAACACTTTTTGGGTGAAGTTTGATATGAAAATGAAAAAGTGTTTGGACATACTTTTTGGGAACAAATTTTTTGGCTCAAAAGAGCCTTTGAGCTCTTATGAAATGAAATTTGATGTGTAAATGTTAGTTTTTGGCCCAAAAACAGCTCAAGGTTAGTTTTTGAGTTTTTAGGACAAGTTTTGCTCAAAAAACATAAACAAATACTTTTTGACCCAAAAACTCCCAAAAAATCCCTCGAAAAACTATGTCCAAACGGGAATGTATTATTATATTTCCATTCATTATATTTAAATTTTTCCATGGCCTTCATTTGCACTTTTCTTCACTAAAATTCAAGCTTTAATTGTTTTTTTGTGCCTAAAGTCCCAAAAGGTATAAAGTAGGATTTGTTAAACAAAAGTACAATTTTTAGAATTTAAACATAGCAACATTTTAGTAAAATTATCCTATATAGAGGAAAACACAAGTTAATTACAAATATAGCAAAAACATAGCAATATTTTCCCATAACATACCAAACATTTACATTCTTCCTCCTATTCCCCCCACTATCACTTTTGCTCCTCTCATTTCCCCCTATTTCACTTTTCCTCCCACCATTTCTCCCAATTTTACTTTTACTCATCCTATTTCCCCCAATTTCACTTTTCCTCCCACCATTTCCCCCAATTTCACTTTTAAACTGTATCAACTCCCGTTTCAGACTGTATCATATTGTTTCAATGACGTTTCAGACTGTTTTAAATTGTATCAACTCCCGTTTCAAACTGTATCAACTCTGTATCAGACTGTATCAACTCTGTTTCAGCACTGTATCGGTGCTTTTTCAAACTGTTTCTGCATCGTTTCAGCAATGCATCTGCGTTGTTTCAAACTGTTTCTCCATCATTTTCAGCACGGTATGGGCGTTGTTTCAAACTTTTTATGCATCGTTTCAACACTGTATCTGCGCTGTTTCTGCATTGTATCTGCGTTGTTTCAAACTGTTTCAGCACTGTATCTGCACTATTTCAAATTATTTCTGCATCGTTTCAGCACTGTAGCTATGTTGTTTCAACGCCGTTTCAAGACTCTTTCATCACTGTACAAGCTGTTTCAGACTGTTTCAGTGTTGTATCAGCACTATTTTTGCTCCGTATCTAACTGTATCTGGTCCGTTTCTAGCTGTTTCAGAGCCTTCTCAAGACTGTTTCAAGGAATTTTCTATTAAAATATTTATCTGTTATTTTATGTTTAAACAAAGTTACTCTATTTCCGAAAGTAAAACAGTCAATTACACAACCAAGTATCATGAATTGCTTCACTCAAAACATTACTGGACTCTTCTCTTCATAAAACGTACTGTAAAAAGGTTGCTATGAATATTTTAATCTTCATTAATGATCCCAACAAACCTGCCAGGTACTCTTCTTTCCACCCATTCATTCACTTATCACTAGTAATTTCTATTGAATCTCCAACACAAAAATGGCTTACACTAATTTGTTTATTCTAGTAGTTCACTTTTGTTGCAAATGACTACTACATTGGCAGAAGTTCCAGCAATTATAGTGTTTGGTGATTCAACTGTGGATTTACGCAATAACAACCACATTTCTACTGTTTTGAAGAGAAAATTCGAACTGTGTGCCATTTGTGGGGCTGATTGATCCATTGATAATAGTGAGATTTCTTCTATCTCCTGTCATGTGCCTGGAATACCCACTATCAAGAATCCAGCTTGGGTTGTTCCATCTCACTCCAGTCTGCAAAAGAAAATCAAGGGTTAGTAACAGGAACCTAGACAAGCTTGGATCCCTTTTGGTTATCGAATGGATGAATTAAATCTTTTCTAGCCCAATAAGGTAAAACTGATTTTTTATTCTTTTTCACTGCTTCTTTTGCAACACTGCATTCATTCTTGATATGTCCAGTCTTACCACACAAGAAGCAGAGTTTGTTGCAAAGAAGTCGTACATATTTACTATTAGGGTTCCAAGCAGGCAAAGGTTTCCTATGTCCTAATCCAGTTTTACCTCTATTATGATTTTCATGCAACCAATTCAAAGCTTCAGAAGAGTTGTTCCATTTAGTGAGTCTGGTGAGCTCAGAGTTAGCTTTTTCAATCTTTTCCTGAAGAATCCGGTTCTTCTCTGTTTCCTGATGTAGAACCTGGTTTTTCTTTTTAAGCTCAGCTTCAAGGTTTATTTGAGCCTCACTAATTCCTTGCTTACCAGACCCTTCTTTCAATTTTTGCTTTTCAAGTTCGAGTGCAGAAGCTAGCTTTTTCTCATAAAACACCTGTTCCTTCAATTGAAAACAGAATAGGTGAAAGATCCCATAATTTACGACAGGGTAGATTCGTTCTTTCTTTCTTAATTCCATCTCACTTGTCTTTGCTTGTTGGACTACATTTCTTAACTTGTCATTGACCATTTTAAATTGATGCAAAGACTTAGCTAGTGTTTGGACATAGATTTCCAAATAGTTTTTGGAAAACATTTTTTCGGTGAAGTTTGATATAAAAATGAAAAAGTGTTTGGACATATTTTTTGGCTCAAAAAGAGCCTTTGAGCTCTTATGAATATAAAATTTGTATGCAAAAGTTAGTTTTTGGCTCAAAAAGAGCCTTTGAGCACTTTTTGATTTTTTGGGAGAAGTTTAGCTCAAATAACATAAACAAACAGTTTTTCTCCCAAAAACTCTCAAAAAATGTTCCCAAAAACTATAAACAAACGGGGCTTAGTGGCACTGAACCTAAGACAGGCTATAAGATACCTCTACAAGTATTATACTTTAGACTTTGCTTGCTCTAGGCTTGTTCTTTAGATCATTTCTTCATTATGTTCTCATACAATACAGCTGTAAATTGTAATCACTATTGAGAAAGGATGGCTGATTTCTGCAGATCCCTTTTGTGAATGGTCTCTTCTTTCTTTCTTGTGCTGCCTTGTTCAAGATTTGAACCCCACCAATTTCCACTTTTCCATTCCACTATGTACTACTCAGGAGTTTGTTTGCACTTTTCTTGGTGTTTTTTCAAGATTCATTCGTAGGGACTTTTTGTTGTGTTGGCAATTCCGTTTCTTCAAAAGACAGAATAAAGTAGGCATTTGGCCATAGATACGAAAGATTATTGATATTTTTTAAAAAAAAATTAAATTGAAAAATTGTATTTAGAAGTTGAAGTTGTATTTGAATAAACATTATACTTGAAAAAAAGCCGAGATTCTGAGTAAAAGAAAAAATGGCGAAAATCATATTTTGGTTTTTGAAAAACTCTTTTACAAAAAAAAATATTCAAAAAACTTACCAGTTTTCATGGACAAAAACTTTTTTGAGTGTTTTTTTTGTAAAACAAAGACAAAAAATTTTGTATGGCCAAACAGCTTAGTGTAAAGAAAGTAGGCAGAGTAGCCAAAGGCTTTGGTCGTGTTCGAACCCTGTCACATACAAAAATATGATATTTAAGTTAAGAAATGTAAACTCCTTTTTTGTGCTAGTTCATGAGTATTTTGGGCCCTTCTTCCTATCATACAAAACTCTCTAGCAATCTCTTCACTCTCTACTGGCCCAATAAGAGATCAAAAGAATAAAAAAAAAAAAGGGAGAGAAGCAAAGAACAACTAAAACATAGGTAGCATAACATTGCTTCACCTTAAATGGTAGCTATTCATAGCTATTTGTTTACTGTGTGGCTGATTCTTTCCTGCATAGTTAACTGGCTTTAACTTCTCACAATGTTTGTCTGGAAAAAGGATCTAAACTAGTGTAATTAATTAAACCTAACTAAACTAAGAGGAACTGAGAAACACATATTGATTATTCTTCAACTACTAGCAAGATTCAGGTTGAATGAATAAATATGCCCGGATTGGGTTCTTCCTTCATATTCAAGGTCTCCAGCACAAAGCAATATTTCCATATAAATTTAAAGAAAATGGGAAGCCTTATATTCAAGGTCTCAAGTCCAAAATTCATAAAACAAACAACAATAACGTCAAGTTTTGATGTGAAGTTAACATGAATGAAATCCTTATCAAATTTGTTCTTCTCAACTCACTATTTTGATCATTATGAAGAGAGTTTGTAAGTGACTATTCTCCAAAAATACATTTTGCAATAAGTTTCGCATTTCTCTGGTTTACGTGCTTGCACAAAGACTGCCAACTCCAATTAATAATTAGCTTAACTCACTACAAGAAATCAGCTTTTCAGTGGCAACTTTCTGTGGCGACAAGCTTAATCGCCACTAAATGTGATGGTTTTGTGGCGACTATAAAAAGTTGCCACAAAATATGATAGTTTCAGTATACTCGCCACAAATTGTTATATGTTAGTGGCGACTTTTCTAAAATTGCCACTATTAACTATTAAATTTCTTCGCCACGCTGGATAAAATTTTAGCTGAGATGTATTTGTGGCGACTTTTTGTGTTTCGCCACAAAATAGATATTGTGGCGATGTAGTCGCAGCTATAGTTAAGCTATTGTGACGTTTTTTCACTATTGCCACTAATTCCTTTTCTCAAATTATTACTAATAAAAATACATACTACTTCCAGCCCTTGTTTGTTCAAATCGTTTCCCCCAAATATCTCCTTTCTCCCAAAACCCTCATAACCCATCTCCTCCTTCAAATCTCCCAACGCTGTGCTCCCCTCTTCCGCTGGACTAATGGAATTCCTCTGATTTTTTACTTCTTGGAACAATCTAGTTCGAGATCCAACTATTTCTCAATGTTTGAATCCTAATATTTGGAGGTATATTCTTTCAAAGCCCTTGCTTTTTCATGGAATTTTCCCTCTTTTGGTACAAAAATTCGAATTCACTCTTATCCATTCAGATCTGTTTGGGTTAATAGGATCTTGCCCCTAGAATTCTGGTTGTATAAACCCTCTTCCATTTTGTGATTTCCTCAAGTTCTTATTGTTTCTCTAATTTCTTGCAAGCAATTCCCTATTGTCTCTAAGACAAGAATTTAAGACCCATTCGCGTTCTTGAGTTCTTGGTCTGCTCCGAGTGTGGATTCAAGATCTTGGACCTCAGTCACAGCTCTCGTAAAGGTAATCCTCCGAGGCGTATCATTTTCTTTTCATTGTTTTTGCTTGAATCTTTTTTTTTATATGTAAAGTTAGATAATTTATCAATTGCATGATTAATCTAGAATTGGTATTCTGTTAGGGTTGCAAAATCATGTTAGTACGCGCTTAAGCTTTGTCAATCTGACCTTAAGCATGGTTTTAGCTCTGTTTGTTCGGACTGTCTTCTTGTGATGTTGTTGGCTATGAAGTTTAGATGATAATAAAAACTCAATCTTTATGTTGTTTTAGGACGAGGATCCCCTCTGAGTCAAGATCCTGTGCAGTGCTTCCGGTACACATTTTAATTTGTGATATCTGTCCACTTTAAGTTCTTATGGTCTAGATTAATCTACTTAAACTCTACTAACCTTGCTCACCTAGCCGTACTTAAAAACTCAACTTCCCCATAAATTATAAACATAATCATAGACAAGAGTGTGCAATGGGTATGTATTTTGAGTTTTCCACCATTATAACATTATTATTCTTGCCTTTTAGCATTAACGTCAATTACTTATTCACCATTATAGCTGATGAAAAAGAAATAGCATTACAGTGTCTATCAACTAAAAATTGTTTGACTTTTGTGGGATGGGTATAAGAGATTTCTTTTTTCAAAAAATAAAAAAAGAGAATATATAGATAATTTCTATTTACTCCCATGGAAAACAATTTACTAGGATATGAAGATGAAATTGAGACCCAGCTAGCACACGCAAAATCTAATTGACTTCTCTAATTTACAGACTGAGTGTTCCTGCTCTATTGCAATTTTACTATCTTCTTTAATAAAAATAATCGAAACATCAAAGATTACCGAATTGAGATACTCCATTTCAAGGCTTTATTTTGATTTAAAAGGATTTCAATTTTGAACAAAGATTCCTTTTTTGGGTTCTTGGTTTTGTAGCTGATTACTAGGAATTATTGTGATTGTTTTTAACTATAGTAAGTAAAAGGGTTAAGATTACTAAATCTAGATCATTGGAGTTTAAAATTGACAGATGTCACAATTTTATATGTGCACGGCAGGCACTGGAGAGGATACTGACTCTAGGGGAGACGTGTCCCTAGTGTTATGTAGGAGCACTAAGTTAATATCGTCTATTCATGTCTTATATGTATGTTTGCTTCCGATTGAAGAATCCTGGAATCTGGTTCATTTTGTTAGTTCATAATCTGTATTATACTTGTTATTTAGAGTGGTTTGCTATTTTTCATTGTTTTCCGCCTAAACTTGCATCCTGATATATTGCATAAATGTTCAAAAAATTAGAAGAATAATGTTTTTTCAGTAATGTTCTTGTTATTTGTTTACCTTTCATTACAAGAATTGAGTGACATATTATCTTTTATATTCTTTTATTATTACATGTAGATGGAGACATTAGTATTTACACATTTCTTTTTGGATTTTGCAGCAATATCAATAAGTTTATCTTTCAAACTTGTTGATGTTAGAATAAACTACATCTCTTCTCCAAAACTATTACTCATTAAAGTGAAATAGATTTTTCTGAGCTTAAATTAATAATTTAGAGGTTTGTATTGGTGCATAGGATTTTAGTTTTGCTTCTCTTGTTATTTCTAAATAGTATTTGATCCGATTTTATCTTTATTTCATGAAAGTTTAGTTACTGAATAAGAGAATAAATAAAAGGTGTTACAGCTTGGATTGTACCTAGAATTTCGTGGTACTTCTTGTGTTTATCTTATTTTTATATTGATACTAGTTTTTGGGTACGCGCTTTGCACGTGAACCCTATATCCATGACCAATATTCAAATAGTATTATTAGACAATAAATTAGTTGATTAAAAAAAAGTTAAAGAGATCGTAGCATTAACAGACACACAAATGCACATAAACAGAGAGCTCATTGGCAATATATTCAGTATATATCATGTTTAAAGTCATACCTTAAAGTCTTTTCTAGAAAAAAGTTCGACATTTTATAAAGAGAGACGTACCCAGGCTTCATTTGCAACGGAAGAAAATATTATTGTGTGCCAATAAGTATGATTCCATATGAGGGAAGAGGAGGGAAGGCTTTTTATATATATTGACACAATGTGTTTTTCCTCGTTTGCTCTAAACACATTATTTGAATTAATGTGTAACTATTTAAGTTTACTTATTTCCAGAAGAGTTTCGATAGTTGGTAGAAGTGTAACAGATTCAATGCATTATTATATAAATAATTTGGCTTATTTATTATGGAACATATTATTATATCTTGTGGCTATCTGATGAATCCTCTTTAAGATAAAATGATTTAGTAGCAATTGAATTGAGTATATGAGCAGTTTCTTCAACAGATGAAATGTTCACTGGCTTCCCTACATTCTCATTCCTGGATAAATGAGTAGTACTCAATACATTTCTTTAACTAATAAAATGCATTAGCATAAACTGAACTTGGGATATAAAAGGCATAGATTACTTTATGTAATCAATGTGGGCTAGTAGATCATTAATTGCAACACTCAGTATTTTCTAACAAACTCAAGTGCATTACTATAAACTGAATGTAGGGGATATGGAGAGGCATTTTAAGGCCCCTTATTGAAAGCAATCCACTTGAACACACGCTTGACCATCTGATCACTGCTCTTGCTTCCAATTTACGTTTAAGTAGTTGTCTAATGTTAGTTTGATTAATATACAAATTTATGAGGAAAATTTTACTTTTTAAAAATATTATAGTTACTCTAATTTTTAGGGGCATTTTCGTCTTTCACTTTTTACTTTAGGATTCCCGCTTTTCTACACATTTTGTATATAATATACACGCCTATGCTTCTCTTAATATTATAGTATGAAACATTCAAATTAAAAAACAATTGTATTTTCAACAAATTTAGTTTCAAATCCATGGGTGGAGGAATTTTAAATACTATTCTTATTGTTCTTCAAAAGAATAGATCATGTATGGAAAAAAATCTTGGAAATCGACTAATAAGTGTTATTTTCTTATGAACAAATATAAATAGTAAGGCATACATATTCGAAACATACTTGATTGAGTTTTAAATTACAATTCTAAATACCAAAAGCTATTATTCATGCATAAACTTAAGATGTCTTGAGTAAAAGTCAAAAGACATACTCTCCAATATACTATATCTTCAATTTTGTAGCCATCACGTTGTCAATTAAAATTTGATACATCTCTTTTTTGAAAGTTGAATGCTCCAATAGATGATGGCGGAAGCAGAACTCTTCTATCAATTTTATCATCTCTAATTTTTTCAGTCAGAACTACGTCAATTGTGCCTTGAAATAATTCTCTTCTCAAGGTTGATTCCTTTTTTCTGAATTATTCAAGCCTTATTTTTTCTATTTCAGTGAATTTGTCGTGTCCAAAATCTACAGCTTCTTCATATGTACCTATAAGTAAAACAAATGTATTCATAAATTGATAAGTTCTAAAATTCGAATCTCATCGATGGGTACGATTGAATTGCATAAAGAGCTAGAAACCTTTCTTGGTCGATGATGGCTCTTTCTTCAAATTGGCATTGTCACAACAAGGAACTCTCCTTTCTTTATCCATTAAACTGAATGAGACTTAGATAAAGGCAACACAAATTCATCAAATAGACATTTATAAAATGTGAAGAGAAATTAAAATGGCACTTATAAAAGAGGAATACAAAGTAGAAATTTTATCTTAATATACAGTCACCTCATGTCGATCAAACTTAATGATTTGTTCCAAGTCCTTTCTCTAGACAAATGCATAACCAATCCATTAACAGTAAAATCTATAAATGATCTGTTGCGATATCCTGGAGAGGTATGCTCTTGGATATCTAATTAACTAAAGCGGAGGTTCAGTAACACAACTTATGAGAAGATCAGAGGGCCAATAAAGAAGCTTAACCTTGTGATAATAGCTATACTGAATTTATGACCATTACGAAAATTTTCTTCGAAATTGGCACTGGAAAAGATAAATTGGTGAAGATTCTTCAGAAAATTAATTCCCCAAGTTGAATAGAAAACACTTGTATCTCCCACCTATATTTATTTTCTCGCAAGTGCCTTGTAACCATTTTAGAGGATAATTATCATAAGCAAACAATCAACATTGAGATTAAGTTGCCTAATGCTTAAGGGAAATTTTTGAATAGTCTATTAACTGCTTAGGCCAAATATTAAGTCGCCTTTTTTCTTTCTTTTTTGTTTTTTTGCTATGTAAAGGTATTGTCTTGATACGACAATCAATTCATTATAATATGAAAGCTATCCAACTATCATATATATTCAAGTGATAGACAAGAACACAAGAAAAGTTATAGTGTACATGTTAATAAAGCTTAGATAAAAAGTAACGGGAGATTTAAAAAATGTATATAGAGTATAGTTTTACCTGCTTTAATGTGGCTGGTGTACACCGATAATTCTTTTGTTGGAGATGGAACCAGAAGAATTATTGAATTAGTTTGTACATTGTCCAAAATTATGTTCCTCAAAATTGTCCACAGTATTTAACAAATAAATAGAGGAGAAGACAGACATGCATGAATGTGCAATAACGTTTGCAAATTGAATAGCAGGACATTCCAAAGGTTGGAATAAATTTCAATAAGCATGGTGAAGGCAATTAAACTGAATGGGAAAAGCCGTAGTAAGTTGCTACACAGAAGTCGAAGGATTCGTCTTTCTATGTACCCCGTACTTGTAAATGCATGGAAGAATTCTTTTTATATTATTTATTAAAAATATTAGAAGTTGTGTTCAAGTAAAGGTCAAAAGTGTTGGATTATAGGATATTATATTGGGCTTAGTTAGCCTCATAGTAATTGCATTATTATGATTAATATACCTCTATTATTGATTATGGATTTTTCTTATCTAATAATATTTATTAGAATATGTATTTACATTATGTACATGTAATCTGATTTTCTACTTGGGGCAAAATGGTCTTTTATATTTTGCTTTTGAGATTGGCTCTTTTAGTATAGTTGGATGAAGGTACTCAATATATGCAGAGGTTGCGGCGGGTTACTCTAGACAAAGCAAGAAAACATATAAGGAGACAATTTGAGGATACACTTAATCTTGTTTTCAAGAAAAAAAGGTAATATTTTCTACTTAAAAGTTTCATGTATCTCTAAGGAATATTTAAGTTATATGAACAATTAGCAAGTTTTGTCTTTTGTGCTATTTGAGATCTAATCTTATAAGAGAATAAAAAATAAAGTTCATTTCTAGTTTCTTACAACTGTGTTTGTTATGTCTGAATCTATTTCTTTTGTAAGTTGTTGGATTAATTATGATCTAAATTTCATATGTGCAACACACTGTTGTACGACAATGTTCTAGAGTCCTGACATAAAATGTAAATGTAGCAATATGACTCTTTGGCTGAATTTTCTGGTTGATTTGGAGAGAATAAGAGATCTAGATGAAAAGGAGCTTGTTTACTGGCTATGATGCATTCGATCACATTCTGCTGTTAGTAGCATATTTCACAGGGGCTGAAGATGTGGCAATTTACTAGATTGTTGTTGTGTCCTCCATAGTTACCATTTGACAATGTCTAATTTAACTTGTTTTTTTATGTACTGGTATTTAATGAATATAGTTCAGTTTAACCATTTTAAAAATTAAGAGAGAAATATAGTTGATACTAATTAAGATATAGAGTAGGTATAGAAATCAAACGTGCCAATTTGCTTTTGAAGAGTATGTAGTGCTTTGGTAACGTCAGTACTACTCATCTTTCTTATTAAAGCTATTTGATAAAGTAAGTGAAATCAAATGCATCCAACAAATATTCTGAATTATTTCGTAAACTCCTGATTTTATCCTTTAACTGGCCATACAGGTTGCAAGCATAGCTTATTCTCAAATTACTGTTGTTCTCTGAGCTGTGAAGACAAAAGAATGAGAATAACAGAAGGTAGAACAACACTTAAATGTTGTAAAGATGGTCTATATAGAGTTTGTTTATTGTTGGAGCGAAAGGAATGGTCAGAGTATTTGAGGTAAAGGAGAGGGAATGAAAAATTATCGCATTGGAAATTTCTCCACTTGTGTGAGCCGTAAAAGCAGCTATGTTTTGTAGTTTAGTTGGTGATTAATAAAATTGTTAGTTTACATAAAAGGAAGTCGTATGTATGTAAATGACTTTAAATGTAATGAAAGCATGTGATCTTTTTATAAAATGACTTTGGTGTTGTTTTTGCATTCATAATGGACTACTGCTCTACTCCTGGGCAACTAATAGTAATATATATATTTTTTATTTTGTCAAAATAATTATTCGTGGCGACCTTGGGCGCCACTGAATGTGGACTCAAAAAAAAGCCATAAAAGGGAATTGTGGTTTTTGTGGTGACTATAGCTGCCACTGAAAGTCCACTTACAGTGGCGACGAAGCTAAAACTTGTTTTGGTAGCATGTATTTGTTTCCTTTTTGTGGCGAGCTAAGCCGCCACAAATGTGTTGTTGTAGTGGCGACCCCAAATAGTCGCCACTAAAAACATTCAGTTTCGGCTTGTAGAGCAGCAACTGTTAGGTCGCCACTATAAGCATTTAGTGGCGACTTTTGAAGAATTAGTGGCGATTTTAGTCGCTACTAAAAGGCAGATTTCTTATAGTGACTTAACCCTCTTCTTCCGTGGATTTTAAACAATCAAAATTCTATATGTTACTGAGCAAAATGAGTGAAAAAATCCTCTCTTCGAGTATCAATGGAGTATTTCTTCAACAAAGGTTGAAGAACTATATGTAATAAGCATAAAATTGAAGATTAGTCATGAATTGTACGCTAGTTGTTAACCTAGCTAGTTTAACCTTTATTTATCAAAAGCTTAGAATATGACTATTTCAGCAAGTTCACATTGGTAGTTCAGTCGTAATAAGCAACAATTACTAATCATATAAGCAATGAGGGAAAAAAATCATTCCCTATGAATTGAACAAAAAATTGCATTAAGAATTTTAAACTTGTTCATACAATAAAAAAGCTGAAAAGCCAAAAGAAAAGCCAGAAAATAAAGGTCCATGCATAAGGAATCACAAAACTATCACAATAAATCTAAGGAAAGAAGCCATTAGACCACACACTAGTGTTGTGGTTATCATTAAAATTAGGAATAATCATCTCATCTCCATGTCCAAAACCAATGTGTTGATCACTTGTGCTAGTATTATTCATCCAATCAGTAAACCACTCTGCTTGTGTCCTCTGTTGCATTCCTTCCAATCCCAATTCCACCACAGGCTTTTGCTCCACTGGTGCAGTAACAGCAGCCTGTGAAGAAGCAGAAGAAGAACTAGAAGCCCCTTTTTTAAGTGCTTCAATCCTCTTATAAATTTCCTTCAAATTCTGATCAACAACCCAACCAAGGTCATTCAAATCTCCTAAGTTCAAATTCTGCAAGCCTTTTCCAGTTAAACACTGGTACATAACTTCAGTCATTTCTTTTTCTCTATTCTCTTTGCTTTGTTTCTTCAACTGCTCACTTGCTTTTGCAATTCTTTGCCTAATGAAACTTTCTTGATTCACCATTTTCTTGCTTTGTTCCATTTCAGGCATTTTCTTGAACTCTGCAAGTACGCGTTGAGCTCCCATAGTATTTGGCCATACTTCAGGTTGGTTTTCATAAGGGCTATAAATAATAGCACAAGCATCAATTCCACAAAGGGTGCTTAATTCACTCACCTTCTTCATAAGACCCTTCTTCCTTTTCTTGAATGTTGCTTTTCTTGATGAGTCATTAGTGATGAAGGCTAACTTCACCTTCTTCCTTGTCATTGTTTGTCTTTGGAGTATGCAAATATGCAAACAAGGTGGAAGTATTTGGTAGATGAGAGCTTTGATGTTTTTTGTTGCTTGGAATGACCATGTTATATACAAATATGAAGATATGTTTCTAATTAATATGGAAGATTTGCATTTGTTTGCATAGCTGGAAGGAGACATTGATGACCAAATATATTTGGAAAAAAATTTAGTGCCAAATATTTGTATTACAAATATTGATACATTTAATTATTTAGTAGCAATATCCAATTTTTGTTCTTTATTTGTGTATATGTTGCTGAAGTAGAAAAATATTAAACTAGTACTCCAAACAACGTTAGTATAAGGTAGCTAAGTTTGTACAGAAACATAAAAGATTATCTTAGATAGTTCATAGACTTTTACCAGTGGCAGCGCAGAGTACGTTTTTTTATTAGTTTGAAGGAGGGGAGGTGTTTAAACAGAAAATAAATCTTTAGTATTTAATAATAAAAGAAAAAGTCTCTTTTTCTACCCTAGAAATATCAAAGATAAGCATCACGATTGTTGATTTGTTCCACTACAAAATACTACGTGTAATAATTTGAGCTAGAATTTGTTGTTGACTTATACAATGGTATGATCAAAATGTGCGGTGTCTGCAATTTTCGTACATCTTATGGTGAATGCAAACATTTTAATGCATGAGTTGCATAGAAGGCAACTTAATTATAATGGTGAAATATAAGATCAAATTATAACTGTTATTCTGTGTGATCTCATGTATTCATTAGGTACATTGATAAAATTTTACTCCATTAATACATGAATCTATTTGGAAATTAATAGATGAATCATACATTGCAGAGACACTACATTTCTTTCTCATTACAACGATAGAATATTATAGAAAGACAATAAATTTTGACAATTTTACAGACTAACATGACCAAACATGCATTCCACATGCTGAAAGGTGAAAAAAAAAAGTAGAAAAAGGATAATAATACTCACATATTTCAAATTATATTAAACTCTTTTTATTTTGAGATATTTTAAAGTATTTAACACCATTTTACCGCTCTTCAGACTTTCACAAATTTCACGAATTTACGGGTTAACTTGCATGTGGTGTTCTTTCTTTTCGATCTACTTAGGTATTTTCTTCCATTATAAATTAAATTAACAACATAATTTATATATTAATCAAATAATATTATATAAATTTGAATTGTAAGGGACTAAGGGTAGTAACAACCGATGAAAAAAAGGGGCAGTAAGAACTTTTTTGAACATAAAATTAAAGGTGTAATTTTTGTACTTTCTGCTATTTTTGGTTTATGTCTACTGTATAGTGAGGTTTTGGTGTCACATTTTTGAAATTTGACAGAAGTTTACGGGTGTTTCTGGTTTGATCTTTTCCTTTAATAGTTCCTATAAAATTTTAAGTATTTGATACTCCATGTAAATTATATTTCTTGACGCACGTTTTACCAATGTGTGCTAGCTTTTGCCTATAGATTGTTTCATAAGTATCAAACAAATAACCTGGAATAGCAAGAAAATTTGCGAGCCATTTTCGATAAAGCTTATGTTAGAAGTCTTATGACACAAGTTCAAGAATATTGTTGGAGAATAATTCATGCTTATCCTGCTTTGCTGGCTATCCGTCCGTGGATAAGATATCCAAATTATACAAAACATAAAGAATGTTCGCAACAGATGTTTAAACCTTGATAGTATAATAAGAAGTCTATTCTATACATCAGCTCACTTAAAAGTGTCATTAAAAGTTTGATATATGCCAGACAATTCCAAATAGGATAAAGACACATTTACGCTTGAAAATTTGATCTTTTCAAATCGTGGGCAGATCATGTATATTATCAGATGTTTTTTTATATCCATTTTCATAATGTTCAAGATCTCATATTAATGCTAATGTCTATTATTGCCCGATTATTTTGAGTAAAGGTATAACCGTTTTAAGTTCTCGCATGCATGCATGCATAGATCTTTTATCACTTTTTGTTCTACGAATCTTTACATATGTATTGAGCTAGTCACGAGCAGGCAAGGATACGTTATCTTTGCTGCATAATCTTTACATATGAATATAGGTAGTGTCTCGCATAATGCATAGATGTTAGGATATCTCCCAAATTACATCATTGCTTTCATTTTCTAATTTCTAGTAGATATACGTTAACTATACACTGATTATTCTAGATTATGCACATATTAAAAATGGATTATACATTAATTTGCCGGCTATTTTTTGTTTAAGTAATTGATTGGGCGGCTATTGTTGTTAATTTTCTTAGATCTTTTATCACTACTTGTCGTGTAGGATAAATGAGAATTACCAATAAGTATATAGAATATGGAAGTTTATTACTTCCTCCATTTTATTTTATTTGGAAAAGTTTGAATATGGAGTTTAAAAAATATATGTATATTTTTAAAATTTGAGGGCATAAAATACTCCTTCTGTCCCAAATTATGTGACACAGTTCGGATTTTGAGAGTTAAACTGCTTTATTTTAACCGTGTATTCGGACCAATATTTTAAAAGGTAGGGTCGCAAGGCGAAACGTTTTACTTACAACGTGGTGAGGCGTAAGTCCAGACGCCCCATGAATCTTATTTTTAATTAATAAATAGCATAATGAGGAAAAAAATATCGAAAATTCATAAAAAAAATTAAGAAAAAAAAAGATTATAGAAATTTTTTTTTTTACAAGCATAAGAAATTGAATAATGTTACAATTTTCACGAGATACAAATAAACTATAAGGCCTTAACTTTCAAACAACTAAAAATAAAAGTTTGTTAGTATTAAAAGTGAATAAACAATAAAATTTGTTATTATTACAATTTAAAATTTTAATTCTTCATTGGTAAATATAAAATTGCTTCTAAATTGTAAAATAATTGAAGTCTAACAATTTCAAGTGACAAAAAGAAGACATGAAGAGTGAGGACCAATAACAAGAGACAATATAAACCTCAGCTACTCATTTTCAGATTAAGTATACAGATGATATTCATCCTCATGATATTCTCAATTATACTATAATCAATATTATGTCTGGTTAATTGAGTTACACCCTTACACTCAATTTGTAAATTTTTATAGATAAATATAGCTTGTACCATTCATTTTTAAAGAAAATAGTGGGTGAACAATCTTAATTAGGGAATTTGACATATCATTTGTATAGGTTCTATAAGGCGAGACCCTAGCGTTGAGTATTGGGCGTGCTCTGGGCGCTTCAGGAGTAAGGCTCACGGATCTAAGCCCCGCCAGAGAGCTTCAGGGCGTTTTACAAGTGCCTCGAGTTCCAAAAATGACTTTTAAAATAAAGATTCAGACATACAATGAAAAATAATTTATATATTTAAAAACTACATAAAAAGTACTATAAGTCACAAATATTAACATTTCAAAAATATATAAAGGGCATATAAAAAAATTGCGGTAAAATATTTTCTTGTTTGACTCTCGAAAAGTAAAAAATATTACATAAATTGAGATGGAAGGAGTATTATAGTATAATATTTGTAATAGCTAAAAAAACTTCCCATTAGGTCAAATGGGAAGTTTACTTAGTTGTTGAAGAAGGCAATCATCTCATCTGAAAGCTTAAAGTTAGAAAAATGACAATTTGTTTTCTATTTTTATAGGTCAAACAAGTGATTTTTTTAGTGATGGTGGTGAGACTTGAAACTAAAACCTCTGTGTGCTCTAATACCATGCTAAATTGTGAGACCAACTCATCTTAAAGTTTAAACTGTTAGAAAGAACACATGTTATTCATTTAATTGTATTAGTTAATAAATTTAAAGTTATTCTTATATTAGAAAGTTGTCATTCATTTTTAAACGGACTAAAAAGAAAATATTACTGCATAAACAAGAACATATGGAATACATATACTTGCTAGTTGCTACTATGTTCAATATTTTCATGCAATTGAATTTGGATGAGATCGATGACTACGGGTGTGTTTGGTATGAAAGAAAATATTTTTTTCAAAAATAATTTTCAATTTTCTCATATTTGGTTGACTTGAAAGTTTTTTAACACATTTTCCATAACAACTCATATTGCTTAAGTTGGAGGAAAATAATTTCCCTTGTGAAGTAGGGACAACATTTTTCAAATGTGACAAATCACTCCATTGCCTCCTTCCACCACCCACCTTATCTTTATCCCCTATCTCCAACCCCCACCCCTGCCCCATCCCAACCTCTACCCCCACCGCCTCGCCCCCTCACCCCCACCTCCCGGCATGCACCCCCTACCTCCTATTCCCACCAACACACCATCTTATTCCATATTAGATGGTTAGGAAAATATTTTATTTTTTTGGCAACCAAATACCGGCAAATAAGTACAAAACTCACTTATTTTCGAAGAATCTTTTTTCTAGGAAAAACATTTTCCATATCAAACACACCCTACAAGTAAATATTTTCCTCCATATCAAACACACCTGACACCCTACAAGTAAATAAAATATTGAAAGTATGTTAGGAGTATTAACCGGTGCAACAAATTCACGGATCAAATTCGATCAGATGGGAGCTACTGAGCTAGAATTGAGTAAGATCATGAAATTGACCTTAAGTAATTGCCTTTGTTATTGCACTGTTTCAACAAACTTATAAGTACTAAAAATCTTGGGTTTTTTCTTGAATGAAGTCATTAAATGATTGAGAATAAAGTAGAGTTGTACAAAGAATACTGAATACTCTGAGATCAGTTTGCACTTTACATGGAAGTGTTGAATTTCATCAGTCTTCAGAGGAGACATCATTGCAGCAATAATGGTACGGGTGGGTCACATGGTAAGCTTTTAATTTAGTGGTATGCATTCAAAGGAAAAACTCCTTTAGAGGAAAAACATGAGGGAATATTACTTGTACTAGCTAGTCGTATGCCCCTTTGATTTATTGGCAGTGCTATAGACTTTCTTCCAAGAACAAGGGTGGTCATTTCTTGTGCATGCTATACACAAGACATACTTTATTTTTGTTCTGAAGAATGTCGTTCCTAAAACTCGGAACCATAATCTCTCTCTTTAAATTCACCAAATAATTCCCCTTTATTTTCACTTCATATTCATTTTGCCTTGATGAGAAAGAAACTAGAAAAAGGATCTTGAAAATGTTGAAATTAAAGTTCTTTCGTTGATGACACAATGATACTATTAGGTTAATAAATTGAGGAAAATGCTTGTAAAACATTGGACTTGTAATTGAATTCACTCAAATGATTGATAAACACGAATTGAATCATCGAAAATTCTTTTGAATCACTTAATATAAGTGAACGTGCACAATATGCAAATGTTTCAAGTGAAGGAATTACACAACTATGAAACCGACGGCAGTGGGTTGCCTAACTGTTTGTTGCTCCCAAACGCACACGCAAGTATACGCGGTCGCCAAGTAATAAAGTGACAAAGTCGAGTATCGTTCCCACGAGGACTATGCAGACTAGTGCTTAATAAACAATTCCTGAACAAACTATCCAGGGGTCTTTTTCCAATGGTTGTAAGAGTTTTTATACTAAAATGCAGTAATTAAAGTGCTGGAATGTAATCAAGCAATGGGGCAAAACTTTGGTTGTTAACAATATCAAGGGAGCGATCCAGGGTTAGAATTACGAACAATCCAGTTGATGTATTCAATTGATTTCACTTCTTAAATCCCGGGTTACTAACTGACAGGTTAATTGTAATTATGAAAACCTTTCAGTTCTTCACAATCTATGCAAGCTACTCTAATCCCTGTATGTCTACGAGTTAAATCACATGCACGCATTAACGATCCTGTAATTAGTTAAACTAGGCAAACAAGTATATGTCTATCCTACCCGCGAATTGATTCCCCGATGCCCGGGTTCACAAACTAGTTCTATTCTTCCTTATTACGTAATTAGATTCTCTCTTTCGAGTTCAACCCAAAAACCATAGATGATGTATAACTATCGAGCTCTAACAATTATACAAGTTAAATCAAGGAAGAATAAGTAACCCGTTATGGGATTCAATCAATGGAAATCAATCTTCAACAATCAACTTTCATGTAAACTCTAACCCCAGAACGTTAGGAAATTAGCCACACATATTCATAATCACAAGGCAAATATTTGGTGTAATAATGAAATAAATGATGTAATAGATGAAAGAATTGGGAATAACCCTTGTTCAATGAAGTGTGTAGCTCTCAATATTGCTCCAAAGTCAAGACTCCTTCCAAAAACTAAGTAATAAACTATTTATATTGTTTCCAAACCCTTGTACATAAGTTAAACCCAAAACTAGAAGGAATAGGAAGTAAAATCGCGCATAAGGGGCGCTATAACGGGCGCCCCGCGCCCCGAAAAGCGCGCAACCAACCAGAACACGCCTCCAGGCCTCGTGCCTTTGGCCTGCGGCGCGCCTGGCAACGCGCAGCCTTCCTTGCGCTATGGCTGGCGCGGCGCGGAGGCTGCAGCGCCAGGCCAAAATTTGCTCTTTTCTCTCCAAAACTCGGCTTGTGTCGTGCCTTTGTGTGCTCGATCCAATCTTCAATCATCATCCAATCAATTCATGCTCAATCAAGCTTCGAAACGCTCCAAATGTATCGCGTAACGACCTACACACGAACAACACAACATCAGCGTAAAACCATATTCACAAGCCACCAAACAAGTGCAAAACAAGCTCAAATGTGCGGAAATATTAAGGAAAAGTAGGCATAAAATGCCGAACATCACCACCCCACACTTGAACCTTTGCTCGCCCTCGAGCAAGTCACATCTCACTTCCCAACCTAGATAGAACAGGTCTGCCTATGACTATGGTTGATACCGACCATTGAACAAATGCGCACATGACTATCATGGATCCACAACATGCCAACAATTTACCAAACTCAAAAATATGAGAACAACCACCCCAAATTAGCTCAAATGCACAAACTCAACTCAATGCAACCATGCTCCCACAAAATTACACCTATCTACTCAATCAAAAGCCATCAACTTTACCTACTTCATGCAAACCACGTGCCCTCACCAAAATTAAGCAAAAGAGTGTCCCCCAAATATCACACACAACAATGAATATCTAGAATAGAATGGGGACAATAACAAACGAATTCACTCACTCTCATGAAAAACTCACATGTCACACACAATGTACCATAAGCTTGCTCGTAGTGTAGGACTCCACTAATGTAAGCTCACTCCAATCGGGATTAACAAGGACTTTAGAAAGGTCGTAATGTAGGCTAAGGGGCGGGTAGGATACATATGGTAATAGTGACTACCTCCCTAAGCACTTTAATACATCACAATTTAAATCATCACAATCCTCAACAAGCCACCCAATCAACAACTATCACACATACACCTTCTCAACAAGTAGCATATTTTCTTTTAAGCACACACTAGCAAGGACGGGATATCTTTCTCTCTTCTTTTTTTTCTTTTCTTTTCCACAATTTTTTCTTCAACTTTGCTATATATATTTTTTTTCTTTTCATTTCATTTTTTTCAATTTCATTAACTTCCATCCTTGCCAATGTTTTCCACTACTTCACAATTTGCATAAGTATTTCCCTTTTTATTCGCTCCACTCAAAAGTCTCCCAACATCCAACCACGACTCCAATCATCTACACAATGGCAATAAAGTGCTTAAGGAGTAAGGGCCAAAAGAGTCAATTAAGAACAAATGGGTAGGCTCGGGGTGTGGGCGCCAATCAAAAAGGGTCAATTCAAATCACAACACAATTCTTCAAGGCATATATGTAAGGATAGGCAAGTAAAAGAAGGCCTTGTATCATCTCCCGACTAGAGCTAACCTAGGATTTCGCTTTGCACACACACGGGGCAAGTTCTAAACATTAATATGCAACATGGAGCAAATAAGAACATGCCTCACAACACACATTGCACGCAATCCACACAAAAAAGCTCCATCAACAATTCTCAACCAAGCTTCTAGAATGCAACTTGTGGAAATTTAAGCACTCATGCACAAAAGTTAGCAATCAAGTCAAGCAAGCGGATTCAAGCATCTCAAGGAGGTTGTTCCAAATTTTTTTTTTCTTCTAAGCATGCATCAAATTAAAACCAAGGACACCACAAATAGCACATGCAATCAAGTCCAAGTCCACCGGTATCAAACAAATCATAGGCACCTAGCATTCTACCTTTTTCCTTAGCCTAGGGTCATCTAAAACTAACTATCCTAATCCTAAAAATGAAAAACTACCCGGTTCAAAGGTCACCCCGTGGAAAAGAACTGCGGCCATAAGAAAAACCACGGGGCGGATGACATGTACCACTAATAAAACTAAAAGGAAAATCTTTTTGGAATTTTTCATTGGTTTTCTAATTTTTTTTTTTTTTTTTTTTTCATTTTTCATATAGTAAAGCAAGAAACAAATAAAAATAAAGTCAAGTGACAAAATAAAAAGTCCTAAGGTACATGCATCCTAAACCTCAAAATAAAAACTAGATAAAGGGCAGTACCCCACCCCACACTTAAACTAAGCAATGTCCCAGTGCGACAAAGAAGTAAGTGCAAAAGTAAGAGTACAAGAAAAACTGCCCTGAAAGCTGGATGGTGCACGGGAGAGTGGACCTAGGCCCCCGCCTCATGATCAGTCTCATACTCACTATCTGGATCATTGGCCACAATCTCGGAATCAGTGTTCTCATCCTCCCGCGGGTCCACCGTTCCAGCCTCAACCTCGCCCAACAGGACCTTCGAGGTCTCCGTCAGCGGGACCTGGCGGTCAATACGAGTCATATCAACGCCCGACTGACGGGCCATAGCCTCTATCATCAAATACTGACGCGCGGCCAAGTTGGCACTAGTCTCTCGCAAATCATCCGCCGTCAGCTTCACCGGTGCTGTGGTGATAACCCCCTTGACCGAGGCAATGTCAAAAGGCCTCCCAAAATCAAGGACAATGCGATCCCCGACCTCATCTGCGGGGACGCCCGCCTTCTCTAAATATCGGGTCAAGAGGTTCCCAAAATACAACCGACTACATGATTTTTCATACCTCTCTTGTTTCATCATTTTCAACATGTAGTACCCAATGTTCACCGGCCTCCCGGTCATGAAAAAATACACCATGCACGCCCGAGTCTTAGTGACCTCGGAATAATGAGAACATGGAAGAATCCGTGCATTTATAAACCGCATCCATACACGTGCCGGCTTGATAAAGTG
The DNA here is from genome assembly GCA_029990175.1 of Petunia secreta. Classification (NCBI taxonomy): domain Eukaryota; kingdom Viridiplantae; phylum Streptophyta; class Magnoliopsida; order Solanales; family Solanaceae; genus Petunia; species Petunia secreta. The sequence continues at coordinate 56,290,103 of JARKIP010000024.1, read as the reverse complement.
GGAGAAATGCATAAACTTATGTCGCCCAGCTGCTCCTCGTCCCCACTTATGTGTGGACCCCTCACCACACAAAGTCTCCCGCAAGGCCGTGTAATCCGGTGTCTTGATGTAATTTCTCAACTCCTCATGATCGGGGTCATCTACCCCCAAGAAGGCATTCAATGCCGTGGGATCTAACTTCACCTTCACTCCCCTAACCGTCACCATGTCATCATCTCTCCACGCCTCATCGGGCTCCCAGTTGGCATAAAGTTCTTGGACCATGTCCAAGTTGGCAGGCCCCGGACTCTCAAACACTGAGTCCCACTTGAGGGCAATGATCTTCTCGGCCACATCTCTAAACTTTTGTAGCACCGGCCGTTTATCAATGGCTTGCTCGGGGATGTACCCCGCAAGCCTCACATTTTTATACCATGTTTGGCAATCTCCCTTCTTCACGAAAGGGAGGCCATACCTAGTCTTGCCTCCGGGACGTGGTATCGGCACCGCGTCCTTTGGAATCTTGGCCTTAGCCTTTGCTTTTGCCTTGGGCTTGGCCGGTGCCTTACCTTTTTGCTTTGAGGAGGAAGGCTCGGCTTGAGGTTCTCTCCTCGGGCCCGCAGTAGATGAAGAACTCGCCTTTTGAGATGTGGCTACCATGGTACCTACACAAATACAAACATCAATGTTAGATGTATAGCTATGCACCAAAAACAATTCAAGCTCAAGGGTACCACCCCACACTTAGCACACGCTCTATGTGGCAATCACTTGTTTCAATGGCACGAGCACCCCACACTTGAACAAAACTAGCCTTGGCAAAATATACCACGTCTTGAATTTTTAAAATCAAGCTAGTGTGGGTGTCTCATGATCAAATCTAGTGTGTATGCAACACCTAATGTTCATTGTAAGCCTAAGGAATGCATTGCTACTCAAGAATTCACAATGTCATTGATATTTCATCCTTGAGGCTTTTTCACAAACACCTAGTGTGCACAACTTTGAACTAGCTATTTCAATTGATTTTGTAATGTGCCAACCCTCCCAATGTGTTGGGAGATCTCTTTTTACAAGTCACAAGTTCTATACTAAGCATCATAAACAATTAAGCACATCAAGATTGAATTTTTATGGAAAAACTTGTAACTAGCTAAGAAAATCACCCATGAGCAATTATGAAAACAACTTACATGTTATTGAGAAGGAAGAGTAGTAATGGACTTACTTGATGGTGTTAGAAGTGATTGCACAAGATTTGGGATGATTTCTATTGTTGCTAGTGAATTAGTGTGTGATTAGAGAGAGTTTGGAGTGAAAGTAATGAAGAAAAAGTGTAAGAAATCGGGGTTATAGGGGTTGGGGGTTTAAAGAATTTCGGGTCAAACCCGTTGACCCGTTTTTCAAACCAAAAAATTGGCCTCCGCGTTGAGCTCCGCGCCGCAAGCCCATCGCGGGCACAAAGTTTGAGCTACTGCCTAGCCCTCCGCGATGAGCTCCGCGCCGCATGCCTATTGCGCGCAACAATTTGAACTTTCTGTCTAGCGTGGCGCGGTGGGAGGCGCGGGGCGCTCCCAACCGCGCCTAGCTTCTTTGTTTCACGTTTTCGTGCGCTTTGGGAGGCGCGGGGCACTCCCGAACGCGCCCAAGAACGTTTTTTTCGCACCGAATTTCGATTCCAAGTACAAACCAAGCGTGGGACATGGCTCGAGATGTCCCATCCCCCTCAATGCATTCATTTCACCGTATTTAGCTCACCCGATTCCTGCAAAACGACACACAAAAACAACAAAAACGTGACACTATAAAAAACAAAAGAAAACTAAACTATTACAAGTACAAACTCGGGTTGCCTCCCGAGTAGCGCCTTATTTAACGTCGTGGCACGACGGGTATAAATCAAGGGTCCCTCAAAGTGATTGAAGTGCGGTGATTCACCGTACCTCCCCAATAGTGTTTCACCCTTTGACCATTAACCAAAAATGTGTTTTCAGAACCCGGGGCTCTCAATGCAACCGCTCCATGTGCGGTAACACGAACAACTTCAAAAGGCCCCGACCATCTCGACTTCAACTTGCCCGGAAACAATTTCAACCTCGAGTTGAACAACAATACACGCTGCCCGGGCTCAAAAGAGCGATGCTCAATGTGCTTATCATGCCACTTCTTTGTCCGCTCCTTATACAATTTCGCATTTTCATACGCATGGAAACGGAACTCTTCAAGTTCATGCAATTGAAGCATCCTCTTCTCACCCGCTAAGGCCATATCAAAGTTGAGCTTTTGAATAGCCCAATACGCCTTATGCTCTAATTCAACCGGCAAGTGACAAGCCTTCCCATAAACAAGCCTATATGGAGAGGTTCCAATAGGCGTTTTGAAAGCAGTTCGGTAGGCCCAGAGAGCATCATCTAACTTCATAGCCCAATCCTTCCTCGAGGCATTCACGGTCTTCTCAAGGATTTGCTTGATCTCTCTGTTAGACACTTCCACTTGGCCATTAGTTTGGGGATGATAAGCAGTAGCCACCTTGTGGCGAACCCCATACTTAGCCAATAATTTATTGAACAACCGGTTACAAAAATGCGTACCTTCATCACTAATAATAGCCCGCGGTGTCCCAAAATGAGTGAAAATATTCTTCTTCACGAACTTCACCACCACACTCGCATCATTTGTAGGAAGTGCAATGGCCTCCACCCATTTAGATACATAATCAACTGCTACAAGGATGTATTTATTGCCCATAGAGGGTGGGAATGGACCCATAAAATCAATACCCCAACAATCAAACAGCTCAATCTCCAAAATATTGTTCAAAGGCATCTCGTGACGCCTAGTAATGGTACCCGTTCTTTGGCAACGATCACATTGCTTCACTAATGCATGAGCATCTTTAAATAAAGTAGGCAAAAAGAAACCAGATTGCAGTACCTTTGCAGCTGTTCGATCTCCACCAAGGTGGCCACCATAAGGAGAGGAATGGCAGCTCTGTAGAATCGGCTCTACTTCTTCCCTTGGAACACATCTCCTAGCTAGTTGATCAACACCTATCTTGTACAAATAGGGCTCATCCCACACATAAAATCTGCTCTCATGAAGGAGTTTACGCTTCTGCTCGGCAGTTGCCCCAGGGGGATACACATTACTCACAAGAAAATTCACCATGTCAGCATACCATGGCACCTCAGCTGCATCAAGAGCAAAAAGTTGCTCATCAGGAAATACCTCTTTAATCTCAGGCCCCTCATCTACATGATCTCTATTCTCCAGCCTTGACAAATGATCAGCTACTTGGTTCTCAGTCCCCTTGCGATCTCGAATTTCAACATCAAACTCTTGCAATAGGAGAACCCATCGAATAAGTCTCGGCTTGGAGTCCTTCTTTTCAAACAAATACCGGATTGCGGCATGATCAGTGTAGACAACAACACGAGTGCCAACCAAATAAGATCTGAATTTATCAAAAGCATAAACCACGGCTAGCAACTCCTTCTCAGTGGTAGTATAATTAGACTGGGCTGCATCAAGTGTCTTGCTTGCATAATAGATGGAGTGAAAAATCCTTCCAATTCTTTGGCCTAGAACAGCCCCAATAGCATTATCACTCGCATCACACATCAATTCAAACGGCAAAGACCAGTCCGGAGCAATGATGATTGGTGCGGTCACCAACCTTTTCTTCAACTCTTCAAACGCCTTAATACACGCGTCATCAAACACAAATTTCACATCCTTCTCCAACAATTTGCACAAGGGAGTGGAAATTTTGGAGAAGTCCTTTATGAACCGTCTATAGAACCCTGCATGTCCCAAGAAACTACGCACCCCCTTAACAGAGATAGGTGGTGGTAATTTCTCAATAGCCTCTATCTTCGCCTTGTCAACCTCAATCCCTTGCTTTGACACCTTGTGCCCAAGTACTATGCCTTCTTGAACCATAAAGTGACATTTTTCCCAATTCAGCACCAGATTTGTTTCTTCACAGCGGCTCAGCACAGCATCAAGATTCTTCAAGCATTCATCAAAAGAGTCACCAACCACTGAGAAATCATCCATAAACACCTCCACAAATTTTTCCACCATGTCAGTGAAAATAGCCATCATGCACCGCTGAAAAGTTCCTGGGGCATTACACAACCCAAATGGCATCCTCCTAAATGCATAGGTGCCATATGGACAAGTAAAAGTGGTCTTCTCTTGGTCTTCAGGGGCTATCACAATTTGATTGTAGCCCGAATAACCATCCAAGAAACAATAATACTCATGGCCTGCTAGTCTATCCAACATCTGATCAATAAAAGGGAGTGGGAAGTGATCTTTCCTGGTGGCCTTGTTCAGCTTCCTATAATCAATGCAAATTCGCCACCCTGTAACAGTTCTTGTAGGAATCAACTCATTGTTCTCATTCTTCACCACCGTCATGCCCCCTTTTTTAGGAACACATTGCACTGGACTCACCCACTTGCTGTCAGAGATAGGAAAAATTATACCAGCATCCAGCCACTTGATAACTTCTTTCTTCACCACCTCCTTCATGATTGGATTTAGCCTCCTCTGCTGCTCTATGGATGGCTTATGATCTTCCTCCAAGAGAATTTTATGCATGCAGAAAGAAGGACTAATCCCTCTAATATCAGCAATAGTCCAGCCAATAGCTCTCTTGCGCTCTCGCAATACCCGCAACACCTTCTCAACCTGCACATCAGACAACAAAGAAGAAAGGATCACGGGTAAAGTATTACCTTCACCCAAATAAGCATAACGTAAATGTGCGGGTAAAGGTTTGAGCTCAAGATTAGGAGCTTTCTCAATAGACGGTTTAGCAGGAGCTAAGGTCAACGGTCTATCAAGCTCCTCAAATTTCTTCCACCCTGGGATGAATCTACTCTGCATATTAAGGACTTCCACAAATTCTTCAGTATCTTCATCCTTCAGGATATCAGCATCATCACATAAGAGTGCCCTTTCCAAAGAATCAACATTAGAAGCCAAGAATGACCTCTCATCAGCAGTCAACTCATCATCTATTACCTTTACCATGGACAACTCTTCATAATGAGAAGGAAGCTGGGTAGCTCTGAACACATTAAACACAGCTTCTTCCCCATTTACCTTCATGATCATCTTGCCAGCTCTGACTCTAATAACAGCATCAGCAGTAGCCAAAAATCCTCTTCCCAAGATGAGAGGAACCTCAGGATCAGCTTCATAATCAAGAATAATAAAATCAACGGGTAAAATGAACTGACCCACTTGTACAAGCACATCCTCAATAATCCCCTCAGGGCATGTCAAATATCTATCAGCAAGCTGCAAGGTCACAGTAGTGGGTCGTGGCTCACCCAGGCCTAGCTTCCTAAAAACTGAAGAAGGCATCAAATTCACACTAGCACCCAAATCACATAAAGCACGACCAACCTCATGTTCCCCAATTTTCAAAGGGATGGTAAAACTGCCCGGGTCCTTCAATTTCTGCGGAAGCTTGCTTCTAACTCTGGAACTGCACTCCTCAGTAAGTGCAACTGTCTCAAACTCAGTCAATCTTCTCTTGTTAGCAACAATATCCTTGATGTATTTAGCATATTTGGGAACATCCCGCAAAAGCTCCACCAAAGGAATATTTACCTGAATTTGACTCAATATCTCCAAAAATTTCTTGCATGCTGCATCAACTTTTTGCTTCTGAAGTCTCTGCGGGAAAGGTGGTGGTGGTCTCACAATAGCAGACTCGGGCTGCTTTTCAATTACCTTTTCTGCTTCTTTTTCCACCTCCCTATCAACATTTGGCTCTAACTCACCAACCGGCTTCTTTGGCTTTGGGGGAACTTCCTCCAGTGCTCTTCCATTCCTCAAAGTCACTGCTTGCACAAATTCTCTCGGATTCTTCTCTGTATCACTCGGTAAAGCACCCCGAGGTCTATTATTTTGTGCTCCAGCAAGCTGCCCCAATTGTCTTTCAAGATCTTTCTGTGCATTGCTCAAATCTTTTATTGTTTGTGCCTGAGATGCTGACTCATCAATGAGCTTTTGCTGCCCTGCAAGAATTTTCTTGAGCATATCCTCCATAGTATTAGACTGCTGTAGCTGAGCCTGAGACTGTGATCCCTGCTGTGGTGCATTGTTTTGATTAAATTGGGCTCTCTCATTACCCTGAAACTGCTCACGGGTATCTCTCCAAGAAAAATTTGGGTGATTACGCCAACCCGTGTTATAATTATTACCATACTGATTTCGGTTTTGGCCCTGTGATCTGTTCTGATTACCCACATAATACACTGATTCTGGGTTAGAGGGACAAACTTCAGTGCTATGATCCTCACCACATACCTCACAAAAGGCCTGAACTTGCTGCACTGGAGCTGGTTGTGGCTTTGCTTGGAGAGCCAGCTTGCTGATTTGATTGGAAAGTGCATCCATCTTTGCTCGCAACTCTGTGATTCCATCTAGTTGAAGTACCCCAGCAGCTTTCTGTGTAGCCGCTCTGCTAGCCCCCTCACTAAATATATTAGCTCTGCCATCACCCTGCCAATCAGGATTGCTCTGTGAAAACTTATCAAGTAAGTCATAGATCTGTTCAAAATTTAAGGCCAACACTTGGCCTCCAGCAGCAGCATCAACCACAATCTTAGTCTGTTGGTTCAATCCCTCAACAAAAGTGTGTGCAATAACTTCATTAGTTTGATTGTGGTGAGGACAATCTCTCAATAACGCCTTAAATCTCTCCCAGGCTGCATATAATGATTCGCCTTCAAACTGCCTGAAGGATAAAATTGCACTCCTCAACCTGGCCGTCTTAGCCGACGGATAAAACTTAGCCAAGAATTTCTTAGCTAAATCCTCCCAAGTAGTGATAGACCCAGGCTTTTCAGCCTTTAACCACTTCCTTGCTGTCCCAATCAATGAAAATGGGAACAAAGTCATTCGCACATAATCCGTAGGCACACCTGTCGGTGTATAAGTATCACTGATCTCCAGAAAGTTCTGCGAGTGTTGCTGCGGATCTTCATGCAGGAGTCCACTATATTGCCCCGTCACATGCAGCAACTGAATCATGCCGGGCTTGATCTCAAAGTTCCCAGTAATAGCAGGCTTCACAATACTTGACTCTACTCCTTTCAGACTAGGAAGAGCCACATCTCGCACTGCTACTGTTTGTTCTTCAGCCATTTCAACAGGAAGAGATGCAAGTACGATTGCTAATGCTTCTCGATCTCTCGCTTCTTTCCTTGTCTTCCTCAAGGTTCTTTCAGGCTCGGGATCAAAAGGTGCGAGTGATTCGTCCTTTTTGTTCCTTTGCATTCAAAACCTATTGCCTGAAACAGCACAAGAAACTCAACAAAAAATTAAACCTGAATAGCAATTAAGTAATTGTTCAAAAGTAATTAGTCCGTAATTAGTCCCCGGCAACGGCGCCAAAAACTTGTTGCTCCCAAACGCACACGCAAGTATACGCGGTCGCCAAGTAATAAAGTGACAAAGTCGAGTATCGTTCCCACGAGGACTATGCAGACTAGTGCTTAATAAACAATTCCTGAACAAACTATCCAGGGGTCTTTTTCCAATGGTTGTAAGAGTTTTTATACTAAAATGCAGTAATTAAAGTGCTGGAATGTAATCAAGCAATGGGGCAAAACTTTGGTTGTTAACAATATCAAGGGAGCGATCCAGGGTTAGAATTACGAACAATCCAGTTGATGTATTCAATTGATTTCACTTCTTAAATCCCGGGTTACTAACTGACAGGTTAATTGTAATTATGAAAACCTTTCAGTTCTTCACAATCTATGCAAGCTACTCTAATCCCTGTATGTCTACGAGTTAAATCACATGCACGCATTAACGATCCTGTAATTAGTTAAACTAGGCAAACAAGTATATGTCTATCCTACCCGCGAATTGATTCCCCGATGCCCGGGTTCACAAACTAGTTCTATTCTTCCTTATTACGTAATTAGATTCTCTCTTTCGAGTTCAACCCAAAAACCATAGATGATGTATAACTATCGAGCTCTAACAATTATACAAGTTAAATCAAGGAAGAATAAGTAACCCGTTATGGGATTCAATCAATGGAAATCAATCTTCAACAATCAACTTTCATGTAAACTCTAACCCCAGAACGTTAGGAAATTAGCCACACATATTCATAATCACAAGGCAAAGATTTGGTGTAATAATGAAATAAATGATGTAATAGATGAAAGAATTGGGAATAACCCTTGTTCAATGAAGTGTGTAGCTCTCAATATTGCTCCAAAGTCAAGACTCCTTCCAAAAACTAAGTAATAAACTATTTATATTGTTTCCAAACCCTTGTACATAAGTTAAACCCAAAACTAGAAGGAATAGGAAGTAAAATCGCGCATAAGGGGCGCTATAACGGGCGCCCCGCGCCCCGAAAAGCGCGCAACCAACCAGAACACGCCTCCAGGCCTCGTGCCTTTGGCCTGCGGCGCGCCTGGCAACGCGCAGCCTTCCTTGCGCTATGGCTGGCGCGGCGCGGAGGCTGCAGCGCCAGGCCAAAATTTGCTCTTTTCGCTCCAAAACTCGGCTTGTGTCGTGCCTTTGTGTGCTCGATCCAATCTTCAATCATCATCCAATCAATTCATGCTCAATCAAGCTTCGAAACGCTCCAAATGTATCGCGTAACGACCTACACACGAACAACACAATATCAGCGTAAAACCATATTCACAAGCCACCAAACAAGTGCAAAACAAGCTCAAATGTGCGGAAATATTAAGGAAAAGTAGGCATAAAATGCCGAACATCACTGTTCCTTTAAAATGGTTTACAAAAATGACCTCCGTTAACTTTAAGTAAGTGCTATCTCCGCGGTAGCACTTGACCTTTTATCTCTTTCAACATTCTCTCAAATAACTTGAAGTGTTGTGCCACGAACAGAAATACCCCAACGAAATCTTATATTGACGCATGCATCCTACCATCCCTTTAAGTAAGTGTTGTCTCCTAGGTAGCACTTGACCTTTTATCTTATTCAAAATTCCCACAGATAACTTGAAGTATTGCTATGCCCTCCAAAATAACTTGAAGTGTTCCCTCTGCAGCACTTGCCTCTTTAATCTCTTCACAGGCAGGACTTGCCCTTTATATTTCCCCAAGAGGCAGTACTTGTCAAATTATAACTTGAAATATTGTCCACGTAGACATCATTTGTCAATTTATAACTTGAAGTACTACCCCCAGACCACTATACTAAACCATTCTTAAATGAGGATAAAAACCATAACCAGGAATAAAGGGTACATGTGGTTCTGTCTTGATCAACAGTATGGTGACATATTAGTAGAGTAGAATTTGCGCCCAATGGTCAGTTTTCTTAGCGCCATTTATGGCACATACACTAGGACCTCAATTTGAACTCAACAAAGACCAATATCGGGCTGAAGTTGGCCACAATTTTAGACTCCCGGAGACTGAAGCTAGACTTGACCTGAGACTGGTTTTGACATAGTGGACGAGCCTTGTAAGGTGTTGTCAAAGCGGTTGCGCCTTAAATTATGCTGTGAAAGTAGGCTATTTGTGCACTTCCCCTAAAGTTTTTCTTTAATGGTCCTTCCTGTCTTATAATTATGGAGATCATTCACTCCGCCATTGGGCATACAACTTGAGTTAGGTTCTAAGGAGATGCCTCATGTCTAAATCGATAAATTTATTTTTTTGTTAATCCCAAAGGAATTAAGTTGGCAAAACCAAAAAAAGGTACTTAAAATATTCCTGCATTTTCATTGCATGCAAGCACATTGTTGGATTACAATATACACAATCTGGAGAGGTAGTTGATAGAGTATGTTAATTAACCTGTCATTCATCATTTTCATTTGTTGCAGAAACTTAGTGGCCTTATGTCACATAAAATCAAAGACGGGCTAGAACTAGAAGATACCTCTACAAGTATTATATACTCTATAGTACTCTATAGAGGTTTGGATTCTTTTGATTTCTACTTTTTCTCTAATTATACAGCTGTTATCTCTATTGTTTGTATAGAGATGGGATGGCCCATTTCAGTTGATCCCTTTTTCTGAGGGGTCTCTTCTTTCTTTCTTGTGCTATCTTCTTCGTTCTAGATGCCACCAAATTCTCCCTTTTCCATTTCCATCATGAACTCTTTTTTTATTTTTTATTTTTTTATTTTTTTTTTATTTTTATAAAGGAGTCACATGAGAAGTTTTGCAATATGGGGATTTTCAATTCTTCAGACTACTAAGAAAAGATAAAAGAAGATAGGTTAATATGCAGTGCCACTTATGTTTGTCCAACAAGAATAGTTTCCATACACATTTTGTCACCAAAATATCGAATAGCAGTTGTAATAGCCTAGCTACATTAGAAAATTTGAATGTGTTTAGTGTCAGTCCAATATTTTATGTTAATAACTCTAATGCTCGTGATTTGGATCCCACCGGAATCCACATCAACATGTTATGTAATCCTCTGTAATATTATATTAAAGCATTTCGTGTTTTAACCAAAAAAAAAAAAAAAATTGAACATGGCAATATTGTGCAGGATATGGACAGACACTCCATTATCTAATAAATATTTTAATTAATTTTAATGATTTTATTTGTATTTGGAGGACCATGAAAACTTACCCGCTGAAGTTTATATCAAATCAATTAATGTAAAACACGTTTCTTTCGATATACACTTATGCCTTAATTATGTCTAAGTGATGTATTTTTTCACTAACTTTTTATTATTCAGTATTTCAAGCGAAACAATTTAAATAAGTTCAGTAACTTAACCTCTAGCAACTACTCTCATTTTACGCAGATAAGATTTCAGAATTTCAAAAGAAAAATAAAACCTAGGTACGTAGTATAACATCTGCCTTTTCACATTCAATCTTGGTTACTTCATATGGCTCTTTAGCTTAATTAACGTATACCTCGTCTGCACAATGTTGGCTTAATTCCTTCTCCAAGGGCTAGCCTACATAAGGAATTAATTGAACTAGTTATAGTAATAATTCATTAAATATATATACAGCTAAACCAAGACTCCAAGAGGACCTAAAGTACAGTTAGTTAATTATTCTTCAGCTCCAAGAAAGAATCAGGTTGAACGAATAATATAAAGAGGTTGGTCATTTGAATTGGAGCGCCCCTGAATAAAGCAGAATCTCCACATAATATAAAGAGAATCAGTCAATGGGAATCATTAGCCACCATTCAACCTAGACCTCACACATCCTTTCACTAACAAATTGCATATGGCTTACTATAATTAGTAATTAAAATTTGAGTAAATTGCACTTATCCCCTTCAACATTATAGGTTTAGGAAATAATACACCTTTCACCTATTGAATGAAATAAAAAACCCCCTTATCCTAAATCAACTGTAAAAATGAATTGATTTTTGCATGTAAGGTCAAAACTAGCCTCTTCATAATAATTATTTTCTTAAAAATCAATTATATTGAGTACTTGAAAGTATAAATAAATGCGCTAATCAGATTTCATCTAATTGCCATAATATTTGATGTAAGGAATAATAATACCTCATTCATCTTATGCATAAAATAAAAATTATATTTGAATTAATATTTTAAAGTTGTTTTAAAATTATGAAATATCATGTCGCCACCTTTAAATTATAAGAAAATTCAAAATTTTCACCAAATTATTTTTTGTTATGATTACTAATAAAATATTTAAAAATAATTAAACCACAAAATATGTAACGATGACATAAAATAGAAAAGTATTTTATGCGAAATTATTACTCTAGTTACGTTAATTTTTAGTTTTTACAATAATTATAAATTTTTTGAAGCTTACGAAAAAAATCTTTATGAAATAAAATGAGTTTCTTAAATCAAAAGAAAAGGCTAAAGGAGTAAAATGAGATATAAAATTTTAAATATTTGTATAATATATCTTTAATATATTTAATCGTGTAAAAAATATATTTTAAAATTCATCATAACTGAAGGTTGTTTAAAAAAAATATAGAAATGATCTCATTTTGTAAACGTTGATTTTAAGATTAAGGGGTTTATCCCTTTAAAAAGGTGTATGGGGTATTGTTTCCCAAACCTAAAAAGTTTGGGGGAAAGGGGGGGGGGGGGGGGGTTTAGAGGACTTTACTCTTAAAAATTCTCAGTGTAGTAATTACTTCATCTGTTCCAGTATATATGCGTGCATTTTCTTATCACACATATATTTATAACTTATTTTAGACCACAATTTTCAAAAATCTTATACTTTTTTATTTAAAAATCCGTGATACTTTAAACTTTACCACATAAAATGAAATATAGGAAGTAACATTTGGTACAATTGTTGTACTGATCGCAACATTCAAAATTAAAGACAACTTAGGATTTGTTAAATAGGTGGATTGTTGCAATTAGACGGTTGGAAAAAGCTAAATAAACATACAAGTTCATGACTTAATCCAGCTAAAATATTTGAGAAATTTATGCGGTATGAATAATGATTAGATCACTTAAATAAATAAAAAAATAGTATATTTTATGAATATTTTATGTATATTATGTTAATAATAAGTGTATATTCTATCCATAATAATTATGATGGCTATTTATATAAAGTTTTCAAAATTTACCGGGTCAAACATGTGTTGAGTAATGTGTCACAACCCCAACGGAAATTTCTGCACAAAATGGACAGATATGGCGTTGTTATCATAGGGTTTGGCCTTCGTAGAAAAGCTCTAACCTTTTCACCCCTCAGAAAATGCTCCTGACGATCGCCAAAATTCACGAGGAGAAACTCCTATGATCTCCATGTTCTACTGCTGGTAAGATTTGTCGAATGCTAGAATTTTTCTAAGGGGGACACAAAATGTAATATTTTTTTTTAGGGGATCAAAACTGTGATGGGCTGCCACCAAAACTGTCATATTTCTATAAATCTCCCAACCCCAACCGGTACAGCTCAAAATAGGCAAAATAGCCACTCTTACAACCGCTATTAAAGTTAGCCGGTGTTTAGAATTTTTAAAGTTTTAACCACAACTTGAAGTAGGGGGTGAAGCGCACCAATAGCCACTACCTAACTTAAGGATACTATGTTATAAATTTAGAATAGAAAAAAATGAACTTTAAAATATTATATTCTTACTGTTTTAAAGTTTAAACTGAAACCTGAATGTCTTTGTTTTTGCATGAAATGAACAGATTGGTGTTGCTGTCACCGTAAAATCATACATTTACAGCTCCCATCAAGTAAAGCTCCTAGCAATGGCTAGAAGTCACCAGGATAAAAACTGTTAGCAATCACCAGGTCATGCTAGTAGTGAGATGTGGCAATCCCCAGGAGCTTTTTGCTGATGGGCTTAATAATATAAAACTTTTCTTATGGGTTCCAAAATTGTGACAAGGTGCCAAAAGTATCCTATTTCTATAAATCTACCGTTGATTTCGTTCTTTTGTCCCCGATAGTCCAAAAATGTTGGTTAATTTGAGTTCAATTGTGGTGACATGTTCTTAATTCCAAACCGTTTGACCAGTTGGGTGCATAAGATTGGTTTAATTATAACACCATTAAACTAATCCTAGTAATGGAATAAAGGCACTTTTTCCCTTAATGATAAATAGCTGAGTTAGCTGGTTTAATTATCAATAACGTTCGTTTTTCCCCAATATACCTGCACGCATTAGCACTGTCAATATTATCTTCTGCGATTCATCTATACATTATTTTTCTTTATTAGTATTTGTTTAGTAGTCGCCGCAATTATTTTTCCTTACCCTGAGAACATTTGTTGGCCAATAGCAACATAAAAGCTTAATTAGAATCTAATGTTTAAGAATACTCTTGGGAAGAACTCATTCATGCGTGCTTATCCATTAAATTTTAAGTATCCGTTCACTTAAAAGTGGCGTTCAAAGTTTGAGATACGCCAGATATGTTCAAGTTGGAAAAATACAGATTTATGTTTTCTATAAATGGGCAGATCAGGTTCATTACTAAAGATTCTTCATTCGAGTTAGCTTCTTTCGCTCCTTCACCCTGAACCGTTGACACCCCTAGTTTCATAAGTACAATTAATAAGTTACAACTAGCCTTTGTTAAAACTGTAAGGACCAAACTGCTTAGAAAAGTAGATTAGGGATTACTTTAAACCTACCCAAAACATAAGGGACCATAATTGGCATAATGGCATTGTCTCTAAACAAATCCCTAAATCAAAACTCTACTTTTGGCGGAAGGGACATTTTGCGTTAATCTTCCAGAGTTTGCCAACTTCATATATAGTTGGCAGCCTATATAGTTTAAAGGTTCAGTTCTTGTTTCCATTTCAACTTATTTTAATTCTTAAATTTTGTTACAACATTATGTAATTTCTGGTTTCCTTCCTTTTTATTCTCTTAAACTGATCAAAATTGTCTATAATTAATCTTAGAGTAAATTTATACATCTAAATTAAACATTTGTTAGTGTTTTTTTATTTTCTTCCAGTGTTGTAATGTAGATGGAGTAATATCCTATTAAGGTTTAAGAGCACCTATAGTTAAATTACTTTTTAAAATCAAGGCACTATAAGGGGAACTTTTAGAAAAAAAAAAAAGAAGGTAAATTTCCAAGACATGTAAATTGATGAGATAAATAGGCAAGTCTCAGTAGTGTGGTAAGCTTTTTTAGGACTACTTCACATTTAGAAATAAAATAAGAGTGGTGATAAATTGAGGGAAACTGTCACATTTGTGTATATGTTGCTGAAGTAGAAAAATATTAAACTAGTACTCCAAACAACGTTAGTATAAGGTAGCTAAGTTTGTACAGAAACATAAAAGATTATCTTAGATAGTTCATAGACTTTTACTAGTGGCAGTGGATAGTACGTTTTTTTATTAGTTTGAAGGAGAGGGAGGTGTTTAAACAGAAAATAAATCTTTAGTATTTAATAATAAAAGAAAAAGTCTCTTTTTCTACCCTAGAAATATCAAAGATAAGCATCACGATTGTTGATTTGTTCCACTACAAAATACTACGTGTAATAATTTGAGCTAGAATTTGTTGTTGACTTATACAATGGTATGATCAAAATGTGCGGTGTCTGCAATTTTCGTACATCTTATGGTGAATGCAAACATTTTAATGCATGAGTTGCATAGAAGGCAACTTAATTATAATGGTGAAATATAAGATCAAATTATAACTGTTATTCTGTGTGATCTCATGTAGTCATTAGGTACATTGATAAAATTTTACTCCATTAATACATGAATCCATTTGGAAATTAATAGATGAATCATACATTGCAGAGACACTACATTTCTTTCTCATTACAACGATAGAATATTATAGAAAGACAATAAATTATGACAATTTTACAGACTAACATGACCAAACATGCATTCCACATGCTGAAAGGTGAAAAAAAAAAGTAGAAAAAGGATAATAATACTCACATATTTCAAATTATATTAAACTCTTTTCATTTTGAGATATTTTAAAGTATTTAACACCATTTTACCGCTCTTCAGACTTTCACAAATTTCACGAATTTACGGGTTAACTTTCATGTGGTGTTCTTTCTTTTCGATCTACTTAGGTATTTTCTTCCATTATAAATTAAATTAACAACATAATTTATATATTAATCAAATAATATTATATAAATTTGAATTGTAAGGGACTAAGGGTAGTAACAACCGATGAAAAAAGGGGCAGTAAGAACTTTTTTGAACATAAAATTAAAGGTGTAATTTTTGTACTTTCTGCTATTTTTGGTTTATGTCTACTGTATAGTGAGGTTTTGGTGTCACATTTTTGAAATTTGACAGAAGTTTACGGGTGTTTCTGGTTTGATCTTTTCCTTTAATAGTTCCTATAGTGTTAATGGATATAAGAAAATCGATGATAACCGATCGAATCGAATCGAATTGATTATGAAGTTTTTTAATAAAATCGTAGGTTTTTTATTTTTAGTTATAACCAAACCGATGATTAGGTTTTTTATTTCACAAAAAAACTAAATAACTTTATACGTATAAAATATACTACTTTAATTAAATCTACATGTATAAATATATCTATACGTGTCTAATTAAGTTTTAAAATACAAGCATTATTTTACATTTGGTTTTGGAGCTTCGGGTAGAATCAGTAATGCCCAAAGTCCCAATTTATTGCATATTATGATTACCATTATTCAAAATTAAAACCACAGTACTTCAATTAGAAAGTTTTTTCAGTAATTTTTTTATTTAATCTCTTCTAAATCCAGTTCTTTTGCAAGTTGTGGATTTGTTTTATAAATTTTTCGTGGAACGTTTGCGTTGATTTTATAAAGTTTGCTTATTGTGGATGATGGTTTAATCACTTTTTGTATATATGTTGACTTATCTCAATTCAAAATTTAGTTTAGTGTATAATAGTAGATGATATAGTATTGTCTAATTTTCTATCTATGCATTAGTATTTGCTCCCGAATAGGCACAATTTTTATAAATAGTCAACTGAAATATAATATCATTATTAATTTATAATAGCATTTACTTAATTAAGATGAAAATTATATTTTGGTATGGTCACTAGAATATTTGAGTTTTGAATGAAAGTGATACCTCATTTCAATGTTGTTGACTTGTACGCAAAAGTATTTTTGTTTGTGCAGTAGTTTCAGATGACGCTTAAAAAAAATTAAAAACTAACTGAACCGTACCGATATAGAAGAGAAACCAAGATGATTGGGACGGTTCCGAAAAGTTAAAATTCAGTTATAGATATTAGAGTAATTGAAAAATTGACTTGGTATAAAAATATCAAAATAACCGAGCAAACCGATCAATTCCTTCTCTAACTTCTATTTTGGATCACTCCTAGAAAAGATTCTTCATTCGAGTTAGCTTCTTTCGCTCCTTCACCCTGAACCGTTGACACCCCTAGTTTCATAAGTACAATTAATAAGTTACAACTATCCTTTGTTAAAACTGTAAGGACCAAACTGCTTAGAAAAGTAGATTAGGGATTACTTTAAACCTACCCAAAACATAAGGGACCATAATTGGCATAATGGCATTGTCTCTAACCAAATCCCTAAATCAAAACTCTACTTTTGGCGGAAGGGACATTTTGCGTTAATCTTCCAGAGTTTGAGTATATTTTTTAAGAAATAAAAAAAGTATAAAGCCTGTAATCCATCCACCCATGACCATCCCTATTCCAGTGTGGGGCTGATTGATCCATTGATTATCCGGAATCTTAACCAACGATGTCTCATGGATCTGTCCAGTTTTGTGTGTTATATGTGTTACAATCGGACACTGATCCAAATACACACACACACACAAAAAATGGTGGAAGATACACCACCAGTAGCGGCACACAAAAACAGAGAGCAAAATAAGAGAGAGATGGGGGTAGGGGTGGGTGATGGCGCGGTGTGGGGGGTGTATGTAATTTGGGGAGTAAGAGTGAGTAAATGTGGGAGGTGGTGTAATTTGGGGAAATAAAGTAAAATGTGTTGATTATTAGAAAATGTGTTAGTAAAAATAATGCTATGTATTGTAATTTAAAAAATATTGTTATTTTTTTGTAATTTAGGATGCATATTTGTATATATATGTGTAAAACACCCTACAAAGTATTGGCACTTCCCTTTGGTTCGACTCTACTCCTTAGGAGATGGACTAATGGGCTTCTTCTCGAAGTTGACTAGCTAAAAGTAGCGAAATTTTGATGAGTAGTCATATTTGGACTCCCTGAGTCAGTTTCATCTACCATTTTACAATTCAGTGAGAAATAGCTAATTATTCCTCCGTACATTAACAGTCTCTTGGCATTAAACAACACCCTAGATTAGCCACAATATAAATACCTGAGACTTTCAACTAAACTCTAGAAAAAACTCTGAAGTTTTGTTTAAAGTTTCAGCAAAAATTGAAGTTTTATATTTATACTTGGACTTTGAACTAACATAGTTCAAACTTTTCCGGATCTGACTATTTTTCAACGAATTTGTGCGCACGGGCTACTGCTTGACTAACGCAGTCAAAAGTGGCTCCTATGTAAAATTTTACCTAAAAGTAGGATCAATCTTGCGGTCTTTCAAGGCTTTACAGGACACGTACATGGGCCTTGTACTTCTAAATGCGTGAAATTTTGATAACTAGCCAATTTTGGACGCTCTAAGTGAGTTCTATCTATCGTTTCAAAATTAGTTAAGAAGTAGCAAAAAATCCACACGCACACTTACATTCCAGCCTTGGTAAACACTCCTGACGAGTCTCAGTATTTTTTTTTATTGGGAATTTGAACTAAATGTTAAAAGTCTCATTATTTTATACTGTGATTCATGTTCCAAAGTATCTGGAGCTTTATATATAGTCTCAGTATTTTATACTGAAATTTTAAACTAACATGTTCAAAATATTTTATATTGAGATTAGTGTTTAAGTGATCCCAGTATAAAATACTGAGACTTGTCCGGAGTTGGCTAGTTTTCAATTTTGCACCGCTGGCTAGTATTCAATTAGCACGGTGCAAACAGACTACGGGACTAAATTTTTACTCTAAATGCTAGGGGTGGGCATATAGCCCGAAATACCGAATTCCGCACCGAACCGAATTAGTTCGGTATTTCAGTATCGGTATTTCGGTATTCGGTACGGAATTCGGTATGAAATTTCAGTATTTCAGAATTTCAGTTCGGAATATGGTAAGAGGGTTTCAGAATTTCAGAATTCCGAAATTCCGAACTTTTTTGGGTATGTTATGTAATTTGTATAATACTCTAAATCATCATACCAAAATCCAAATGGCCCAACGGCCCCAACCTAACCCATTTCAATAAAGATTCACACTTTATCTTTTTATTTCTTAATCTTAAATCCTAAATCAAAATCAAAGCTACTATTTCTTCTCCAACTCTGACCGTATTTCTTCAGACCAAAACCACTTTGACCATCACTTTGATGTAACTTGTAAGTAGGAAAGAAGAATTCTTACGACGATGAATATGATCTAATTCTACTTGTATATGTGAGTTCATTCTCATGAAACTTTATTGTGAATCAACTTTAAGAAAAAGTAACTTTACTGTCATATTTTAAAATTTTAAAGTTTCTATCTTTCCTCTTCCCTAATTAAATATTAGTAATGGTGGTAGAACTCTTAAGGCTCTAGCTTTCTCTGTTGCATATCTTCCATTAAATGATTACTTTTAAGCTTAAAATTGACTAAATTAGCCAATTTAAGAACTCCAAATTACTACCAGGATTGTCAATTAAATTAATTGTTAGACTAACATAGACGATACTAAAAGAAACTGAAATAAGAAAAATCATGGATAAACACTACAATAAAACTGTAAATATATTAACAAGTTACGATAATGGTGTTTTCTAGAATCCTAGTAGTAGAATTTATGCATAGCAGACATTGTGAATTTGTTTCGTTGATGTAGATTGCAAGTCAATTTTTATTTGGTATACTGTATACCGCACCGAATAAAACCGAACCGAAATATAAAATACCGAACTGTACTGAAGTAGTTTGGTATGGTATTTGGTATCGACCCTTTGGAAACCGTATACCGAAATACCGAACTGTATTTGATAAAACCGTTCCGAAATACTGAACGCCCACCCCTACTAAATGCTGCACTGGAATAGGAATGGTCATGGGTGGATGGATTACAGGCTTTATACTTTTTTTATTTCTTAAAAATATACTTAACCTAATTACATTCTGTATGATTTCGTTTCTCTCTTTTCGTTTTCGGTTAGTCCAATGTGGTTTGTCAGGTTTGAGTGTACACTGTAACAGAAAAAGGGTCATAAACTAGTGTATGCGGCGTTGTATGTATTATTTAACCGCATGATGACATGAATATATTAATGGTAGAATATTAAGTAAACTTGAATATAAAAGATTATGTGGTGCACAAAGCATCTCATGATCATAGAAAGTCCGGGAAAAGACATGTATCAGATTAGTTGAAATGCCATGTGGATATTGTTAAAATGACAGACACATAATGATATGACTCACCTTGTTGATAACACGTTAATATCGAGATTTGACAAATATACTATGTGGACATTAATATTGCATACAAAAATCTTGTATTATCAGTATTTGTATAAATAATCTCTGTGTGACAATCCTCGTAAAACTTGTAAGTAGACCGGACCATCCACAAGCATTGGCACATACAGCTAGGTATTCTTGAAATAGAGAGATGGGGAATGGGGGAAAAAATCCATGCAAAGATTGGTAGGAGAAAAGATAGAGTGGTTAATTTCTCTGCATGGCAGAGATTGAAAGAAGAGTTGAAATAAAAGCTTGAATTATTTTTGTGTCACCAATGGCAACAAAGGACAATATTTCCCCCCATAGAACGAGAATCAGCTACACTACACATTTGAATTCCATGTTACTATTATTCACATATATACTGACTCAGCTGATGTAATGCTAAGTCACCAGTCTGACACTGCCTGCTAATATTAATTGCTCTTTCTTCTCCTTCTTCTTCTTATTCTTGGAAGTAGAATTTTGTTTTGGATTCACTTCTTGCCTCTCTATAGTCTTTAACCTTTGGTTGTTCACTCTGAATTGGCTCGACATTAATGCCTACTTTTTGGGTTAACAGATAATTCTACATATTTTGGGTACTCCCTTTTTTTGGATGTAACGACAATTTTCTTTGGACTTTGAGAATCAAAGTAGAGGTGAATATAGGTGTGGGGTGATTTGGATCATGAAATTCAATGTGGGAACAATTTTAAATGAGCTAGTGGTTTAGGTTCGACCTTAATGAATCATACATTCCTTAACATTGTTCATCTCTTAAACGTAGGTATCTGCATGAATCATATTAGATCAATTTAATATAAATAGTCATTTTTTTCAAATTGATGCATATTATTACATACTATGTGCATAATATGTGCAAACTATTTAGAGCGACGGCTATTTATATAAAATTCACATCTACATGTTGGTTCTTCTAGAACGAAGCCCATGCCATAATGGGCCTAAGTTTCCTTTCAAGAGCCCTGTTACAATGGTGCAGTTCAAGTAGAGATAAAAGAGATTTTTACCCTCTATACCCATGAAATTTAAAGTATTTACAAGTTATACCCATTAAAAATTATACTACTCATAAAACTAAAAGTATTTACCCAATCTATCCATTTATTATTGTATACTTTTATTATTAGGTGTATACCTTTAAGGTATACTGAATAAATTATGGTATAAAAGTCTGGAGGCCATTTATTACTGTATACCTTTGTTATACCTTATAAGTTATATGTGTATACCTTTATGGTATAGTGCATAAATTATGGTATATAAGTCTGGATGGGTAGAATGGATAAATAGTTTAGTGGGTAGGTTGAGTAATATTTGAAAGTAGAGGGTAGTGGTTGTAATTATTTTTGATTTTGTGGGTATTTTTGTAAGTGTCCCAGAGATAAATTCAAAATTCAATCAAATTAAAAGAACCTAATTGCACTTTTCAGTATTGTTATTTTATAAGGGCAAATTACACTCTATATCAAATTAGGGATCTTTTTTTAAAAACATAGCAACATTTTACACATTTACCAAACGTAGCAATACTTTTTCCAATGCTACCAAACATAGCACTTTTTAAAAGAACCCTAACCCTACCTTTCCTCTCCCTTTCTCTCTCTTCCCTGTGTCTTCTCTCCCTCACCACCACCCCCAATGTTTATACCGCTGCCACCACCCCTCCCCCGTCGCCGGCAACTCATCACCACCCATCCCTCATCCCCGTCGTCTCCAACACCTGCCCTTCCCCCGTCGCGTCGTTGCTGCCATCGTCACCAGTGCCCCTCCCCTTTCTCCCGTCGCTGCAGATCCCCTTTCCCCCGTCGCTGAAGATCTTATTGTTGTTGCTACTGCGCCGGATATGCTTTGCAGTAGCAGATCTGCTATTTGATCTTTTTTTTTTTTTTTTTTTGAGTTTTCCGGTAGGACCACGGCGGAACCGCGGCGGTTTGGTGTATTTTGGTGTTTGTGGACTGTATGTAATATATGCCATGCGTATTTTCATTGTATGTGCGGTGTATACACTGTATATACAGTGAATATACACCGGACATACAATGTATATACATTTGTCATACAACACATATGTGTATGTTTGTTTGTTGGTTTCTCTGGCGGTGTACGGTGGTTGTTAGTGGTGGTGGAGGCAAAAGAAACTGTTTTTCATGTGTATATCTAATGTATGTAGATTCACACACTTTACATACACTGTGAATACAAAAATATAGATGTGTCATACGCTGAAAATACACAACACATACAGCAGCAGTGCTTGGGGGTGGTGGCTGGGGTTGGTAGGAGGAAGATCTAGGGTTTTTAGCACCATTTTGTGCATTTTGCTATGTTTTGAAAAAAAATATTGCTATGTTTTGAAAATGGGAAAATGTTGACATTTTAGTGTAAGAAAGAGTGTTAGTTTGTATAATTTTGTGAATTGCCCATTTTATAATCTATAGTTCAATTTAAGAAGAAGGCGGAGTCCAAAATTTCACTCCATAACCATAGATGCCACTTGTCACAATATCATAGAATCTAATCTACTCTCTCTATCCCACTTTATTTGTCATATTTTCTTTATTAATTTATCTAAAAAAATTTGCCATATTTCTAAATTTAGAAACAATTCATTTCTAAATTTTACTTTGATTCATTTATAGTCACACAAATATTTATAACTCATTTTAGATTATAAATTTCAAAAGTATTTCTTACTATTACTTTATTAAACTTTAAGTCAAGTCAAATTACGACAAACAAAATGAGATGGAGCACGTATATAACTGTATTCAAAATCAGGTGGCGAAAGCAATAATCAGCTTTAATCGAAAGTGGCTGAGCTTAGAGAATGATAACGAGTAGTACGGCTATGCCAAAGTAACCAGCGAACCGTTTGGGTCTGCTTCTGTCTGTTTGATTCAGCAAATAAGAAATGACTACGCACGTGGGCATGTACCTAATCTTAAAACTTTTTCTGGATTCTCCCTTACATTTTCTCTTTATAACTAGTCAGTACAAAATACGCAAGTTTTATATCACCAAGTAGTATTACTCAACTTAATACTCCATTTATACGGTAAATATAAAATACTGATTTGATACATTTAAAATATAATCATTAAACTAATTTAAATTCGCATCGACTAATACAGCTTAAAAAATAAATTCACAGGAATACTGTAGCGATGTGCAAGCCCGTGTCGCAATACCACTTGCGTGTTAGGGATGTAGTATAAGTTAACTTCTTTAATCTTTCTTTTCTATATGGCCATCCGGTAGTCATATACCGAGCTAGCACGACTAATTTAAATTTGTAATGTGTAGAACCTATTAAAGTGAAATAAGCATTAAAATTCCTTTTCACAAAATCTCAACTCAATATCAACATGCAAACAAACAAGAACAATAAAAATATAAAAGTTAAAAATGGAAATGCAAGTGCGGACGATTCCTCTCTGTTTGTAAAGCAGTGTTTCCTACCCCAATCAATGAAAGAAAATCTCAAACGAAATCAAAGACTGTCCTTTTTTCATCTTCTTTCATTGCAGGGAGTACCCACCCCCCCCCCCCCCAAACTACTAGAGATAAATCTATTTACATTTGCTCATTACACTGACACCAATGCCTTCAGTTCAGACCCATGCACAGTTAACTTATTTCTTGCATCAGTATATAGTTACACCACTTGTACTATATTTCTTCAATATTCCAACAATACCCCTTTTTCTTTTTTTTATTTGAACAGTATCTCAGTCTATTTCACTATCTCCTGATAAGTCTTCTTAGTACAATTGCAACTACTGTTTAAGGTCAGATGTCACAAACAGAGAGTAGATGGATAGATTGATGAAAAAAGCACCAGGGGTTCTAGGGTTTTAGCTAGAGTAGGTTATCTTTACAGTGTATAGATATAGGTCCTCACACTTTCTGTACATGAAGATGATAGAATAGAGTAAAAAGGTTGAAGGAAATTTTTTACTCTAATTACTCATTCCTTTTATTTACATTAAGGTGTTTAATTACATTAGAAAAGCCCGAAGTTTTATCAAGGAGATTTAGAAAAATACAAGAACGACATGTCTGAAATTAGAATCTATATCATTCTAGTTATATCAGATGTTCGTGCAAGCAAAGGCAAATTCAAAATTTAGAGGTATCGGGTATCATACTGCTTCCAACATCAACGGTTGCTAATAGAGTAAATATTTGGTCAGTATGATCATCTTTGTAGTCTGGAAAGGATAAGATATACACATGTATTATCCTTACCAAGTTGGAGAGGGTGTTTCCGATAGATCCTCAACTAAAAAAATATTTTTGAAAATATGTTTAGAAAAAAATAGGATGAAAATATAATGGTAGAGTAAATACTGATATAAAAGATAACCAAAGTGAGTTGACAACACAAATAACTTTATATGTGAAGAAAAAGATAGGACTAGTAAACAACAACAACATACACAGTATATCCCACAAGTGGGTCTGGGAGGGTGAGATGTCCGCAAACCTTACCGCCACCAAGATGGAGAGGATATTTCCGATAGACCTTCGGCTAGGAAAAATTTATTTTTGAAAACAGTTTTTAAAATCAAGACAACAATAATGCTAAAGATAATGATTAAACTAAAGCATATCCAAAATAAACAGATAATAACAGTAAATATAAAGGCGAAGACTACGATGAAAATCGTATATATATGCCTAGAACTAAATCTAAACAGAGAAAAAAATACTTGACCACTACCCAACACTTCTACCCTAATCTTCGACCTCCTTGATCTCCTATCTAGGATCATGTCCTCTATCAAGATAGGACTAGTATATATACGAATAATACTGATGCTAACCCGCTCGACTACAATTTAAGTGTCTAGCTACCTTAATCCTCGACCTTCACCCTTTCCTATCTAAGGTCATATCCTAGATAATTATTTTGAATTGTTAGTAATTATGAATTATAGAACTATTTTTATGTAGTTTCTAGATATGTAAATCATGTTTCAAAAAAATTAAAAGATTCTATGCTTGAAGTCACTGTCAAAATGAAAACACTTGATTCTAAAATCTGAGAACCTTCAAATAAATTAGGATGGAGGAACTAACAGTTATGACAACTTGGCGCAAAATATAATTTAAAGAAATATTTTATGCTTAAAACAAAATGGACTAAAAAGAGTCTGGCAAAACTAAATAAAAGAGAAGCTCAAACAAAGATTAAGTTAAATGAAGTTAGAGTAAGTTTAAAACCCCATTCATTAAAAAGTATGAGAAAATTACGCTAAAAGATATTCTAAATTACTTAATTACACAATATACCAATATTTTTAAATATTTACTCAACATAACAATACTTTTCACATTTTTATAAAACGAACCAATTTTCCTTTACTTCCTCCCTCTAACTCAAAACCCTAATTTCTCTCTATCTCTTTCTCTCCCCTCCTCAGCCCTACCCACTCTCGCACCGTCATCCCCCATCTCCGGAGATTTGTTCCTCCGGCGAACCACGACGGAGTGACGTTGCCACTGCTCGTTTTACTCTCCGTGTCGTCCCGCTGCCGCTGCTTCGTCACCGATGCGGCGGCGCTGCTGCTATTACAGATTTGATTTCCCCCGTTGTCGGAACTTCTGGTTCCGATCTACTTCTCCCTTTTTTTTTGTATATGTATTTATGTATATATTCATGTACAGTTTGTACCGATGTGTATGTGTATGTTTTTGGTGTATAAATACAGTTACATTTTTTTAAATGTTATAGTAGTATGTTTTTGTAAATTTATTGTATATTTGTATATTATGTATTTCAACCTACATAGTTTTGTATGACAATTTATACTTTTTTTCGTATAAACTTGTGTTTGTGTGTGTTAAATGTATGTCCAATTTTTTTTAATATAATGATATATTATGCTTGTTTCAACAGATAATTAAATAGGGAAAAGAATGTCATAAAATAGAAGATTAACTATCTTAATCCCCCCAGGCCCCAACTCTACTGATCCAAAAACTTTTTGCCATGAGTTGTTTACATCAACGAAATCGTAGAAAAGTTGGGGTTGGGAAATAAACCAACTTTTACTTACCATTTGTGTTTAAATTGAGAATGAGGTCATGTTTTATTTTAAGAACTGCAAAATGGTTAAATTACTGATTGGCTTTTACTGACTTATAAAGAGGATAGGGGAGCACAGTTCTTTTATTAACATCTAACCTTTTATAGCTATATGTAGTATTGTTGGGTTGTAGATCTAACTCCTTCTTTGGTTATTTCACGGAAGTCAGTGTACAAATTATTTTCTCTTCCTCCTTTACTTGTTTGTGATGACCTATAATTCTGATCACTTTCTTCAACTAATAGCTTAGGTCTTCCTAGACTCACTGTGTAGTGTTATTTCTGTTCAACCCCACCACCACATTGTCATCTCACATTTAATAAACTTTTTTCATTTTTCTATTCCTCTTTTTTGTCAACAAGAGTTGTACACAAAATTATTTCATTATGCATCTATAGCTTCCACAAATACAAGTATGGAAATAATCTGTTCAATAAAATTAAGTTATATAAAAATAATTTACCTACTACTACTATTTTTTGTCACGTTATAATATGTACGCTTCATTTTCCTACCATTTTGGTTGGAGAGTAGAGAAAGTTGATAAAGTGCTAGCTGAACATTCGTGGTTGTCGTTATAGTCTAAATTGTGAGGCTGAGAGAAAGGAGGGGAAAGAACTATGTTCGTGGTTATAGCAATAATTTTCTGTTAGAAAATGTCGAAATCAAATATTTCAGTCTGATATTACCATCTCTTTAGGTCTGCTGCAGATTAAAATTAGACGATTACACGCCGAAAATTAATTGCGTTAAAATTTCCTAATTTAAATATTTTTGGCAGCTCCGTGTCGATAAATGTAAAAGTACTATATATGTAACCAATATAAAAGCGATTCAATATATAGTCTAACAAAAAAGTTATGGTCAAAGACAAAGAATAATTGTACCAAAACTTGCCATGACCTTATAACATTGACACTGAATTATTAGTCTTAGGCTATGATGGTGATCATGATGAGGAAACTATGAGTAGAAGATGGATGATGCATAGCTAAATGGCATGCATGCAACAAAGGAAGAAGTCTTGTCAAAACTAAAGTTTTCACGAGGACTGATGAGACATGTCTTAAGGAAGGCAAAATCTAATTACCCTTTGCCGTGTATTAGAAAGAGGCAGCTGGACAATTGGAAAAAGAAACCACATGAGTTCATGTCCCTATGAATATTATTTCGAGCTTTCATTGAGAAACACATTAACCCCACACCAAAGCAAAATTCATTAATGGAAGTACTATTACTACTACTGCTAGCTGCATTACTTTAGTACTCAATCGGCTATTGGCTATAACAACTAGCAAGTCACTATTTACAACTAGTAGTGCTAGCTAGTGTTCTTTTATGATTTTGCTGTTTCTTCCTAACGGCTTCATGTCAGGTCACTGTTTGACTTGTATAAGTAATTTATTGTCTAATCTTAAGGATAATTTTGGTACTAATTCCAGTAATAATAACGTTAAATGTTCATGACGCCAACTTTGTGGCCTAGGAGGACTAGCCTTACGACTTGTTTATTCATCTGATAACATTGTAGAATCCAAAACTTTCATTAAAGGGAAAACAACATTTTACAATTGAGTAATGAATGGTCAATCTTTCTAATAATTAAACCTTCCTATGCTATGTACAGTTTTCATCTTTTCCTCTTACTTGGCTGAACCTGCTTTACAAGATCTAATCAGCTGAGAAAATAGTGTCGAAGTTAAGTTCTAACAAGTGAATTAAAAAAAAAGCAAGAAGATTATACACCTGGATTTTGTAGAGACTTAAGGAACTTTAAATTTGCGCTAATTTTTCCTCAATTCTAGAAACTTGCTCATGTTAACGAAAATTCAGCAATTAATGTATAGACAAGAGTTTATCTACTTTGATAATATTTACGATTAAGGGATTTGATAAGAGAAACTCAAAATAGGAGTAATATGATAGATTCGATGAACACTTATTCGGTTGAGTACCAATGGTTTTCTTGATTCTATAGCGGTTCTCTCAAATTTCATTATGACACATCATACATTAATGGTCTCTACCTCATTCAACAGTTATATGGAAAGAAAATTTGAATTATTGCACTACCATTTGTTTCGTGGCGTGCAATTTTTTTTTTACCTCTTTAATTTCATTCATCGAGTTTGGTTCCTTTCTTCCTTTAATAGACAATCCTATATAGTAGTAGTTCCTTTCTTGCACTTTTATTTTGTGCGTTATTAACTTTGGACAACTTTAGTGCATCTTGGTTTTGTTCAGGTGCGGATGTCGAGGGTGGGACACGGTTCGGCGGAATTCACAATGTTCGACGCAAATAGTATATTTATATTAAAAAAATTATAAAATATATAAAAAATCAAGTCGAAAATCCAGTTATGATTAGTGTCTAAATTTTGGATCAGCTACGGCCAGCCAATACATGTTGGCAAAGGACTAGTAGGTGTTCACTTTGGTCTAGTGCCTTCCGGACAAACTTAACTGACTTCCATGTTTAATATACCCATCTAGACTTACATGTTTAGTCGCTTTCACTTTCACACTCTCCCTCAATATAATCCCCCAACCCTTATATATTATCTAGACATCTTTTGAAATATTTCTCGGCAATACCATGTTAGTGGTTGGGACATTTGTCTTTGTTTTGTGAAAGCTCTTTTGGCTACTCCACTAAATTCAAGAAGAGGGTAACATCATGATCCTTCATTCTCAATGTCATGTAGTTCCAAAGAAGAATCTCATGAACTAGTCCTACACTAATATATGGTGGGCCTGTTATGTGACATTTGTTTCATGTTTTTAAAGAGTTATCCCCTTAATTTGGATAAATCCAATTTGTGAAGAATTAATACATAACTAATGTAATACTATGTGCATGTCAGAGATATAGCACTGGGCAAGTATGTGCATGTGTGAGCTCAGAGAACACACGAGTGTATTGCAAGGATAGAAACAAGAAAGCACGGATTTTATGCAAGAAGCGAACAGAACAGAAACCAAGGTGAAGAAGAGAGCAAATTAATAAAACAATTATGAGTGTACTACATACATATTCTCTTGTCTCTAAAGGCTGGGGTAACATTTGAAAAAATAATGTAGGGACTGGGTGAATTTCTGAAAATCACTTTATTTAATCTCTTATACTTATAATATGCTGTCAAAAAGGGCACCCACACGTTTCATTCATATTGGGATATAGTCTTAAAAGTTAGTAGTATGACCAGATAGCAGCAGCTTGTCCTTTCCATCAAAATCACATTCCAACAAAAAACACACGCATGGTCCTCTCATCTTTTCGTGCATCCTTACATCAACCTTTGTCTTTACTTATAACTAATCATCTCATCATCTTTGGCAACTATTTTTACCTTTTTATCTCACAACAATAATTTTTTCAAGAGAGTAGGTTCAAATTTGCCGATTAAAATTACGCACTTTTGTCATCTGTTATATTTTTTATTCATTCATATCATTGACTCTCTTTTTTTCGTTTTTTTCCCATGTCATTGATGAGGTTCGAGCACGAAATGAATGTACTCCACGTCCAAAATATTTGAGAAGAACAAAAGGTCAAAATTGAGCATCCAACTGCTGCTTATGGTATAAAATTACCGTTGATCAGGCTAGTACGGTGAAGGATCAAGAGCCAAAATTAAACGAGATATTTTTCTAACAGTTGGAGTAAATTAGCAAAAAATAGAGAACAATATTGCATGATCTATTTGAGATCTTTGACGTGTTTTGTTATCTTTTGATGATGGTGCATTGAATGGTGAAGTTGTACGCTGGTATATACACACTTACTAAATATTGTTCTGAGTTTTAATATTTATGTCCCTTTTTTCCCTTTTTGTGGGACTGACATTCTTGAAACTTGTAAAGGAGTTTCACTTTGAAGACATTCTATAGAAAATCAGAAAGTTGAGGGGCATTTCAATTTCCCTCCTACTGTTTCCCCTCTGTAAAAGAACAAGTTGAAAATCTATTAGTACTACCAATGAAAGAGAAGAACTGATATTAAATGTTCCTCTTTTAGTAATTCAACTACCTTGCATTTCTTGAATGAATCCTTTTTCGGGTACATTAAGCATTAAGAATGAAAGTAAAAGCAACAAACCAAAGAGTTTTAATCATGATGTTAAAGGGAAGAATTTTAGCTTCCAATGTTTTCCTCTATCTTCATGATATCAAAGTATTATAATGCACACATTTTTTATTTAAATGTGTACTAATTTGTTGCAGGTCTTAATGTTTTCACATTGAATTCATGACGTAAGAATTATTGGCTGTTTTTCTAGATTTATGATACTAAGATATTACAATATACACTATCATTTTACAAATGAAATGTGCTTTAACTTTTTTATTTTCCCATTGCCACTTAGAAGTACAATTATGCCGGTTCACACTTATTTTTACGTGATCTGTGTTCGGATATGATATAATTAAATAAATAAAGTGTTACTAGTATGTTTCTCTTTTAGTAACTGAAGTTGTTGCATGAGTTGGTTACACGCCGAAATGGTTTTAGAGATAATAGAAATATATTATTTCTAAAGTCTAAACTTTTAGTTGAATTGGTTATACATTTAACAATTCGAACTTAACAAATGAAATCACTACTAGAAAAATGTCTTTTATGGGGAAAATGTTAAAATTGTTTCCCTAAAGCAACCACAAATAATCTAGTAGACACCCGTTTATGTAGGCTCCGAAATGTCAATAACGATGAGGAAAAAAAACTAAGAATAATGAACCATCTCTATAAGTATACTTAAGGACCAAGACTTTGAACGTGTCAGAATATGTTGGTCGCGTTAATAAGCTTTTTTCTTGTTGTTAAGTGAGTAGTTCATCATCACATGAATGCGTAAATTGTGATGAATTGATGAAGAAAGTGAAGGGGTAACAAAGAAAACATACATCTAAAACAGGACCAGATGTAGAAGTCTAGATATAATAGATGACTGAATCCAATAACTTTTGTCTAAATATTACTATTAATATAAAGTAGTATTCCCTCCGTTCCAAAATAGTTGTCATAGTATGACTTGGAGTGGAGTTTAAGAAATGTGGTAAGACTTTTGAAACTTGTGGTCCAAAATAAGTCATCCATAAATATGTGGTTATAAATAAAGCATTTCATTAATAGTAAAGTAGTAGTTTCAACTCAAAAATATTTTCAAATTTAGAATTGTGTCATTCTTTTTGGAACATACTAATAAGAAAACTATGACAATCATTTCGGAACGGATTGAGTAATTTATAAAATGTTGAAATTAAGAATCCATTTATTAACACTTAGTTATACTATCTCGATATTGAAATATATAAAGTTGAATTCCTGAAATCCTCGGCCTCTTGAAAGGATGGGGCCCTAATATTTGAGATGAGTTATTGAAGTTGGATGTAGCTAAAAATGGGGACGATCTTTTTTAAGACTTTTATTCTTGCGATAGTGTTTTTCAAGGTTGAAGGGGGCATTTTCAGTTGTATATGTAGTCAGGTTTTTCAAAGTATTTGACCAAGAAATATCTGTGTATCTCTGAAAATATAGTACGTTCCTGTTACACTGCCTCCCCTTCATAAATGAAACCAAAACTTCTGCCATTAGGTTTGGTATAGCAAGTGGGTAAAATCTGCACAATTTACTGCTTTATTATTACTTTTTATTTGATTGAGTGTTTGGGTTTTGAAAGAAATTAGAGTGCATATATTTGTTGTTACACTACTAGGTTAATTTAACCATCAATCTGTACTAATAAAGCTAATGTTAGTGTATATAATTAAATCCTTCACAATAATATGGTTAGAAGTTCAATGAGAGACCTTTCCTCTCAGCTGATTGATGTTCTGAACACATAAATAGACATTGGATACTCTTCAAAAATTATTAATCAACAAGAAGCAAAAGACAAATGGATTAGGTTTCTTTGTTGTGACATTTCATCATGATTTATGGGATAGTAGCTTACTAGAATTGAGGTTGCACGGGAGAAAGAAGTACCACCCTTTTACTCTTTATGAATTATGATCTACTACTTGTTACACTGCTGTATCACCAAATAAGTTATGTTAAAATTATGAGAAATTACCTAAAATGCATCCTGAACTTGTCCCGAAAAAACCATTTTCTCCCTTAAACCTTACGGGCGACCTAGTTTCCCCTTATGCTTGTTCGAAGTGAATTTATCATCCTCATAACACACATATAACCAGTCACACTGTGGGAGGTGTTTTACACTCGCTCCATGTCACTGCCATGTCATTACCACATCAGATTTCTAAATTTTCTTTTCCATGTCAGCAAAGTTCTTCTTCTTCACTACCATGTTTACCAACCACCAAAACCATCACAACATCACCGCCACACCACCTCCATATACACATCTTCCACCACCTAAAATTAAAAATACCACCACTGATTTCATTACTCCTACCAGCAAAACACAAACAACCGCCATAAATTTATCATTCGCCATCAAAATCAAACCTCCAACAAAAACCACAAACACCACCACCACATTTTTCAACACCTACCAGCAACCCAAATTAGTTTCTATGATGAAAAATTGGAGGAGAAGAAGATTTTAGGGGGGGGGGGGGGGGCGAGGGGGTGTTCTGATGAAGACGAAGCAAGGGGGTGGGGGGAGGCAAAGAAAATATATTTTTCTTTTTCTTTTTCTTTTGCAAAAAATAATCTTACTTTTCTGAAAAAACGCGTCTATTTATTTTCCATGTCAGCATTTAGAGCCTAAGAAGGGGATAAAAACTTCACTTCGAACAAGCATAGGGGGAACTAGGTCGGGGTGTTCAGGGACAAGTTCAGGGTGTATTTTAGGTAATTTCTCTAAAATTATTTTCTTTTTTTGATTAATTAGTATCCTCGGCTGGTTCAATTTATGCAGATTTATGTCAGCTACAAAGGGCGGAGGTAGAGGCCTACATACATGAGATGTTTGGCATTTTATGCCTATATTTCCTTAATATTTCCTCACATTTGAGTATTTTATTCGCCCGTTTTCTAGTTTATGAATGTGGTTTTGCACCAATTTTATGTCCTGTGTATGTAGGTTGTTATGCAGTGCAATTGGAGCTTTAAAGAGCATGATCGAGCAAGAAAAGATTGGATTTTAATTGAGGATTGGATCGAGCACACGAAGGCACGACACGAAGTGAGCAAAGGAGCAAGGAAACAGGAATTTGGCTGGGCGCTTTTGGGCACGTGGCGCGCCTCCCAAAGCGCCCCACGCCCTGGCGCATTTTCCCACGCGGGGCGCCCCAAAGGCGTGTAAAGTTCGGCGGCCACTAGTTGTCTAGGCGCGGTCGTGGGCGCGGGACGCCCGGTATAGCGCCCCTGGAGCGTTTTGGAACTTCCTATTTTGTCTAGGCTTAGGTCTAACTTATTACTAGGTGTTTGTAAACCCTATAAATACTCTTTTACTTAGTTTTTAAGGAGAGTTCAGATTTTGGAGCAAATTGGAGAGCTCATAACATCTTGAACAAGGGTTTTTCTTCCTTCCATTAATCTATTACATCATTATTTCATTATTTCATCAAATCCTTGTGTTGTTATATGAGTATGCGTGGCTAAATATATCGTTCTAGGGTTAGAGTATTACATTAAAGTTGATGTTTGAAGATTGATTTCTATTAATTGAATCCCATAACGGATTGCTTATTCTTTCTTGATTTCACTTGTGTAATTGTCAGGGCCCAATTATTACGCATTATCCATGGTTTTTAGATTGAACTCGAAAGAGGGAATTTAATTACGTAATAAGAAAGAATAGAACTAGTTTGTGAACCCGGGCATCGGGGAACCAATTTGTGAGTAGGATAGACATATACTTGCTTGCCTAGTTTAACTCATTGCAGAATTCGTTAATGCGTGCACATGATTCAACCCATAGACATATAGGGATTGGAGTAGCCTGCATAGACCGTGAAGAATCAAAAGGTTTTCACAGGTACATTTAATCTGTTAGTTAGTAATCCGGGATTTAAGAAGTGGAATCAATTGGAAAAATCAACTGGATTGTTCGTAACTCTGACCCTGGACCGTCTCCTTATTACTGATAACAATCAAGTTTTGCTCCATTGCTTGAATTCACCTCTACCATTTAATTACTGTTCTTTAGTTAATAAAATCCTCACTATTGGAAAAAGATCCCTGAATAGTTTATATAAATTATTTGCTAGAATTCAGTCTGAATAGTCCTCGTGGGAACGATACTCGATTAATCACTTTATTACTCTTCGACCACGTATACGTGCGTGTGCGTTTGGGAGCAACAAGTTTTTGACGTCGTTGCTGGGGACTAAACAATTGACTGATTTCTTTTTGAACAGTTTATTACTTTCTATTCAGGTTTAATTTTTGTTTTGAGTTTTGTGCTGGTTTAGGTATTAGGTCCTGCTTGATCTTTACCTACAGGAATGGCAGTAGAACTAGCTTTAGCTGTGCGAGATGTTGCTCTCCCCAGCCTGGAGGGGGTAGCGTCTAGCATAGTTAAGCCCGCTATCACCGGGCACTTTGAGATTAAGTCAGGCATGATTCAGCTGCTGCATGTGACTGGGCAATATGGTGGATTACTTCATGAAGATCCGCAGCAACACATTCAGAATTTTCTGGAGATCAGTGATACTTATACACCAACGGGAGTTCCTACTGATTATGTTCGCCTGACGTTGTTCCCGTTTTCACTGATCGGGGCAGCAAGGAAGTGGTTAAAGGCTGAGAAGCCTGGGTCTATCACTACTTGGGAGGACTTGGCTAAGAAGTTCTTGGCTAAATTTTATCCATCTGCCAAGACAGCCCGGCTGAGGAGTGAAATTATGTCCTTCAGACAATTAGAAGGAGAGTCTTTGTATTCAGTCTGGGAGCGATTTAAAGCTTTATTGAGAGATTGTCCACACCACAACCAATCCAATGAGGTTGTTGCACATACTTTTGTTGAAGGGTTGAATGCGCATACTAAGATCGTGGTAGATGCTGCTGCTGGAGGACAAGTATTGGCCTTAAATTTTGACCAGATCTATGATTTACTAGATAAGTTTTCGCAGAGCAATCCTGATTGGCAGGGAGATGGTAGAGCTATTACGCAGAAATCTGCAGGGGTACTTCAGTTAGATGCAGTTTCAGAGCTAAGGGCAAGGATGGATGCTATTTCCAATCAAATTAGCAAGTTAGCTCTGCCAAAGACTCAACAACCAGTGGCTCCAGTGCAACAACTCCAGAGTTTTTGTGAGGTTTGTGGTCAAGACCATGCTACAGAGGTTTGCTCTTCTAATCCAGAGTCAGTTTATTACGTGGGTAATCAAAAAAGGCTGCAGGGTCAAAAATCAGTTTGGTAATGCTTATTATCAAGGCAATACGAGAGCCCCGAATAATTACCACCCACTTTCAGCTCCACCACAGCAGGTTAGCAGTTCAGTTGAAGATATGCTAAAGCAGATAATGGCGGGCCAGCAGAGAATGATAGCTGACACTGCAGCCCATGCAGTGGCCATACAAGATATTTCCAATGCTCACAAGAACCTGGAGCACCAGTTGGGGCAGTTGGTGGGAGAAATAAGCACTGTTAAAAAAGAGCCTGAACAATGTCTTGCAGTGACTTTAATTGAAGATGGAGAGCTGATGGCCAAGTCCGAGGAGAGAGCTGAAATAGAAAAAGTTGAAAAAGTGGAGAAGGTAAAGAAGAAAGAAGAGAGAAAGGAGGCACCTCTGCCGCTTCCACCATTCCTGCAGAGACTTATACCATCGAAGGATTTGTCCCAGTATAAAAAATTTGTGAGTATGTTGAAAGAACTTCAAGTTAGTATTCCTTTGACTTATGTGTTTGAATTGATGCCATCCTTTGTGAAATTCTTAAAAGAGATTTTAGTCAAGAAGAAAAAGCCTCAAGAGATAGATACAGTTGAGTTAGTTGAGGAGTGTAGCACAATCTTGAGCAAGCTACCTCCAAAACTTCAAGATCCTGGGAGGTTTACTATTCCTTGCATTATTGGAGGGTATAATATCACTGGTGCATTGTGTGATCTGGGTGCGAGCATAAATCTCATGCCTCTATCTGTTTGCAAGAGGTTAGGGCTAGGAGCAATCAAGCCCTCTTCAGTTACTCTTAAGATGGCAGATGGATCTCTCACTCACCTTGATGGTAAGTTGGAGGATGTGTTGCTTAAAGTTGGTAAGTTTACATTCTCTGCTGATTTTGTAGTCCTAGATTATGAAGAGGACCGAGAAGCACCAATCATTTTGGGGAGATCATTCTTAGTCACCTCAAAAGAAATTATTGACATGGAGCTGGGTGAGATGACTGTTAGAGCGCATGGAGAAAAGGTTACTTTCAAGGTGTATACTGAGAAGGAGCACATAGCTAAGGTTGAAGAGTGCTCTATGATCGAATGTGTCAGTCAAGAACATGGAAGTACACCCCATATGAAGTTGAAGAGGGGTTCTCTCAAAGAAGGGAAGAAAGCAAAAGTTCGTCGTAAAAAGAGAAGACGTAAATGCTGGAAGTGAGCTAAAAGTGCCGTCCTGCCATGACGTTAACTAATGCGCTTCTCGGGAGGCAACCCGAGTTTGTACTTGTATTATTTTATTTATAGGTCACGTAGTTTTTATTTTTCCTTGGATTGCAGGTTCATGTAATGTCGAGGCTAAGTGTGGGGTGTCCTCACCCTTGCCTAATATTGATGACCTGTTGGGGGAAGTCTGAGTACCTCATACTATATGGAAGCTTGGAGGATGCTAGCACCAAGGACTAGAATCTTCAGGGAAGTTTTCTTTACCTTTCACTTTCTTATTTTTAGCACTGAGGACAGTGCTTAGTTTAAGTGTGGGGTGGGGAGCTACCCTTTTATTTATTTTTGAGGTTAGGGATGCATGTACCGTAGGATTTTTCTTTTGTCACTTGACTTTATTTTTATTTGTTTCTTGCTTTAATATATGAAAAAAAATTTAGAAAACCAATGAAAAATTCCAAAAAGATTTTTCTTTTAGTTTTTATTAGTGGTACATGTCATCCACCCTGTGGTTTTTCTTATGGCCTCGGTTCTTTTCCACGGGGAGACCTTTGAACCGGGTAGTTTTTTATTTTTTTTAGGATCAGAATAGTTAGTATAGGTGACCCTAGACGAAGAAAATAGGTAGAATGCTAGGTGCCTTTGATTTGTTTGATACCGGTGGACTTGACTTGTTGCATGTGCTATTTGTGGTGTCTTTTGGTTTTAAATTGTGATGTATGCCTAAAAAAAATGGAATAACCCCTTGAGATGCTTGAGTCCACGTGTTTGACTTTGTTGTGAACCTTTGTGCATTAGTGCTTAATTTTCCACAAGTTGCACTCTAGATGCTTGATTGAGAGTTGTTGATGGAACCTTGTTTGTGTGGATCATGTGCAATGTGTGTGTGAGGCATCTTCTTGTTTGCTCCATGTTTGAATATTAATGTCTAGAACTTGCCCCGTGCGTGTTCAAAGCGAAATCCTAGGTTTGCTCTAGTCAGGAAATGATACAGATCTTCTTTTGATTTGCCTACCCTTACATATACACCTTGACTTGGTTGTTGTGAATTCTTTGACCTTTTTGTTGGCACCCACACCCCGAGCCTACCGACTTGTTCTAAATTATTCTCTTTTGGCCCTTTACTCCTTAAGCACTTTAGTTGATATTGTGATATTATTGCGGAGTTGTGGTTGAATATTGGGAGGTTTTTTTAGTGGAACCAATAAGGGGAATACTTGAATGAATTGTGTAGTAGGTTTTTATGAGCATTGGCAAGGTTGAAAATTAATGAAATTGAAAAAGAAAAAAAAAAGAGCAAAGTGAAAAGAAAAGAAAAATTGTGGAAAAAGAAATAAAGAGAGAAAAATATCTATTCCTTGCTAGTGTGTGCTTAAAAGAAAAATATTGCGACTTGTTGAGAAGGCGTGTGTGAAAGTTGTTGATTGGGTAGCTTTGATGAGAATTGTGTTTGAAATAATTGTGATGTATTAAAGTGCTTCGGGAGGTAGTCACTATTACCCATATGTATCCTACCCGCCCCTTAGCCTACATTACAACCTTTTTAAAGTCCTAGTTAATCCCGATTGGAGTGAGCTTACATTAGTGGAGTCCTACACTACGGGCAAGCCTATGGTACATTGTGTGTGACATGTGAGACTTTCATGAGAGTGAGTGAATTCGTTCTATGTTATTATCCCCGTTCTATTCATGATATTTATTGTTGTGTGTGATATTTGGGGGACACTCTTTTGCTTCATGTTGGGGAGGGCACATGGTTTGTATGAAATAGGTGAAGTTTATGGCTTCTTGGTTGAGTAGATAGGTGTGATTTTGTGGGAGCATGGTAGCAATGGGTTGAGTTTGTGCATTTGAGCTATTTTGGGGTGGTTGTTCGCATATTTTTGTGTTTGTTAAATTATTGGCATGTTTGTGGATCCATAGTAGTCATGTGTGCATTTGCTCAATGATCGGTATCAACCATCGTCATAGGCAGACCTGTTCTACCTAGGTTGGGAAGTTAGTTGTTACTTGCTCGAGGGAGAGCAAGGGTTCAAGTGTGGGGTGGCGATGTTTGGCATTTTATGCCTATATTTCCTTAATATTTCCTCACGTTTAAGTATTTTATTCGCCCGTTTTCTAGTTTATGAATGTGGTTTTGCACTAATTTTATGTCGTGTATATGTAGGTTGTTATGCAGTACAATTGGAGCTTTAAAGAGCATGATCGAGCAAGAAAAGATTGGATTTTGATTGAGGATTGGATCGAGCACACGAAGGCACGACACGAAGCGAGCATAGGAGCAAGGAAACAGGAATTTGGCTGGGCGCTTTTGGGCACATGGCGCGCCTCCCAAAGCGCCCCACGGCCTGGCGCGTTTTCCCATGCGGGGCGCCCCAAAGGCGTGTAAAGTTCGGCGGCCACTAGTTGTCTAGGCGCGGTCGTGGGCGCGGGGCGCCCGGTATAGCGTCCCTGGAGCGTTTTGGAACTTCCTATTTCGTCTAGGCTTAGGTCTAACTTATTACTAGGTGTTTGTAAACCCTATAAATACTCTTTTACTTTGTTTTTAATGAGAGTTCAGACTTTGGAGCAAATTGGAGAGCTCATAACATCTTGAACAAGGGTTTTTCTTCCTTCCATTAATCTATTACATCATTATTTCATTATTTCATCAAATCCTTGTGTTGTTATTATGAGTATGCGTGGCTAAATATATCGCTCTAGGGTTAGAGTATTACATGAAAGTTGATGTTTGAAGATTGATTTCTATTAATTGAATCCCATAACGGATTGCTTATTCTTTCTTGATTTCACTTGTGTAATTGTCAGGGCCCGATTATTACGCATTATCCATGGTTTTTAGATTGAACTCGAAAGAGGGAATTTAATTACGTAATAAGAAAGAATAGAACTAGTTTGTGAACTCAGGCATCGGGGAACCAATTTGTGAGTAGGATAGACATATACTTGCTTGCCTAGTTTAACTCATTGCAGAATTCGTTAATGCGTGCACGTGATTCAACCCATAGACATATAGGGATTGGAGTAGCCTGCATAGACCGTGAAGAATCGAAAGGTTTTCACGGGTACATTTAATCTGTTAGTTAGTAATCCGGGATTTAGGAAGTGGAATTAATTGGAAAACTCAACTGGATTGTTCGTAACTCTGACCCTGGACCGTCTCCTTATTACTGATAACAACCAAGTTTTGCTCCATTGCTTGAATTTTCCTCTACCATTTAATTACTGTTCTTTAGTTAATAAAATCCTAACTATTGGAAAAAGATCCCTGAATAGTTTATATAAATTGTTTGCTAGAATTCAGTCTGAATAGTCCTCATGGGAACGATACTCGATTTATTACTTGTCGACCACGTATACTTGCGTGTGCGTTTGGGAGCAACAACATGTTAATCCAAACCTCATAGCTTTTACTCAAGTATTGTATTTGTATTAAAAAAACTCATTACTATGTACAAACAGAATCCAACTATTAACAGTTGAGAATGTCGTTGTCTTGCATAAATAAGAAGCTATGAAGTTGAGATCATGGTTTTGCCTATGGTCGGAGGCGACCCAACGAGGTTGGAGGCCTAAAGCGAGACTTAAATAAGAGACCTTAAATTTATTTAATAAAAAAAAAAATTCTGTATTTTTTTTTTTTTTTTTTTTTTTTTTTTTTTTTGACAATGATGTACATACTATCTTGATTATTCATAGAGATCATAACCTTACTCATCAAGGCTTAGATAATATTTTTTCGGGAAACCTATGTTGATTAAGATAATATTTTTTATAAATATTAACAAATTAATAATCTTACTGAGTAGCAATATGTCACAATAATATCATATATTTAGAATATTTCAAGAATATTTGATTTTTTTTAAAAAAAGGTATGATTCACTCTTTATAAGAAATAATCTAACCTAAAAGATATGTCCACTTAAAAGATTTTGTTTTTAACTATCAAAGTTGTGATTAAATTATTTATTTTCATATATTGCATGTTTGTTAAATTTTGAGTTATTTATATGAATAACCTCTATAGCATTCTAAAAAAGTAAGTATAATTTTTTTTTTATCAATAATTATTTTATAGTAATACATAGATACACAATACACAACACAAAAATATGGGCCTTATATTTTAGGGGGCCTAATGCATATGCTTTAGTTGCTTCCCCTTGGACCGCCCCTGCCTCTGATTAGGTAAGCGTGTAAAAGTTTACCTTACCAAAGAATTTTCCCTTCCGATAGTTCAATTTAAATCTTTATTTAAACGGTATTTCAATTAGCTCACCACACCCTTTGGTAGTATTTTCTATTAAAATTGTCGCACATTATTTCCCCTATTATAAATTACATTAAGTTGCATTATTTGGCAACATCTACTATCGGATATTAGAGTTGTGATCTCAATCAACCAAGGTTGTTCAACT
The DNA here is from genome assembly GCA_029990175.1 of Petunia secreta. Taxonomy (NCBI): domain Eukaryota; kingdom Viridiplantae; phylum Streptophyta; class Magnoliopsida; order Solanales; family Solanaceae; genus Petunia; species Petunia secreta. The sequence continues at coordinate 56,249,055 of JARKIP010000024.1, read as the reverse complement.
TTACATGCATATAACCACCCTATAATCCTATATGAAATTTGCTGCTGTTTCAATCAGTTAGGGCAGTAGTCTGAAAAGTTTAGATCCATAGATGGTGAAATCAAAGTAAGATTCTGTTCATGATTATGCCAAAGAAAAAGCTTCTAACATGAGTGTATCATACTTTAGTTATGTAGATCAGGCTAATCTCTTTCTAATTTTACCAAATGTGTCAATGAGAAAAGTACCCACATGTACTAAAACAGAAAATTACTACAAGCAAATTAGAGGGAAATTAAGCATATACAGTGACCGTGCAAAAAGAATTTTACTTTATGACCCTCTATGTATCATTTTGTGTAGAGTATTTTTTTTATGCACGCAGTTTGAGAAATTTAAGAAGGCTATTGGCAAACAAGTCATATATATGCAAATTACCAAATTTAAATATGTGGTTATGAGAGTTTTATAAGTCTACTCGGTATTTTCTCCTAATAAAATAGCTCATCAGGTCTAAAATAATTGTCCATTTTGATTCTTGCACACCTCTTAAACAATGCGATTGAGTGTATTAATTGTAAGGATAATTTTAGTGTATTGCCCTTTTCTTTGCTTACATTAATTGTAGGAGTATAAACTATGAGTGTAAATTGAGAAAAAACTGCACTAACTATTTTTGTTTTTCTAAGTAGACGCTTATTTTGGTTGGGAAAGACTAAAGAGTATTGAACTTTATATTAATAAATGGATCCTGCAAATTCATGTCATTGAAACATTAAATAATTTTCAAAAGAAAAAAGGAGACATTGTCTTTGGAACATTTAAAAGGAAAAATGTGACACAAAATAAGATAGATGAAGTATTATACTTTAACCAGTTGTACAAGCAATATGTGTTATTTTTCAAGTTACTAATTCTTTTTTCATAATTAATTATCCATAATGAGTATGTATGTATGTATGTATATATATATATATATATATATATATATATATATATATATATTCATTATGGATAATCACTGAATATATATATATTCGATGTTTGGCATCTACTTTAAACTCGACTGAATCGTATACACGCAGACTAGTCACGCTTAAAAACCAAACCATACCAAACCAATATTTTCAGTGATATCCTACCAAGGTGGGGGTATGGAGAGGGTGAGATGTACGCAAACCTTACCCTATCAAGGTGCAGAGGCTATTTTCGAAAGACCCCCGGCTAACTAAAGTTATTTAGAAAACATATTTGAGAAAAGCAAGATGATACTACCAAAATAAATGAAATACCGGCTTCAACACTCAAGCAACTAAAAACTGAGAGTAGGTTGGAAATAGAATATATAAAAATAAAACTACTGCCTGTAAAACATACTAAACTGAGAGTAAACTGTAGCTGATAAAAACTAAAAATAGAAGACACCAATAGCAAAAAAAACTTATTTTAAGTTGGGAATATAATATAAAGAAATAGTATTACCGCCAATAAAACAAACAAATATATCTCACATACTATTTATCATTTCACCCTAATCCCCGCCCTCCACTATTTTCTATTTAAGGTTATTTCCTCGATATCATTTCACCTTCCTACCAGAGCATCTATGCTCCTCCTCTTCACATGTCCAAACCACCTCAGCCTCGTTTTTCGCGTCATGTCTGCCACTGCAGCCACTCCGACCTTACCGTGTATGATCTCGTTCTTGATCTTATTCATCAAAATATGCACACACATCTATTTAAGCATTCGTACTTCTACTACGCTCATTTTTTAAACAAGGCGACTTTCACTGACCAACACTATCCCCATACAATAAAACTGGTTTAACCACTACTTTATAGAACGAAAAGTCACGCTTAGTATCCTACTAAAACAGTCCTTGAGGTGGAAGTTTGACTAGGTTGAGTTGGTGTTTACTGTTTAGCTGGAGAGATGGAGTGGGGGCTAGTAAGAGGTAGTGAGTGGGTATCCAAAAGGGGGGTGGGGTGGTGACAAAGCTTCATTTTCTACCATTGATGTGTCTTAGACCTGTAACAAACCAGGTTAGCAGTTATCAACTCCATATGACTCTTTCATGTCAGCGTCATGAGAGACAGCCTAAAAGCCCTTTCAATCCCTACCCCTCCCCCCTTATGTGACAAGATAGGTAGATAAAATTAAGGGAAAAAACTCCAAAATAAAAATAAATATATAGAAAATTCTGACTCACTATCACACGTGCGAGTAAACATGTAAGTATTTGTTTTTGTTTGTTTTTCTCTTTAAAATATTTAACTCCCAGGGAGTCATTTTGATATGCAGATAATATTATGTTTGGATAATAATATAGGTCTTGTAAATTTGGAATTAATGATCTCTGAATTACTTACTAGTCCTTATTAATCTTTGCATTAAAAATGATATATTGTGTGTACAATCTAAAATATTTGATTGATTCAAAACCCTTCAGCTCTCATTTTCAATTTTAAGCATAACCATCGCAATAACATCAGTAATATTGTAGCAAAAGATCTATTCTATGATTTTTCTTGTTTTATCCGGACATAGCTAATTCTTGAATTATTATCCTATATATAGTATAGTATTAAAGTATACCCAAATTTTGATATAAACTTATCACAGCATAATTTATAGTGTGATTATTTTTATAATCTGGGTAACCAAACAAACACCAGTAGAATACCCCATTATTCTACAATAACATATCTAGTGAAATTACACTAGTGGGGTTCGGGATAGTGAGATATACATAGACTTTACCTTATCAAGGTGGAGATGCTGTTCCCGGTAGACCCTCGGCTAAATCTAAATAGCCAGTAATTAAAAGCTCATTTTCCAAGTAACCTAAGGTATAACTATATGATCAAATGTCCTAAAATACACATATCTAACGTGTTATTCTTATTTTAGTTATATGTAAATAATGTTTCTTAGCTAAAAAAAAACATATTCCTTCAAGTAAAGCCTTTCATGAGTTTATATAAAGAGTGGGGCAACTTTTTGGGGTCAGGTTTGTTATGTGTTTCTCTTGTCAAAACACATAAATACACACACACATATTATAACTAAATCCCTCAAAAGAGTCAGAGAAGAAGCAAGAAAAAGAGTCGTGAAAAAATAAAAATAAACAAAAGAGTGCGTGTGATGGGTTGGGATTTTGAGGTTTTCTGTTAGAAAAAACACTTTTGCTGTTTCTTGTTTCTTCCTACAAAATACTAAAGTCTCTTCCTTTATAATCATCTTGTTCATTTTCTTGTTAAAACATGTTGTCAATATCAAAACTTTAGTACAAAAATCTTATGACATCATATTCTTGTTCTCCTATGGGCACTACTACTTCAATGGGAATGTTTTATGCAGATATGAATTCACTTTCCATTACTTCTATAAACTATGTAACAAGTGATGGTGGAGTAGGAGAAAATAGTAATGAAACTATTGATCTTAATGCTTCTTGTTGCTTTAATGAAGAGAAACAAATTACCATGCATAGTAATTTTAGTAGTAGTAATAATGGCAAAGAAATAGAGAGTGGACAATCAAAGCTTTGTGCTAGAGGTCATTGGAGACCTGCTGAAGATGCTAAGCTTAAGGAACTTGTTGCTATTTATGGTCCTCAAAATTGGAACCTTATTGCTGATAAGTTAGAAGGAAGATCAGGTAAAAAAAAAAAAATCTTGCCTCTATCCGTCTCTTGTTCTCGTTAATCTGTTGTATCATGTAACCTGTCTTATTTTTGCACGTTAGTAAGCTCACCTTTATATGTTCAGTTACCTATAATTATTTTTTGTTAACGGTCAGTGTATAGAAGTTAAACGTTTTTTTTATATGTTTAGGAAAAAGCTGCAGATTGAGATGGTTTAACCAGTTGGATCCAAGAATAAACAGAAGAGCATTTACAGAAGAGGAAGAGGAAAGACTAATGGCAGCACATAGATTGTATGGTAATAAATGGGCTATGATAGCAAGGCTATTTCCAGGGAGAACAGATAATGCAGTGAAAAACCATTGGCATGTGATAATGGCAAGGAAATATAGAGAACAATCAAGTGCTTACAGGAGGAGAAAAATGGGACAATTTGTTTACAGAAGAACAACAACATCATTAGTGGAAGAAGATTCAAGTTTTGTCAGTAGTAACAGTAGTAGTGGCAAAGAAGTTGTAGCAGCAACCATGAAAGGAGAAAATCCAACACCAATCATCAGTGGCCAAACTGCTGCTAACCCCTTTGCAAGTCTGAAAATTAATAATGATGGTCCTAGTGGTTGGGTAGTTTATGGACCAAATGGTTCATCCCACATGGCTGCTTCTGCTGGAGAAGCAGCAACTCCTAGCACCAATGTCCCTCAACTTTCTACTTACTCACCATTTTGTGCTCCCTTTGACACTTTACCTGGTATGTTTCTTTCACTTTTGACAATGCATTCTAGTGATTTTTACATTCTATTATGAAAGTTACCTCTTGTCAAAGTCACGTAATACATGTTACTAGACATAACTTAAACTTTTCAACAATTAAATTGCTCTTGTAATATCTTTTTTTTTTTTTTAATGTATGTACAAGTTTATGTGCCTGTTGATTTAACAATTGCAAGCTCTTTAACTTAAGCTAGAGTTTGGACTAATAAAGAGAACATTTTTCTTATGTTTAGTACATATGAATATTGTTGTTTCTTGTTTTGTGAAGGTCATTGTGGGAATGAAATGATGAATATGCTCAAGCAAAGCAGATCTTGGGGCAGGCAAAGGGAAACATCCAATATCTCAAACCAAATAATTACAAGCCAACACCACCCTCCTCCATCTACATTGATGATGACTAGTATGCAACAGTCACAATACTTGCAGTTTCCTTATTCCAGCTACTCAGATGTCACAACAACAAGAGCACAAATTTCATCATCACCATCAATAGCAGCAGTAGTAAAAGAGGACAGAAGAAGCAGCAGCAACAGCAGCAGTGATAATAGCCAGTTGTGTGATCAGTGTGAGACAATTGCACCACCTCCACCATTTATAGACTTTCTTGGAGTTGGAGCCACTTAGATTAATTAAGTTTTATGAAAGCTGAAAATGGTCCTTATTTGAGTCCCCATGAAATGGTAACAGTATTGGCATAATCAGTAGTAGTATTAGTTTATTTCAGTTATTATGTCAAATGTGACACTGAAATATCAAATGATAAAAAGAAGTCCTTAGGAAAGTCTCTTTCCATAAAACTACTTTGCAAACTGTTAACAACAATGTGCTGTCACTTCTTGCTTTATATGCTTTAATTTTTATTCCATCATATGATCAAATAGTGTTAAACTGTGGTCACAGTAAAGTTCATAATTTTAGGAATAGCCAGTAGGAAAAGCAAATAAACTTCATGGTGGGAGGTGCAAAAAAGGACAAAGCAAGAACTGGAAAATGGAAGACATCCTTTTCTCATGAGCCTGCTAAAAAACAGGCAGAAATTCAGGTCCTGGACACCAAACTTTTTACTAACTTGCTATTTTATGCATTCAATTATGGTAACTGTTTAACATCGTTTGGCCTCAGCAGAATCTTCATATGCCACCATCATGAGAAAGCTTATTTGGAACTGTTCCAACAGTTCAATACATGACAATTCTTTCTCCCTACACCCCCTTTCTCATCATAGACCGAAAAAACTAACCCCCACCAAGTGCTTATTAACCAGTCTCGCGTTCTAGCATTGACCATAGGAAATCTCGAGCAACGAGGCCAGAGTTCTCATTAGTCAAGCTAGTGAATTCGGAGTATCATATAGTTATACTACAAAAAGGAAAGCAACCATCTAATGAAATTAAATAAAAAGGGAAATAAAAGTGAAAAAGGTGAAAAGGGGGACATGTATAGAACTAGTTCCCTGTTATACGCATAAAATTTGGTGGACCTGTGACTGTAAGATGCCCTCATCATACCAGATTGCATATTGTGCATGTCTCAACTTTCTGTTACAAATGAGTTGACACACATGCTTTTGCTGACCTAATCATTTTTACATACACGGGAGGGAGCTGTTGTGTGTACCCAAAACAAACTGTTGTGGCTTCGTGGTACTTGCAACAAAACAACATCAAACTAGTAGTACAACATAAGAGGGTGAAACATCTTCTTGTTCTTTTTTAAAAGAAACATCATAAATTATTTTTGGTAAACAATGTTTTAAATACAAGAAAAAATAATTTTCAAATAAATTGGTCAAACATAAATGGCTACTTTCAAATAATACTTTTTTTTAAAAAAAAAAATTATTTAAGAAAGAAATGTTATACAAAACAAACAAGTCAATAACTAACTTATATTTGAAGGACAACCAACATAAATAAGAAGTCATTTGATATGGAATTGGAACAAAATTATCTATATATTACTACTACTATATAGCAGTGTGGAAGAGAGCTGCTTCCCTTGGCTGATTTGCAATAATATGACACGGGAAGCTCTGGTTTGCCAAAATACCCTCAATAATAGTAGTTTAGCAAAAATGTCCTCTATTAATTTAATGAAACTTATTTCAGACAAAAATACCCCCTCACAACCAATAAAAAGACCAGCCCAGTCCGTCCCCCTCATTTTCTTCATTCACGCGATCAAGAAAACCATAAAACCCCATTCCTTTTACAGATTGTTCTGTTCAAGAGAAGATTCAACGTAAGATTTCTTCAAGTTGCAAGGGTAAAAATCTCTGCAACTATTCCCAAGAGTTTAAGCTCTGGCGCAATCAGCACCCTACATACACTTCTTGCCTATTGCCAAGACTCTATGGCCTGTTGCAAGTTCCAACTTGCACAGAAAGACTCTGCAACCCTTGCTTATAGCTAAGAGTTTAAGCTCTGGTGCAATGGACACCTGAGAGAGACTTCTTGGCTATTGCCAAGACTTTAAGCACTCTTGCACTGCCCAACTTCAGGAAAAAAATCTCTGCAAGTCATAGCAATAGCCAAAACTTTAAATTCTGCTGCTAAGAGAAACTTACACTGAAAATCTATAAAGTATTGGCAATAGCTAAAACTTTAAACTCTACTGCAATGAGAGGCTTGTAGAGACTTCTTGCCTATTGCCAAGACTTTAAGCCCTGTTGCCATGGTCTCTACAACTACAGAAAAAGTCTCTACAACTATTGCCAATAGCCAACACTTTAAACTCCAGCGGAAGGGGCAACTTGTACAAATAGTCTTTGAGAGTATTGACAATTGCCAGGACTTTAAACTCTATTGGAAGGAGCAACATGTAAAAATAGTCTCTGCAAGTATTGGCAATTGCCAAGACTTTTAGTTATATTGCAGTGCAAAACTTGCAGAGAAAGTCTCTGCAACTCTTTGCAATAGCCAAGACTTTAAGTTCTGCTGCAAGGGGGACCTTACACTAAAAATCTCTAAAAGTATTGGCAATTGCCAAGACTTCTACCTCTACTGCAGTGAACAAGTTGGAGACAAAGTCTCTGCAACTCTTGGCAATAGCCAAGACTCTAAGGTCTGGTGGAAGCGACAACTTACACGGAACATCTCTGCAAGTATTGGCAATAGCCAAGACTCTAAACTCTACTGCAATAAGCAACTTGCAGAGAAAGTCTATGCAACTCTTGGCCATGGTCAAGATTTTAAGCTCTATCCAAAACATGAATATCTAATAGCCATAGGCAATAAAAACCTTCAAATCGCTGGAATCAAGCAGACACAAGAAAAAAAATCCACAGGAACCTAAATCTTAATTCAACAATCATAGATATCAAAAGCACACAAAGAAGAAAGAAGGAAGCCAGAAATGGAGAAAGAGAGAAGGAAACCTGTTTAGCGTGAATTAAACAAGTTGGTGGCAAAATAGTCATTTCATATGGGGAGGGTATGATGTAGAGGGCATTTACTTAAAACATTTATAAGTGACGGCAATTAGGTAAGACCATGTCTTATTGAAGGCATTGGGTGAAATATTTTGGCTTCCCTTCATCCTGCCTATGGGTTCGTGCGTCGTTTTTCCGAAATAGCCACTTTGTTGGGCTTTAGTTGAAGAGTCGGCCATGCTTAATTGGGGCGTTTTCGTGACTTTACAGTGCTCTCTGCTCTGCTTGATAATGGAACAGGAGTTGCCCTTACAAGTTCATCACTTAATGATAAATAAAGAGAGGTTTACGAAAATACACATCAAAATCAAAATATTTACCCACCTCTACCCATAAGTTTCATATTTACAAGCTCTACCCATAAACTGTTTACATGCCCTACCCAGCTAGACTTGTATACAATTATTTATGCAGTATACCTTAAAGATATACACTCATATCTAGACTTGTATACTATTATCTATGTAGTATACATTAAAGGTATACACCCATAAGGTATAACAAAAATATACAGTAATAAATTGGTAGATAGGATAAATACTTTTAATTCTATGAGTAGTATAATTTTTATTCGGTAAGATTTATAAATACTTTAAATTTAATGGGTATATAGTGTAATCTTACCATAAATAAATGGAACAAGACTTCAAATTCTTTTCTTAACATCTTGTTGTGGGCGTTATGTCAATGGTCCATATAAATGGATCTGGTAATTCATTATTTGCATAAATAGAATACTTTAGTGCTACTATTTAAACTTTTAGCCATTCTTAAAAAGCTTGCACAGATCGCATCGATGACAAAAACTTAAAAGGCATTTCTTCACGGATCGCCTTCAAATAAGTCCTGACAGAATGTCAGAAAGGCTATATTTGTACAAGATTCTTTATATGGGCTAAAATTCAATCACCAGGCCTAGAAGGTCGCCTGAAATAAATTAGGTTCATTTGCAAAAATATAACACGGGAAACAATGATTTGCATTTTTACCGCGCTAATAGATGGTTTGTAAAATTACCCCCACTAAGATTAAATATAAAATATCTGGGGCCAAGACTTGCCTTTATATTTTTTCGCTTTTCAACACTTATTCCTTCAAGTATTGGCAATAGGCAATACTTGCCGCACTTGGCCCTAAGTCTTGGCGAAAAGGCAAGATTTGCCATTGACCCCTACTTGAGTTGCCAACACTTTAACCTTGCCACTAAGGGTGGCTAACGGCCCGGTCCGGTCCGGGACCAGTACCGGGCCAAAAAAAATTCAAAACCGGAGTTTAACCGGTCCGGTCAGTGCCGGTTTAAAAAAATGGTGGCGGATCGAAACCGGTTTCGGCGACCGTTAAGCCGGTCGGTCCCGGTCCGGTCCGGCGGTTTTACGGTTTTTTTTAATTTTTTTTAGGCAAATAAAGTTAAAATTTGAAAAACTTAACAATTTATTTAAACATCATTAGTGATAATTATGTAACTTATATTTTTTAATGAAACAAAATAATTATGTAAATTATATTTTAAAATTTATTAATGTAAAGTAAATAAATAAACACAAAACAAACGTTTATTGAATGTGAAATACATAATTGAAATGATAAAACAAACTAGAAATTCAAAAAATTACAAAGATACTAAATAAACTAGAAATTCGAAAATACATAATTGAAATGACATAGATATTCCCTTAGCCATCTCTTCAAATTTTCAATCACGCGGAATAAAGCCATTTATTCTATCCCATTCAGTTTTGTGATTTTTTTCTAAGTGTTGCCTGAACTTTCTCGTCCCTCCATTGTTGGGGCCAGTGTAAATTTTCCACTCTTTGTTACAGAGGCTACATTTAGCTTTCTGAGTTTCAGTATCTTTCATAATAAGTTCCCACACTATAGAACGACGTCTTTGTTCCGCAATTCTTGTTTCACTAGGACCGGGAGCAGCGGGAGCTTGATTTTCAGCCATTATAATTGTTTGGATTTTGGAAGAAATTTAGAAAATAGCCTTTGAGAGATAAATTGATAGAAAGTGCTAAATTGTGTGATATAATGATGAAATATTAGAGTATATATAGATAAAAATAGGTTGGGGGTATGGAGGGCGTTTAGGGGGAGTGATAGGCAAATATAGCCATTTTTTGCCGTTGGCCAACGGCTATATTTGAAAGAGAGCCGTTGGCCCAAACTGTCGTCCGGTCCGGTCCGGTTCCGGCCCGGTCCGGCAGTTCAGGCCAAATATATATATTTTTTGTTTTTTTTTTATTTTTTCATTGTGTTTTATTTAAAGTGGTGGAAACTTTGAAAAATATTACAACAAAAAATTATTAAGTTTTTACTTGTACATATAGCATATGTTTGGAATGTTTAGTTTATTTCAATGTTTAAAGTTTAAACTTATAATTAAAAAACTTGTAGTATTTTTTTATACTTTGAACTTTGAAGTAATAAAATTTTTGAAGTGATGATTCAAAGTTCAAACTTTTGAATTAATTTGTTAAGTTCAATATTCAAACTTTGAATTAATTTTAGTAAATTCAAATTTTGAATTAATTTATTAAGTTCAAAATTCAAACTTTGAAGTTTGAACTAATTTACAAACTAGTAATTAATTGTAGTATTTTTTGCGCAAACTATAAATTAAAAATAAAAAGTATGAAGAAAATAGTTGTGATTGAATTCCAAGACTTGGAGCAATTTTATTGAATTGTTTAAGACATAAGTAGTGCAAATTACATCTAAACTTGAAACTTGTAAATTCAAAATTCTTATTTAGAAAATTACATTCTTTTAAACATATTAACTAGTTTCTTGAGGATAGTTGTAGGCTTTTCTTTTGGAACTGGTCGTTGTTGATCTTGTTCATCATCTCCTTCTGGTTCTTCTTCTTCTTCTTCTTCTTCTTCTTCTTCTTCTTCATTGCCGGTTTGACTCCCTTCACTTGTTCCGTCGCTCAAAATTTGATCGAGATATGCTTTGCCTTTTCCTTAGTAAGTTCTGGTAGACCAAAGTTTCTTCGTTCTGCTCTGATCCAATCCCTGAATAAAACTCATGTCTCCATTGCCTCCTCCTTCAACGAATATCTGTGATCTCCAATTTGAAATCTTCCTTGGCTAAAAGCGCTTTCCGATGCAACTGATGAAGCTTGAATTGTTAATATATCCCGGGCCATTTTTGCAAGAATTGGAAATTGCGATTCTTGATTCTTCCAATAATCCAACAAATTCTTAGTTCCAAAGTTGTTAAGTTTCTTTGGATATTGAATTAAATACACTTGGAACTCGCTGTATTCCTCCCCGTACTCGTCCTGTTCTGAAAGCAACTTTTCGTCAAGTCCCCTAAAAGTGTTCATCCCCGCATATGAAGAACTTTGCCCAGTGGATAGTATTGGTTCCGTTGGTGTAGCAGTGTCTGTCCAAGCTCTATACTTTGCAAAAACAGCCACGGTATCTGCATAAACTTTAGCAACAGCCTCGTCTACACTTGGATACCTATTAGTAGCAATTTCAGTAGGAGTAATTTCTAAATTTGCATATACTTCTCTAACAAGTCGTTCAGTTAACTTAATTTTAAAAACAGGATGCAACACAGAAGCAATATAAAAAAGAGGAGGAATTGGAAAAAAATATTTTCTAAAATTTTCAATCATTAACTCTTTAGCCTCATTGTAAACTTCATATTGCTTATACATTTTCAATAATTCCGATATTCCAGCTGTATAATATAACATGGTAGGAGTAGTTGGATAATATTGACCGAAAAATTTTAAAGTAGCTTGATAAATTTTTTGTAAAAACTGAAGAAGATGTTGAACAAGTTGCCAATCCTCATCTTTAAGGTGATAGATTTGCATAAAATGTTTATTATACATTTGAGAAATAGGCACTCTATAGTCATAAGCGACAGTCAATGCATCATATAAAGTGTTCCACCTAGTACAAACTTCCTTTGGGACTCTCCTAATTGGCATTCCTAATTCTACACATTTTCTTTCCCATTCTCGTCTTCTTTCTTGATTTTTATTTCTAAAAATATAAGTAATAGCTATTTGCACCTTTGCGATAATGTCGTTAAACAAGACAAGACCATCTCTTACTACTAAGTTGTAAATATGACATGCACACCTAACATGAAAAAATTCAGAAAAAGGGGGGGTTTGTCACGGCCCTTTTTTCAACGCGCAAAAACTAAAATAAATGGAAATTGCGTATTTAAAAGGTTATGACGGGTGTTAAAGGTACACATTTATTTAAGAGAAAATCGGAGTCGCCACTTGACAAGTTAAAGGTGTGCCAAGTCACCAAAGTGGTGTACCTGGAACACCCTTGACTCGTCTAATAGTCTGCGTCAGAGATTCGGGTAAGGTTCTCAGTTGACTCTCGGGAAGGTATTAGGCACCCTCGAGTCCTGTGCCAAGCACAGTTGCTTTATTATCGTAATTTTAATTTATTAAATATGGTTGTTATATTAATGCCGGTAATTTGAATTTAAACTTTGATTCGGAAAAATTAAAAGTAGTTAAATTTTTTCCAACCTCACAGAGGATTGGAAGAGTTTATACTTTGATTCAAAATAAAATAAAATGTATCGTGTATTTCCAACCTTACAAAGGACTGGTCTATTTTTAAAGAGAATTTAGTTAACTTCAAAAAATAATAATCAATTTAGTTTTCATTTAGCTTAACAAGTAGATCGCAAATTATATTTATAATATTGCCTAATCTTATAAGCCTTCACAATCCTATTATTTTTGCCTAATCGTATTATATTTTGTTATTAAATTGTAATATTGGCTTTGAAATAAAACGACAAAAGAAAAGAAATGATATGGGAGCCAACATAACTCTATAAACTTGGTGATTATATATCAAAATAATGGTTGTCTATTCAAGACTTGCTAATAATAGGCTGTTTTACAAAATATTAGGCCCAGAGGCTTTCTAAAAAAAATGATACCTTAAACATTGTGCAAAAACAACCCACTAATGTTATTTTCTTTAGATTTTGGCCAAAACTCTGCAATTTATATTTAAAAGTTTACTTTGCACAAATAGGTTTTGTTTTGCATTTCCATTTCTCAACAGTGGCTGTTTCTGCAAGTTGGTGCAGCAGCAAAAACGTGGCTGTTTCTGCAATTTGTGCAGCAGGCGAAAAAAAAATGTGGCTGCTTCTGCAAAAAACGTGGCTACTTCTGCAATTTTTGTTTTCGCATCTCAGTTTTCCTTTACATACAGATTTAGTCCATTTTTCCTTCAATTATATCCTATAGTTTGCCTAAATGTCCACTTTTAAAGGTTTGCATTTTGTAACTAATTTTGAAAGAATAACCATTTTTTTTTTTGTAAATCAAACTTGTGAGGCTGATTCTGGGCTTTTCTAATTACACTAGTATATAGCCAAGGTATTCTATGCAATTCAAGTGTCGCATAAATATGCTTAGCTAAAAGTACCATCCATAATAAGAATAAATAAACTACAAATACTTGAAACCTCTATTTTTGTTTCCTTATGTTAATTATCACATCATGGGTAACACACTTGAATGAAATATAAGTATATGAATATAAATGCAAGTAGATAATTTTTAAGGCGAGTTATACCACTTTAAGCATACATAGTAGTAAAGAAAAATACAGTATAGGAGGAAATGTTTACCTAGTAAGCCAAATGTCTCAAAAATCGAGTAGCAAACCGGACAAGCAAATGACCAACAAACTTAGACAACCTCCTTTTGAACCCTTTAGCTCGCTATTTAACACTAGATTTATACCCCAAAAGACTTTAGGTGTCAAGCCTTTTGGTTCTAAATCCTTTCTTCAAAGACTTACTATTTTCCTCAAGTATTTGCTCCCTATTTTAGTGCTTTGTTTCAGCTTGTTTTACTATGTGTTTCAGCTGTTAGTTCTTATTTTTCAGCAGCTGGTTGGTTTGTTTTTCAGCTGTTCTTGTGTTGTTTTTTCAGCTGAGAGTTGGTTCTGTTTTCAGCTTGTAGATGTGTCGTCAAAGAGGGCAATAAATGGCCTCTTTATAGCTGAAATTTTAGGCCTAAAGGTGGGGCTAAAGGGTGGAGTGTGGACTTGTACAAAAGTACAAGCCCACACCCCTATACTTGAGTGTCTTTTGGACCCATTATTTTCCAGAAAATACAGCATAGTAGAGCTGCTGAAATAATGATATTTCAGCAGCCAAAACAGCAGTCATAGGGCCATGTTTCAGCCCTCTAAACAGTCCCAAAATGATGGAAAATGTACAAGTAGGGTCCTCTAAAAGGACCCCCACTACTCATTACATTACTAGAAGGTAACTAGGACCAATTAAGCCAACTAGAACAGCCCCAAAGTAACTAAAATATACCTAAGGCAACTAGATTTCACAAAGCTGACCAAACCCTTCCCAGGACCAAACTGGATTCCTCAAAAGTCAGAACTAAATAATTCAAAGAACATTCAAAGTTCTAATCAGCAAAGACAAAACTACGCTATTAGCTTATTCACAAATTATGCAAATTAAAATCTCCATGCCCTTAACTTTCATTGCGACACAACCAAATGTGACTTCCACTTATCATTGAACAAATTCAACCAAAGAACATGCTGCTTATTCGCATAAATTTACACATATGCATACATACAGATTTTGAATAAAGTAGGGAACCAAGATTCACTTAAACTAAACAGAAACCTGCGCATTCTCACAAGTTTTTTTTTTCGGAAATGTTTATGCTTAACTTATGCGGTTCGTGCCATTAAACAGAGTTAAAAGACAACACTTCCTCATAGATTCAATGCTTAGACAGTGAAGGGAACTTGTGAAACCAGTGGGGTTCGACACTTAATTAGAACTAACAAATGAGGTGAAATCAAGCTTGAACAAACAAACCAAGAACAATTTTATTCAAACTTGTCATTAATCTGGATAGCCGACATACATATGTCGATTACTATACACTATGATCACCATTAAACTTTAACGACTGCAGCACACCATTCACTTGAACATTTTTTGCTTACTAAAGCTAAACAACTAAGCACAAAAGAAAAGTAGGGAAATAAAATTGTTCTCTAACCCGTTTCCAAGCTAAACTGCCATTGTTAACATCTGCTCCGTTACTGCCTCGACGTCGCGCACTGCCTCAGCCTCGTACACTGCCTCGGCTCCACAGCGCATCATTTGCAACAGCACCATGGCCCTCAAAGCCTCAGTTTTCTGTCATCACTGCCTCGCCCTCGTAGCACCACTGCCTCATCCCAACAGAAACAGAAACAATCACAGTCTCGTTCCAATTTTATCGTCGTCAACTTGCCTCGACAAACGATTGAAAACAACCCTTCCACTGAATCGATCACTGCCTCCGTTCAAAGGTCGAAACGGCCCTCGACATCAAACATCACAGCCATACACGATCATCTTCCTCACCTCACTAAAACAAAAATTATCACAGCCTAAAACAGCCTCCCCCTTCCCCGGCATCATGATCAAACGTACCCCTCCGTACACTTCAGAAACAGAAACAATCACAGCCCCCGCTGCCTCCCTCGCGGCATTTCATCCAGGTCCTCCCCCAACAAATCACCCTCACAATCCTCAAAACACCATCAACCTCACACCATAACACAAAGAAAAAAAAAAGAAAATAAGAAGAAGAAGCACAAGGTAAAACAGAGAAGAGAAACAGAAAAAACGGGAAGGGGAAACGGGACAAAGGAACGGGCAAAAGGGAGAGGAATTTTGGGAGATGGGGTGTGGGGAGAGGTAGAGAGGAGTAAGGAGAGGAGGAGGCAACAAAAACTTACCGGAAAAAGCACAAAAGTGGCCGGATTTTTGTTTGACCGCAACTTTGACTTCCGATCTACTCCAAACGGCTTGGATTTTGACGAAACCAATTGGAGAAATGGAATGAGGGGGTGAAAAGCTTTCGAATGATATATTTTTCTAAAATTTCCGGCCACCGGAGGTGGTGGCCGGCGGCGGAGGAGCGGCGGCTCCGCGGTGGCTGGCGATTTCCGGCGGCTGGGGAAATTTTGGCAAGGGTTTGGCCAGCTCAAATGAACTAAGGGGTGTAAAGTGTGAAATGTGAGTTTTTTTGTTTATATAGGTAAGGTTTGGGCCGGGTAAAAAAGTGGGCTGACGGGCCAACATTTGGGCTATTATTTTTTTACAAATGACCATTTAAAATGGTTGATGCACACACAATTAACTAAAAATTAACCATATACTTTACAATACTATTACAATTAAATTATAGAATCAAAAATTAAACACACAACAAGTAATTTTTGCAATTTTCATAGTTTACATCCTAATTAATGATAATTTTAGCTGAGAATAAACACTGGAAAATCCAGAAAATTTTGACGACGCGTCCTAAGATTCTAATGCGACTATTCTGAGCAATTTTGAGTTTGGTGCCAAAATTAGGTGATTACAGCTGCCCCTCTTTGTTCGGAAACACGAAGAGTTTTCGAACAAAGAAGTAATCGACAACTAATTTTGGCTTTTCGGTTCTAGCCGAGAGCATGCTTTTCAAAATCTGTTCTAACCGAGCACAAAGTTACCTACATATCCCCGGACTAAGGAATCAGGTCAGTGTAGTTCCTTACGTGCGGTAGCTGGGACTACCGCATTCAAACAGACACTAGACTCTTCTAGACTCACTAAGAGCAAAACCTAGACACTCTAGATCACTAAAATGACACTAGACACTCTAGACTACTACGACAGACTATAGACTCTTCTAGACACGCTTGGGGCTGATACTAGACACTCTTAGGCACACAAGGGCTGTCGCTGCTGGTCACTGGTTGCTTGCTGATTGGCGGTCATTGCTTTACAGAGAAAATGAAAGTACAACATTTAAATGTAAAGTTACAATTCCTACTCTAAGTCTTCATGCTTCCCGAGATGAGCTTCTTGGTTCTTGCTCCCCTCACTTGTTGAAAATAAAACCACCGCTCTTGGTTCAGGTGGGTCTTGCTTTTTGTAGAAAAGATAAAACCCCGATCTTGGCTCAGGTGGGTCTTCTCTCTTTACAGAATGGATTCCTTCGTTCTTCAGGTGGGTGCCCTCACTTCTAAAATAAAATCCCTCATTCTCCAGGCGGGTTCCCTGACTTTCTTTAAACTACTCCCTCATTCTCCAGGCGGGCTCCCTGACTTTTAAAATAAAATCCCTCATTCTCCAGGCGGGTTCCCTGACTTTCTCTAAACTACTCCCTCATTCTCCAGGCGGGCTCCCTGACTTTTAAAATAAAATCTCTCATTCTCCAGGCGGGTTCCCTGACTTCTAAAATAAAATCCCTCATTCTCCAGGCGGGTTCCCTGACTTTTAAAAATAAAATCCCTCATTCTCCAGGCGGGCTCCCTGACTTTCTCTAAACTACTCCCTCATTCTCCAGGCGGGCTCCCTGACTTCTAAAATAACATCCCTCATTCTCCAGGCGGGTGCCCTGACTCTCTCTAATCTACTCCCTCATTCTCCAGGTGGGTGCCCTGACTTCTTTAAAACTACTCCCTCATGCTTCATTCTTTTGCTTTCTTGTATTTCAAACGGCCTTCGACACAGAACATCATGCGGCCGAGTGTTCCAACTAGTCATTAGTCAAACTTTGTTAGGAACGGTATATTTTCCTTGATAGTCTCTTCTGCGGTGCTAACCTTGGCATGTCACTCCAGATGCCAAACTGCCTCATAGGCATTCCATTATCCAGGCAGGTCCTGACTGTGCTCTGCTACAACTGCAAAACAGGTGAACAATTTTTGCGAAACTTTCTTTTGCTCGTGTCAATGTTATTGTGAATGAAAGCAGAAGTGGAAGAAATTTCGAATAAAGGACTCTGAATGAGAGATGCCCTTTAGGGAAGTAAAAGGACTTATCTGGAGGTGAAAGCGATGACCTCAATAACATGACATGCATCTTGGCCTCGAACCCTGATCCATTCACAACCGTTGTCCCTCGACTCTTTCCCCAATAGAAACATTCAAAGCAATACTCGTCAAAGCCCGCTTGATGACAGTTACCAAAGCCCTCATTCGGTTAGCGGTGCCCCTTTCAGGGTTTTCACCGACTAACCTCTCTCTTTGTTCTTTTGCCTAACTGTTTGTCATGTGGCGCCCTTTCAGGTTTTCACCAACAAGACTTCATTTTTTTTTTCCTTTTCTTTTTTTTTTCTTTTCTTCCTCCCGTGGACCTCTTTAGTTCCACCCATAGATGATGATTTTTGAGCTAACTCTTGCTCGATTGACAGTCTCAATATTGGCCAAAATGGTCTATTGGACATTTATCTGAGTTTGGAAGCAATGTTTGGCCTGTAATTTAGGGTGCCTTGAGCATCCTCCCCCCTTTCAAGAATGAATGAATGGTACAAAAAAAATAGAAGTTTGTTTTTATTTTATTTTATTGATAAAATAAAAATAAAATAAAAACAAACTTCTGCCCCAGTTTAGCAGAAACCGCGGATTCTGGATTTTCTTTGACTTTGGCCGCAAACTTAGAGGCAAGCTTTGCGTCAATGTGAGATAAGGAAAATGAACTTTTTTCCCTTATTTTGAAACTAGGGAACCTTTAGAACTTTCTTTGATGTGAAACTAGGGAACTTTTAGAACTTTCTTTGATGTGAAACTAGGGAACTTTTAGAACTTTCTTTGATGTGAAACTAGGGAACTTTTAGAACTTTCTTTGATGTGACCGCACCTGAATGGTTGCCTACGTATCCTTTTGAGAGGAATCAGGTCAGACGTAGCTCTAGCAACTTAATGCCAAATTTGTTTTAGATCTTTCTTTTCTTCATTTCATTGCAATTACAAAGATTCCCCGTAAGGGTTTACAAAAGCAATACAAAGCCAAAGGCTAACAAGAGGGGTACATTATCTGGGTAAGGGAAACAAAGACTTTCGTTACTCCACCCAAGAACATCAAATGTAGTACCTCTTCACTGCATCAGCATTAACAATCATTTCAGCCATCGTGCCCTCGATGTCTGTCAGGAATAGAGCACCATTGGGCAACACCTTCTTCACCACATACGGTCCTTGCCAATTTGGGGAAAACTTGCCCTTTGCTTCTTCCTGATGTGGAAAGATGCGCTTCAAGACTAACTGGCCTTCACTGAACTTGCGTTGGCGCACTTTCTTGTTGTATGCTTTGGCCATTCTCTTCTGATATAGTTGACCATAACATACTGCGTTTAGCCTCTTTTCGTCAATCAAAGCCAATTGTTCCAAGCGGGATTTGACCCATTCAGCATCCTCGATCTCAGCTTCAACAATGATTCTCAAGGATGGTATTTCGACTTCTGCCGGAATGACTGCTTCAGTCCCATATACCAATTCATATGGAGTTGTGCCTATTGAGGTGCGCACAGTTGTGCGATAACCCAGAAGAGCGAACAGCAACTTCTCATGCCAATCTCGTGATCCTTGCACCATTTTTCGAAGGATCTTCTTAATATTCTTGTTTGCTGCTTCGACCGCCCCATTTGCTTTTGGACGGTAAGGTGTGGAATGCCTATGCACAATTTTGAATCTTTCACATACCTCTCTCATCAAATGACTATTGAGGTTGGCCCCATTATCGGTGATAATGGTATTAGGGATACCAAATCGACAGATAATATTCGAATGAACAAAGTCGACCACAACTTTCTTGGTTACTGACTTGAATGTCGATGCTTCCACCCACTTGGTAAAATAATCAATGGCGACCAAGATGAATCTATGCCCGTTCGACGCCTTTGGTTCTATTGGGCCAATGACATCCATTCCCCATGCAGTAAAAGGCCAAGGAGCCGACATTGTGTGAAGCTCCAAGGGAGGCGAATGTATCAGATCGCCGTGCACTTGACATTGGTGGCATTTCCGCACGAACCCTATGCAATCTCGCTCCATGGTGAGCCAGAAATAACCTGCTCTTAAGATCTTCTTGGCTAGAACATAGCCATTCATGTGTGGCCCACAAATTCCTGAATGTACCTCATTAAGAATTTTCGAGGCTTCTTGTGCGTCCACACATCTCAACAGTCCCAGATCTGGAGTTCTCTTGTGCAGTATCCCTCCGCTCAGAAAGAAACCATTGGCAAGACGGCGGAGGGTTCTTTTCTGATTGCTCTCTGCCAGCGCCGGGTACTCCCCACTCTTGATGTAGTTTTTGATGTCCAGATACCATGGCTCACCATCAAGTTCTTCTTCAACCATGTTGCAGTATGCATGTTGATCCCGAACTTGAATCTCGAGAGGATCAATGTGAGTTTGGTCAGGATGACTGATCATTGATGCTAATGTAGCCAAAGCATCGGCCAACTCATTGTGCATTCTTGGGATGTGCCTGAATTCAATAGAATCAAATCTTTGGCAAAGATCTTCCAGACACTGCTTATACATGATGAGCTTCCCATCTCGAGTTTCCCATTCACCCTTGATTTGATGTACTAGAAGGTCGGAATCTCCGAGAACTATTAGTTCTTTGATGTCCATGTCTATCGCCATGCGTAGACCCATGATGCAAGCTTCATATTCTGCCGTGTTATTGGTACACCAGAAGCGAAGTTGCGCAGCCGCCGGATAGTAATGTCCTGTTGGAGATATGAGAACAGCCCCAATACCATCACCTTTGGAGTTAGAGGCCCCATCAAAATATAGCTTCCAATAATGATCATCTTCTGAAGTCAACTCCTCAATTGTGCCAACCTCTTCATCAGGAAAGTATGTCTTGAGAGGTTCATACTCATCATCCACTGGGTTCTCAGCCAAATGATCGGCCAAAGCCTGGGCTTTCATTGCAGTTCTGGTGACATAAACTATGTCGAACTCTGTGAGTAACATTTGCCACTTGGCAAGCCTTCCTGTTGGCATAGGCTTCTGAAAAATGTACTTTAGTGGATCCATCCGGAATATGAGGTATGTAGTGTATGACAACAAATAATGCCTCAGCTTCTGTGCTACCCATGTGAGGGCACAACACGTTCTTTCCAGCAAAGTGTACTTGACCTCGTAATCCGTGAACTTCTTGCTCATGTAGTAGATCGCCTGCTCTTTCTTGCCTGTGGCATCATGTTGCCCCAGTACACAACCAAATGAATTGTCCATCACCGACAGATAGAGGAACAAAGGTCGTCCTGGCTCCGGCGGGACCAACACTGGTGGATTTGACAAGTATTGCTTAATTTGGTCAAAGGCCGCTTGACATTCCTCAGTCCACTTGACTGCAGCATCTTTCTTTAGCAGCTTGAAGATTGGTTCGCAAGTTGTAGTGAGTTGAGCGATGAACCTACTGATGTAGTTCAATCTTCCGAGGAAGCTCATGACTTCTTTCTTGTTCTTTGGCGGAGGCAACTCTTGTATAGCTTTGATCTTTGAAGGATCCAATTCAATGCCTCGCCTGCTGACAATAAAACCCAACAACTTTCCAGCTGGAACACCGAATGCACATTTAGCCGGGTTCAACTTCAAATTGTACCTTCTGAGTCTTTCAAAGAATTTCCTAAGGTCTTTGACATGATCCACTGCTGTTCTTGATTTGATTATCACATCATCCACATACACCTCAATTTCTTTGTGTATCATATCGTGAAAGACGGTTGTCATGGCTCTCATGTACGTTGCCCCAGCATTCTTTAAACCGAACGGCATGACTCTATAACAAAAGGTTCCCCAAGGCGTGGTGAACGCCGTCTTTTCTGCATCATCTTCATCCATCAAGATTTTGTGATATCCAGCATAGCAATCCACGAAAGACTGAATCTCATGCTTAGCACAGTTGTCTATGAGAATGTGAATATTGGGCAAGGGAAAATTATCCTTGGGGCTGGCCTTGTTCAAATCTCGATAATCAACACAAATTCTTGTCTTCCCATCTTTCTTCGGCACCGGCACAACATTGGCCAACCAAGTGGAATATTGAAGAGATTGTATCACCTTCGCAGATAGCTGCTTCATGATTTCCTCATGGATTTTCTTGCTCATATCTGTCTTGAATTTCCTCCGAAGCTGCTTGACCGGAGGGAAACCAGGATTAATCGGCAACTTGTGAACCACCAAATCTGTGCTCAAACCGGGCATGTCATCATATGACCAAGCAAACACGTCTCTATAGTCAAACAAGACTTGGACTATGTCGTCTTTCACTTTCGGTTCAGCGTGCATGCTTATCTTGGTTTCCTTCCAGATTTATATTTTCTGTGTCATCCAGATTGGGCTTAGGCTTATTTTCAAATTGTTCTAATTCTCCATTTATTTCACTCTCGGCTCTCTCCTCATCATATTCTTCCTTAAATATTTCTTCTTTATCAGCCTCTTCCATGTCGTCTACCTCCTCAATTGTCATCTCATACTCACTCCACCTCCCATCATTAATTTCCTTTAGTTCAGGTTGGTTCAATGAGACCAAGTTAAACTGTGTGTTTAGATCAGGGCGTGATTTCAGCATGCATGTCATGTTATTAAGGCCATCAGAAACATAGCTACAGAAAGAAATAAGGAACAAATTAGGAAAGTAAAGAGATAGAATAAGGAGACAAGAACATGTCTTGCTTTTCATTGAAGTTGAAAGATAAAAGGGTTTGACATCATAACGAGCAAAATAAATATACTTGGATTACAACCCTTAGAATAACCAAGTATACAGAAAGGATAACAAAACTTGCTACCAATAGCCCCTCCTAGTGGGGAGAGGCGTAGATTCCCAGTTGTTCAGCTTCACATCAGGGCCAATGTCCTGGATTTCTGCATTGCTAGGTCCTTCGCCAGTTTGCACCATGTTGATGCCAAAGACGTGCCTGAGGTCTGACAGTAGCTTCTTCTGTTCTTCAGTCTCCTCAGCATTTTTGGAAATAGACTTGCCCCCGTTGGACCTCGTGAAAGATTGAGCGAGGCAAGGGACAGGCTTCTCTAGAGACCATTCTTGTTTCTTCATCTTCCTAGCTCTTGCTCTGTCTGCAGCTGTGGGCTTGTATCCCAGACCCCAGGTACCTCGAATGCCAAGTGGACTAATTGGACGCGACATTCCTTGTAGCGCTGCCCCGAGACCTTTCCCGGGCTGGAAACCGTGCTTCAACATTTCTGTAGCCATCATGACTGCTGCTTCTGACAACCTTGCTTGGGATAAAGGCTTGCCTTCAGGAACCTCCTCCACATGGACCGCTTCAAATGCTTGATACATCAGAGTTGGGCTATCATTAGTGACCTCAATAACTGGAATAGACGGATCCTTGTAGATTGACAAATCTCCCTCTCCGTGTACCATGATCATCTCACGATTCCATTCAAACTTGATAGTCTGGTGTAAAGTCGATGGTACTGCGCCTGCCATATGGATCCAGAGTCTTCCCAACAACAGGTTGTAAGACGAATCCATATCAAGAACTTGGAAATCGATAGCAAAATCCACAGGCCCGATTGTCAGTATCAGTTCTATCTCACCAATTGATTGTCGTTTCTCTCCATCAAAAGCGCGGATACTCATAGTGTTTGTCCGAATCTTGTCCATGTTGACTTTCAATCTCTTTAATGTAGACAATGGACAGATGTTCAAACCGGACCCACCATCAACCAGTACCCTTGTGATATAAGAATTGTCACACTTGACAGTCAGATGTAGTGCTTTGTTGTGACCAGTGCCTTCCATTGGCAGTTCCTCGTCAGTGAAAGTGATCCTGTTTACCTCAAAGATACGACTTGCGACTTCTTCCAGATTGCTGACGGTCATCTTCTCGGAGACATGAGCCTCATTTAGTACTTTCAACAGAGCATGACGGTGTGCCTCAGAATGTATCAACAAGGACAACAAAGAAATTTGAGCAGGGGTCTTCCTCAGCTGCTCCACAATGGAGTAATCTTGCACTCTCATCTTCTTCAGGAATTCCTCCGCCTCTTTCTCGGTGACAGGTTCCTTGATGGGGCCCTGATTTTCTCTAGCCTGCTTTGATTTTCTTAACTCTTCCGGGGTAAAGCACCGCCCAGAACGAGTAAGACCGCCAACTTGTGTTGTTTCCGCCGCAACCTCTTTTCCTTTGTATGTTACCAATGCCTTATCATAATTCCATGGGACAGCATTAGTGTTTCTCACAGGAATCTGAGGTGCACTCTTTATGACAACAGGATCACACAGCTTGTTTTGATCATCTTCACAGGGTGTTCTTCTTATAACCAACTTTGGTTTGGCCACACAATCCGCCTCCTCTCCATTTTTGCTGATCCTTTGGATCACCAATTTTGGTTTTTCAGCCACATCTCCCTTTTGCTCAACGGCTCTTCTCAATGTCAATACTGGCTTGTTTGGCTGGATAGGATGCCCCACTTTCCCCGGCACAACCGAAAGAATTGGTTGCATCCTTTCCACTCCAATTGTTATAGCATCGACCGACACTATTGGCCTTGCTGATTCGTCTTCGAATCCCCCTTCACATACACCCACCATGTGTACATCATGGACAGGCAAAGGATTGTGATTAATGTTTGGCGTTTCTGCATCTTCGATCACAATTCGGTTATTGTCAATCAAATCTTGCACCGCCTTCTTGAGGTAATAGCAATCTTCTGTATCATGTCCTGGTGCGCCCGAATGGTATTCACAATGCCGAGAGTGATCCACTTTCCCAATAGGCTGCATGTTTCCTTGAATTGGCTTTATCATATCCAAGGCTCTCAACTTCTCGAAGATACTGGTGTAAGATTCTCCGATTGGTGTAAATTCTCTCTTTTTCTCCTCTCGGGCTTTCCTGAATTCAGCTCTTGGACGGAAGCCTGCAGGACCTCTTGGTCGGTAGGTAGGGTTTGGCGGAGCCTGATAATTGTTAGGTGGAGCTTGGTGAATGTGATATGCAGGCTGTGGGGCTGGGGCACGCCATTGCGGATAGGATGTTGGAGCATATGGTTGTGCTGTATGTACAGAGTATTGGGGTGGAGGCATGGAGTATTGTGCATTTTGTGGCGGGTAATAGTGTTGTAAAGGGGGTGTTTGCGGAGCTTGGTATGAATTATGTTGATTGTATCGCTCCTCGTTCCACTTTCGCGGACCTGGCCCTACCATGGATACCTCCTCTTTCTTCTTCTTACCAAACCCTGCTGCCCCGGTCTGCACAGCATGTGTAGTCGCCTTTAGTGCAGTCTGGCTCACAATCTTACCAGCTTTGACTCCCCTCTCAATCATTTCTCCCATCTTGACGACTTCACTGAACGGTTTCCCAAATGCGGCGATCAATGAACCATAGAACGCTTCATCCTGCGCCTCGATGAACAAACGGACCATGTCGTCGTCCGGGATTGCGGGGCTCACTCGAGCGGCCTGCTCGCGCCATCTAAGGGCGTACTCCCTAAAGCTTTCACTTGGCTTCTTTTTTATCGCATCCAAAGAGGATCGATCTGGCAAAACTTCAATGTGGTACTTGTACTGGTCATAGAATGCCTGTGCCATATCCTCAAATGACAACCATTTAGTTAAATCCTGCCTCATGAACCATTCGGCAGCTGCGCCCCCCAAGCTTTCAGAAAAATATGCTATCAACAGTTTGTCCTTCTTGACCCCTCGCATTTTGTTGCAGTAGGTCTTCATATGAACCCTTGGATCTCCTTGCCCGGTGTATAGATCAAACTTTGGCACTATAAACCCTTCTGGCAATTGCAATTCAGGGTATGGACAAAGATCCCTGAAAGAGATGTTAGTATGATCTCCATATCCTTGAATGGTCCTTACTGCTTGTTCTAGGCCCTTCATCTTTCTCAGAACCTCACTCTCATCAAGCTTTCCCGAGCGATCAACCCCAACCTGAGACTCACGATGGAACCCCTGATCATATGAGTCACTGTGTCGGAAATTGGGTTCATGGTGTTGATCATAATGATGATCCCCAGCCTGGAGATGTGGTTCACTGTTGGATCTGGCCATGACAGGCTTAGCTGGGCCCCGAAAAACTGGAACCTGTGGGGGAGGTGGTCCATACTGTCCCTGTGGGTGAGGTGGCCCATACTGTCCCTGTGGTGGATGTTGTCCATACTGCCCTTGTGGTGGAGGTGGTGGTTGTGGCGCATGAGGGCGCACTTCAGCTTCTTTCATTGCACCATGGTTAGGGCCGAAACCAGGGGGATAGGTCGGATCCTCGACCGCCGTAGATGTGCCTGGTGCTCGCTGGCTAGCTGTTGGCACAAGCCCCTCCAGGAGGTTTGGCATGGGAGGAGGTGCCCGTCCCGTGGTTATCGCGTGGTGCATGTCTACCAGGAATTGCTTCAGAGTTAGGGCCTCTTCTGTCGTCCTATCATTTTCTTCAGAACCGGCATCAGATTTGTCGCCTTCAGTGGCCATGTTACCAAATGGAATTTCAGATCTTTTTGAGAGTAGGGTAATGGCAGAGTGCTGCACCGAATCACGGGTAATCTATACTCGTCTGCAAACAAAACAGGTTAGGAAACACAATTTTACAAGTTAATCGTGCCTACAAGCCTAAGGTCGTCATGCGTCATCCCGAAACGGTTTAGAATAGATTCCCAAGTGTATTGTTTGAGTCTTTTTTTTCATTTTTTTTTCAAAGAGAGGCCAGAAGGTGAAATAAATTGACACATGAAAACAAACAAAAGATTTCCATTACTAAGGTAATGCAAGACATACAGTGCTCTAACGCACAACCTTAGAAACGTACAAATGACGGAAAAAATAGAAATACTACTACTACTAAAAGCAACATAAAATACAATATGCCGAGATGCTAAATGAGTGACAAAACAAAACAATAAGCTTCATCATCTCGGACTGATATATCTGCTAAGGCAACCCTGGCTCAGCGTCAACTGGCTACTCTAGGTCAGACTCGTGTGGCTCCTCGGGATCTTCTTCTGCTGGTGGCAAAGGCTGGCTCAAAACATCATGCAATACGTGCACTCGCTGAGATATATTCCTGGCATAATCAGGAGCCTCAATGAGGATAGTCCTGTTGGACGAGTTCCTATGATCTTGGCACATCCTAGCAACATAGTCGGCCAGTTGCCGCACGTGTTCCTGACCTTGACTAATGACTCTCTTTGACACGGCTATCTGCTGAAGCTGGCTCGTGGCTAACCTTAATGCATCATTTTTCAAAATCACTGTCTCATCAAGTCGTTTGTGAAGCCGATCGATGTTCCCCAGGCACTTATCTGCAAATCTGTCGCTCTCAGCCTGGGCGGCTAGAGCGGTGTCCTTCTCAGTCAAAGCTTTACGATGCAAGTCATGCAATCGCCTGATAGTATCCGAGTATTGATGTGTCAAGTCCTCGCTTTCAGACTGAGCGGCTCTAGCAGCATCCCTCTCTGCAACTAAACCATGTATGGTAGCACGGTACTCCTGTTCAATCTCACGCCTGGCCATCCGAACCTGCATCTCCAATCGAGCCTCAAGGTCAACCACGCCTATACTCGACCTAGCTGGCATCTCCCTAGGTATGGGCTGGTGGCGATACCATGACTCGTACTCTTGAGTGACCTCCCCTACGAGTCCATTCTGAACCTGAGTCTCTTTCGTGAGGTGACGCCTAGTGTCCCACAAGTTCAAGATCTTTCCCCTGTGGGTAAACAGTCCTGGAGGATAGACTAAGACATAAGCACTCATATCCTCAACTATCGGAACCACCTGTCGTCGCCCCAACTGCCTGAGTACCCGCATAGGGGCATAAGGTTGGGCTGCTTCAAGACCCATCAGAACTAAAAAGGGGCGCTCGATGCATCGGTGCACAACCTTCTCCATAGAAAGCCAGTTATACTGCCACAATATCCTATCTGCTGTAAGGGAGTCCAAGCACGACCTCCAAGCACGCTCGCCATCTGGAAACTTAAACTTCTCAATATGTTCGAAGTGATAACCCAGATAGCCAAAGTCAAAGCAACCAGCAATGGGATGAGAAGGGCGGGGGCGTATGTGTTCCAAAAACCACACTTGCAATAGGAAGTTACACCCCTCGAAGAACTCACTTTCGCCTTTGCAACACCGAGTCAAGGCATGAAAGATACTTCCCAGAATTGTCGGAACGATCGTGGGATTTGGTGCTTTTTCAAACAGGGCCACCATAATCCAACTAACTCTAATGGATATCCTTTTGTGCGGCAATGGAAAGACCAATAACCCTAGAAGAGCAAACACAAAAACCCTCGGACAAAGTTGCACCCATTCATTATATGTTAGCTTGTCATGAAACTCGAAGCTATACCGTTTGAAACCACTATCACATCCGAATCGAGCATAGAGGTAGTCAAATGAGACCCAACCGTGACTGGTACTAGCAATAGAGGTATCTATTCGCATCCGGACGTTTTGAAAGAAATCATTGGCATTGACATTTTTTGGGGCAATCATTCTCTTTTCATGCAAATCTAGCTTAATGAGCCCGGCTATTTCCTCGAGTGTAGGCGTCATCTCAAAGCCTTTGAAACAGAAGGTATTACTGTTTGGATTCCAGAGTCCGACCAGTGCACTAACCAGATCTCGGTGTGGCACAATATCTTTAGTCACAAGGTCAGTGAGAAAGCCAATCTTCTTTTGGACAAGACCTTGCTGCATCTCGCTCATACTCTTCCACCAAGACCTTAACAATTCGGGCGGGCCGTCGGTCATCATGATAGATGGTGGGGTGGCATCAATAGGGTATTTTCTCTTGCTAGACCTAGAAGACGATGCAGCCATGGTACCTAAAATATATGTCACTTAATTTAGACAAAACAAAAGTACCTCGAAACATTGACAGACAAAACAAACTGATGTTTGAAACCTCCTCAAAATCTAACATGTGTTTACCATTTGAGACTCAGATTTTCAACAAGGTTTGGCCATTACAACGGCATAAAATTGACCCAAAAAGACTTTCGGCCGACCGAGGCACTTGCTAACTGTTGGAAAAATTGCCATTCTAGAGACGCGGATAAATTGACTAAAAATACTGTCGCCAACACGAAATAGACTCTTGGACTTTCCACAAAATTGGGCATATGGCGGTCGCCACAATGGAACTCAGCTAATTTTCAAAAAAAAACTTACCATTATAACGGCATAAAATTGAACCCAAAGAATCCTTCGACCAACCAGGGCACTTGGAAACTTAAAATATTTTGCCATTATAACGGTATCAAGACTATCTCTAAAAAGTTGACAACTTCGGTATGAAAATTCCTTTCCTTTTCCTTTCTCTTTTTATTTTTATTTTTTTTGAAAAATTTCGCCATTATGACGACGTAAAAACATACTCAAAATTTTTCTGCCACATAAATCTTTGCAAAATTTTGTTTCGACATCACGACCCCAAACAGGAAATGTATTAAAACACAAAATCTATAAAACTGAAATTCACCCTACTTCCTCTCTTTCTTTCATTTTTTTTTTTCAATCAATTTTTTTTTTTCCTTTTCCTTTTCTCTTTTGAAATCCGCCCTTTCCCGATTCGGTCAGCATGACGACCTTTCCTTCTAAATGCAACACAAAAAATACTTAGGACGTATCTCGACGCCAAGGAGTCATCCTAGACAAGTGCGGTACCGGTGTGCCGCACCTCACTAAGTCAAACATGATGCAGATAATTGGGCCTGAAGGTTTAACTCTAGGTGACACAACTGACTCGGTGTCTAGACTGGCTCATAACCCGGTGGACAAACCGGGCGGAAAGCGCATCAGGGCCGTCCGGAAACAGTGTGTCCGGCCTAAAACCCTGTCACGCCTTCCTCCTAAATCATGGATAATTTTAGTAAGAAGACCCAGATGCCACAAGCAATCTGGTAAGTGTACGTGTGCTAGTGTTCCAGAGACTCAGAGGTGTACGTGGAGAAGACAGTTTATATACAATTCAACAAAATCAAAGCGGTAACATTCAACTTTCCATGTGATAACGGCAAACATATAACAACCAGATATTTAATAAATTAAAACATGCGACAATTTATCAAAGCCGGAGATTCTAGTTTTCACTGGTTTCCCCAGCGGAGTCGCCAAGCTGTCACGGCCCTTTTTTCAACGCGCAAAAACTAAAATAAATAGAAATTGCGTATTTAAAAGGTTATGACGGGTGTTAAAGGTACACATTTATTTAAGAGAAAATCGGAGTCGCCACTTGACAAGTTAAAGGTGTGCCAAGTCACCAAAGTGGTGTACCTGGAACACCCTTGACTCGTCTAATAGTCTGCGTCAGAGATTCGGGTAAGGTTCTCAGTTGACTCTCGGGAAGGTATTAGGCACCCTCGAGTCCTGTGCCAAGCACAGTTGCTTTATTATCGTAATTTTAATTTATTAAATATGGTTGTTATATTAATGCCGGTAATTTGAATTTAAACTTTGATTCGGAAAAATTAAAAGTAGTTAAATTTTTTCCAACCTCACAGAGGATTGGAAGAGTTTATACTTTGATTCAAAATAAAATAAAATGTATCGTGTATTTCCAACCTTACAAAGGACTGGTCTATTTTTAAAGAGAATTTAGTTAACTTCAAAAAATAATAATCAATTTAGTTTTCATTTAGCTTAACAAGTAGATCGCAAATTATATTTATAATATTGCCTAATCTTATAAGCCTTCACAATCCTATTATTTTTGCCTAATCGTATTATATTTTGTTATTAAATTGTAATATTGGCTTTGAAATAAAACGACAAAAGAAAAGAAATGATATGGGAGCCAACATAACTCTATAAACTTGGTGATTATATATCAAAATAATGGTTGTCTATTCAAGACTTGCTAATAATAGGCTGTTTTACAAAATATTAGGCCCAGAGGCTTTCTAAAAAAAATGATACCTTAAACATTGTGCAAAAACAACCCACTAATGTTATTTTCTTTAGATTTTGGCCAAAACTCTGCAATTTATATTTAAAAGTTTACTTTGCACAAATAGGTTTTGTTTTGCATTTCCATTTCTCAACAGTGGCTGTTTCTGCAAGTTGGTGCAGCAGCAAAAACGTGGCTGTTTCTGCAATTTGTGCAGCAGGCGAAAAAAAAATGTGGCTGCTTCTGCAAAAAACGTGGCTACTTCTGCAATTTTTGTTTTCGCATCTCAGTTTTCCTTTACATACAGATTTAGTCCATTTTTCCTTCAATTATATCCTATAGTTTGCCTAAATGTCCACTTTTAAAGGTTTGCATTTTGTAACTAATTTTGAAAGAATAACCATTTTTTTTTTTGTAAATCAAACTTGTGAGGCTGATTCTGGGCTTTTCTAATTACACTAGTATATAGCCAAGGTATTCTATGCAATTCAAGTGTCGCATAAATATGCTTAGCTAAAAGTACCATCCATAATAAGAATAAATAAACTACAAATACTTGAAACCTCTATTTTTGTTTCCTTATGTTAATTATCACATCATGGGTAACACACTTGAATGAAATATAAGTATATGAATATAAATGCAAGTAGATAATTTTTAAGGCGAGTTATACCACTTTAAGCATACATAGTAGTAAAGAAAAATACAGTATAGGAGGAAATGTTTACCTAGTAAGCCAAATGTCTCAAAAATCGAGTAGCAAACCGGACAAGCAAATGACCAACAAACTTAGACAACCTCCTTTTGAACCCTTTAGCTCGCTATTTAACACTAGATTTATACCCCAAAAGACTTTAGGTGTCAAGCCTTTTGGTTCTAAATCCTTTCTTCAAAGACTTACTATTTTCCTCAAGTATTTGCTTCCTATTTTAGTGCTTTGTTTCAGCTTGTTTTACTATGTGTTTCAGCTGTTAGTTCTTATTTTTCAGCAGCTGGTTGGTTTGTTTTTCAGCTGTTCTTGTGTTGTTTTTTCAGCTGAGAGTTGGTTCTGTTTTCAGCTTGTAGATGTGTCGTCAAAGAGGGCAATAAATGGCCTCTTTATAGCTGAAATTTTAGGCCTAAAGGTGGGGCTAAAGGGTGGAGTGTGGACTTGTACAAAAGTACAAGCCCACACCCCTATACTTGAGTGTCTTTTGGACCCATTATTTTCCAGAAAATACAGCATAGTAGAGCTGCTGAAATAATGATATTTCAGCAGCCAAAACAGCAGTCATAGGGCCATGTTTCAGCCCTCTAAACAGTCCCAAAATGATGGAAAATGTACAAGTAGGGTCCTCTAAAAGGACCCCCACTACTCATTACATTACTAGAAGGTAACTAGGACCAATTAAGCCAACTAGAACAGCCCCAAAGTAACTAAAATATACCTAAGGCAACTAGATTTCACAAAGCTGACCAAACCCTTCCCAGGACCAAACTGGATTCCTCAAAAGTCAGAACTAAATAATTCAAAGAACATTCAAAGTTCTAATCAGCAAAGACAAAACTACGCTATTAGCTTATTCACAAATTATGCAAATTAAAATCTCCATGCCCTTAACTTTCATTGCGACAGAACCAAATGTGACTTCCACTTATCATTGAACAAATTCAACCAAAGAACATGCTGCTTATTCGCATAAATTTACACATATGCATACATACAGATTTTGAATAAAGTAGGGAACCAAGATTCACTTAAACTAAACAGAAACCTGCGCATTCTCACAAGTTTTTTTTTCGGAAATGTTTATGCTTAACTTATGCGGTTCGTGCCATTAAACAGAGTTAAAAGACAACACTTCCTCATAGATTCAATGCTTAGACAGTGAAGGGAACTTGTGAAACCAGTGGGGTTCGACACTTAATTAGAACTAACAAATGAGGTGAAATCAAGCTTGAACAAACAAACCAAGAACAATTTTATTCAAACTTGTCATTAATCTGGATAGCCGACATACATATGTCGATTACTATACACTATGATCACCATTAAACTTTAACGACTGCAGCACACCATTCACTTGAACATTTTTTGCTTACTAAAGCTAAACAACTAAGCACAAAAGAAAAGTAGGGAAATAAAATTGTTCTCTAACCCATTTCCAAGCTAAACTGCCATTGTTAACATCTGCTCCGTTACTGCCTCGACGTCGCGCACTGCCTCAGCCTCGTACACTGCCTCGGCTCCACAGCGCATCATTTGCAACAGCACCATGGCCCTCAAAGCCTCAGTTTTCTGTCATCACTGCCTCGCCCTCGTAGCACCACTGCCTCAACCCAACAGAAACAGAAACAATCACAGTCTCGTTCCAATTTTATCGTCGTCAACTTGCCTCGACAAACGATTGAAAACAACCCTTCCACTGAATCGATCACTGCCTCCGTTCAAAGGTCGAAACGGCCCTCGACATCAAACATCACAGCCATACACGATCATCTTCCTCACCTCACTAAAACAAAAATTATCACAGCCTAAAACAGCCTCCCCCTTCCCCGGCATCATGATCAAACGTACCCCTCCGTTCACTTCAGAAACAGAAACAATCACAGCCCCCGCTGCCTCCCTCGCGGCATTTCATCCAGGTCCTCCCCCAACAAATCACCCTCACAATCCTCAAAACACCATCAACCTCACACCATAACACAAAGAAAAAAAAAAAGAAAATAAGAAGAAGAAGCACAAGGTAAAACAGAGAAGAGAAACAGAAAAAACGGGAAGGGGAAACGGGACAAAGGAACGGGCAAAAGGGAGAGGAATTTTGGGAGATGGGGTGTGGGGAGAGGTAGAGAGGAGTAAGGAGAGGAGGAGGCAACAAAAACTTACCGGAAAAAGCACAAAAGTGGCCGGATTTTTGTTTGACCGCAACTTTGACTTCCGATCTACTCCAAACGGCTTGGATTTTGACGAAACCAATTGGAGAAATGGAATGAGGGGGTGAAAAGCTTTCGAATGATATATTTTTCTAAAATTTCCGGCCACCGGAGGTGGTGGCCGGCGGCGGAGGAGCGGCGGCTCCGCGGTGGCTGGCGATTTCCGGCGGCTGGGGAAATTTTGGCAAGGGTTTGGCCAGCTCAAATGAACTAAGGGGTGTAAAGTGTGAAATGTGAGTTTTTTTGTTTATATAGGTAAGGTTTGGGCCGGGTAAAAAAGTGGGCTGACGGGCCAACATTTGGGCTATTATTTTTTTACAAATGACCATTTAAAATGGTTGATGCACACACAATTAACTAAAAATTAACCATATACTTTACAATACTATTACAATTAAATTATAGAATCAAAAATTAAACACACAACAAGTAATTTTGGCAATTTTCATAGTTTACATCCTAATTAATGATAATTTTAGCTGAGAATAAACACTAGAAAATCCAGAAAATTTTGACGACGCGTCCTAAGATTCTAATGCGACTATTCTGAGCAGTTTTGAGTTTGGTGCCAAAATTAGGTGATTACAGGGTTCAAAATAGGTATCAAGTTCCTAAGTGCATCTGTTTTGTTTGTAGCATTATCTACCGTAATACTAAAAACTTTGTTAGATAAAAAGTACGTACGACAAATTGATGAAACTTTATTACAAATATAATTTCCCGTGTGTGGTTCATCAACAACTTTATAAGCAATAATACGTTTTTGAAATACCCAATCAGGATCTATCCAATGAACAATAACAGTAATATAATCACATCCATTAGTAGAACGACCTATATCCGTAGTAAGACATACTCTAGTGTCAAAGTTATCAAACATATATCGCAAATAATCCTGATATTCGTTCTTAAATTTAATAATATCATTTTTAACAGTAGTTCTTGGAAAACCATGAAAAGAGGGATTATATATAGACTAAACATAACGAACAAAACCAGTAGAAGAAGGAAAACTATAAGGTAAACCCTCGAGGGCAACTAGTTTAGCAATAGCTTCCCTATCCTTTTGTTTATCATAAGTAAAAAGCCCTCATGTTGTTTGGTTAATTCTTGTTTGGGTACCCGAAGATTGATCATGCGCTACTCCCCCATGTTCGGTCCCTAAATATATACCACCCGCCCGCGCTGACCATTCTTTAGGATGTTTCTTTTGTAAGTGCTGCCTAAGTTTACCCATCCCACCCTCATTACTCCCAGTTCTAAAAACCCACACCTTATCACAAATCCCGCATTTGGCCGTCTGCGCTGCAACATTCTTTGATGCAAATTCCCACACATCAGATCTTTCCTTACGTTTAGCCGGTATTCTAGTAGGAGGCTCAGGAGGCAAGTCAGACTGAACTTCGGGTGGATTAGCTTGAAATTCAGGTGTTTCTTCTAAATTAACTCCGCTTTGATTCTCATATTGTGTTTCTAACATTTCGTGATCAAGTATGTTACCAGCGCTAACATTATGATAATATTGAGAATCATCTATGTGGGTGAACTGATTAGAACTACCAGCAATATCTTTACCCCTATTTTCCCTACAACCACGTGCCCGCCCCCCACTACTAGTTCCAATTGAACCTTTTTGAGACATAATAATAGCAAATAAAATAAATATATATGACAAAAAAAATAATAAAAGAGTAGAAGTAGGAACGACCAACCAAATATAACCGTATAATTGAGGTGAAGTTGAAACTTGAGCCTCCACTTCAATTAATTAGTTGAATACTTGATAATCGAAAAATTGTAAAAATAGCCAAATTGATATTTCAACCACGTAGCGCCTCCAATTGACCCAATACTTGATATTTGTAAACTTCACCAAATAGCCAAATATAACTTTGATAGAAACTCCAAATAGAACTTGATAAAGTAGCCAAATTATAAATTTTTAACAAATAGCCAAAGTAGAATAATAGCAATATTGTAGAGAATTTGAGAGAATTGGAAGATTTGTGTAAAAAATATGATGAAATAATGGAGTATTTATAGAAAAAAAAAGTTAGGGGTGGTTATGGGGTGGTAGAGGGGTGAAATTGGCCGTTTTTTGCCGTTGGACAACGGCTAGGGGGTCAAAAGAGCCGTTGCCCAACGGCTAGAATCCAACAGATTTTTCTTTTTTTTATTTTATTTTTTGGACCGGTCTGGCCGGTTCCGGTCCAAATTTATACCGGTTCATCCGGTTTTTTTTCGTGCGACCGTTTTTGGAACCGGGGCCCGTTAGGGACCAACGGTCCGGTCTCAACCGGATTTTCATGCCACCCTTACTTGCCACCCTTCGTCAATTATCAAGACTTGCCCCTTCTAGTTTTTCATGCATTCTCGCCATATAACTTGAAGTACTGGCAAAATAATACTTTCCATTGAAGTATAGCTAATTTCCAAGACTTACAAAATTTTTATCTTGAAGTTTTGGCTCCGAACTAAATAAGGGCATTTTGCTAAAACATTTTTTAGCGCGAGCAATTTTGTAAAACCACTCCTTATAAACGCATGCGGTGAAATTTTTTGAATAAATTATTACTAGTATTGTTATGGGTCAATGTGCAGGGGACTCCAAGGCCTGGTATCCAGTGTCAGAAAGTTGCACGCTAACTCATCGTGGTTCAAAAACTTACGTTTTTTTAGCCTTATAAGGGCATTAATTAGAAAAACACTCATCTAGAATTAGAAGTTAAAAGATTAGATTGTATGAATCGTTGAAGTTTGCCTTCTCCTTTACTTATTATAGAATGCCGATCACTGAGAGAGAGTTAATTTGTATAGATTGATCCTAAATAGATATTATTCCTATTGGTAAGTTATATCCGGTGTGTAAAAATAAGAAAAATGTGTTATACATTTAATGTAATTTGATCAGATTTCAGCAAGTCATAAACAATAACCTATGTAAACACTTACATATAAAACTCATACGCGTCAATGATTGACTTGTAATAGACATAATCACATAACTATATGTGTCATGTGTACCACGCAATGTCTGCGATGTAAAGTTAAAGGAGAAATTAGAACCATTATAGGTTTGACATAATGCTATTGTTAATAATAACTGGAAAAAAATACTATAAAGAGTAAGGACATACATAAATCAAGATTGAAGAACATATGCAAATATCCTTAGTAACAAGATATGGGAGAAAAGCTCCTTCCTTGGCACTACGTACTAATATTACGAGGGATTGTACATAAGGGATTTCTCCATGAACTTGGCAAACTCACTAAAGTCAATGACTCCATCACCATTATCATCAAAAGCATTAATCATTCTTCTACATTTTTCCAAGTCACAATCTTCCTTCAAGCCTAGGCTACAAAGAACTCTTTGTAGCTCAAAAGCCTCTATAAAGCCATTTTTATCCTCATCAAACATGTCAAAAACTATTTTCATTTCTTCCAAACTAGGTTTCTCATCTAGCAATGTTGATAAATCATGCATACCAATATTTTGTCCTTCCCATGTAATGCCAAGCCTGTCCATAACCACATTTAGTTCTAGCTCACTCATGCAAATCTTTTGTTCATTCAAGAACAAGTCTTCAGAATCAAGTTGTCGATAGTTTTGTGCTTTCTTGCTTCTCCAAAGATTCCATTTAGTGTAAATGGACTTTGAAAAAAGCTGCACGAAAGTGTAGACACTTAGTAAAAGGTTGTGCACAGTGATTATCAAATTTAGCACTTTGAAATGTATAAGAACTACAATTGGAGCACTATCGATACTTGGTTTCCACTCCATTTGGAATTATTTTTTCTTCGAATTTTTTCTAGAAGGTTAAAGACTATAAGGACTTGTTTAGGAAATGCGGAATCTGCTTCTAATTATATAGGCGTAAGCCTGGAGTATGTCATCAGAAGCATAGCATATTTTTAATCAAAAGAC
Source organism: Petunia secreta (assembly GCA_029990175.1). NCBI lineage: Eukaryota > Viridiplantae > Streptophyta > Magnoliopsida > Solanales > Solanaceae > Petunia > Petunia secreta. The sequence continues at coordinate 56,211,695 of JARKIP010000024.1, read as the reverse complement.
TAGACTTGACGCAGTCCTAAATCCTAATGGAAATTTAAACGTAATGAAGGAAACACAAGCCTGTAAGTTTAAAGAAAGGAGAAAAAAAAAATACTAATGTAAAGCGTGTGTGGTTGCAGCTCCCAAAGTCATTTGAAAGTTGCATGGAATTGCTAGGTAACACGTCAGGTTTTGGATACTCAATTTTCTGATAGATATTGACCTTTCACTAAATTTTCTGAAACTTCGGATAAACTTCACTAGAAGAAGAAAAAAATAAAAGGGATGCTGACATGAAGATGGACATAATAAGTAGAGGCTGATTCAAGATTTCGACTTTATAGATTCTAAATTTTTTATAATAATTTTAAGTACCTGAATTTTCGACTTGATTTTTGTGCATATCTTATGATTTTTTTAACATAAATATATTTTATGCGTCGAACTCGAATGTAGTATTCTACATCCGCCGTTGAATCAATAAAGGAGTAGATATTTAAAGATGTACTCTCTCTGTCCACATTCACAGTATAAGAACAATGGATTTTCCATTTTAGTTGTTCACATTAACAAATCAAAATAAAGAACTGATGATTTTCTTCAAATACCTTATCTTTTAATAGTAATTGTTTTCCCTACTTAGTGGATTAGTAGTAGTTTGATTTATTGAGATCAATTACCATTAGTAAGGCTGTAGGGGTGATTAGTAAAATAAGTAGTACATCAATACTTTCTTAAGCCTAGGATGTGGGGATGTTGTCTAGTCGCCATGCAACTTAATAATTCTAGTGCCTGTGCTGCGTTCTGGGGTACTATGTGTTTTATCGAAATGGTAATATTGTCAACCGTATTCTCCACTTTTTTGTTAGAAATAGGATGGTCTCATTGCTCACATTTATAGGAATGCTGATATAATAGCGGATAGGTTTAGCCAGTTTGGTCTTTAGTTAATTGCGGATAGATTTCACCGCAAAGCTAGATTTAAAAATTTTGGAGTTCACAATTCTAATCATTTTTAAGTTAGGGAGTTCTAAATTAATAATTAATACATATTAAATATATTTTCAAGATAAATATACATGATTTGGCCAAAGTTACGGGGTTCGGTCGAACTCCGTCCTAGAAGACTAGCTCCGCCACTGCCCATGGATGACATGTGCTTGTGCATGCCTTTTAGCATTTATTTGCGTGTTAGAGGAGACATTATGAGGGTTTTAATCCCTCGTTCGAGCTAAATTTTTTGTAGCATTGTTTGTTTTTCAAAAGAAAAAGAGTTGATGCTTATTTAAGGAAAGAAATAATGCAAATTGAATAAGTAAATGGGAACTGGATGGAGTATAAACCAAGAGAAGGTAAATATTGGCGAAGTTTCATGGATTTAATTTTAAATGCTTTATTCTCTCAAGTTATCTAATGATCACGCGAAATTAACGCATAATTCCTAGTTAGTCACATTCAGTGACCCAAAGAACTAACTTCTTCCTCTCCCCAATCGAACGGTAGGTTTTTTAGGGAAAAGTTTAAGCGCTGTGGCTACTCAATTACAGTAATTGTTTTCGTATTACCATCTGAGACCAGTAGAAAAAACAAATATGACTCGCTGAGATATCCTTTGTTTAATTTAAAAAATTGAGTTAGTTAAAGTTTTTATTCCAGAATTAAAAAATTTATCTTATTCTCAGAATTACTTCATCCGTTTCTATTTATGTGAACGTATTTATTTTTTAATCCGTTTAAAAAAAATGACCTCTTTTTATATTCGGAAATAAATTTTCACTTTAACCTTTAATGAGATGAAGTGTAGTCACACAAATATTTCTGATTTATTTTAGACTATAAATTTTAAGAGTCGTTATTTCTTTATTAATTTCCGTGCAAATTCTAATGGATTCACATAAATTGAAACAGAGGAAGTTGAAACTTAATGTTAATATATATAGAGGCTCACCTAAGTATAAACAATTAAAGTATATACATTGATCATCTACATAACTAAAAATCGTTAAAATATAGTAGTAATAGATGCACCTCCAACAAACACATTCATAAGGACAAGAAAAATCAGCTAAATGACATCAATAGTATGACATCACACTCGTATACTTTTTGGTGGTTAGGTGATTTTTCTTAATTCTATTTATTTTGGTCTTCAAATTATATCTTGCATATCTGATTAATACCAGTGGCGTGAGCCCGGCCGGCACAAGCCCAAGCTTAATATAGATACTTCAATGCACTTTTTAAATTTTGAATCTTTAAAATAAAAATAAAAAATTAATTTTCATCACTAGAACTTGAACACTTTTAATGGATAGTAAAAAACAATCTTGGAGGATCGTCAAAAATTTAATTAAGAAAGGTTGCTAAAATTAAACAAGATTGAGCAAATCTTTTTAATAAATTTATTTATCGACATGTTTTCTATTTACAACTTGTGCTCGACACGAAGTTGTTTTAACTTCTAATCAGTCGTATATATTTACATTTCTTGCAAGTATATTTTTATATATTGGATAAAAGTCATGGTTCCCTTTTCATTCCCACAATTAAGAAGGTATGTATTGTTGAAGTCGTAAGATAACACGATATCCCTTTTATTCCAAAAAAGATATGATTTTTTTTTATTTGTTCGTTCATATGTGACTGGCCCAAATCTATACTGATAATTTATTGAATTTTTATTATTTTTTCATTTTGTATAATACTATTGCCTTTTTCTTTAAACTTTCATATGATTATTAATGATTTATGTAATACTTCTAGCAATCTCATTCTAGTTTGTAAAGTGTATTACCCAGGTTTTTCTCCTCGAGAGTTTAACTATTCGAAAACAAGGACCTGGCAAGGAACATTACTTTGCTAAATTATTAAGTCAATCAAGGATATACAATCAACATCACTCACAGAGAAAACCTGAGCTCTCATTATTGTCGACTTAGTTGCACAACTTTAATTAAGAACCTTTAGTTCTCTAAAACTTCAGGGTAATGCTTCAATATATTAGAGATTCACTTGTATAAGTTCAAACTCCAAAAGAGTTCCCGGAAGTTCATCTTCAACTTTTTTTTTCTGCATTTTGAGTTGTGATTATCTTGTACCTATTTAATATTTTAGTTATATTCTAATTAGAAGTCCAAAGAGTGGCTACGTAGTTGGCAAGTGATGCCTAAAAGTGACTATAGTTCAAAAAATAGCACTAAAAGTGGCTACCTAGGGCCCCAGATAATTTATTGAATTATTGTTGTTTTGTCATTTTTTATAATAATCTTATTACTTTGCTTTATGTTAGTTATTAATGATTTATGTAATTTTTCTAACAGTCTCAGTCTAATTCAAAAGTAATTTCTCATTCGAGAGTTTAAATTTCTACTATAAAAAATAAAGACTTGGCAAGAAACATTACTTTGCTAAATCAGTAAGTCAATCAAGGAATACAATCAACATAATTCACATACACAACCTCAGCTCTCATTATGATCGATTAAGTTCCACGATCTTTATTAAGCACCTTTATTTCTCAGAAAATTTAGGGCAATACTCCTAAAATGTACTTAGTTCAAAACTTCTGAACATTGTATTAGAGGTTCACTTGCATAAGTTCAAATTCCAAAAGAATTCTCGAAGTTCGTGTTTTGGCCGCATTATGAAGTTGTGATTATCTTGTACCTACTTTAAAAATAATTGATTATATTCTAATTAGCAATTTTAAAAGTGGCCACCTAATTAGTAAGTTATTCCTAAAAGTAGCTATGCTTCAAGGAGCACCACTAAAAGTAGCTACTTGGGGTCGGCAAGGAGGAGGACCCCAAGCTCCTCTAACTGACGTTTATATAATAGTAGTAAAGTAATAGAAATAATATATGCCCATGTGAATTTCTTACGTCGGAGTATGATGACCTAAGCTTATGAGTTGTTTGTAGTTTTGACAAAAAATAGTTTATTAGTTTACCAAACTTCTACCATTTTTCTTTGAGCTTTTGTATCTAGGACACTTACAAAAATACCTATAAAATCTAAAATAATTACAGCCACTATCCATTATTTTTAAACATTATTCGATTTACTCATTAAAATATTTACCCACTCTACCCATCTAGACTTGTATATCATAATTTATGTAATATACCATAAAGGTATACACATATAAGGTATAACAAAGGTATACTGTAATAAATGACCCTCCAGACTTGTATACCATAATATATGCAGTATACTTATAAGACATAACAAATGTATATACTGGTATATCTGTAAGGCATAACAAAAATATATAATAATAAATAGATAGATTGGATAAATACTTTTAATTATATAGGTAGTGTAATTTTTAATAAGTAAATTTTATGGGCATAGAGTGTAAAAATCCTTTTGTGTTTTTCTGCGGCACTTTAAGCTTCAGCATTGGACAAGTGGGCTTAAAGTGCAAGACTAGAGTTTAAAATTTCGTCGAATAGCCTATCTATTCCACAACACATATTATATTAATGTGCAACCATTTTCTAAAAGCTATTGCAAGCGTAGCGACTTATGTTCAAATTCGGGGGGTTTAAAGTTGATACTAACTTCAAAATTTTTAGTCTGAAGTTGATATTCAATTGTAGACATAAAGGTCTAAAGTTAAGTTTAGACGAAGTCCTACAGACTATAGTCCCCAGAGTTTAATGTTGATAATGTGAAGCCAAAATGTTTTTGAAAAGTGGTTGTTCCCTAAATAGTAATGGTAAAAGCAGTTATTCGTGCACTTCACCCATAATTGATGTCCAGAAAATGAGAGGGATTTGATTTGGATTTTTTACATAAAAGTACAAGTTTTAGAACTTAATTACCAAACATAGCAATATTTTAGTAAAATAACCCTATATAGAGGAAAACACAAGTTAATTACAAATATAGCAAAAACATAGCAATATTTTCCCATAACATACCAAACTCTTACATTGTTACTCCTATTTCCCCCACTATCACTTTTGCTCCTCACATTTCTCCCTATTTCACTTTTCCTCCCACCATTTCACCCAATTTTACTTTTATTCCAATCATTTCCTCCAATTTCACTTTTTCTCATCCCATCCTCGATGTATCTCGTTGTATCTCACCGTATCTCAACTGTTTCTGCACCGTTTCAACTGTTTCTGCAGTACCGTTTCTAACTGTTTCTGCACCTGCACCGTTTCGACTGTTTCTGTAGCACCGTATCTAACTGTTTCTGCACCGTTTCAACTGTTTCTGCACTATTTCAACTGTTTCTGCAGCACCGTATCTAAATATTTCTGCACCGTTTCAACTGTTTCTGCAGCACCGTATCTAACTGTTTCTGCAACGTTTCAACTGTTTCTAACTGTTTCTACACCATTTCAACTGTTTCTGCAGCACCGTATCTAACTGTTTCTGCACCGTTTCAACTGTTTCTGCACCGTTTCAACTGTTTCTGCACCGTTTCAGCTTCGTTTCAACACTGTATCTAATTGTTTCAGCGTCTTTTCATACTGTTTCAGCGCCATTTGTGACTGTTTCAGACTGTTTAATCGCGGTTCAGGAGACGCTTTTATGTATAAGGTCCAAAAAAAGAAGAAAAAACCACAGGTTGTTTAAAGTTACTCCTGAAACAAAATTTAATAAAGTGAGACTTATGTAGAGAAATACTAGTAGTAGCACTGACCAAAAGTATTCATAAAAGTTCCACTTGTGGAATCAAATATAAAATATTATTGATTAAGAAAATAAGTAATAAAATATTACTATAAATTATTGTTTATATTCAGCCACAACTTGTGATAGTCTTTCATTGTTTCATTGGTGGCAACTATATTTAGTTCAGCCTCCTTGTAACCTTGTCTTTTCTTCATTATTCTCCTTGTATTTTTGTTTTATAAGTCATTCTCCTTGAAACTTGTTGCTACATTACATACCCTGCTCTGTAGCGAATTGTTCTGCTTCTGACATAGTAATAATTTATCAGCTGTCTTCTGCCTTATTAGTTATTAGACATTGAGATACCTTGTTCTTGTTTGAAATTGTCTCGTGTTTACTGTATAAGTACTGGTGTTTTTTTTTTTTGGTGAGGAACTGCTTATACTTAGCAAGGAACAGGAACAGAGTACAGAACTAACATAAGCTTAAAGGAACAGAGAGAGGCATTGACTACTAGAACTTATAAATCCATATATTCAAGGTAAAGTGAGATATTGTAGTTTGGGAAAATGAAAGTGACATGTGTTATGGTAAATAATGCTATGCATTGTAATTAGAAAAATATTGCTATTTTTTTGTAATTAAGGGTGACAATTTGTATATTTGTGTAAAAAACCCATTTGATTTTGTAGTCTTTGCCCAATGTTAATTTAGCTATATATGATATTTTCGAAAAAGATGAGCAAAAAAATTACATAGGAAATCTGCAAAATAATATAGAAAATCTTTATAGGATCTTTTATTTCTTTTCAAATGTAAGTGAGGGTAGGAGATCATTTCATCATAAAATGAGGAGACTTGATTTAACCCATTACAAAGGTGAATTTAGTTGGAAATTTTTACGCAAATAGATAATATTAGAGACTTATGTTACATAAAATAGCTATATTATTTTGCGTACATAATATATATTCTTTTTACACTTTATAGAATATTATGGAATCTCAGTAAATTGGGATTCATTCTATCTTCTTCTTTCTACAAACCCTAGCCACCACTATCCCATCCCTCCCTCGCCGCCGTCCACTGCCGCACCCGAAAAAAACAACCAAAAAATTACATGTATATACAAAGAAAAACACTTTTAGATATATAATAATATAAAATAATACATAGTTATACAAAGTTATACAATAAAAAGATATATTATGAAATCACTTGTAGATACATAGAAATACAAAAAAATACATAGTTATACAAAGTAAATACATACAAAGAAATACACTAGATATATAGAAATATAAAGATATACATAATTATAAAAGTTATACATAAAAAATAAAGCTTAATTTGTTGGGTGAAAGAGACGGCTGACCAGATTGGAAAAATATACGTTTACAGGTAAATAAAAGTTTTATTATGGAGAGAATTAAGGGGAAGTTAATTTATTAGTATCTTTTGTGTTAATTCTTCCATAATAAAATCCTATTTTCAAGGATTTACTTTATCTGTTTAATTATCCTAAATTAGCTATATTTTGTAGATAACCTATTAGGATTTGCTATGTTCAGTAATATTTTAAAAATATAATTATTTTAGCTAATTAAGTGTCTATTTTTTTTATTTATATCGTTGTTTTCAGAAAAATAAAATTAATCAATAAAATTCATGAGATTTTTATATGGAAATTCTCTTCTACTGTTCTAAAAGTGGATGTCCACAAAAGATTTGTCATATACAAAACGCATAAAAGCTCCTCCTCATATACATTAAATAAATATTAGAGAATGTTTTATTTGTATTTTACGAATTGTTAAAGGGGTTTTGAAGGGGTTTAGTTTATCACATGCCCTTCCACTCATTGCCTTAAGTTTTACGGTTAGGTATTCATATTTGTCAATATAATACAACAAAACTTTAGGGAGCCATCACGATTCAGGGCACTCCAAGTGTATTGGATTTGGAGAGGTTCAAGAGACAATTCGTAAGATGAGAGGGGGAAGAGCGATTGAGCCTGATGAGATCCCACTGGAGTTTTAGAAGAGTGTAAGGTGTAGCAGGGTTAACCTGGATGACTGAGTTGTTTGATGTCATTTTGGAGACGACAAAGATGCCGGAAGAATGGATGTGGAGTACTATGATTCCATTGTACAAGAACAAGGGGAATGTTCAAAATTGCAACTATTATAAGGGCATCAAACTATTAAGCTACACCATGAAGTCTGGGAGATGGTGGTTTAGAAGAGAATGGGGAGGGAGGTGACCATGCCTAAGAACCAATTTGGATTCATGCCAAGGCGATCGACTACGGAAGCTATCCACCTTCACATGAGGTTGATTGAGCAATATAGGGATAAGTTACATATGATGTTCGTTGACCTAGAGAAGGCTTATGACAAAGTCCCAAGAGAGGTTTTGTGGAAATATTTGGAATTTAGAGGTGTACCAGCAGCTAGGCGTGAACATAGGACGGTTTGGTTCAGTTTTACCTCATACCAAACCAAACCAAACCAAATATATCTGTTTTTCAAATCTATAAAACAAACCAAACCAACATAAAGTGGGTTTTATCGATCTCGGTTTGTTCGGTTTTCTCTATTTTTTTCGGGTTTTTTTCAATTTTTATTACATTAAGTCTCTACAACAAAGAATATGCAAGTGTTGCTTTCAAATATTTCCTGCAATCAACTATCGATGTATGTTATTTATAAATAATTAGACATATCTTAATAAGACAATGAAATGTAATGTACGTAAATAAGAAAACTAAAAATAGAAAGGCGTGATATAAATGAGTTGATTTAGTTTTTGCTTATTTTTTCCCTTAATCGATCGTGTAGTATGTTGCTTGTGTGCTAGTATTTAGTGATAATGATTCTTGATAATATATAAAAGATAAATAATTAAATATTAATTAAAAGAGATAATGTAATTGATCATCAGTTCCCTTAAAAATAGTCACATCTAATGCTTAAAGATTTCATCAAAGCTGTGGCTAGAAATGTGGAATATAATTAGTTTAAGCTTATACTCTATAATAAGAGGGGTATGTGTTTATTTAGTGTTTAATACTCACTTGAGTGCTTATGCCATGTAAAATTTCCATAAAATTTTATATAAAGAAGTTCATAATGGATATTTTTATATATAAATATTTTAAAATAATATTTACAAAAATATCGATTCGGTTCAGGTTTAGTTCATTTTTTTTGTTGGTAAAACCAAACCAAACCAAACCAAATATGTCGGTTTTTATTTTTTCAAAACCAAACCAAATCAAACAAAACCACGAGTCGGTTTTTTATTCGATTTGGTTTGGTTCATTTTACCGGTTTGGTTTGTGCACCCCTACCAACGGCATATACAAGAGCGGTTAAAGACATATATGACGACGCCAAGACCCGCGTGAGGACAGTTGGAGGTGACTCTGTCTACTTTTCAGTCGAGATGGGGTTGCATCAGGGGTTGGCGCTTAGTCCATTTTTATTTGCTCTGATGATCGACGAATTGACTCGGAGCATCTAAGGGGAGGTACCATGGTGTATGTTGTTTGCAGACAATATAGTTCTAATTGATGAGACTCGCGTCAGAGTTAATGATAAGTTGGAGGTTTGAAAGACGTAGTCTAGAGTCTAAAAGTAGAGACGAAAACAAAGTACATGGAGTGCGAGTTTAGTGGTGCATCTCAGAAATCAGAGGTCGACGTGATGCTTGAGTCTCACACCATTCCCCAAAAAGGGAAGCTTCAAGTACCTTGACTCAATCCTTTAAGGTAATGGAGAAATTGATGAATATGTCACTCATCGTATAAGGGCAGACTAGATGAAGTGAAGACTCGCATCTGGTATCCTATGTGATAAGAAAGTGGCACCTAGACTCAAAGGTAAGTTCTATAAAGTGGTTGTTAGACCTGCTATGCTGTACGGAGCAGAATGTTGGCCGGTCAAGGCCACACACATTCAGGAGATGAGCGTAGCAAAGATGAGATTGCTTCGATGGATGTGTGGCCATACAATGATGAATAAGATTAGGAATGAGACCGATAAAGTAAGAGTGGCTGCAGTGGCAGATACGATGCTTGAGCGTGACTGCGTTGATTCAGACATGTGAGAAGGAGTACAGATGCTCCAGTGAGAAGGTGCGAGAGATTGGCAGTGATGGGTATACGGAGAGGTAGAGGTAGATCCAAGAAGAATTGAGGCAAGGTGATTCGTTAGGACATGGATCACTTGCAGATCACCGAGGATTAGGGTGGAATGTTAGGTAGTTGTTGTGAGAGTGTTGTCTTAATATCATTTGTATTATTTTATATTCTTGATTTATCGCATACTGTGCCTTTACTACTGGCACTGTTATCTGTTTACCTTGATTATCAGTAGTTTTTCTTGACAATATTTTCGTTAACATGAGTAGTTTCATTTTATCATTTCTAGCGTGTTTTTAGATAGTTTACCTTGAGTCGAGGGTCTATCAGAAACAACATCTCCACCTTGGTGGGGATAAAGTCTGCATACATCTCACCCTTTCCAGGCCCTACTTGTAAAATTATACTGTGTATGTTGTTATTGTTGTTATAGTAATACAACAAAACTTTAATGGATCAATAAGAATTTCAATTGGAAGTTTACATTCTTTCACAATAATTACAGCAAATTAAATTAGGTTTCTCTTAAAATCAATCAAGTATTCAGGATCACGTTAGATATCAAAAAAAATATTTGCGGTTAGTATTTACACCGAACCATACAATTTAACCTTAATAATTAAAGTAATATAGAATCACCTAACCAAAATAAAGTGAGAAGTATCTGCAAGACACTTACACTCAAAAGTTGCATACACTAGGGCCTGGGTCCTTAAACAACTAATTTTCTAGAGAATATGTGGTTCCAAAGTCGAGGGCCATAATGAAATATCTTGCTGTCTCAACTTGGATCAGCCAGGGTCACACATTATAAATATTTATGTATGAATTTTGTAGTTATAATGACATATATCTACCATATTGTCAGCTTATGGATAGCATATGATATGTGCCTGTCTCTCTTTGGTTGATTCTAAGAAACTGAAAATGATAAAAGAACAAAGCTACCTGAAAAGGGGGACCAAAAAGGAAGAATAAAAGAAAACTTTATCCTCACATTTCCACCTTTTGGCATCTGTAAGGAATTAAGGATAGATCCCTTTTTCCATGAAAAAGATAGGTGCCTTGGCTCTTTTCCACTAAAATTCTAGTCTATCTACACAAAATGTGAGGGACCTACCATGTCCTATGTTGGTCATCCTTCTAAAATGTCCAATTTATAGTCAATTTCTCTTTTGCCCCAGAAGACATTTGTGTGTGTGTTTGTTGCCCCTCACACTCTGCCTAACATAATGTTTACCCTAAAACATGTTATGATTTGTGGATGAAGGTTCAAAATGTTGGTAGTGTTGACTCTGAAAATGGAATGATTTTTAGTCTCACACACTTGGGTCAAATGTGGTCAGTAGACACTTTACCTCGAGTTTTTACAGCAAATGGTGAAATATAACTTTAGCGTTACGACTAAAAATAAGAATATATATCACTTAATAATGTTTGTACAAAGATACATATTTTGCAGATGTACACACGGAGTCATGATAATTTTTTTCGATTGTAGCCTACCAAAGAATGCAAGGGAAGTGTAATCTGTAATCTTTAGTAGGAAATCAACAGTTTGTAAGATACACTGTAATAGGTTCATGAATAAATCATTTGCTTAGACAAGAAAAGTGAATCATTACAAGGACTACAAAGAATCCACAATGATAAGGGTAAACTCATCAAAAAGTTATGCAAATATCTTTATACAAAACTATCAATATCAGAAGTCAGCAAAAACTTCACATATAATCTCTCAAAGCAAGGACATTCCAGATTCTTCAGCTGCATCTCTGCTTCCACGTACTCTAGTTTATGCCTTATTTCCCTATCTATAAAACTCTACAGAATTTATGTACAAGGTAAACACGCTGCAGTACTATTAAGTGCTTACATTTTGAAGAATCAACTTATGCTTGCCAAAAAGACAAATGAAGTCTTGCAAGACCATGTGCATAATGTGTCTGCTTGTCCTCCTAGGCACACAATTACATCAATTAGCTGCTGCACTAACATCAGTGATTGTTAACTATATCCATGTTGTAATCTGGAAGACATAATGTACATCTGATATTGCTTCTTCTTCCTTTGGAATGGCTTAAACAAAAGAGCGTCTCATTGTGTGCTCTCGCGGAAATTAAGTGATCTAGACATGGCTGCTGGATTAGCTTGCAAGACTAGAGAAGCATCAGATTCATGGTTTCTATGATCAGCTTTGTGGTTAAAGGCCTTGAAGAGCCTTGCCCCATGAACTGAATCAATCTTGTCATTCTTAATACCTAGTGTTGACCATATAGAGCTTTTAGCCGCTTCATTTGGATCATGAATCCTTAATGTCTTAGGAGTTAGTACACTTCTCTCTGTTTCTCTTTCCTGCACAGTATCCCCTCTCCCTGATTGTGATTGATTAAGCATGCTTCCATCCCGAGTATGTTTTCCTAATGTTGGTGAAGTAGGACTGCTGTGATCGATAGATAGATCAGAAGAAAGCCATGGTACATTCCAAGGGCTTGCGACGGTGCAGCCCCAATAGGGTGCTGCTGGATAGAATGATACCGGATATCCAGAATAAGGCCAAGGCTGACCCTGAAAGTAAGGTAATTGAGGATGAAAGGCCTGAAAATTACCAGAATTGTTTGCTTGCTCTTGTAATATTGAGGAGGTACTACAAGGTCCATTTGATTGATCATTTCCAATATCTTTTCCTCCACAGGAAGAAGGCATTCTTTGTTCAGATCCATGGAATCTGTTTGCTGTAGAGCTCTGTGACTTGTCAGCTAAGTTCAATGCAGAAACCATGGAATCACAAAGGGGTTTGTCTGATCCAAATGTAAGGACAGTCCCATTTGCCCTTAAAGCAGGAAGGTGCATCCCATGTGCTGCTTCGAACTGAGCTACTTGAAGAGCATCTGAAACATTTAAATGATGATAATTTGAAGTGGAAGAACTTTTATTCTTACGACGACCAGAACCCACAGGCACATTTCTCATTGTTCCACCAGCTGTCCAATATCTCTGGCACTTCTTGCAAAAATAGCGAGGCTGGTTAACGTTGTAATTGTTATAATAGCAAAACTTAGTTTCCATGCTATTACAACGCGGACATGGAATTAACTTGTCAGGCTTTTTGAGTGTCTTTTCCTCACATTGATCTTCATTCTTGATTGATTTTGGTGATAATGTTTCTTTATCTGCATCCTGTATCTTAGTGCCATCGCTTATACCTGATGATGTTTCTGGTTCAGTGAACGAATCTTCTGTTGGACCGGTAAGTTCATTTTCTTCTTTGCTTTGTGTAAATTCTCCTTCTGAGATCATCTGGTCATTCGAAAAGAAAGAAAAAGGTGAGTTTGAGCTCTTTACAACAAATCAAAACAATTCAAGTTATTTAGACGATGATAATGAGGATTTGTCATGATATGTCAATCTCATCAGTCATTGATGTATTGATACTTCTTCCCTCTATGTACAATTATGCATTTATTTATCTGGCTGCTGTTCTTGATAAGAGAACAAACAGAGAGTTTAAAGTTAACAGTTCCACTTGTTCAAAGGCATTACTAATTTACTATTCTTGTGCCCTTTAAATCACCATACATACACAAGTTATTTACAAGGTTGAGGGGCTAAATATTCCAGGGTATATATCATTTTACATTGACATACTTGATCATATCACTTCTTGTTAAACTTGTAAAAGGCAAATTTGGAAGATAATTGAAAACCAAAGTAACAGGCTGTAGAAATTTTTCTTTGTCCTCCCTTTTGCTAAGGAGACTTAAATCTTTTGGAAGCATAAGCAAAGAACATTAAAAAAGTTGATTTTTTCTTGCCAAAACATTGATCAAACAGCAAGAAACAGCAAAAGTCCCCCCTAAAGCTTAAAGAACTTGTACTATATTGGTCAGATAGAAAAAACAGAGTTTACCCCAACAAGTACTACAACTAGGCCTCAATTCCAAGAAAGTCGAGGCGACTATATGAATTTTCACTGTCCAAAAGGTATTATATGTGATTTCTAAATTGCAAAGCTACAAAAGTTTCATCAAGATCAAAACCTCAGACTCTTGAATTGCCTATGATATCATAAAGATTGAATTATTTTCATTAAACATATCCAAATTCCATTTTTATTACTCATCATACATATTATGCAAACAATATGATCAAAGAAAACTCAATATAGAGGTGCACAAATAGTAAAAAGTTTACCTTATATTCATTTGAAGTAGTTGAAATTGGTGAGCTTGGATGATCATGATGATGAACACATGTAGTAGTAGTACTACTTGTAATATTCACTAGACCTTTTTCATGTGTCATACCAATTGTTTTACCAAACAACTTAATCTCTGAATCTCCAATTTCAGACATGTTACACAAAGTTGTTTCAGTTTCTTGACTTTGGTTAATTGTACTATGATTTATTTTTTATGTAACTAAGAAGTTGAAAGATAGGTAGATGGGAACAATCTTTTATCTTGTTGATTTTGGTGTCTTATAGTTTTAGACTTTGGACTAAAGTAGTAGAAGAAATGAAGGGGTTTTTACTTTTAGAGTTTTGCGTGGGGGGTGGGTATGACACGTCAGAAAAAGCAAAGAATTCAGAGCCACAAATTTGTATGTGGCAATGAGGAAATCTTCCTTTATTTGTGGGGAGAACGGTTATGTTCTTTCGAGTTGTGTGTGGTTTGTTTGCTGGTTTTTTGATTCCGTACCCAACCAAAACATTTGTTTGGCAAAACAAGAAAAAAGCAAAGTGCTTTTTGTACTATTTTTTCTCTTTCTTTTTTGTCCATGTCATCACTCCTTTCCCAATTTACCATACTTTCTTCTCAATTGATTTGCCCTAATCCCTAACCTGCTCTAGTTTTTTTTTTTTTTTTGATATTCAGTACTTACTAGTCCGATAATTTAAATTGTTTAAGCATATAAAGTGGGAAGCTTTCCTATCAAAAATTTCTTTGTTTCCAAGTCCTGAACCTAAGAATCGTTTAAACATATATAAAGATCTGAACAGTGACAGTAATGATTCATATAATTTGGTTGAGATTGAAGTTTAGCTATTGTTGTCTTTGTTGTATCACTCATTTAAACAATATGGCAGATTTTGGAAAAGAAAGACTTATTATTTACTATGTGTATTTTTCATTATGTGTTATACCAAATCATTAAGGGGTCGTTCGGTTTGGCTTGTGTTTTACGCGGGTATTAACTATTAATGCGGGTATTAGTAATGTGGGTATTAATAATGTGTGTATTAATAATGTGGGTATTGGTAATGCGGGTATTAGTTATGTGGGGTTTAATAATGTGGGTATTAGCCACACATATATTATATCGTAGAGATTATTTGTTGAATCACTGATATATTACAAATTAACAAAAAATATTATTATTTAAAATATATATTTACTCCTTAAATAAAATTTAAAATATTCTTATTATTATGAGGGTTAATTTTGTCATTTTAAATTTTAATACTTGCATTATTAATACCCACATTATTAATACCACCTTCTACCCCGCATAAAATAATACATAGATTCCCGCATTAATAATGCGGGTATTAATAATGCGGAATATACAAAAACGCAACCAAACGTTGCACTAATTTTATGCAAGTATTAAAATTTCACAAAAACCAACCGAACGCTGCGCTAAATTAACGCTGCGTTTTGTGCGGGTATTAAATGTTAATACATATAACCGAACGACCCCTAAATGCATAATTTGTGTGTATATCGACTTTATCACTAGTCATTACACTCCTAAAAGAATACTATGGTCTAGACGATAGTCGTTTACATAACAGTCATCATTTTTAGAAAACGCAAGGCTCGTCGTGATTCATATATTAAAGAAACAAAATTAATCTTGATTAATTATAAAAATAAATATAAAAAATATGACCGAGGCTGATAAATATTGCTTGACATTTTAAGCGGAAAAAATGTACACGCCTTCATCTTATGCAAGCATTCAGAGTTTTCTATGAGTGATGAGAAATAACACACACTGTTAATAAGCGCTGCCGTTTAAGCTATTTTTTTTTTTCTTTCAAAATTTGGTTAAGATTACACTATCATATTTAGTTGTTTAGTAATAAAATAATTTCATCCATAAATTGAGTAGGCGGACACATGGCATATCTATAACCGTATTGAATAATATTGCACCAAATACTAATGGAGAGGATCCCATTCCTCAAGTGTCACCTTAGCTTTTCGAAATAGTTCAAAAATAATTGTCACTTTGTTTTGATCAGAAAACATTAATTTTTCTTTTCAACATTACGGTTATGAAACATTTTAAAAAGTATTTTTATATTTTCTAAGAGTGAAAGGGAGAGAAAAGATTAAGGTTAATGTAGTTAAATAACCTCTTGATAATTATAATTTCCTAAAAATATATTAATCTTAATAAATGTGCTTAAACTAATACTTAAATTGGAACCTTCACCGAAGGGAGTATTAATCAATATGAATTGTCACCTATTTTAGTACATAACCATGGTAAAAACATACATACTTATAGTCAATGTACATGTTGATTGTGTATAACGCATAAATAGAGTTCCATCACTTAGTCAAAGTTAATTACAATAATTTTTATTTTATCATATCACTTACTGTAGTAACTATATATAATATTTACCATGCAAAACCCTGAATTTGAACACAAAATTTTATGCATGCAGAGCTTGTTTGATCAAGTTTTTGGAGAGTTAAAAGTGTTTTTTTTTTTCTTTTTAAAAAGTGCTTATCTGAAATTTTTAATGTGTTTGAGCAAGCTTCTATAAAAAAATAAATATTTTTAAGTGGCAGCAGAAGCTATTTTCTGCTGAGTGTAACAAGCTGAAAAAAGTAGCTTCTCGAAAAGATAAGTATTTTTGATTATTTGGGACAAGGATACCCATATCAAACTTCCATACTTAATCAAATCAATACTATTCTATATCCATTTTCGTAATTTAGTAATTTTTTAAAATATTGGTCAAACACAAATTAATAACAAAAATATATTTCTGAAATTTGGTAAACACACATTGTCAATTTCGCAAAGTACCTATTGCAAAACATTTTTAATAAAAAAAATACTTTTCAAAATAAACAGATTTTGATATGCTTAGATAACCATTCGGTCAAAGGTATCCCTTCCGTCAAGTGACTTTAACAATCTTGATTTTAGCTTAATTGTATCTTAAATAAGTACCCTCAACACAAAAATAGTACTACTAAACACCTTGAAACTTGTAAGTTGAATCCGCCAAGAAGGAACATAGTGAAGTTATATAATATAATGGAAACATATAGTACATGTTTTAGTAGAAAATTTGATAAAGAGATAAGAGCAATTGATTTTTAGGTTCCGACACTTTTTTTGACTAAAAGTGTTGTACTATCTTTGCGTTTAAATCATGAACAAAAAGCAGTTGACATGTTAAAACTCTCAAGTTTATGTAACTCATCAAGTGGCAAGAAACAAAAGGGCTTTCAAGTTTGTATTACTAATATTTCAACATTTCATTTGTATTCTCTTAGAAACTTAAAATTCAGCATTACAAATAGTTATATACATATAAATATTTATTTAATTTGCTATAAGATATTTGGCCCTATCTCACTAATTTAGATCTGTGTTAGAAAGTTTGATGGTAGGATTTAGTACTCTCACTGTTCTATTTTGTTTGTCATACTTTAGTATGTCCCAAAAGGATTGTCATATTTCTAAATTTAAAAAAAAAATAATTCAACTCTAAACTTATTTTTGGCTCATTTATAGCCATACAAATATCTGTGACTCATTTTAAACCACAAATTTTAAAAATTTTTCTTTTTTTATTTTTAATTAAATTTTGTGCTAAATCAAATTACGACAAACAAAATAGGACGGATAGAATATTTCTTTCTAAAGCCCATTTAAGTTTCAAGAGTTTGAAATCAAATTAATAATTAATAATGAATGTGTACTTTACTATCCTGCCACAACTTTTAGCTATACAAATCTTTCTCTATTTATACCCAAATGAACATGAGATTTGTTGACATTTCAGCACGAATGGAATGTAAATTAGAAAATTATAGTAGCACAAACAGGTTCCACGTGGAAAAAACCCAGCCAAGAGAGAGGAAGGCACCTGCCATCTCAGCATTCAGATACAAATGTGGGACCTAGTCTTAAAAGTGAAATAAAAAGCCAGCTTGGAACAACAGACACGTGTCATCCTGACGTAGCCATCTTTATTTTTTCTATTTTTTATTTTTATGCTAGAAAAAGTATACAAATCCATTTTCAAAGAATCTAATGTTTTCGTGGCTGTTATTTGGCGATCCAACAGCTGTCTTGATATTTTAAGTTTAAATAGATAAGACTAGGATTGCCGTATCTTTTTCTTTTATCCAATACTCACTTTTTATTTCTTAATTATTCTTTTCCTTTTTGGAATTTTAGTACCTAGTCCTTTCACTTTTTATTATATCACAAAAGAACTCATCCCCTTTGGTGCCTTTTGTTGTTTTTCTCCACCCTTGGTTCCTTTTGCTTATCCCAATCCAATATGATACAAGGGGCCGTTTGATTTGCTATAGTACAAAATGATCCTAGCACATAAGTTCACATGAGTTTTTTTTCTTTCTTTTTGAATGCTTCGACAACTCGTGATGAGTTGGGACAGTTCACAGGAGTTCATTATCATGTTTAGTTATTTTTTTAAAAAAAAATATAATCTCTACACTTCTTTATAGTATGTTGTTTGATTGGCTTTGTTAAATTCCATATTTATAATAATTGTACTTCCTCCGTTTCAAAATATTTGTCATTCTTACTAAAAATAACCGTCTCAAAATAATTGTCCAGTTAGGATTTCAAGGTAAAATTTCTCATATTTTTTCTATTTTACCCTTAGTAATCATTGTTCTTGAAATTACAACTAGAGATAACATTTATTGAAGAGAGAATAATAAGGTGGTAAAATAATCAATAATCCCCCCTCATTAATGATTTCTTAAGGGGCGTGCAAAATTATAGAAGACAAATAATTTGAGACGGAGGGAGTATAAGTTAGATGAAAATTTATATTTTATTTATAGAGGCGGACCTAATAGTTAGCTACACGTGCACGGGCACTTGTTGACATCAACAAATAAATTATATGTATATGTAGTAATTTCTCAAAAATCGGATATATATTACTTGGAACCATGAGTAATTGCCATATCTACGTTAGATTTAATGGTGCCCCTGTCGTGGTCAAATCCTGGATCCGTCTCTTATTATTTAATAAGATGTAGAAAGTGTAATAAGAATACATGAATTAGCAATATTTTATTAACATAATAAATTATCAAAATAACCCTATACATTTACCAACTTGTACATTACTAACACCCGTGTTATTAATCGTTCCATTGCTAATACCACACTATTAATCTATACTATACATTCTTAATTCCCACAAAGCTAGTTTTAGAACCAAACAACCCAAATCTAATAAGGTAACAAGAGGGTATAGATGCCTTAAAATGTGGATCACAAGTTCATGAAGTGGGGTCAAGTCAAAGAACTTTTGCAAGTTAATAAGGTTAAACTTAAAAGGAGAAAGTAAAAAAAAAAAACTAGTTGATGATTTGTGGACATCACGTTAGAGAAATACCTTTTTGGCCTACAAGTATGAAAGTTTATCGTCCATCATGTCTCAAGTAAGAGCAGATAAGAAGTACAATAGCTTAGAGCAATGGGATCAATCCACTCACATTCTCTGATGGTTTTCATCTTCTATTAGTGGTCCTTTTGCTTCCAACTTACGACTTAAAGCTATCATATTACTCTCTTTCCTTAAAGAATTATCGTTATTGCATTGTGAACATATTGAAAGAATAAATGAAACAGGAAATGGAAAAACAAGAGTCTTCAATAATTATAGCCAGAGTCCAGGACAATCCATGTACTTTATGATGGAGTTTTGACTAGCTGCTTTAAAAAACTTTTCGTGTGGTTATTCTTCAATAACTTTATGAACGCCAGAGCGGATTTATTGGGAAATTTGCAGTTTCGGTGAACTCATGATTTCTCTACCAAATTAGATATATTATGTAAAGATTTTTGATTAAATTGCCCTCCATATCAATTTAGGGAATTGTTTTTAGAAATATAGCAATATTTTTACACTTTTCCATACATAGCAATACTTTTTCTAATGCTACCAAATAATAGTATATCAAATAAAACTCCAACCTTAACATTCCCCTCAGTCACCTCTCTCTTCTATCCCCTCTCTTCCCCTTCCCCACCACCGCCTAGCCCTTCTCTGTCGTCGGCGACGATCCCCACTCCCATCCCCGTCGTCTTTCTCTCTTCCCTGCCCCGATCCCGTCGTCTTCCTCCTGTTCCGCTGTGGCTTTGTTGTGGTCTGCGCCGTCGGTTGAGTTTCGGTGGCGCCGGATCTGCTACAATAGAGCAGATTTGGTATTCTCCGGCTCGGATCCAGCGGCGTTACTGTTTGGTCTTTTTTTTTTAAGTTTTTCGATGGGGCACGGTGGAACCACGGCGATGATGGTGTATATTTGGTAGCTATTGATTGTATAGAATGTATGGCACATGCATTTTATTGTATGTATGGGGTATGCCCTGTATATACAACGTATATACACCAGACATACAATGGATATACAAATTACATACACCTGATGTATTAACCCCTTACATTTGTATGTGCACTGTATATATATTGTATGTCCAATATTTTGAACCTCCATACAATGAAAATACATCCCGACGTACACTGTATACACATTCCATACAAAAAATATACAAAAAAAAAAAAAAAAAAAAAAAACGGCGACCTGGCGGCAGCAACAGCAGTAGTAGTGATGGGGGTGGTGACTGTGGGTGGTAGAAGCAAGATCTAGGGGTTTTAGCATCCTTTTATATATTTTTGCTATGTTTTGAAAAAAATGTTGCTATGTTTTATAAATGGGAAAATATTGACATTTTTGTATAAAGTAGTTTGTTAGTTTGTATACTTTTGTTAATTTCCCAGTTTTTTTCAAAACATATCTAATATGATGTTCACTTGGGCAGACTTTGGTTTACTTGCATTCAGGAGTATGGGTCAATTCTCACTTAAATACGTATTTAGTACTAGAGTATTATTTTTTTGGTTTCCACTTACTTTTTTTTAAAAAAAATTTATTTTAAAGAAAAGGAAATTGTTGTGTCAGGGATTTGAACTTGTACCACTAAGCAAATTTTGAATACCCTCGACCATTAGACTGCTTTTTGTATATAAATGTTCAAAACTCAATATATCATCATATAACTTGTTATTTGACCTATATACATAATATACTTTACGGGTGAAGGTTGTTCGCCGACCACATTGTTAAACTGTAGCACCACCTCTTGCAATGGTAAATTCATCCTCTTAAAATCCTAAATCCACCTCCGATAAATGCTATTTATTTTTCGTTTAACAGTTGTAGAAGTGATTATTATTATTATTATTATTATCATCATGGAGTTTAGTTCAAACTCCAGGATAATCTTGTCATGGAGTTTCCACTGGCTTGTTTTTTCAAAAAAAAAATCATGGGACTATTCTTCAATAACTTTGCAAAGGCTGACTAGTTTTCCTTTAGTGGTAAAGGTAGTTATTTAAAATCCAAGAGTTTTGTTCGTAAAAATTTCGCCCAGCAACCTTTTTTAACACCAGTATTTAGTTTGAGGCCACTATTTCCTTGGTCTTATACTAGAGGCCACTTTTGGGCCTTTATTAAATAAATATTGACTTAAGTTCTGATAATTGACTGAAGTTCAGTCCATATGGCCCCTGGACTGAAGTTCCATCTTTAAGGACTGAACTTCAGTCCATATGGCTATGGACTGAACTTCAGTCCATGGTATGGCCATGGACTGAAGTTCCATCTTTAAGGATTGAACTTCAGTCCATATGGCCCTTGACTGAAGTTCCATCTTAAGGACTGGACTGAACTTCAGTCCATATGGCCCTGGATTGAAGTTCAATCTTTAAGGACTGAACTTCAATCCGGCCTCTGCACTGAAGTTCTATCTCTTTAAGCAAAAGTGGCCACAAACTAAATATTTTGGTATTAGTGACCTGTGCCCAAAGACCAGTGCCAAAAGTGGCCTTTCGTGCACTTTCCCCGTTTTGTTCAAACTCAAATGGACTCGTGAATCCTTTCCTAAAATCCAAGATAAAAAATGGAATTTTTACATAAAAGTACAATTTTTTAGTACTAATTACCAAACATAGTACTCTCTCCGTTTCAAAATGGTTGTCATAGTTTGACTTGGAGCGGAGTTTAAAAAATGTAGTAAGACTTTTGGAACTTGTGGTCCAAAATAAGCTATAAATAAATATGTGGCTATAAAGCATTTCATTAAGGGTAAAGTAGTAGTTTCAACTCAAAAATATTTCAAAATTTAGAATTGTGTCATTCTTTTTGGAACGGACTAATAAGGAAACTATGACAACCATTTTGGAACGGAGGTAGTAACATTTTAGCAAAATAACCCTATGTAGAGGAAAACACAAATTAATTACAAACACAGCAAAAACATAGCAATATTTTCTTATAACATGCCAAACCCTTACATTCTTCCTCCTATTCCCCCCACTATCACTTTTGCTCCTCCCATTTTACCCTATTTCACTTTTTCTCTTACCATTTTTCTCAATTTCACTTTTACTCCTCACATTTCCTCCAATTTCACTTTTCCTTATCCCATGCTCACTGTATCTCGTTGTATCTCAACGTATCTCGATGTTTCTCAACTACCAACCACATCGTATTTTGTTGTATCTTTCCGTATCTCACTGTATCTGCACCGTATCTAACTGTTTATGCACAGTATCTAACTATTTCTGCACTGTATCAAACTGTTTTTGCACCGTTTCAGGTTGTGTTCAGCACTGTATCAAACTGTTTCTGCATCGTTTTAGGTTGTGTTCAGCAATGTATCAAACTGTTTCTGCACTATTTTTTGTTGTGTTCAGCACTGTTTCAAACTGTTCTGCACCGTTTCAGACTGTTTCAGCGCCATTTCAGACTGTTGCAGCACCGTTTCAGACTATTTTTTACCGTATCTAACTATTTATAAACTGTATCTAATTGTTTCTGCACCATTTCAACATCATTCCAGCACTGTTTCAGCGCCATTTGAGATCGTTTCATCACGGTTCAGGGGATGCTTTTATGTATAAGGTCCAAAAAGAAGAAAAAGCCTAGAATATACGCTCAGAATTTTATTACACCAACTACTAGTACTACATTATACTCAACGCCACTCCCAAAGTCAAAAACTCCAAAAAACAAGCCATGGTAGAAACCACAACAACAATCTCCATCAGTTCAGACCACAAAGCTGGAAAAAATCAGGAAACCAAGCTCGCACCTTTCAAATTCAGCTAGTGTTGTAGTGGCAAAGGATGTAATTGTTGGAATAGTAAAGGACGAAATTGAATATGAATTTAGGAAATTGAATACGATAAATCAATGAATTTACTCTGTTTTTTATAAGTTGTAAATCGACGTCTGCTGATGATCAGACTTCTCTTCAGCCTGTTGATAAATTTCAGATATGTCACTAGAAAAAGTCGCCGGAGAAATGGAAAGAAGAAGAAGAAAACAGAAGCTGTGACGCTGGAGAAATGGGAGCAGCAATACCACGCGATGGCGGTGGAGAACAAAGGCGACTTGAAACGACAATATCAGTGCAGCTGTGATGCCGGAGAAACAGTGACGCTGAAGATGCAGTGGCGGCACGAACTCAGCAGTGAATGATAGTGCTTTCTTCGTCGTTCAGACGGTGGTTTAATTAGTAGATGACGACGGAGGTCGTGTTTTCGGTGGCCTGAAGTTTATCAATTTTATCGATTGGGTCGGGTGGTAGTGATGGAACTAGGATTGGGGTGGTGGGAAGGGGTGATGGAGAAGAGAGAGTATGTGAAATGTTGTAATTTGGGGTAATTTGGGGAAATGAAAGTGAATGGTTGATTGTTGTAAAATGTGCTAAAAAATATTGGTATGTCTTGTAATTTGAAAAATATTGCTATTTTTTTTATAATATATGGTAGAAATTTGGATATTTGTATAAAAAATCCATAAAAAGAATCTTGTATTTCAGTTCAAGCTCCAAAATTTTCATGGAGTTAAACTCATATTTCAAAACAGTGTCCCAGTGTATGCACTGATTATTAAAAAGTTCCATATTTTAAGTTGCGATTATTCTTCACAAAATTTTACAAGGCTGGCTATTCAATGATTAGCACTCTTCTGTATTTTAAATTATCATTATTCTTCAAAAAAATTTACAAACGCTGGCTATTAATCGATTAGCACTCTAGAAAGTGACTAAGCAGCCCAAATTTTACCATGCCAATCTACGTTAGTTGGCATGTTTTCCTCTAATAGGTCTCTGTTGTGCTATTTTCTTGCATGTTGTTTGATTAAACTTGTCGGTTCAATTTCTATCCTTGGTTTGCATCAAACTAATGCTAGCTTATTGTCTGGCTAATCATCTCCAAATGTAAAATGGACCAGTTGGTTTGACACAATCCTAGGCAATGATAAAAGTTTGACCCGTAGCCACTTTGTAGGGTGTTGAAAGAGAAATAGCCATAAAAAAAAGTTTTTCAAAAAGCCTTCCCTTAAAATAACACAGTTTTTTTTTTTTGCAAAGTAGCTATGAAAAGTCGAGGATTTTTTTTAGGACTTTGAGCTAAACCCCGAAAATTTTCTACAATTTTGTTCAAAGTCCCAATAAAATTTCTCGTGACCGTAAAATATCTAGAATTTTTTCTTGTGATCTTCAAAAATATAGTATTTTAAAAAATGACTATTTTTCTAAAAGCTTGTACTTTTTAGTTGTTTCTGTTTGAGCGGCTTAAAAACTATCTAGTCGTCAAAATTGTCCTAGGCAATGCCAGTGAAATTTTGATTCGTAGTCATTTTTAGATGTCCTAAGTGAGTTTCGTCTACCATTTCACAATTTATCGAGAAATAACCACATTATTTCCCCCACACACTTACAACATCTTGGTATTAATACAACACCCAGGCTAGCTACAGAACAATACTATATGAGACTTTGAAGTTTGAACTAAACTACAGTCAATAAATCTGGAGTTTTATTCAAAGTTTCAGCAAAAAATAGAGTTTTATGTAAAAGTCTCAGTATTTTATATTTGGACTTCATATTCAAAGTCTTTATACTGGGACTTTTCCGGATCTGACTATTTTTAAGCAAATTTGTGCGCAATGACTACATATCAATTAGCGCATATCAAACAAGCTCCCACGCATAATTTTTACCCAGTGCCACATCGTCACTTACTTTGCAGTTCGATATAAGTAATGCAATTGTATGAATAATTTTTATCTTCCTCAATCTCTCCAATCAGCCATCCAGTTTCTCTCATCGTTAGCTTCTTCTTCCACTGCACGCCATCCTTTTCTCCTTCAAATCTTAGCCTCTAAGCATGGAGTTCATTCAAAGCTTTCCATCGTTAAATATTCAACCATGATTAAAGTTCATGATCATTATCGGCAATATATCTAAAAAGTACTAGTAGAAGTAAATCTTTTGACTGCTTGTAATTAATGAGGAAAAAAAGAATCTGTAATTCTGATACAAAACGCCTTAGCAATGGAATTCGGTGATCGATGCTATAGAGCGTTAACGCAGAACGAAATTTATTATACACACATTATGACATAACTCTGTTAAATTGAAAGAAGTTTCCTAAGATCCAAGATATTTGAGAAATTTCAAATACTTAAGTGATTTTATATGATGCTGAAGAAAACCATGAAAAATGTCAGAAATAATACCACTAAATAATAGTGGAAAGAAACCATTAATTTCGGGTACCAATCATTTAGGAATTAATTTTGGTTAGAGTATACAACTAGGATTATGAATTTTTATTGTTAATTATTGTTATATTAAAGAAAGTATTATTATTATTTTTTTAGGTAAAAATTATGAAATTTACCATTAAGAACCAAACAAATACACACTAAGATCTACACCCTTAGAACCAAGACATAGACATTAAGATACTAGTTACACAAAGAACTAATAACAAAATCTACTCAAAAAGTAACTACACTTCCTACCTCCCTTTGATGCTCTCAGCATCTCTACTCTCTCCCTCACCTCTGTTTGTATTTGCTGTATGATATAACTGCTCTGTACATTGTATCCTTGAAAGATTTTTCTATTTCTAGCTATTCATGCTTAGGCATTCATGTACCAGCATAATCAATCTTAGTGACGGCAGTTGGTACTGGAAAAAGCTCAACAAAATTAAGGCTTATTATAGTTAATTACTACCTTTTAAATTACCTGATGCTGTAAGAAAATTTTTATATTGACAGTGTACAGAACTTAAACTCTTTTTATATTAGTCATTATGAAACTATAATTTTTTTTTTTGGGGTAATTAGAATCATTTTATTACCAAAGTAAGAAGTTACAACTGAAACAAAAACAAAAACTTGTCACAAAATTGGACAGTCCC
Organism: Petunia secreta; assembly: GCA_029990175.1. Classification (NCBI taxonomy): domain Eukaryota; kingdom Viridiplantae; phylum Streptophyta; class Magnoliopsida; order Solanales; family Solanaceae; genus Petunia; species Petunia secreta. The sequence goes on along the minus strand of JARKIP010000024.1, from coordinate 56,185,413 downwards.
CCGTTCTGCTATGCTTATGTTCAACCTCTCTACTTGGTCGATCTAACTACTCTTTTTATGCTACTAATTTGCATAGAAATTTAGTTTGGTGGAGATGCTCTTCTAGGAGATGCGTTTAGTGGCTATTGAAAGGAATTAAAGTGGAATTGTCAGCCAATAAAAGACATCATGATATGATGCTTTTAGTTTGTTAGCATTACTTCATATAAACTTCGTAGTCTATAACAACAAAAATATTTATTTTGAATTTTGGCCGACAACTTGGATCAATAATTCTTCATAGCGTTTGTTTTTTTCCTTACTAGCTGACATATACTTTTGTTATTTTAATCTTCATCTGATCCATACGTGGCAAAATTATAGTATTGCTTTAAAACTGGAAATATAACAGGAAAAGTTTAGTCCCATGATACATGGATACTCTATTCAGTACTTTTTAGTGTTTGCGCCACCTTAATTGATGATGACTCAAAGAATCAAAATGAATGAGTAAAACCGAGAAAGGTACAGTATTTTCTTATTTAGTGCATTCCTATCTCGAAAATCAGGGAAAGGATGGTCAGTTGAACACTACTGAAAAATTATATTGGCTAAAATTAAATCTTGGATCCCTTCCATGAAATTTATGACTTCACTACTAATGAGAATGTTTACACCTAGGAATCAAGAAAATAGGCCAATAAGGAATGCTCCACATTTTGAGAAAGTGGAATTAAGAGAGGGGCCATAGTACCCTTGGCCTGAATGAATAATGAAATGACAGTTGCAGTGTAACAATGTTTTTCAAACTTGTCATATGGATGTTTGTTTTGGCTCATGACGTGCTCCAGTAGAGAAATTTATAAGAACTCAATGAAACGGACAAATTGCTTCATAGGTGGCTTGATCAGTTAACAACTAGAGCTATATCACCAAGTGATGTGGTGGGATAGATATGATCCTCCACTCTTAGTTAAAGGTGTTTGCACTGGAAATGAAGAAATTTCTAGCAACGAGCGTTTTCCTCTTTAATGGGCCTTATGCAGTGTGAATTTAGAGTATTCGAAACTATGAGTACTTGGTATCCATTTTTATAACAAAAAAAAAAACTTGACCAATAAAATAAGTTCATCTGGTCATGTTTGGAAAAGCATGATATTGAGATGTTCTTCTCTAGGAGGGCAAGAAGTACTAGGGTAGGTATTCCTCCATAACAAGAGTTTTTTACTACTAATAGTTTAGTGTTGGGCCAGATTCCTATGGTTTAAATAAGACTTGATAAACTAGTGCAACCAATTGTGTTTAGTATAAATAGGGAAGTGGATTAGGAGGAATTAGGCTTCAGAGTGTCATACAAAAATGGCAACCATTGCCCTTAATCTACTTGTAGCTTTATTAGCTTTCTCTCATCTTTTCTCCTTCAATGCTGCTCCAATTTCAAGTACATAATCTTGCTTACTTCTTTATCTACATGTTTAAGTGACTGAAGTTAATCCGATTTCCAATTGAACTTAGTAGTTCTTCCTTTTACTACAGGGAATACACGTCTGGTTTTGCATGAAAATCAAGAATTTCCACCACCTGCATACACTAACCAGGTAGTTCTTACTGCAGTGGCGAATCTATGAATTTTGCTAAGGATGTTCAAGATTTAATATATATGTGCAGAAAATAATACTAGTATTTACCACATGTGCACATTATAATTTTTCAATGAAAATTCTTTAATTAACCAACTACCGTTCGGCCCCTGGACTTCGGTGGAATGTATTCGAAAGAAATGATACTTCATTGATATCTTGTCAATTTCTGATATCATTTCCTTGATTGAAAGCAGATGATGAGATTGGAATCCATGGAGGAAGAGTTCATTAATGGCAGGATGGATTTAGAGAGCCATGATTACCCTGGCTCAGGAGCAAATAATCGCCACACTCCAAGGCCACCTATTGGGAATATATTTTAGCTAAACTATAATGTCATATATAGCCCAGACCACAATTGTGAGATCACACTGATTACGTTGTTGTTGTATAATATCATACATAAGACAGCTTAAATTCTGCTCCTCCTAAGTTCAATTAGCCATAGAGGGGATTCCTTCCTCTGCCACTAAATGCAACTACTTAAAATTCTGTATGTTTAATGATGGTTTAATCTAGCCATTTCAAAAAAGAAGGATCATGATGAACTCTGAGTAATATTCCACGAACTTAATTTATCGTTTTTACGTCCTACTATTTCAAGGATAGCAAAGGTTGCTCCCACGCCCCCCCCCCCCCCCCAACTCCCCAAAAGAAACTATTTATGCACACAAATATTAAACGTTTCTAACTTGTTTGGGAATGAGACAAGTTGTTGGAGTAGATAATAACAAAAGTAAAAGACTAATACTCCCTCCGTCCCATTTTATGTGGCACCATTTGACCGGGTCGAAGTTTAAAAAATAGAGGTTGATCTTGTAAAGTTTCAATTTTATCCTTGAAAAAGTAAGAAAAAAAAGATTTGAGTAATAAAAAAGTTGTTGGTAGCTTTAAAAGTATGTAGGGCTCAACAATGGTAAAATAAAAATGATGCATTAAATAGTTGTCAAATAAGGAAACATGTCATCCTTTTTTAGACAAATAAAAAAAAATGGTGCTACATATATTGGTACGGAGAAAATAGTATAATTCAATGGAGTCTAACCTAAGTTCTAGGCGGAGCACACACTTGAGTGATTACTACCTTATTAAAGAGAGTCGCAAACTTGTGCAATCATGTTTGAAAAACTTACATAATGAAACGCATACTAATCCTACCATTTTGGGATTGGAGCGGCAGTCTAATGGTTGCAAGTGAACCATGCAGTATTAAATAGAGGATTCCGACCCCTTACTCTCAACTGTTCATGGGCTCAACCCATCCAATATTATCAATACTTGAAAAGAAGGAAAAAGAAAAAGAAACAGATTTAGCACATTCTGATGTAGTTACTCATAAACAAAAATCTAGGTAATATTAAATTTTATTTGTGTTGGATTTATCTGAATAAAAGAGTCCACCCATAAAGGGTGCTCTTAATATCTATTCAGGTAAAAAGATAAGTTACCTGATAGAGTCGTACATACAGAGTTATAAATACAGTAGTAATAGGCTCAGATAAACACACTGATTTCTCTACGGCTCTTCCTACTCTCTACTAAATAATTTAGGTGTTTAGACTGTGGATAAATGGTTGATCCGTCAAGTACGTGACAACCACCGACGGCCAGTAATTCCAGCCACGGTTCAAGATTCTACCGCTTACAAGAACAACAAGTAAGTTCTCGGTTTATGTTTAAACAATCTATTTAGTATAGATTTTGTGATATATATGCATGTATGTACCCCTACAATTTGGATCCTCTGAACATTAACCAGTTGATGTAATTTACTGTGTACCAATGGCGCAAAAATATTACTAACACAATTGGGTAGTATTAAATTGATAATAGTGTTAAAGAAACTCTTTACAGGGAAAGCATATAACTTGCTAATTCAGCACTGTTTCTTAACTTGCCAGACGAAGGAAATAGTTCAAACTAGAGTTCGTGTCTGTGTCACATCTATGATCTTTTTAATCCCAACAAAAATTGCATTATCTGATTAAATGATCAGCTTTTTTCTGTTTTCTCTGGGAAAAAGAAACTGAAAAAAGAGAAGTATCAAATTTGGTGGAATATCTTTGACATTAACTCAAAAAAGTATATATAAAAGCAAAGAATTGTTGTGTAAACCATCTGAACACTCCACAAAGATGGAAAGCAGAAGCAGATAATAATAGCATTAAGTGGATCTGAGGTGTCAGCCACTTATAATTCAATTACTAGCTCTGATTCTTCATCATCATTTTTATTCTTCTTTTTTGTTCCTTGATGGAAAAATTAGTACCTCTTCTTTCCTCATGAAACTTGTCCCTTATGGCTCTTCTTTAAGGATGACCTGTAAGTATGTAGAGGTAGAAATAATTTTTATGTGCTTGGCCCATAAAAGTCAAACAAACTTGCATGTACGGGACGTCTTGAAGATATAATTAAATAATTAAAAATATATTTTTTCTAACAAGCTAGCCTTTTAGATAAGATGGTTATATATATTTCAAGAAAGGTATGAAAAAGTTCAATCAGAAGAATCAACCTTCTGCTTTAGAATTGGAAAAAAGAATCTGTGAAACTATTAAGACTAAACCACAAAAATGGTTGCAAGAAAAATAAGTCAAGACTAATTGGAAATGCAATAATTTGTTATAAGAACATGACCATATAGTGAAACTGTGGTACAAACAAGCAAAGTAATGTTCTTTATAACATTGTCTTTCTGCTTGAGCATCGATCTGGACAAAAATTCAATGAATTCTTGTACACGTCTTAGAATTGTCTTAAGAATTCTCTAATATTGACTTGACTTATCTTCAACAAGAAGTTCCAAACTCTCAGCTTATTTCAGTCTTCAGAATCTGATTCACTTAAATTTCTTGAACTAGAGAAGCTTCACATTAGAAAATCAAGAACCATGAGCAAATGTAGGTGTAAAAAGAGTTTCAGGACTCCTTGTTAGCTCCTTTTCATTTCACCCAAGTCGTTGTGCTCAATAAGTTGTATCCCAAGAATCCCAGTCTAGTATCTTGCACTCTTTTAAAAGAAAGTACACAACATTTTCAAATAATGTATAATTAGTGAAATAATTCGTTCATGAAAGTTTAATAGACAATTACATAATCGTGTCGTCGCGCTCTTAGTTATTGAAAATTTGATACTAACCATCTTTTTATTTTCTAATTTGTGTATTACTGCTGTAAATTCCTTCCAAAGAACAATGTTGATCAGCACTAGGTGGGGACACTGTTAAACCAAGACCAACTATACATGCATACATTTTGGCTTGAGAGAAAGAAAATATTCTCTGTCCTTTGATTCAACCAGTTTTCTGTTGAATGACATCAATATTTGACAGCTATATCAGGCAAACTTTTGACAGGGGCATTATCTGATTTTAAAGGAGAAATAGTAAGAAACAAAAGAAAAGAAGACCAAGAGACTCCCAACTACCTTTGCAAAAGAAAACTAACAGTCCTCCACTTCAAGAATTAAGGCTCATTGTCCTTTCTTTCAAGAATTTTCCTAAACCAAATGTAGATACATGGTCTTTAAAGGGTATATGCAATGCACATAATGGTGCTTGATGGAATCGATCATGTGACGTAAAGTAATTTTTGAACTACGTAATCTATATACAAACCAAAAAGAAATTTGTATGTTTTATCATGTTTCCACAGTTTATTCTTTCATGGGATTCAATTGAATCTCCTTCATTACATGTCTCCGCGCCTGACTGTCCTGAGGGATTTCTGAAACTGTGTGATATTCAGAAACTGGTAGCATATCCTTGGCCAAAATTATTTGAAGGAATATTTTTTTCATGATTTTGTTTTGTCTTCATGGCTGAAACTGTGGGGTCTGTAGACATAGATATGTGCTAACATTAACAGACAGTACATAATAAAGAAGTGGGATGTTGGTGATTGGCTTGGTGAAAACATCAATTATATATCCAACTCATAAATTCATTGGAACAGTTTCTTATATTCACATTAACATGGTTTAACATAAGAAGAAACAAACTTCCTTCCTCTTGCAAAATGATTCCATCCTTCAAAAGAAAAATAAAAAATTCCACTCATAGTTTACTTGTTTGGATGGTTGTTACCAGTCGTATCGTATCGTACTGTTAATATAAAACAGTGTTTGTTTGGATTGTTACTTAAAAATTTTATTAGTATATCGTACCGTTAACTCGTCGTTACATAACAATGAAGTGCCTCATTTTATGTAGTGATCGATTTGGTGTGATAGCATCATTACAGTATTTTTTTTTCTCTTCTTCCACTTAATATTCTCATATTACAATTTATCCTACATTTTCTATACTAACTCTACCCCGTACTCTACTTTTTTCATGGCAATATTGTAAATCATTATTCATATCGCTAGTATGTTGTATCGTGAAATGACAGGAAACAATACGATATATCCAAACATTGAATCCACCAAAATAATACAATACAAAAAAGTATGATGCAATATATTATGAAATGATACATAACAACCATCCAAACAAGCTTAAGGGGCTGGTCTCACCTAAGGTTTCTTTATGGAAATCAAGGAATCTTAATCATGCTATTAGTTATCATGATTAATGAGGAGAGAAGGAAGTTTACTTGACCAGTCTTTTTCTATGATTAACACATTTTGCTTGGCCAATAAAAGAAACTGAGATGCATAATTCAACTTAGTACTTCCAGAGTAACTTCATTTAACCTCATGGTCCTAGCTCCTTGTACCATTTACTAGTAATTAGCATATGCTTTTTACTGTCATTTTATTATTTATTGTTTACACTTCCAAGCATATATATAATCTAGACAGTAGACAATGTCATTCAAATTTGAAGAAAGCAAAAACATACTATTGATAACAAATTAAAGAAAATCCTTTTTCTTGTTATTAGCAAAGATAGTGTTCAGACCACCTTATGCGCACCTCGACTATTTTATCGGATACCTACTGCCTCCTATCAGAACATATAAATCGGGTTGTTCTGTCCATCAGAACTTATGCATATGGAAGGAAATCATACCCTTGGATCAAACTTAAGAAAGTCTTATGAAAAAAGATTAAGATAGGTAAGAATGACACAATGCTTGTGTCACTTTCAGTAAGCAAATATGTTGAAAAGGGTAAAACAGCTGGGGATAGATATCAATTATTCTTTGTTGGGATGGTGACTAGTTCCTTTCATTTCACTTTTTTGGATTCCTGAGGCCATATTCTTCTCATCTTCTTTCCTTTCCATGCTTTTGGATTTGTAAGAGATCTCCTATAAGGTGCATCTCTTATGGTAATGGGGTCCTCTACCACAATAATAATTGATGATCAATTTCAAAAAACTTTAGTTAAGTGACTTTTTGATCTCATAGCTGCTACTGACATTAGCCAAAGGGGACTCAATATTAGGCATCATGCATCATCCTAGAATCTACTTTACTTGTAATGGAATATATTAAAGCAAGAAAGTAGCACCAAGGACAGCAGCTTAGTTAGAGAGAGAGGAATACAAAAGATACTTCTATTGCTCTCTTTTGTCTTCATTTTCACACATTTTAGCCATATAGAATATTACAAAATCCAATTATAGTACCCCTCTTTTTTTTTTCTTTTTTTTTCCAACTTCATTATCAATAAGAGAGCTTGGATCGAATCAGTATACCACTACCGATTTTATTCGAGCTCTTGATATTGGAATAAATCTAGCAGTAAATCGCGAAATTTTAAAGTTTTTTATCTTATGAAAAACCTCAAACAAATGATCAAGATCTTCATTTCAAGTTGTCTGGTCGCATAAAAAGTTGCAACAAGGGAAAAACTTGTTTTCCTAGTATTTTTTTCTCTAAAAAGTTTCAGTACTGGAAAAGCCTTTTTTTAAAAACAAAACAACTTCCGACCAGCTATTTTCTAACGAATTCTCGATTATTCGTTCGTAGAAATAGACATTATCGTACTAGAGACTGCACTTGTTTTCAGGACTCGCACTTGAGACCATGCCTAAAATTAAGTCTTTTAAAGGTGCTCAAAATATTAGTGTGCTAAAGAAATTGAAGATGTGTTAAGTCCAATGGGGAAATGTCGATGAAACTCAACCCTTCCTACTTGGAATCAAATAGGTTCCCATGCTTAATGAATATACACATTGCTGCAACTTTCAACCCCATAATTTTGTTGGTATAATATATTCTAAATTGAAGTAACATAGGAACTGTTGCATGCATGCATAGTTTCTGTTCAATTATTACATAGACGTGAAAAGCTTAAAAAAGCTTAGTAGTTACTAGCTAGTGTAATATTATTATATACAATAAGTTGGAATCAAAATCTTCAGTCTTTTAAAATCTTTAGAAATGGAGCAGACCAAGTGAATGTAGTGCACTTTGAAGGCAAAACTTTGAAGATCAATCATTGGATTTCGATTCCAATTGATCAAACTCTTGGAGTATTGACCGCAGCCCAAGAAATCCCAAGATTGATCTGATCTAGCAATTGACTTTTATGATTTGTGTTTGCCATTTTGCCCTTCTTTAATTTGTCCCTTTTTTCCTTTTTTCTTCTTTTCTTTTTCTTTATGTATAGATATAATTTGTTTAACTATTCAGATCAAGTGGATGTGGTTATAGCTTTTGGGAAAGCCAATTCTTTCCTCCTTTTAAATCACACTAATCTTCTGTTTTTCTGTATACTAGTACAAGAGATATGAGCCTTTTTATTATTTCAACATTCGTGCGTTGATTAAAGGGAAAGAAGAAAGAGGTAGAGTAATTAAAGAATTGTGTCATAACGTATGTCAATCATATAGAGTATACTTATTCGAGTGATGTTTACTCCAAACTACATCAATTATTTATCGTAGTTAAATAATTCATCATGTAAATACATAACATGTAGGAGTATATACTGATTGACTAGTGTAAACATCGAAAACGAATAATTTTACCAGTACCATTATATAATTTGTAGGATGCTACTTGACTTAGCATCCATTAAAAAAATGTGATGAGCAATAGAATTATGAAGGTACCTTTATCTTTTTCCCTAAACCAAGACGATCAGAAAGTAACAGAAATGATTATAAACATATACCTTTCTTGGCCCTTCAGCTAACAAATACTAATATAGAATCTATTCTTGTTAGTGTACTAGTCCTCATACGAGCATTGTATTCAGAGGCGAAGAATTTTTTAAAAAAAGTTTAATAGCAATAACGTTTTATTACTGAATTCGTCGAACTTTTGGAATTATGAGTTAAAAATTTGTAGAGCTTTTACTAACCTCCCATATATGGTGTATTTTGTGTCGATTATATTGAGTTCAGTTCAACTCAATGACAGTCCCAACTCAACCCGACACTGCTTGTGTTGGAGTATTAACAATTTCATTGCCATATTATCGGATAAATGAGCTCGTTTTTTATTTCTTATATTGAGGGTATATAAATGATTCATGTTAATTGATTTAGAGTTCAAACTAGTTGTAAATTGAGATGTAGTTGATTATAAATATAGGAAATATGAAGTTGGTTTTCTATAATTCTCTGTTAAAGGAAGGCTCCCATTGAATAATTCTTCCAAGTTTAATGCCATTTCATTATTATCTGTCAAACTATAGCTTCTTCACATTAAAATAATAAGTGTTTGATCTCATTCTTCTCTCTTTTGGGTTGTGTTTGCATAGTAAATATCAAGCATATACTTGTACAACATCTGAATTTTCAAAGATGATGAGGACATATATAAGAAAAAGACTAAGGTTATAATTTGGACTATCTCATGATTAGGATAAGGTACACTTACAAAAATACTCACGAAACCAAAAATAATTACAATTACTACCCACTACTTTCAAATATTACTCAACCTACCTACTAAACTATTTACCTATTCTACCCATCCAGACTTGTATACCATAGTTTATGCAGTATACCATAAAGGTATACATATATAACTTATAAGGTATAACAAAGGTATACAGTAATAAATGGCCCTCCAGACTTTTATACCATAATTTATGCAGTATACCTTAAAGGTATACACCTATAAGGTATAACAAAAGTATACAATAATAAATGGGTAGATTGGGTAAATACTTTTAGTTTTATGGGTAGTGTAATTTTTAATGGGTATGACTTGTAAATACTTTAAATTTTATGGGTATAGAGTGTAAAAATCCCTTAGGATAATAGTGCTATTGAAAGGTTTGTTTTTTTCCACTCCAATCTTAACGTAAAGTATACTTCTTGATAGCATAAATACGGCAAGTTTGTCCTAAAAATCTATTATTAGATTCTTTGATTCCTTCATCCCTATAAAACAACAAAAAGAATCTGCCAATCCCACCACACCCTCCTCAACAAATACAAAGCATAATTATTTCAAGAAAGAAGAATAAGAGAACTTTAACTTCAACAAATTGTACTGTTAGAAAATTTTACAATGATAGGTCATCCAGAAGAAATTAAAGCGACAGTAACGTAGAAAATAAGACATGTAGCATGCTACAATATGTTAACATACGTTAACAAACATATGTATGTGAGTTAAATCAAAGAGGAAAGTAAATTCTTTTTCAATATCTCCAAACAAAAAAGAAATCTCAATCAAAGCATTTCTATTATTAATAGTTTTTATCTTGTTGCTACCATGAAAGGCTCCTCTAAGTTTTTAGAAAAGTTAGTTTCCATTATATATAATGGTGGGGTTGCCTATTTCAGTAGGGAATCAAGCAGAAAGAGAGAGAATGAGAAGGAAAAACAGGAGGGTAAAAACAAATTAAACACTTTTTTCTCCTTTTCTCTCCTTTTGAGAACTCACAAATTGAAGTGTGTTTACTTTCTTTTGTTTTTGCTGTATCAGAGATTCTTTCACACCCTTTCAAGTCAAAGAAGAAAGTAAAACAGAAGAAATTAATTAAAGAAAAAGTTTGATATGAAATGGGAAATAGAAGAAAAGAAGGGCCACAGCTCATGAAGCATATATTCCCTTACAACATATGTTTCCTGATATGGAGTGAGAACAACATGGGACACTCTTAACAACTTCCCAATTATATATACTAGTAGAGTTGCCACATTTTTAAGGCACAATTCAATTCTCTTTCTATGTTTTGTTACAATACACTACACACGTATGTTTTGTAAGTTTGTAAACAACAAGAAAAGAAAAGATGGCTCATCATCAAATTGCACAAAGTAGTATGGATATGAACTTAGTTTTGTCTAGTGATGCCAAACCTAGACTTAAATGGACTCCTGAACTTCATCAACGATTCGTCGATGCAGTCACTCAACTAGGAGGTCCAGATAGTAAGTACTACTTTCTAGTCTATGTTTCTCGGATCATCCAAAAATGTTAACTGCACCCTTGTCGGATGCGCAACATTTTTATTCTTTTTACCAATACTAACATTATTATTGATTCATAATGCAGAGGCTACACCAAAGTCTTTGATGAGAGTGATGAACATTCATGGACTAACTTTATATCACCTCAAGAGCCATTTGCAGGTACTTATCTCATTGTCACATTGAGTTGATCATAAAAAGGCCTTTGAACTGATTGATTAGCAATCTTTATCTTTACAGAAATATCGTCTTGGCAAAAATCAAGTCACTCAATCTTTTGATGAAAACAAAGATGAAGGTAAGTTGGAGTGTGCAATAGTACCTGATAATAAAGAGGAAAATGACATCTCAAGAGGCTTAAAACAGAGGACTTCTTTTGATGCAGAGAATTTGAGAGAGCCACAGAGTGATCAGTTAGCTCTAGACATTTGTGATGGAGCTCAAAATCAGATGAATGAGTAATGATAAAATAATTCTCACTGAATCCAATAAATTAACATAGATATACCAGAAATAACAGTATCTCACTAAATAAAAACTTTTTTTTCCAGGAGTTTGCACATAGCTCAAGCTTTACAAATGCAAATGGAGGTCCAGAGGAAGCTTCATCAACAGATTGAGGTAAATTTTTATGTCATCTTAATATTAGCTTAGGCTCATATGCATAATTTTCGAGAAGCTTTGTACTGATACGGACTTAAATGGAGCGACATGGATAGTAAAGATTCATATAGCTAATCTGGTTGTTTGGATCCTCCAAAAATGCCGTCGTTTCTAGCCAGAACATCCAAATAATTTGCAGTTTTGGAGACTTCGACAAAGGTGGACGAATATTTTTGGATGATCCGAGCAACATAGGCTGACTTAACTTGCTTGTGATTGAGCCGTTGTAGTAGTTAATATTGTGTGTGTTTTAGGTACAAAGACATTTACAACTGAGGATTGAAGCTCAAGGGAAGTATTTACAATCAGTTTTGAAGAAAGCACAAGACACACTTGCAGGATATGGTACTTCTAGTGCTGGAGTGGAACTTGCTAAAGCTGAACTCTCTCAATTAGTTTCAATGGTTAACATGGGATTTTGTCCAAGTTCTTCATTATCAACAATAACAGAAAATGATGGTTCATCAATCTCAAAAGATACAAAGAGAAAACAATTGAAAGGTGGCATCTTGTGTTCACTTGAAAGCTCTTTAACATCTTCAGAAGAGAGTCATGATACATGCAAGAATACGTCTATCGGTCTCTCATTGATGGAAATGAATCCAGTGAAAGAAAAAAAGAGAAGCAGAAGTAATATTTGTGATGATATATGTGTTGAACAACCATATGGTAAAAGATGCCAAAGTCACAAGAATGGTGAAAAATTGGCAAAGATTGAAATTTTGGAGAATCTTGATTTAAATATAAAGTGCCCAAATGAATATGAACATGGTCCAAAAGTTATTGACTTGAACTGCAAGGAAGTAGAACAATTCATTGGGTATAGTTAGAATCTTGTAATTTCATATATAGATGCTTTACTAAGCTTATGCTTTATTCCCTCATAAAGTATATGATTCCTACAGCTAGTATGGTATTTATAGAAAACTATATGTATATTGTTTTGTGAATGAAACTAATAGAACTTTTCAAAGTATATCCACATTGATAGTTATAGGATACAATGGGCACAACACTAAATTCCCTGCCACCCCTTTTTCCTGTTTTACATGTACAAAAGCACTTGCATATATTCGATTGTTGAGAAAGAGCCCAAACAGATAGTCAATTTGAATAAATTCGACGTTGAAAGATTATTCAAAGTTATAGCTTCTTCATTGATAGCTGCAGAATCTATGTAGATAAATGGCATCCTTATTTTTCCTGATACCATATTCAAACTTATCTCCATATGAGCTGCTAAACTTGGAGAATGTGTATGTATTCTAGGAATCCATTTTCAGCTATGCTTTTCTAAAGATGCAAGCAAGGAATTTGGAAGTACACCAGAAAAGAATATCTATAAATTGTTATAGAAATCAATACAAATAAGTACTCGTAAGTACTCTAGAGTAAATGACTCTAAGTGTTGCCTCCCACCAAACATGTCTAAGTGTTGCCTTGTTAACTTGTAATAGATATCTGCAATTTTCAATAATCGGTCTAAGCTGATGATACTGGATGTCGTCTTCATTGATAAGCTTGACAGCAATTAGGCAATTTGTTTCCACTTCAACTGAATTATAATCCATTTGTATTCTATGCATAAAGATGGCAAATACTAAGTTCACTACGGGCACCTTCTCAGATTCACACTTCATCTTGTAAGGCTTTTTTATCTGCTGAAATTCAACTACTACGAGCTGCAATGGAAATTACAAGGGTAAGAACTTGATTTTCCTTTTCGAATTTAAGTTGTCATATTATCACGCTACGCAACAAGCAAGTTTAAAATGTAACTTAGCCACACAAACATAAACAACTTACGTGTAGTTTAGCCACACAAACATAAATAACTTACATGCACACGCACAGGGCCTCCACTTTTCTCTGTTTCTAGTTAAAGTTGTCAAGGAAATAGGCATATTTTGGATGCAAGATTTGAAGAGATAATGCCCCCTTCTTTTGCGAAGCCCAATTGAACTAGCCACAATAAGTCAATAAGCTAAATTGGACCTTTAGCACACCATTTTTGCAGTTAAGTAGTCCTTGTACAAGTCTAATGGAGTACGTATCAAGCGATAGCCAAATTTGTGAAAAACCAATAGACTAATTTGTCCAATGAGTTCCTTTTAGATAAAATCACAATTGGGTACAGCTTGGACCTAACTCTGATGATTGCTCAAGCAAAGGGACAAATTACCCTTGCACAGTCAATGTAAAATTGGAATTGGAATTCGTTCAGATCTTAAAACAATGTTTGAAAAGGTAAATTGAAATTCGTCCTAACACGAGACACTCAAAAAATGTTTAGATTGGACTAAAAGCTCGTCAAACTAGCTTAGTCAGATTAATTTTTTGATCGATGGGGTGTAGAAGTAGAACCGCCTCAAAGAAGTGATCAAATAAGAAAGTTAGCTGGGTTCAGATCGAGATTTTAAATTAAGGTTGATATTTACATTAACATTGTAATATTAATAAAAGAATAACCAAACATGAAAAAACAAACCTTCATTTCACAATCAACCAACTACAAAATGTGCCTCTGTACAATATTATTCTGAAAAAAAAAAAAAATCCAAAAAAGAAAAAAAGAAATTCCTCTAAACCTCTGGTGCATGATCATGATCATTGTCTGTATGATCAATCTCTTCACTTCTCCTATCATTCCCTAAACTAAAACTCATCCAAATCTCTCTTCTTCTTTCTCTATTTTCACTCTTATTATTCAAATCACTTTCCTCTTCAGGCATTTTATATCTACAAACAGGACATGTCCCATGAATTTTCAACCATTTTTCAATACATTCTTTATGAAACCTATGTTTACATGGCATTTCTTTACCAATTTCCCATTCTTCTAAACATATAACACACTCTTCTTTTCCTTCAACACTTGGTAATGCTTCTATTGATGATTTAGAAGCTGGTGGTTGACCTTGTTTACTTAAAACATCATTTATAAATGACTCAAAGTTTGTAGAAGAATGGTTTTGTATTACTACCATGCCTTGTGTTATAGGGTTTACTAGGATAATTCTTTCAAGATTTTCATGTGGGGTTGTTGAATCTTGAATTTGTTGAGTTGTTGAATTTGATAAGGCTAATATAAATGGTAAGAATAAAGACATGTTTGTGTTTCTTGAATTGTTTAAGTTTTCTATGAATGATTGTGTTTCTGTTGTAGCTGATTCTGAAGCCATTTAGTTGTTGGGATTTTGTGTGTGAATTTTGAGATTTTTGAGAAAATATTTGGAAATTATTGAAGAGAATTGATGTATATAAGGGGGACAGAGAAAGTTATAGAAGGATCTAGAAATTGTACTGTGTATGTAATAAGTAATGAAAGTATTGGTTGGATTTTTTAAGGATTAATTAATGATGTTTATCTTATTGAGTTAGTTGTCCTTTTCAGATTTGAGATCAGATATTTTTGGACTTGATCTAATACAAGCTGGTATCATTTTTGTACTATGGTCCTGCAGCATCAATTATATATTGACATAAGAAAAAAATTACTCCTTTCCTTCCATATTAGTTGTCCATTCATCTTTTTCATATCTATTAATACTATATGGAACAGAGGGAGTATTACTAAATGAATTATGTCAAGAAATTCCTAAATCGCTATTCCCGCAATCCCACATATTTACAATAGTAAAAATATTGTACAATAAGTGGTTATATCGATTAATAATACATATCGTTTGTTTGTAAATATACTTTTTCAACTTAATCATGACTAATTAATATTAATATATATTTTTATTTTATAAAATCACTTTGACATGAGTTGTTTTTTTTTTTTTTTTGGTCCAACATGTTTTACTTTGACATGATTAGTTGGCATGGTTACGAGTAATTTTTACATATTTGCATCTAATGATGTCGTATAAGCAATTCATTTATGATGCCTAATGCTGATTAGCTTTATAAGTAACTATTTAGGCACTTGTGTTTCCAGTGTGGCCTTGAGCACATGTGATTATCTTCAAATGGTATTATTATTACAATTTTAATTATTATTATCATTATTACTCAAAAGAATATTATACCATCCATGTTCTTGAATGTTGGACCCACAAACAAAAATTGTCAAACACTTAACTCAATATACAAATAATTTCTGGCAAACCATTGAGCCTGTGTAGTCCAGATGGCGAAAAGACAATGATCATGTTTAGATATTTTTTTCATTATCACGTTTATATATTTATTTTATAATAATGAAGCTTTTTACACCAATCAATATTTCATCTCTATGTTTAATAATTTGTTCACCTCCACCCACCCATCATTGGACTCTTCAAGAATTTAGAATAAATAATTCTGACAAAAAATATTTCAAACTCCCTCTGTCTAAAATTATTAATTTCACTTGTTCTTCCTATTTACCTGATCCTTAAGTTCAAACTACAAGTTTCTTATTTTGAAGAATTCAAATTAATATTATTAGAGCAAAAATAACACAAGAGCTTTTTAGAAAGTTTTGCAAATTCTAATCTAACATATAAATCTTTCACCTTTCTGTATCATTAAGAGTTCCAATATAACTATCCACAAGGATTATTACTAGTTTACTGCTCACCTTTTTCATTAATTCTTTTATATTTCTAAGTTATGAAACTATTAGTCCCATTTAAGAAATTCTTTTATAAAGTATCCATTTTTAGTTGACTTCAAGCTACTTTATAAAGTATCCATTTAATGTTTATCCACACTGGCAGAAGTGTTTAGTTTATAGCTCTTTATAACGATCCACCAACACCGTCTAGAATTTTCTAACTAATTCGTTATATTCCGTCACGAAGTGCTCCAACTTGTAGAGCTAAGGGCTAAAAGAAAATACTACTTCATTTGTTCAAAAAAATGGATGATACTATTTCTTTATTAGTCTGATTCAAAAAGAATGTTACAATTCTAAATTTAGAAACAATTCAATTTTAAACTTACCACTTTATCCTTAATGGGATGCTTTATAGCCACACATTTATCTATGACTTATTTTAAACCATAAATTTTAATTTTTTTTTTTCATTCTTAAACTTCGATCCAAGTCAAACTATGTCATCATTTGTGGAACGGATGGAGTAATACTTTAAGTAAGGCTATAAGTTAGACAGTGGCGCTGAAGTATCATAATTCTGTAAATTTCCCTTGGGCTTATAGCAAGCCTAAGCCCATCATACTTCTAAATTGAGTCCATATAATTGCTTCTCACATATCCTCTACACACAGACACACGGTAAGAAAATGAACTACAACTAACTTGCAAGAAGCTGTGCTGCAGACAACATGTTTGATTATATGCCTGAAAGAGGACTATGCTTGATTAAGTGACCCTTTGCAGTTTAAATCACTTAAAAATCCATTTTTGTGAAGTGGGTCTGCTGTAATTCTCTCATCAAGTGCATAACATTGGCAATTATGGCTCTAAGTAATGTTTGTTCCCTTCAACTAAAGACTTGTGAGCTCTTTGGAACTTGTATAAATCACTCTTATACCCTTCCTATCCAAAAAACAAGTAAGTTTCTGTCTTTATAAACCCCGTTGTCCGAATTTAAGAGACACATTTTCATTTTAAGTCACAGTTTTATATTAGAAATAATTTAACTGCAAACTTCTTATTTTATTGTAAGATAGATTTATAGACATACAAGTATACTTAGTTAGTTCACGAGTTTCAAAAGTCTTTCTTTTTAAGTTGGTCGTCTAATTAGGCTAGACACTGTCCACATAACATGAGTACTGTCTTTTTTATTGGAAAATCTTTTTTTTTTCTGTGTATTTAGCTTTATGTATTATCTTATGTAGGCTTAGTTATGAAACCAATGCTTATTCAAGCTACATCTAGAGCTAATTCTCGTACTGAGAGTGCTAAGCTTCGAAATAGGCGAATTAGAAAAAAGGTATGTGAACTTTGTTCATTTGAAAATTATGTTCTTGATTTTTTAATTGGCAGCAAAATCATGTATACTGGTTTAAATACAGTTTTCCGGTGTCCGGACACAAAGAAGAAAGAATGTTGCTCGGATCCTCCGAAAATGTTGTCACGTACGTGTCAGATCCTTCAAAAGATTTGCATTTTGGAGGATGCAACACTGGTGCAGCGGCATTTTGGAGGATCTGGGCAATATAGATCAAGAAACTAATATAGGTGAATAGATTTGGGAATGATGCATTTAGTGCTTAAGTTGGCAAGGTATCAACTTTACATTCAAGATCATACATTTATGAGCACAAATTGATCACTTTTGCTTAGAAACAGAACAAATACATAATTGAATTAGGTTTATGAAAAGAGGTCATTGGTTTTCTTGGCATTTTTGTATATGAGTAACCAGCAGTCACTGGCTTTTAACCTAAGCCATTTCATACTGTCCATTGTTTAAGAACCATCAGGCTTATAAATCATGGCGCTTCTACTAGCACACTCGTATGTCCATATAATCCACACCACGACACTTAAAACGTTGCGTATCTCTATGTTTAGTAGGAATAGGTGGAGCATTTGTACCTTTGCCTGTGTCGTCTATCATGGCTTTGCCTTTTTAAACTTGTGGGCTAAGCGTGCTTCTCATCTTTGGAGTCATGTGGTTTCCAATCGTCTTTTGGCTTGTTCCATATTAATGAAGTTTGCTTGCGCTTGTTCTTGATTTGCTTTTTCCATTTTGGCTACCAAAATCAACGCTCAACTCTTAATTGTTCTCTAGATCATGCATTAACTTTCTATCTTGCTCTATCATACACTTGTCATACACTGAAATCTAAAATTCTTTTTGGTCTTGGCAGTTTAATGGCACTCCTGAAAAACCAAGACTTTCAGTCTTCTGCTCAGAAAAACAGCTGTATGCAACACTGGAAGATGACCAGAATAAGAAGTGTTTGTTTTATGGGAGCACTTTGCAAAAGTCAATCCGGGGTGAACCACCTTGCAGCACTATAGTGAGTACCTACAAACTTTATAATGATGTTATGAGATATATCCTGGTACGGAAAAATTCTATTTTGTGCCTCACGCAACTAATGTATTTTGTGTAAGTTCTCTGGTAATTGGCATTTCAAGATTGCTCTGAAGATTGGATTGGATCAGTTTCTCTCTCGTTCCAACAATTATGGAATTTTCAAGTCATAGCATCATTCTCTAACTTTTTCCCTCTTAATGTTACAGGAAGCAGCAGAACGTGTTGGCGAGAGACTTGTGCAAACTTGTGTTGATCTCAACATCAATGAAATTTCATCTTATGATCGCAATGGTTTCTCTCGTGGAGAAAGAATGCAAGCCTTTGAGATTGCCATTTCTCGTCATGGTTTCCTGCTTAGATAGTTCTTCCTTATTTTCTATGTGAATTTTGTATAGAAGGATCTTGATTCCAGAACTTGTATACCCTAGTAGGGCTTATAAAAGA
Organism: Petunia secreta; assembly: GCA_029990175.1. Lineage (NCBI taxonomy): Eukaryota > Viridiplantae > Streptophyta > Magnoliopsida > Solanales > Solanaceae > Petunia > Petunia secreta. The sequence continues at coordinate 56,166,415 of JARKIP010000024.1, read as the reverse complement.
TTTGCACGCCCACAGTTAGCTCGCCAACAGTATGTTGGTAACTTGGACTTGAGGAAGATATGCTCAGTATGTAACTCAGTTTTTTTTTCCAGTATAATTATAAAGTATTTGGATCTCATCAGGCTGACTAATCTAAATTTACATTGTGTAGGGCCTATTGAAGGTAGAGTCACTTCCTATAAGGTGCTTTTTCATTCCTACGGCTCGAACACATGACCTCTAGTAAAAGATCACATTTATCTCATTGCACTCTTTGGTAATGGTTTGCAAATCTGAGATGAGCATGATTTATACATTTGATATAGTATAATCAAACTCCTCTTTTTTTCAAATCCATTCAAATTTAGAATGATTCATTATGTGAAGATAAAATAAGAAAATAAAGAATTGAGTTATAAACTTTTTTCTCATGTAACTTCCCTTTCAAGATTATTTCAAATTTTACTAAACTTTTAAAAGAAAACAGAACAGTAAACTGAAGTAACTAAGAAATTGAGGATTGCAAATTTCAAATTTTAAAGGGAATATCTAGGGGTGCAACCCTTGGAAAAAAGTTAGTTACCAGACGTATTAAACAAATTCAAAATTATCGTTGATGCCATTTACCTTCCCTAAAACTATAAATAAACCAAATAAAGCACATAAAATCAAGTACCCAATTCTTGATCTCTATTCCTTGTTCCTTCAATCTTCAACGCTGCGAATTATAATCTTCTCTTCTTGATTCCATTTTCTCAAAAGAAAATGGAGCAAACTGAAGGACCAATTGGTATCAAAATTTACAGTGCATCACAAAGAGCAGAAACATCAATGTACCCTACTGCTGATTTGCCACAAGATGTTTCAATCCCTGAAATGCCTCAACCATCAGTTGGCGGCAAGAAAAGAAGAGCAATGGCAAGTGGTGTTCAGAAAACACTCTCGAAAACATCATTGCTTGTTAATTTTCTACCAACAGGCACCCTTTTAACTTTTGAAATGGTCCTTCCATCTGTCTATAAAGGAGATTGTTCACCAGTTACTACACTAATGATTTTAACACTACTTGGCCTTTGCACTTTATCATGTTTCTTCTTCCATTTCACCGATAGTTTTCGGGGACCTGATGGGAAAGTTTACTATGGATTTGTCACTCCAAGAGGGTTGAAAGTTTTCAAGACTGGACTTGGTGTGGAAGTGCCAAAAGATGACAGGTATTAGTATAGGGACACCATCTCTTCAAGAAAAGTTGATCTCACGCCTCAAAGCCTTTCTTTTATTCTGTTGATTTATGTTACTCTTGTTCTAACAGGTACATGGTGGGATTCACAGATTTTGTGCATGCAATGATGTCTGTACTGGTTTTTGTGGCAATTGCATTTTCGGATCATAGAGTAACACTGTGTCTATTCCCTGGACATGCAAAAGAACTTGATGAAATCATGAGGAGTTTTCCTTTAATGGTGGGAGTTATTTGCAGTGGACTTTTTCTTGTCTTTCCCACCACTAGATATGGCGTTGGTTGTATGTCTGCTTAGCAGTTATTAGCATTCTAGTAATGATTTAGGTTGTTTTTGTTTCTCTTCTTTTTTCAAGTGATTGAGCTTAAGTTTTCTGTGCATTGTAATATTTGATTAAGAGGATTTATCATCAAATAAGAATAGTGTGTGGTTTGTGGATGGGCTTCTAAGAAACAAACTCTTCCCCATTCATTTGTTTAACAATAAGTAACATGTACAATTGCACCCTAGTAGTTCAATAACTTCCAACTTACCCTCACTCAACAATCCTGGTAGTGCATGTTTGATAGCACTCTTAAAGGGGAACTTTCAAACTCGGGGGTCGTTCACTAGTCATAGATTTGAATTAATTGACATTAACAATGTAACACCACTAATATAAGCAATTGCATTATGGGCATAGCATGACTTGCAAGAACAGAACAAGGTCAAAATAAGAGTTGGACAAAACTGCAGACTGCAGAAAGCTAGAACAAGTCAGACGAAATGTTACAGAAAGAGTTAAAGCATAACATTAATTTTCGGTTACTGCCCACTGTTTCAACACTATAAAAGAGCGGACGACGAAAGGCTCTGACCACATTAGAAGTATCCAGCACACTTTCAGCATGCGATGGAATAAAATAGCCATTCAACCTGTTTAACCCTGAGATCATGACAATTTGAGAAGACTGGTGCAGCATTTTAAGGAACAGAATGTTCCGTCCGAATCTTTGAATATAACGTCTTAACTGAAGAAATTAACTCAAAACTTTTAGAGCATCCAGATCATTATCTATTTTCATAAGGGTGAAAGATCACTAATACAGATTCATCCTTAACCAAAAGCACTACTGGCAGCCATAGTAAAAACCAAATTCAAAAAAAAAAAGGCTACAGGACTATTAAGTACACAAGCAGCAACAAAGAGTAAGAGCTAGTTTCAACCCACTAATTTGCCATTAGCTTCTAAGACGACTGGTTGATTCAGGTAAATTGAGAACTCATGCAGATAGACATCAACAAGCTGAAGGATCTGATCATTCATGACATTGGAGACTGCTGTACTCATAAGTTTAAGTAACCGCCATCATATTATCAGACTTAATTCATTCAAATAAATAATGTGAACTGTAAAAGTATGAATCTGCCACCCAACAGAGAACTTAGGTATCATCTGATCAGCAAATTAATCACCACCTGGAACAAACTAAACTTTGCAAGCACACTTAAATAGTACTCTTTTTTCTTTTTCTTTTTTGAATGGTAAATTTTATTGATAGAGACCAGGATACTGTAAGAAGCAGACTACATTATAGCTTTACAAAATCTAGCAAGTCTATCAAGTCCTGAAAACTAAAAACAGTGCTCCCTTTCTTCCAATAATAGAGATTATGAATACATCTATATTTAACTATGTGAAGCGGCTCAATTTTGCCATCAAAACATCTCCTATTCCTTTCGTTCCATATAGACCATGCAATGCTTAGAGGAATGGTTGCCCAAAGACTTTTCTGAATTTCTCCACGAAAGGCTGCATTCTAGCACAACAAAAGGGTCTTAAAGTTCTCCGGCATCACACATTGCACCCCAAAAATGGCCAAGAACATGGTCCAGATCTGCCAAATAAACTGACAATGAATGAAAAGATGATCAACAGTTTCACAATCTCTTTCGCAAAGATAACACCTGCTACTGAGAATGATCCCTCTTCTCATTAAATTCTCATGTGTAAGACATGCCCGATGAGTCACCAACCAACCCAAACATGCCACTTTAGTAGGTGCAAGGGTATTCCAGATTCCTTTCCAAGGCCATTTCAGATCTGATGAGTTTCCTATAATAGGAATTAACCGTAAAGATACCACTATTATTAGCAATACATCTCACGACATCTTCCTTCTCCAAATGAATCTCTATTGAATAGTACTCATTCTATTCCAACTTACATGAAACTCTTCCATTTTGGGATGTTACAAAATATTTAAAATCATTTTACTCTATACAACTGTCACAACTGACGAATTTTTTTTATAACCTGTGCGCCACTTGACTAATTCCACGAGAAACCTGCTACTTTCCGCCAGCACAAGTACCGGGTAACACTGTCCACAGATGTGAAGCAATCATCTCTGCAGGATTTGAATTGGGGATCTCATGGTTCTCATCCCACTTAATTGACTACGAGGCCATACCCTTGATACTTTTTCTACATCAAATTAACTTTCCAGCCACTACTTTGATATTTTTCTTTCATAGTATAAATTATAATACAGAAGTCAAATTAGCATCTTAAACCCCGTCCAATCAAATACAATCACATAAAAGGTAATGCAGGGTGTATTTGTTAAGAGCCTCAGATATGTAAATAGATGAATCCTAACTTCAATAGTCAAGGACAACGCAATAAGTCCAATTATTATTTGTATACAACAGGGCAATGCCTATTTGTATGGCTAAAATCTCCTATTACACCAAGGAAAATCACATTCCTCTACCATAAGTCTAGCTAACTAAATCCACTTGCTAGTTTACAAAGCACAGAATACAAATGCAATATTTGAGAAGCTAGTAGTAGATGACATGCTCACCCAAGAGCAATACACAAATGGTCAACAAATGATACACCTTATCAACAACAAGAGCTTAGCAGAAAACAGATCATTTTCCACATGGAAGAATTAAAACCATGAACATAGAAAAGCAGATCAAGAATAAAAATTGCTACTTTAACACAAAATTCACATCGAATCAACAACGAGAGCATATCAAACATGAAAGAATAAAATCCATGAACATAGACAACTAGAATCAAGAATAAAAATCCCTTTAACACAAAATGTACATCGAACCACATTAATATACGTAAACAAGATTAACTATTGGCAAAGCCATGAACATAGAAAACCGGATTCAAGAGTAAAAATCCCTTCTTTAACACAAACTGTACATCGAACAACATTAATATACGTAAACAAGATTAACTATTGGCAATCTAATCATTCTCCAACATATACAATTCAACCCTATTGATAAAAGAGTTACTCACTACCATTGCCTATCCTCCACTAACCACAATCGCATTTCAACCAATCTTGCATTCAATTCCCCACCACTAACCTTCAACATCGAGAGCATACCAAAAATCAAATCATATTCCACATGAAAGAATAAAATCCATGAAGATATAAAAGCGGATCGAGAATAAAAATCGTTACTTTAACACAAAATGTACATTGAACCACAATCAATATAAGCAAAAAAAAATGACTATTGGCAATCTAATCATTCTCCAACATATACAAATTGTATTGATCAAAGAGCTACTTACTATAATTGTTCAACCCCCAATAACCGCAACCGCATTTCAATCAATCTCGCATTGAATTCTCCATCACTAACCTTCAGCATATCCGATAACGATAACTGAAACCCATGCTTTACCAAAAGCCTATGCCGAGGCTTAATCTTCCCTTCCAAACTGAACGAAAAGTACTGCGGAAACTTCTTCAACTCACCTAAATCACCACTCATCTCATTAAAAAAGTAATCAACTTTAGGCCTATAATTCTTCTCAATACTAAATGTCAACAACCCGGGCGACCTCAAAACCATATTAACAACATCGTCTCGTTCGAATCCTAAACTCATCAAATACTCAATTTTCGGGTTCAAAGTAAGCTCAACACTAGAAACAAGCAACACAGTGGTTTGACTAGTGATCCTATTACAACCCGAGAACCCGAATTCTTTCAAGAATTGCAATGTAGGTCTTAACTGATCCTCAACACTACAAACTAAGATTCTTGGACACCTAATAATCGATTTACTAATGTCTCGGAAGGGCAAAACGACGTCGTTTAATAGGAAATCGAAAACCGGGTAAAGATCAACATAAGGGTCGGATGTAATAAGCTGAGGGTGCATATCAAGAATCCTACCAATGGCTGATTTTTCAATTCCCATTGAAGATAAACAAGTTTCAACTGATTTTATTGTATCAAGTGTTGCTGATCTTACATGAGGGTTTAATTGAAGGGCTTTTGTGGGGTCCACTTTGAGTTTTTGCAAATATAGCAACTTTTCACGGAATTTAAGGCCACAATCAGTAGTACTAGTTGGGGTTGGTGTGGGGTGGGTGGTTAGTTGAAGGGATTTGAGAGAGGTTTTGTTGGGTTTTGAAGGGAGGGAACAAGTGGGGTTGGGTGAGGTAGGGGGTGGGGTGAAGGTGGGGGTTGGGGTGAGGGTTTTGGGAGGGTTTTGCAACCATGTTAGCATCTTAAAGTGAACCGAAGTGGTTGAAGAGGGAAGGATGTACTTGTATTGGCATGGTTCTTGTTCTATCTTGTCTTAGGATTATACTTTTGTGACATTTTTTGAGTTTGTGTTTTTGTAGGTAATTGCTTCTATAGCACATTCCCTTATCCCTATTGAATTCCAATCCTAGTATCCGTCAATGTGTGTGCTTCAATTTTTTTTTATTAGAAATAAATTTACTCTATATTTTTTTTTTATTTAACTATCTGGTATATGAAATTTCTTGGCCAAATTTATTTAGACTATCACCCGTAAATCCGCAATGGGATAAACAAAACCTTTATATTTAGAAGTTTTTTTATTTTTACGATCCGTAACTTTTTATTTTAGACTCGAACGTCGATATTTAGATATAGGAGGAGGAGGTCAAATCCCACCACACTCTTTTGTGGCTCAAAATGATTTAATAGAGATTGAGTTTTTGAACTCGGTATATTTCATGTTGGTGGACCATTATTGTTACTCGACTATGGATGAAATAAACTCGTTTGTAATCAAATTCAGAATCAAGCAGGTCTGCTCAAGGCGAAAACACACATTGTAGTAGACATTTTGGTTCCTATATTGTCGTCAAACGAAGGAATTCTCATTCTAATTTTCACATCTTTGATTGGTCAAAGATTTTGAAAAATATTTTCTTTCAAACTACGAAAGTTTACTTTGTTAGGTGATAGTAGGGAAAAAGAGTTTCATAAGAGGCATTTTCTTTCCAACTACATCAAATCACCCTAACCCACGCCCTTATCCCAACCTCTAAACCCCAGCACCACCCAGTCAACCCTAGCCCCACCTCCCCTATCCTAAATAAAAGTTTGACAGTTATTGTCTTTTTACTTTGGTGGGGCGAGGTCTGCATACCATTCACCCTCCATAAATCCCACTTTGCAGGATAATATTGGTATGTTGTTGTTTTTGTTAACAAACATCAAGAAAAAAAAGAAAAGAAAAACTCAAGGCTATCAGCAGATCCTATAGTTTTAACCGTTGGAAAACCCCGAAAGTTTTAACTCTTGGCGATTGCTAGGAGTTTTAACTTCTGGTAGTTAGGGCTAATATTTAAAGAATATTCTTATAGGGACAAAAATGTGAAAATTGCACCACAATGTCATAAACCTGTAAATTATCTCGGAAATAGATTAGGTCATTTAAAGAAGGATTTTTTATACATATATACAAATATACACCCCTAATTACATAAAAATATCAATATTTTAAAAATTATCAGCCATATCAATATTTTTTAGCACATTTCTTCGATAATCAACACATTTCATTTATGATAATTACACTTACACCCACTCCCCAAAAAATCCTAAAATACTTTCCCCACTTTCTCCCAAACAAACAGCCGCCACTCCCCACCCCCAACACCATATGTCCTAACAGAAACAGTGCAACCACCCCCCAATGCAGACCCATATCCCCATCCGCACCGCCAGCACTCCAGCGCCATCACCCTCACCTCAGCCTCACCACTCTAGAGATAGAAAGAGTGGGGCGGGCTGAGGATAGACAGAAACAGAGGAATGCAGTAGCCGTTGCCAGATCTATGGCCAGAAACTCTGAATGCCGAACATAGACAGAAACGAAGAAGACACAATACGCTTAAAAGCTAACCAAACACCAAAATACAAATTGTGAGAAGTTTCCGGCCAATTCTAAGTTCAGAAACCTCATTGTACCTGGATCTAAGTTCGCTTATACTCTCCTTGCTGATACTTTCGTCATTTAGGCCAGAGGAATTTGGATCTAAACCTTTTGCAGCGCCGATGGGGATTTTTCAACCGTTTCTGTTTTTTTAGATTTGTTTCATTTTTGTTCCATTTATGTTTCTTCAAAATTGTTCATATTTTGTTTTTGTTTCGTTTCTATTCATGTTTCTTCATATTTGTTCTATTTCTGTTTTTATTTGTACAGATTTGTTATAGTGGTTTGATAAATTTAAACTCTTATTTTCTATTGCTCACAACTGATTACACTACTCATTGGAGCTTAACCACTGTTTCAAAAGTAAATAAAACCTAGTCACTATATATCTATTATTGAAATGGTCTGATACATTTTGAAATGGCGTTGAAACAATATGATACGGTTTGAAACATTATTGAAACATTGAAACAGTTGTTGCAACAGTTTGATACAGTCTGAAACGATATTAAAACAGTATGATATGGAGTTAATACCGCCTGAAACGAGAGTTGATATAGTTTAAAACTGTCTGATACAGTTTGAAACGGAGTTGATACAGTTTAAAACAATCTGATACAGTATGAATGGAGTTGATAGAGTCCGAAACAGAGTTGATACAGTTTAAAACAGTCTGATACAGTCTGAAACGACATTGAAACACTATGATACAGTCTGAAACGAGAGTTGATACAGTTTAAAACAAACTGATACAATATGAAACGGAGTTGATACAGTCTGAAACGGGAGTTGATACAATCTAAAACAGTTTGATACAATCTGAAACGACATCGAAACACTATGATAAAGTCTGAAATGGGAGTTGATACAGTTTAAAAGTGAAATTGGAGGAAATGGTGGGAGGAAAAGTAAAATTGTAGAAAATATGAGGAGTAAAAGTGAAATTAGGGGAAATAATGGGAGAAAAAGTGAAATTGAGGGAAATAGGAGGAGCAAAAGTGATAATGGGGGAAATAGGAGAAAGAATGTAAGGTTTTGATATGTTGTGGGAAAATATTGCTATGTTTTTGCTATTTTTTGTAATTAACTTGCGTTTTCTTCTACATAGAATAATTTTACTAAAATGTTGTTATGTTTGGTAATTAAGTTCTAAAAATTGTACTTTTATGTAAAAATTCTTTTAAACAAGTTAGACACCTTTGGCCTCTTACGAAAAGTTTTAAAAAATAGGGTCCAGAGGATGGTTCCTCGAAGTCGTCGAATCTTTTTTTTCTACTATATAGAAATGTGAAGATGGTCTTCCAGGGCTAAAATCGTCATTTTACACAAATGCTTATTCCACGTGTTTGCTATCCTAACCGGTAAATCTTAGGTCTAGAGATATCCTCTACATTCATTTCACTCTCTCTATTCTCATCCTTCACATTCTCTTTCAAAGAATACACTTCTACTTCTACCTCCTCCTCCTTCGTTGGGCTTCCAACATCTACGTGATTGATTGCTTCTCTGCCAATTTTTGTTCCTTTATTTCTGTCTTCATTTCCTTCCTTGATTACGATATTTCAATGGAGGCAGTAATAGTCGATGTTGGTTCTGAACTTTTCAAAATTGATCATGTTGTTCCGAGCTTATATGGTATTTGCCTTTCCCAAACTACAAATGAAATACCCATAACAGTATAGCTTCAATTTTGTAAACCTTTTATTGTTTCTTTCTATTTTGCCCCAGGTAATGTGAAATTTTCGTCTTTCACTAATTTTCAATACAATCTATTAGAGGCATAGAACCTGCTCCTTCTTGTGGCATTTGATGATGGGATTTGTGCTTTTTTGGGTGTTGCTTCAGTTGAATTCTAACTGCCCGTTTATTACTATTATTCTTTTATTATTATTGTTACCAATTCTTTAACAACGTTTTATTGATTTTTATGTGTTTTCGATTCAATCTACAATTCTGGTTTTCAATTACTTCTCTTTTAATTCCTCAAGTTTTCAACTTTTTTTTGAGTAGTTTTTCATCAACACGCCTTAGTGACTATGATTAGCTAATTGCCGTTAAAACTCAGTTTTTTTGATGTATTAGGTACAACCTATTTGCTACATGAAGCAAAGATTTGTCCAAGTAAATATTGCTTAAGATAACAACTGTGACCTTTGGGGAAAAGGTCCATTTAAAGTTTATTGGAGCTTTACTATCATTTATCTAGGATGGAATTTGACGCCGAATCATTAATTACATGCCTGCAAGCTATGTAGGCTTCAATTGTCATGACCATAAAGCTGCTGGCAAGCAGTGGTTGTTTGCTTACTATTCTTCAACTTTAGTTTCTCAATATGGAGGTGTAATAGCAAGGGCAATGTTTCGACCTCAAGGGCAATGTTTCGACCTCAAGCCTTTACAATACTCCTCCATATAAGGGCATCAACTTTTACCCCGATTCCAAATTAGGAAGGATCACGAAATCTTGAAATCAAGCATACAATTTCTTTTCAGGACTTGAAAATTTCGAAGCACCTATTAACATTGTGACGAGATGTAAAGTGAATTACAATCAAATAATGGTTACTAACCTCAAGCTTAATCAGGACAAAAGTTCTGCCTCAATCAAATACTAAGATGACTTTATACCATCCTAATCTAAACTCTGAAGTAGGTTCTTCTCTTGAAGGAAAAACAAAGATAAGCATCAACGAAAAAGATAGGGATTTTAATACATCTGGATGTATTTAAATGATATTAAATCATCCAATTCAAATATTCCATTATTCGAACAAAACAAAAGGATACAGAGTATGTGATGTTGAGTCTTCCAGACTTTCAAGAGTGCCCAACATGTGGTTGATTTATTTGATGTATGTTGTTTTGAGTTCCAAAGTATACTTTGGTATTAGTAGAGACTTTAGAGATTGTTGGTGTCAATTTTTTTAAATTGCAGATTTATGTTTGTGAGAAATCGTCCCTGATTGATGAAATAGATTTTCTTTAGTTTTCTTTTCCAATCGAATGTTTAAATAACGAGACAAGAGGCTGAACTCCCACCCAACCTCTCGAGTAAAAATAAATCTACCAACTTAAGATAGAGAATTTAGCTAATAAAGCAGCATTGATCTTATTCGCTCTCGAATCCTAGCAAGGAGAAGTAAAGACCATTATGCCATCTGGAATTTAAAGAGTTTCTATATGGTATTACTATTTTACAACTGCCTTTAGCTTCAGTTGTCACTTTCTATTTAATGGCTCTAAAGTAAAACCTTGCTGCGCGATTCTATCTCCAATTACAATAAAGAAAGTTTTGTACTTCTTAATCAATTTGTAATTAATATCAAATAAGTTCGGCGATCTGGAGATCTTTTGTTTGTTTAATTTTCTGTGAGATTGTTCAGTCTTTAAAATGCTTTGAAAAAAACAACAAGAAAATGAGTAGGGGCATGTATGAAATCGTGTCCAGTGGACTATCACCTCTCCATATGAGACACATTGTTATTTTGCTTATTTGACCAAGAGGTTTAGCTGGGAGATATGAAAGTTTTGGGGTGCTATCCAATTTCAAACTAGGTATATGTTCTCTATTTCATATATCCATTGATGAAGGTGACTCAAAATTACAGTTGAAGATCTCAAAGGTATTCTTATTTTGAACAAGCATTATGCTGAAATCTAGGTATTTTCTTTCTTTGAGAAAACATGTGCAAGTTGTTTGTTATGATGTTTTTCCATTCTTACTTACATTGACAGTAACGGTATAGTTTTAGGTTAAAAACTTCCGAAGTTTGATGAGACCTGTAAAGTTATTTTTGCACGACCTTGCTACTTTAATTGGAAATCAGGTTCGAAGCTTTTCTTTTTTGTTGTTGTAGTATTGTTTAAGATATAGTATTCTTGATGTGGGTTTGGTGAGAGGGTTTGTGTATGTCATGCATTTCTATATGGATAAATTTAGAAAAGAATCACCTCAACTTTACTGCATGACTTAGAGATGCAGATAAATATGACGAGTCTTGGAAAAGCATCATAGGGATTTGCTGATAGTTAGGAACAAAAATGGTGAAGCCTTTAGTGGTACAAAACAGAGTTGATTCACTTGCTCCAGAGTAGGTACTTGATTGTCTAATTCAAGCTACCATACAAATATAGATCCTTTTATTGTTTAACTGGCCAAAGAAAAATAAAAAACTTGTAAGGAATCACAATTTGATGTTATCTCCATGGATGTAATCAGTTCATGTTTGCTCTTTATTTATATAGAATGCGTATTGATTATAATTTCCCGGATCCTGCGTGAGCGCGGGATGCTTTGTGCACCGGGCTGCCCTTTTTTACATATTGACTATTATCCAATAATGCCTTGAGATCAACTTTATTTTTAGTAATCTCATAATATCATTATACGTGCAGATTATCTGAAACTCTGTTTCTATATTTGAATGGATAGTAGCATATGAAATGATCGTTTAATTCTTATCTAATTTTGTGCTGGTTATCTTTCAAGTTTCCAAGATTGGTCGAGCATTCCTATATGCTTTTGAAGGTAGTGGGTTTTGATAAAGTTCACCTTTTTTTTTATTCGAACTGATAGTAGAGTCGTTTTCCAATTTCATTTCTAAGATCATAAGTCTCTTGAACAACATGGATTGGTAGAAACAGGTTTTGGAGCTCTTCATTTTAAACAATTGCTTCTTCTAGATTTTCATCCGACTTTTCAAAAACTCTTTGGGAACTGCAAGATATGGTTTCTCAATTTGGACACAAGTAACTTTTAAAAAGCTAGCTGCCAAGTTTCTCTAAAGGGAATGTAGTAGCAACTGTTCATGAGCTGGTGGTGAATGCTTATCACTGCACTTTGGAGCTATTGTGTGCTTCCACTCCCTTTAATCGGGAACAAGAAGCATTATTCATAGATCCCTGCAGTGAGCTCCACGTTCAATTAACGAGCATTTTAATAGAGTTTAAAATTTTAATGTTGCTGGAACTGGCGTGTATTCAGTAAATTAATTTTTCCTTTTTATGGTATTAGGAATGTATTCATGTATTGACTTGAGTAACACTGTAAAGATATGAAAATAGATGATACATTATTTATGTCTTTTGAATGTTGATCTGGAGAGGGGCACTGTAGGAAGAAACAACTTAGAAAACAAACTATTTTAGCATGATAAATAGATATCATCATTTAGTCACTTAGATGTGTTACTTCAAGTTGCTTTTATTGCCACTCTGTCTCAATATGTAATCCATTTTTGGAAGGCTTCTCTTTTACTAATCAACTTATCTAGATTAACAGTTTGTCCAGTAGAATTTGAAAGTTTAGCTCAAATCGTTGGGCCCATGCTGTGCATGGGCATATATCGTCTAGTTTATTAATAAATATCTAGAGATTGTCCGGAGGTTTCCTCTAGCGTGGTCAACAACTTTTCCTGACAGGAGTTATTTTGAATGACTTCTCTTATGAGAGTCAAATTGTAACAATAAAACTAAAAGTGTCTATTTCATGCAAAGTTCCATTCTTATGCCAACCCCAGACTGAATATGCAATCCCGGGCCACCTTGATAATTTTGGTAAAACTTTGATCATGTACGCAGTTTACATCGCGTTCAATTGGAACTAGCCATTTTTTTAAAATTATTAGAAGAACAGTCACATTTAAGAAATTAAAAAAATCATAAATTTTTTCTGGAATTTTGAACTAATTTTTTTAAAGTTTTAATATGTTTTCTATGAAATCTGGGGGCATTTAAATAAACTATAAAATCGGGGCAACTAGTTTGCCTTTTTGACCCCTATAACAGTGGCTGCGAAACTGGTCTCCGATTCGTTTATTAAATATGAAAATATCCCTATAAAGCTTATAATAATACTCGTATCCTCGTGCTCCTTCTCTTAAGTACTGTCTAAGAGGCAACGCCTTACCTTTGATCTCGTCTTGCTTAGGTAACACTTTTCGTTGAATCTCTTTCCATAAGAAGTCTTAAAAAATAGGATCCATAAGAGAGTTCATGGAGATTGTCAGATCTTTTTATTAGCACAGATATAGCGATCGTCGGGAGATTTCCTCTAGCCTGGTCAGCAACTTTTTCCGACATGAGTTCTTTTTTGTGACTTTTCTTATGAGCGTAAAAATTATAACAATGACACCAAAAATTGTCTATTTCATGCAAGCTTCCACTCTGTATGCCAGACCAAACACGATAAAAATTTCGCCCACAGACCACTTTTGCCACTAATATTGGTTTGAAGTCACTTTTTTTTATTGGTTTTACATGAGAGACACTTTTTGGAACTTCAATCTTTGTGGGCTGAAGTTCAAACCTTTGTGGATTGAACTTCATGCCTAAGTTATGAAGTTCGACTTCAATCCGTAAGGGCTGAACTTTTAGACATAGATACGTAAACTTCAACTCTTATGGAACTTCAACCCTTGTAGTGGGCCGAAGTTGAACTTCGACCCTTGTGGGCTGAACTTGTGTGAAGTTCAACCCACAAGGATAGAAGTTCCAAAAAATAGCCTCTCATGTAAATTCATTAAAAAAAGTGTCCTTAAACCCAAGACCACTGACAAAAGTGACTATTCGTGCACTTTACCCCCAAACATGAATTGATTAAATGGGCCAACTTATAGATTTTGGTAAAAATTTGATCCCTAGGCAATCTGCATCCGTTAAATGAGAACTAGCTATTTTACAAAAATAGAGATATACATAAAAATAATTTGGGATTTTGAACTAAAATTTTCAAAGTTCCAGTAAAACTTTCTAGGGAGTGCTAATATGAAGTTCGAGAAATTTTACTGAGACTTTGAAAATTTTAGTTCAAAAGTCTCAGAAAAATTTACTAGGACTTAAAACATGAAGATCCAGTAAAATTTTCTAGAACTTTGAACTAAACTCCTGCAAAATTTGTTGGTGTTTAGTTCAAATTCTTATATTTTATTTTTATGTGACTAGTCTTAAAATATGTGTTTTAAAATATGGCTATTTTTTAAAAAAGTTTGTAATTGTTGGTTGTTTCTCTTTAAGCGGTTAAAAAACTGATTAGTCATCAAAATTACAATTGGTTTGCCTTTTTTACCCTCGTAACAGTGGCAGTAAAAATGATCTCCGCTTGGTTCAATAAATATGGAAACATCCCTATAAATCTTATAATATTGCAGCCTATTTGCAAAACATATGACACCATAAGCAATGGTTTGTCTTTTTGTCTGCGCTAATAGGGGTTTGCAAAAATGTCCCCGTTAAGGTTTAATGAAACAAATCCAGACGGAAGCACCTCTGTCAAGTTTTTAGGTCGGGGCTAAGACTTGCCTTTTTACTTCTCTGCTTTTCAACACTTATTCCTTCAAGTGTTGTCAAAAGGCAATACTTGTCGCGCTTGATTGCAAGTCTTGACAATCCCGCTCTATTTGCCAATACTTACCCTTAAAGTGTTGGCAAAAGGCAACACTTGTCGCACTTGGTCGTAAGTCTTGGCAATTACCAAAACTTACAAGATTTTTGATTCTCCTCATAAAATCTTTTGTATAATACATGATGCCAGATACTTGGAGGTCCTTCCTGGCTTGATCATGACGGATCTCCAGAACTTAAATTTAAAACGTCTCGGGAGGATTGCCATAAATTCTTTTTTGCAAAGGTTTTTCTGTCGCAACTTAGATGTAACTTTCAGGCGCCCCGAGTAAAAACTAAAAATGAAAATGTTTATATTGAATTTAGTCCATGGAATTCCTTTTATGTGGTGCAACAGTAGAAGCCTAATCAAACTATGAGCCCGTTTGGGTAAACTTAAAAAGTTACTTAAAAGTATATTTGTACCGTTAAGTAAAAAGTGGGTGTTTGGTAATTAAAAAAATAAAGTACTTATAAGTATTTTTGTACTTAAAAAAAGCCAAAAGTAAGAAGTTAAGATTTGTAACTTCTCAAAAATGACTTAGTAACTTTTTACTTTTAAGCTACTTAAAATAAGCCCACCCAAATGTGGCCTATTGCAAGAAAGTAAGATGTAAGATGAGCCCGCTGTCGTATTTGGGCTTCTATGTTCTGGACTTAGGCTTCTTGTTGCAAAATTTTAGTTCAGCTATGACAGCTGATGAGTTTTACTATTTTACACAGTACTTCTTTGTTTTTTTATTTTTATGTCAAACTATACAAATGCTCGTTATGGAGTATTACTTTCACCTTTTAATTTATCTTAAGCATAAACTTGAATACAGTATAAGTGTAAGTATTTCACACTTGTTTTGAACTGCGCTAACAAAATTAATGGGTTCAATGTAAAACTTATGTATTATTTATACTTGAGAATCGTTTTCATTTATGCTTTCATTTGTCAAGGGTAGAATTATACTATCAATAATTCTCTGCGAACACTGTTTTCTATTTCCAAAAATATCACTGTCTTTAATTTAAAAGTACTTCTTAAAAAATTAAATAAGAGAAAAAGAAGAGAAATAGGACAAGTAATATAAGCGAGAAATGCGGCGAAAAATCACATGGGAATGATATCCAAAGAAAAGAATATGACGTTCCACAAGATATCGTATCTTTCTTGTTTTGTCACCATTTGCACCATAGTTGCATTTGCTCCCAAAATTTATGGAAAGAAATATTTACTAATATGGCAGCATTTCCTTTGTAGTATGTTTCAAAAAGAATTGTAATATTCTAAATTTGATAATAATCTAACTTCAAAATTACAGTTTTGTCATTAATGAAATGATTTACAACCACACAAACATTTATGCCTCATTTTAGACCACAAGTTTCAAAAGTCTTCCTTTATTTTTTAAATTACTTGCCGAGTCAAACTATGACACATAAAATAAAACGGAGGAGTACGTAACTTGCTCCTCTGCCTATTTTCCTATGGTAGTTACTGGTTAGTTTCTCTAGGACTATGACCGTTAGGTCACTGATATTTATAATCTTGGTCCTTGGAAACATTGTGTTTTAAGCCATTTGGGGTTATACACCAACCACATGCTTTAACAACATATGTGTGTTTAATAGATCAAGAATACATTATACTCTTAGTATTATTTATCTGATATCTAAAATAACATATATTGAGGTATAAAAAAATATATGTATGCAGAGGCGGATCTAAGGCTATCTAAAGGGCTCAATTGATACCTTCACAGAAAGATTAATATTAGTCTTGACTCCTTTAGACATGAAATGATGCTCTGTTGTAGCGCTCAAGGTGTCTCAAAGATTTGCTTAGGACCCTAGATTGAGCCTTAGCTCCAACAAAATTTCTAGTATTTTTACTAGTTGTCTTTTTTTAGATTTCTTGACAAAATTCCTGCGTTCACCATTGTATGTATACACATTCTTGAAGAAAAAGAGCACACCTTACACAACTTGTATTAGTTTGGTAAGTTACTAAGTAATTTTTTTTTTTTTTTTTTGGTAAACAACAAGACTTTTATTCAAACACAAACACATACTAGTTCCTATTATAAAGAGTGACAGATTCTGAAGGCATAGCCCCAGAATGGTCATAGTTCGAAATTAAAACATCATTACAATAATTAACAGTTCTACGATATTGTTCCTAAACAGTCCTTTTCATAGATTGGAACTACAAAAGATGGGGGACTTTGATATTGCATTAAGTCCTCAAAAGGTAGTAAACTGCAGCCATGTTTTGTCATTGCATCAGCTACTCCATTAGCTTCTCTGTAGTTATGCTGCAGTATAGGGTCCCCAGCTCTAGACAATAGCCACCTGCAGTCGTTTATCAAGTTAGAGTAAGTTCCAGCATTGTTTGTTAGGAGATGCAGCAGATCCTTGCAATCTGTTTCAATAGTTAGGGGAAGAAGGTTTCTTTCTAAGGCTATTTGAACTCCATGTATCAGTGCAAGAGTTTCAGCAAGAATACTTGTTGTGTTATGCATGCCTTTGCTATATCCTAATATCCACACTCCCAAGCTATCTCTGATTACTCCTCCTAGCCCTTCTTTTCCATTATTTTCTTGACAGGATCCATCTATGTTTAGCTTGAAGACTCGCTCCCTTGGGGCGGTCCATTTAATGTAGATCAAAATCTTGTCCTTCATGCTTTCTTTTTCTGTGAATAATTTAAACTCCATAGCTTTTTCAATGATATCATTTTTATTTGAGATTCTGATGTTGCTTTTATGTACTTTGGCATTTCTTTGGAGCCAAATATGCCATAAGATAAAGGGAAGAACATCAGTCCAATCTAGCAATCTACTTATATTTGTTTTTGATTTCCTTTCCATTTTAAGCCAGTCGAAGAGGGAGAAGGGAGTACTACTGTTCTGAATTAGCAGACTATTGCGATTAAAAGCACTCCATATGAACTGTGCATATGTGCACCTGAAGAAGAGATGCTCTATATCCTCTTTTTCAAGACCACAGACTAAGCAGATATTAGAGTTGATGATTTTCCTGTTAAAGAGCATGCTGGTTGTTGGGAGTCTTTCTGAAGTAGCCAGCCACAGGAAGTACTTTATTTTATTTAAAGTATTCCATTTCCATAGCCAAGCAAAATTTTTTCCATTCGTTCCTAATGAGTTGTGTTTGCTCGCTATAAGATGATAAGCAGATCTTTACAACATTACCATTAGACGTTAGCCTCCGATAATTGGTAACAAGCTTAAAGAAACAGTTGTTTTTAGAATGAGTTCCAACTGTGATGAGTTTCAAAATGGATAAGTTTCATAAAAGAGTTTTTTCTCTTCTTAAACTTCGATCCAAATCAAACTAGTATATTTTTATATATTATCACACCAAAGGTAAAGTACTTAATTTAGTGGCTAAAAGAAAAGCAAAACTTGACTTCCAAATTAAAGAAAAGGAAAAGTAGGAATTGAATATGAAGAGCGCATTATAGATGACTGGGGTATTGAGTCACGAGGCTCAAAACACGAGAAGAGAAAAGAAGGGCAGAAGACGAAGATGAATAAGGTTTGACTAGTCTCTGTCAGCCTTTTCAGGGCATCACGCCATGCCCTCTCCCGCCTGCTATCTCTCTTTCAAATATACTCCATACTTCAAAAAATATAGGGAGACTTTTTAATTTTATGGTTTTTAATGAAAAATATGTGTAATATACTAAAATATCTTTTAAATTTATGGTTTTAAATCTGTCATATATGATATTTGAATTGTCAACTTACTTAATATAGAAAGAGACACTCATTTTGTTGCGCCTAGTTTGTTTGGAAAAATGACAGAAAATGGTTCTTTATATTTACTTTTGAGCAGTTTAGTCTTTTAAGTTTGTATAAAGTGAACATTTTAACTTCATGTCAAATAGTTAATGAACTTTCGGGTCGTTTGGTTCGAGGATAAGTTATGTGGGTATTAATTATGCAGGTATTATTTATGTGGGTATTAATTATGTAGGTATTAGTTACGCGGGCATTAGTTATACATATACTGAATAATATAAAGATTGTAATACATGAATTATTTCTTATAACCAATGCTATATGTTACAAAATTAATATAAAATATATAATTTAAATTCTTATTTATTGTTAAACAAATTTATAGAAAAATAAACTTATCCTTATGAGGGTTAGTTTTGTCATTTTAGAATTTAATACATGTATTACTATTATTCCACCTTCTACCTTTCATAAAATAGTACATATATTTCCTCACTATTTAATACGTGTATTAATATGAAAGATGCCTAAAAGTAAACCAAATATTGTACTACTTATGCAAGTTTTTATACATTTATCAAATCAACAACCAAAATATTAGTTAGTGCTAAATTTAATGTAGGTATTAACTCATTCCCATGACCAACCAAACGACCCCTTTGTGTTATATTTAACATGAATAGTGAAAGAAAAACTTTAATCAGATCACTAAAGTATATACAATAAATTGATTGGTATAAATATGTCGGTATGAATACTGAATTTTTACCTCTTTGAATCTTCCCTTTTCCCAAACTCTCATTCCCAGTGATTCCTTTCAAGTTTCAATGTTTTACTAGGAAAAGTAAAACATATCCCAACAATCCTAAGGTGAACAACTGTCAACTTGTAAGTTGTAACTTAAACTTGATTTTCTCAAAGGGTTGACCATGAAATTTTATTTTATACTCCTCCTGTCTATTTTAGTGATTTCGCTTTTCGAGAGTCAAATTGATCAATCTTCGGAGTTAAATTGAATTGAATCTATTCAATAATATAAAATTATAATTTAGATATTAAAAAATTACACGAAAAATATTACAAGTTGCAGTTTTTTTCATATCAATATGATGAAGAAATACATCTCAAAATATTGGTCAAAATTTACATTATTTGACTTTTAAAAAAGAAAAGCGACCAACTATTTTGGACCGGAGTGAGTACTAACATTAGACTTAGACAAGTCTAAATAAAACTCTATGATATCTGAAAATTCATACAATCGATCTTAAATTTCTTACCATTGAAGCATAATTATTCATGTTGATGGTGTTTATGAGTGATCATGATGAGAAATAGGATGTTGTCTCATACTCAGAGCAGGTAAGGTAAGGAAATAAAATTTCTTAGTGTTTCCAACTTAGAATTATATAAAAGGTTCATTGATACTTTACACTAACTCAAAATTTACAAATTTAAAAGCAATGAAGTTTCCCTTTTAATGTTTGTGATTAACTATAGTGGCAGTTCTTTAAGCAAGGTATCAACTGAATGAGAAGTTCCCACATAACTGAGACTGAAAATTCCAGGAAAGTTCCAACAATTTGTGAATTGTGAGACCTTCTTTATTATAAACTTCTCATATTTTCAAACTTTACTTTTTTTCTTTACTTTAAATCAGGGGTGCACCTAGGTAAATAGCACAACTTATCTTTTTACTCCCTCCGTCCCAAATTAGTTGACGGTTTAGCAATAACCATTTGTCCCAAATTAGTTTTCAAGACTAAAATTGCTAGTCTTTTCCAACTATACCCTTAATAATTAAAATAATTCTCAACAAAACTTAATAAACAAGCATTAAATATGAATAAAATAGTGAAATATACATTTTATTTAATGATTTTCTTAATGAACGTGAAAAAGCTGAAGACGACAACTAATTTGGGACGGTACATAAGAGTATTTTGTGGAAGGACAATGTCATCCACAAGCATTGAATCTTCTTTGCAGTACCATTGACTGAGAATTAATCTCATTCACACACATTGAAAAGAATTTATCTACCTCTACTTTGTGATCCCAGTTGTTTTCCTTTTTTTCTTTGCTCCATTTCACATTTGAGCTCCAGTTGATAAATATACTAGTAATACTTTGAAGAATTTCATAAAAGATGGTTTACTAAACTTATTCAGAAAGTTAGGCTGATGGCAGCTGCTTTTTAATTTGGCTGCTATATTCATTGCTTTATCTATTCTATGTAGTTTGTGGCCTAAATCAAATAACCATCAACATCTTCAAGATAATAATACAAAATTTAAAGAAAGATAAGAGGATAAAGTGCACAAAAGAAAGGAGATAAAGATACTAACTTCAATAGATAAAGCATCATATTCTTGAATCATTACTAGTTAAATTGGATTTTTACACTTTAAAAAGTCTCACACAAACCAGCTCCATCTCCAGCTATATGCTGAACCAAAAAACAAAACAAAAAAAGTTGCCAAACTTCTTCAACTTTACTAAAATGACACCCCTACTAACTGCGGGTGGTTAAAGTCCACCACTGCTATATCCTCTTCTGTATTTTCACAGAAGGAAAAATACAAAATAAACCCAAAAACATAAAAACCCCTAAAATAGTGGCCTCAAGAATTAGGGTCCCAAAAAGCAGGATACCCATAATTCTAATAAAAATGAAAAAAGGACAATTTTAAAATATGCCCTTATCATTTTTTCCTAGAGACCACACCCCTTGACCTCCCAAATAGACATATTCTTTATGTACTCTATTTGAGTACTACTACCATTCTATACTAACAGTCACAATACTAATACTAGTGACCAAATTAGTATACATACATAATACTACTAAATATACTTCAAACTTAAACCCCCATAAGCTAAAAATAAAATTCTTGGTAGCCAACTTTTTAGTGGAATTGAGCTCCAGCATAAGTTTGTCCATAAGACCAATGAGCAGGGGCAACATTATTAGAGATCAAAGTTCTCCCATCACCTGTAGTGACCTTAAATGAGAGACTTTGGCCATTAAGATAATTGTTGTTTTGCCAGTTTTGTCCCCAGTTTCTTGACATTGGTTGCCAACCAGTTCTTGATCCTTTAACAGCAACAGAATGAACATCACCAGAACCACCTACATTTGTTACTAGTACAAGGTTGAAATATGAATGTCCATTGATTGTGAACCTTATACCTCCCCTTCTTCTGCAGGGTACCCTGTATTTTTGGAGAAAAGATATGTCAAATTGTTACATTTGGTAACACTGTTTGTATCTTCTACTATTCCAAGTTTAAGTTCTAAGTAAGCATCAACTTTGTTAATAAAGTAACCAACCTACTATAACATGTTAAATTAAGTTAATATTGTACTATAAAATATTTACATTACTAGTGTATATAAATTTAATAACCAAAACCAACCAAGAAGTAAAGGCTAAAGTATACAATTGAAAGGAGACAAATGGGAAACTTCCTGTGATAAAGTTAAAAAATTGTCAAGGGGGGGACCATACATTATGTTTCACCATTTTTTGCATGCAGAGTAAATTCAGGTCATTTTAAACAGACCAATGAGAAATTCCAAACCTTAGGCTAAGCAATTTAGACATGACTAAGGTTGTGAAAGAAAAAATAACATTTTGCTTAGCATTTTTCCTATATTCACCTACCTCTTATAGTGAAAAGACAAAAAACTCTCCTTAACACACTTCTTACCATATTATACTAAATACTCAAATAAAAATATACTTAGGATGTTAAGAAAATAAGCATACCTTCTGTAAGCAACAGGGACAATTCCAGCTTTGTAATGAGCAATGTGTTGGAAAATAGGCTGAGATAGGTCAAAATGGTGAAGGGGAGGATTACACCAACCCCCTGCATTATTAGGCAAGGCATTGTTTGGTGGGCAAAAATTTGTAGCAGTAACCACAATAGAACCAGGCAAACACCCTTGCCTATCACCAACACACCTAATCTCAAAACAAGAACCACAGCTTAAACCATTGTTGAACATAGCTGTACTTAAAGCTGCAGTATTTGTACCATATCCTTGACTATACAAATTTCCATAACCACAAGCCCCACCTGTTTAAACACATGCAACAAGAATCAGCACAAATATAAACCAAAAATTTACACAAAATGTAACAAAGTTTGAAAAAAAAGCAGGCCCGTGCACAAAGCATCCCGCTCAGACAGGAAAGTTTGGAACTATAAATAAAATGCTGCATACCCATTGTTCCAGAGGCATCACCACCTCCATAAAATGTAGCATGAGCATTAACCCATCCTCCTCCACCATTTCCACTAACAGATGACACCATTGCAAGAAAACCAACCAAGAAAATCCCAAAATAAGCCATTTTCCTGCATAAAGATTGAAACTTATTAGCATTTTCTTGGTTATACATTCAAGAAATGTTACTAAACCATGAATATTTAGCTCTTACATAAACATTATTACAACTTTCTAGCATTTTCTTTATTACGACAACAACTACTGAGCTCGAGCTCAAACAAATTGGGTTCGGCTATATGAATTCTCGTTTATAATTTTTTTTCATTTAAACTCTGATTGATGTTGTCACGACACCAAATAGAAACTCAAGAAATGTTACTAAAAACTTAAAAACTCTGCTCTTGCATAAAGATAACAACATTTTAGCATTTCTTGAAATTATTTGTTTTTTCATTGTAGCATTTCAAGAAAATAGAAAGAGAAAGAGAGTAGTTACTTTGGAGAATGAGCCTTGACTAGAGAAACAAAGAGCAAGGAGAGAAAATGTGAATGTTTGGTGTAGAAAAATGAGAGGGAATTAGAGGGATATAAATAGGGAATTTAAGAAGTTAGGGGGCTTAGTTATTAAGTTGCTACAGTTTACATCTTTACATAACTGACTGACACTTTTTTAAGGCTGCTGAGGGGACCATAAACTGCCCTAGTTAGAAACCATTAATGAGTTCTTTTTATTTTTTTTGAAACATTAATGAGTTTGATTTTGATTTTTGATGATAAATATTTACTATTTTTTTGGGTTAGGACAAGATAGGTTTTATGGGCTAAAACCGCGTAAAATTTTGTAGGATTGTGATATATTGTAATAAGACCAAAATTCACAAAATCCATGTGGGGTCTTCTGGTTTTTGCCTTGTTGGTGTTAAAATTTTAGAAAGCTTTCCCCAACCTTGCACGGGGCCTTCGTGCATTGATTTGTTCTTTTTGATATACCTTATGCAATTTGTAAATCGGAAAATGGTCAAAATTGCCCCTCTACTATGGTAAATAGGGCAAGTTTACCCCCGTTAAGTTTTTGGTATAATTATACCCCTACTGTTACCATGGTACATCAATTTGCCCTTATAATTGACGGGCCTCAAGTGTGTACAATACGTGGATGCCACCTCAGTGCCATGTAGATCCAAACTGTAGTAGAAGGGCAAAATTGGCCCTTTTCCGTTGTTTCGAAAGTCGTATTTGGACTAAGTTTCAATACTTAGAGAAGAAGTTTCGATGCTTAGATAAGTTATTATAAGAGAGAAAAATGTGCAAAGAATGGTAGATAAGATATTTTGAGAGAAATACGGAATTAAAATGATATTCCCGTCAGTTTGGTTCCATAAGAAAGATATACTTTTGAATTTTGTGACGAAAATTATCTTTATTAAAGATAAGATAAAAGTTTAAAAATAAAATTATTTCTAAATAAATAGATATGCTTTTAAAAAAAAAAGACTAAAAGGTAAAATATGCTACTCCTATTAAAGTGGATGAACAGTTCTTTCCGGTGTTTCAATTTAAGAAATATTTTTAATTTGTCAGAAAAAGTGATTTTTGCTATATATTGACTTATTAACTTTAGTTTAATCTCATTTTCTTTAATGACATACTTTTTGTAAAGTAATTTTTGCTGCATATTGACTTATTAACTTTAGTTTAATATCTTTTCCTTTAATGGCATACCTTTTGTAACAGTAAAAAAATATTTGTTTATACTGTTACAAAAAGTATGTCATTAAAGGAAATGAGATTAAACTAAAGTTAATAAGTCAATATATAGCAAAAATCACTTTTTCTGACAAATTAAAAATATTTCTTAAATTGAAACACCGGAAAGAACTATTCATCCACTTTAATAGGAGTAGCATATTTTACCTTTTAGGCTTTTTTTTTTTAAAAGCATATCTATTTATTTAGAAATAATTTTATTTTTAAACTTGTATCTTATCTTTAATAAAGATAATTTTAGTCACAAAATTCAAAAGTATATCTTTCTTATGGAACCAAATCGAAGGGAGTATCATTTTAATTCCGCATTTCTCTCAAAATATCTTATCTATCATTCTTAGTATATTTTTCTCTCTTATAATAACTCCTCTAAGCATCAAAATTTCTTCTCTAAGTATTGAAACTTAGTCCAAACACAACTTTAGAAACAATGAAAAATTGCTAAATTTGCCCTTCTACTATGGTTTGGATATACATGGCACTGAGGTGGAAGCCACGTATTGTACACGCTGGAGGCCCGTCAACTATAAGTAGGGGTGGGCATATAGCCCGAAATACCGAATTCCGCACCGAACCGAATTAGTTCGGTATTTCAGTATCGGTATTTCGGTATTCGGTACGGAATTCGGTATGAAATTTCAGTATTTCAGAATTTCAGTTCGGAATATGGTAAGAGGGTTTCAAAATTTCAGAATTCCGAAATTCCGAACTTTTTTGGGTATGTTATGTAATTTGTATAATACTCTAAATCATCATACCAAAATCCAAATGGCCCAACGGCCCCAACCTAACCCATTTCAATAAAGATTCACACTTTATCTTTTTATTTCTTAATCTTAAATCCTAAATCAAAATCAAAGCTACTATTTCTTCTCCAACTCTGACCGTATTTCTTCAGACCAAAACCACTTTGACCATCACTTTGATGTAACTTGTAAGTAGGAAAGAAGAATTCTTACGACGATGAATATGATCTAATTCTACTTGTATATGTGAGTTCATTCTCATGAAACTTTATTGTGAATCAACATTAAGAAAAAGTAACTTTACTGTCATATTTTAAAATTTTAAAGTTTCTATCTTTCCTCTTCCCTAATTAAATATTACTAATGGTGGTAGAACTCTTAAGGCTCTAGCTTTCTCTGTTGCATATCTTCCATTAAATGATTACTTTTAAGCTTAAGATTGACTAAATTAGCCAATTTAAGAACTCCAAATTACTACCAGGATTGTCAATTAAATTAATTGTTAGACTAACATAGACGATACTAAAAGAAACTGAAATAAGAAAAATCATGGATAAACACTACAATAAAACTGTAAATATATTAACAAGTTACGATAATGGTGTTTTCTAGAATCCTAGTAGTAGAATTTATGCATAGCAGACATTGTGAATTTGTTTCGTTGATGTAGATTGCAAGTCAATTTTTATTTGGTATACTGTATACCGCACCGAATAAAACCGAACCGAAATATAAAATACCGAACTGTACTGAAGTAGTTTGGTATGGTATTTGGTATCGACCCTTTGGAAACCGTATACCGAAATACCGAACTGTATTTGATAAAACCGTTCCGAAATACTGAACGCCCACCCCTAACTATAAGGGTAAATTGGTTCACTATGGTAACTGTAAGGGTATGGTCATACCAAAAACTTAACGGGGGTAAACCTACCCCATTTACCATAGTAGAGAGGCAAATTTGGCCCTTTTCCGTTAGTAAATGCAAGAGCAAACCTTGATAGTAGTTGTCAAAATATATACGCAAAATCAAACAATTTAACTTTAAAAGCTTAAGATCATATTATTTAATTATAATTAAGTGAAAAATTCATACATATAGAATATGTCTTGCTTTTATTAATTTGTTAGGAACGTTCAATTAGGTAAGTAATTTTTGTGGTCTCGTTACCTCAACATATATCTTTTCTCCATTTATCTACTTTTTAATGCACACTTACTTTCTTTCTTCTTCTCCTTCTTCTTTCATTAGGTGTGACAATAAGCCATAAGGGGAAGACTACATTTAATCAGTAAGCCTTGTTACTTTCTTGGCTTCTTGCAAGTTGACTATAGGGTGGGGGAAATTCTTGTATTTTTAGTTGAACTTACTTCTAAACCATTTTAAATTTTTTTTTTTTTAAAAAAAAATTAGTCCCGAATATGGTTTAGGTTTAGTTTATTATCACTGATCTTGAAATATGGTTTAGGTTTAGTTTATTATCACTGATATTTGAATTTAATTTTGATTTAACTATAGTGTAAAAAGTTATTACACAATCATGCTGTCGATAATTGTATACAGTGAACGTTTGTAATGTTCTGCAATAAATCAAACTACATTTATACCACATAAATTTATTATACCGATTTTGTATATAAGTTAAATTCAAATCGGCTTTAATTGCACTAAAAACATATTCTTGAACCTAGTTGTTCACGAGAACTTTACTCGTGCAAGTAACACCTAACCTTTCTAGAAAACTTGATGGTACTTGTACTATTAATTGGAAAACTTCATGAATGGATGTACAAAACACTAACAACAACAAAAAAACAGAGACAAATCATACAAGAACAACCCTCTTAAGTATAACACTACTAGAAAAGCTAGAGACTGTTGTCCGTCCCTACGACTTTAGCGTCGAGCAATTTACAGATCGGCGATGCCGTCGCATAGACCGTTCGTAAATCGCGTTTAGGAACGGCTACCCTTCCGTATCATCCGTCCTAAATCGTTTTTTTTTTTTAGTAGTGGTACTTTGTCCATACAGTGCAATTTGCAAGGTGAAATTCAATGAGAATAAGTGTTGTATTTGCTATAAACACTGTAATTCAAATTCTCCCACTTGTCAGTTAGAATAAATACTGTTATGGTAGTAGAATATAGTAAGTAAAAAATATTTATTCATTAGAGGCTGTATAGTTTCCAGTGGTTCGGCCGTTTATAGTACTAGTACAAGCGAGTGAATTTAATACGAGATCTTTTCTGGTAGCAAAATTAAATAGAAACAACATACTCAAACACATATTCATAGTGCTAAATATATATATTTTGTAATAAAAAATGGAAAAAAGTTTATCTTTCCTCCTCAATAAATAGCAGTATGTGCGATGGCTGCTAAGTACATCCAACCTCCCTATCTACTCAATTTATATTAGAAAATTCAATAGCATGTGGCTAAAATATGTTTTACGTATCGGGATTTATCAACCTCGCTGAAATAATTACTAAGTCAAATTTGAATTTTGGCCTATACTGTAATAAAATAGTATTACTTTATTGAAATATTATTTTGGCAACTTTTCTATTATGTTGTACATTTTTGGGATTTTGTAACACGTGAAGATCAAGATCTACTAGATTTTCCAACATATTGTGATCTCTTATTTAATTAATTAATTATTACTATGAGGTTAATTGAAATATTTTAAATGAATCAAAACTACGCGATAAAACCGAGATTTTTGGTGAAATACCATTTTATGAGAATTTACTATGAATAATGCATAATTATAAATTCAGCATTTGAATTTAAATAAAACTTAAGTAATTAAACAATTTTAGAATGTATACTATATATTTGAGGTGGAGACATAGCCATTGTTATGGTATATCGGAAAGTATTACAGGTTTAAGAAAATCTCTAACAAGTCCCATTAGTCATGCTTCTATACATTTCACTGAATTATCCTCTTCAGTTTTCTAATTTCTTATTTTTTCTTTTGTTGGATAACAACATCACACAACACAAAATGCCAAGAATATTTTGTCAATGAATTGCACTTTTCACGTTAAGCCCCAAAAAATTAGTAAAATAAATTGTTTATGAAAATGTAATTTCAAGACTTTGAAGATTCAAAATAACTAAAGAAGGAAGGTGCCTTTCATGAAATCTTGTTCTCCTGCAAATTGCTGTAGTTGAAAATGACTAGAAATTTGGAGGAAATTGCACATGCACTCTATTTGTCTTCATCTTTCCAAAATTCCATTTGGCTTTCTCTTTTACTTTATAGTTTTTGTTTTCTTTTACAAAACCACGTTAAGCAATCCTATGCAAACAAACAAAAGGACTAGATGCAAGGGTAACCTTTTTATACATTTTCTACTGTTTTTATACATTATACTAATAGTCTTTGTTACATTGTTTTAATGAAAAGTTCGAAATGGTACTATAGTATTTAGCCCCCGTTTGTTTATAGTTTTTGGGGATAGTTTTTGGGAGTTTTTAAGAGAAAAACTGTTTGTTTATATTATTTTATCAAAACTTCTCCCAAAAAGTCCCAAAAACTCAAAAAGTGCTCAAATACTATTTTTGGGAAATTTGAAAAACTACTCACAAAACTTCAACTATTTTTTCAAGTAAATTCTATGTCCAAACACAACTTCAAGTTCCAAAAATTATTTTTCAACTCAACTCCAAAAACTCAAATGTCCAAATTTCAACAAAATCTATGTCCAAACGCTAGCTTAGAAAAATGAAAGGGCAGGAGAGACTAGAGTTGACTATTAGCTAGTGTTTGGAAATAAAAATGGCTGAAATTGAAAAATAAATGTTTTAAAAATTTAGTTGAAAAATAATTTTAGAAGTTGAAGTTCTGTTTGGACATACATATTATTTTTTTTTAAAAAAAAATAAAGTTTTGTGAATAAAAGTTTAAAATTTTGAAAAATCAGTCCAAACCACTTTTTTAAATTTGAAAATCACATCTTAAAAAACGTCAAAAAAAATTAAATTCTATAAACAAACACGGTTTTCAAAGAGGAAACCTAAAAAACCAAATATTTATACTCCATGAAGATAATGCCACACAAAAAAGTCAAGGAGCAAGTTGTAATTTTTTGCATATTCCTACGTCCAAACCAAAAACAAAATCGTAGCCAATACTGCAGAATTATCAGTAGTGAGATTGCCTTTTCCGTTTAGGCAATCTTTTTTTTTACAGCATGTCTTGTCTTCATCAGGAAAACTAATTTTGGACCGTCCAATTATCTCTTACTACTTTTTTTCCTTAAAAAAGTATTCATTTTGATTTTTCAGACTTGCATGGTTAAGAACTCGTTAAAATGAGAAACACCCCCTACTAAATATTTTTTCCTTTCCAAGTTACCATTGACAGCTTGTTTGGATGGTTGTAACCCATGATATGGTATTGTATTGTTACTATGGGCATATCGTTTGTTTTTATTGTTTCTCTAATTAACATTGTACGGTATCGTTAAATCCATGGTTATGTAACCATGAAAACTGTCACTTTATGTAACGACCGATTTGGTGAGATCGCGTCATTATTTATTTTTCTTACCCATTATGTCCTCACTTATTATTTAATATTCTCATTTTACTCTTTACTTTATTTTCAATTATTAAACCACGATAAAGAATATAGTCTATTCAAATGTTATACAATATAATACGATACAATACAATACGACACGAACATATTATGAAACGATGGGTAATAATTATGCAAACGGAGTGTAATACATTTACAAGTAGTGTACCTTGGACCGTTCTATCTCGAACATATTTTGTTCTTTTGGATATGATCACAATCTAATATCGCATATTCCTAGAACTTCATTTTCACAATTCCCTTTATGTTTTTCTTTTGAACTTTATTTGTTCATCCCATTTTTTCACTGTACATTCCTTCGTAAAATTGCAAGATCTTCTTTTTTCAGCATCGAGATACTCTGCAACTAAAGGTCAAATGGCTAAATCATTCTTTCTTTTGACCTGAAAATTGTACTACTAATACCCTCCATTCTAAATCTTCTGTCCTTGTCTCAAGTCTAAACCTAATACAATAATCATCATTGTTGTGGAATTTTAAGTATTTAAATCATGATTAATTCCGGTGTTTGAATGATATGCTTTTGTCAGTTTTTACCGAAAGAATCAATTAAAATCAAAAAATATATTTTTCTTCTTACTTTTTTAAAGTATTTCGGCCGGTTGTCAATTTTAGATCAAGATTTTAGTTTTTGTTTTGACCTTAATTTAAGTCAACATTTTTAAACAAAAAGTACTTCTTATTTTGTCATTAATAAAGAATTTCAAATTATTTTATAATAGTTATAGTTATATACTATTATGCTAAAAACATTGTATTGGCTATAATGGACGATTAAGTTTTGCTACTTCAAAGCATATATAACTCATTGATGCATTATGTATTCATATAATATTCACTTATATGCCATATGAGCTTAGTTTATTTTTACTTTATGTTTTAGCATATATAACTCATTGATGCATTATGTATTCATATAATATTCACTTATATGCCATATGAGTTTAGTTTATTTTTACTTTATGTTAGTATATTTTCTTTTGATGTTGGTGAAGAGATTCAAATTTACATATGAATCTTTTTTGGATAATGAGTGGAAGGTTTGGTTTTAGGCTAAAAAAAAAAATGCATCATAGCAGTTTACTACTCAATCTCTTAATTTTAGGAAATGCTGTGGGTGAATATTTACTTCTTTTTAATTTTTTTTTTTTTTTTTTTTTTAGCTTCATGGTTGAGATTATTTTTGCTATAAGTTGATATGTTTAATAAAACCCCAATTTTAATTTAACTAGCAATATTTCAGTTCAATTGATTTTATCTATCTACAAACTAAAATGGAGTAATCGTTTAAAATTGATATCCCATCGAACTTACACCACCATTTATGTGACCATTTTTTTTCTTATTAGTCATTCTTAAAAATATTGTAATATATAATTTAAATTTAAATGTTCATTTACTTTTAATGAGAATTTTTTATTGGTACATGATGTTAATAACATATTTAAAATCTTAAGTTTTAAAATATTACGATCACACAAATGATATAACTTGTTTAATACCGTTAAAGTCGAATCGGAACTTGTTTATACTTAATAGATTAGTATATTTCAAATAGAGGCCGAAGAAGGCATCGAATTTGTGTATATTTATTTTCCACAGAGAATAATAAAGTAAGTATGTGCTAAATGACTACTTATTCCTCAATCAAAAGTTGAACATTAGTCAAAGTCGACAATTTAAAACCCCGATGTACTTGTTTGTTTTTTGTTCTCTAACATCTTTGTTACTACAAATTCTGAAATTATCGAAAGTCCGAGGTAAGTTTTTCAATAGCTAAAGGGAGTTATTCTCTTACACATAAAATGTGATTTTAAATATACTCCCTCTGTCCCAAATTAGTTGTCGCTTTAGGAAAAGTGGTGTGTCCCAAATTAGTTGACACTTTAGGATTTCAAGACAAAAATTGTTAGTCTTTTCCAACTATACCCTTAATAATTAAAAAAATTTTCAACAAAATTTAATAGTCACACATTAAATAGGGGTAACATAGTAAAATACACACTATATTTAATAATTTTCTTAATGGGTGTGAAGAAGCTAAAAGCGACAACTAATTTGGGACGGGGAGTACTTATGATAGTACAAGAAGTTGGAGAAAATATATACTACTACCTCCCATCTAATTTCCGTATCAATTTTTGCTCACTCTGTAAAGAATACGTACTTATATTCAAAGGCCTTAATTATAAAGATATTCTGCCCCTCTCTTTCTTAAATATTACACTTAATTAACACGCTACTAATATTTAGATTGAAAGGAATATTATAGTCTTCTTTGCTTCAATCACATTTTATAGAAATTATGATCTTAACCAAGAAGTTAATCTTTTTTCACTAGCTTCCTCAATAGGAAAATAAAACTGGACCATATAAACACATGCTCACATAGTACTTAAATGTAGTTAATTTGGTTCATAATATCTCACATAGTTAAACATAATTAGGTCATAATTAATAGAAGTAGTACAACAGACTCAGCTGAATTAGCATGCTCACATAGTACTGAAATGTGTTTAATTTCATAATGTCCCACAGATAAACATAATTAGGTCATAATTAATAGAAGTAGTACAACAGACTCAGCTGAATTAGCATGCTCACATAGTACTGAAATGTGTTTAATTTCATAATGTCCCACAGATAAACATAATTAGGTCATAATTAATAGAAGTAGTACAACACACTCGCTGAATTAGTACGTCTTAATGAAAGAGGGAAAATATTGAGCGCAATCAGTGGAGTATTGCCTAGAAAAGTGAGAGAAGGCTGTATCTTTCTTTAATAGATTTGCTGCCATTGCTTTACTTTTTGCTTAACTTTTAGAAGGGCATCAACAACCACCTTAAAACACCTAGCTAACTTTAACTACCATATTCAAACCGTTGGATCCTATTTTGTATTCAAACAAAAACAACCTTGAAAGCACTTCCAACTACCAACTTTTTTCATTTGGTGGGAAACACTTTAAAATAAGAACTTTGCTTTTGCCTCCCAAAAACTAAAAACCCCTTATGAAATATTGATATTTTTATTAGAAGGGAATGACTTTTGATTAAGTGAGTAATTGTTTTTGATGCTATATTTAAGCTGGAATGGATGTATATAGCATGTAAGTAGTAGTAATTGTTTTGGTCCTACCTCATGACTCCGCCACCTCGGTGGAAAGGTGGTTTCGGCGAAAAATTATACTGTATCAATAAGTTAATTAATTTAACTATTTATAATTAATTATTATATTTTGAACATCCTTAACACAACTAATAGTACAAGCCAAGTGTTGTAGGGTGTTTTAAATTGGCTAAACAATCCGGGATCAAATCTCAATTTTATACATTTTCAAAAAAAGTTAAAGTTTGAACACCCTTGAAAAAAATCTTAGAACTAAAAACTTCAAATCCTAACTTTGTCATTTAACTGGTACGGCTACTACAAGTTTGCGTTCTTTGAGGCTTAGGAAGCTAAAAGTGAAAGAAAAGAGTGTTACGTTTTCAAGAAGGAGCAAACCAAATCATGGCCAACTAAGATCATTTTGATTATGGTTTTGATAATCTTTGAGTAATCATTGTATTTAACTACTCTTTTAATCTGCCGACATTCCAACTAGCTATAGTTATGCATGATTTCTATGTTACATTATCGTTTGTTTCCAATCTTGATTTCGCTGGCAAAGTTGATGCTCCATTTTTAAGTTAGCGTGAAAAAAGCTATCAGAATCTTTTTAACTTTACAATAAGTTGAAGTGTTATGTAAGTAATATGTACGAATATAAAGAATATGGATTTAAAAGAAAAGACAATATATAATATATTACAATAGTGTAAAGTTAGAAACATATAAATGGACTGAAGCATAACTAAATTAAATTACTTTCAATATGATATTGGTTACATTAAAGTTTCATACACTATTTACCATCTAAGCAATATGAATCCCAAGTCGAAGGCATTCTCAAATTTCTAATACCAATTACTTATATAGTACACTATAGTTACTTTATCACCTTAATTA
Source organism: Petunia secreta (assembly GCA_029990175.1). Classification (NCBI taxonomy): domain Eukaryota; kingdom Viridiplantae; phylum Streptophyta; class Magnoliopsida; order Solanales; family Solanaceae; genus Petunia; species Petunia secreta. The sequence continues at coordinate 56,132,460 of JARKIP010000024.1, read as the reverse complement.
ACATAAACGCATTGTGTAAAAAGATTCTAAAGTAAAATATTTACAGTTTATTTATTTATTTATTTATTTATCGTAGTAATGCTGAAAATGACACCATTAGATACTGATTTCCGATGAGTTTGTTCAAGTGTAAATTTTTGGGTCCATTTCTAAGATTATGTCAAAGATTAATTATCAGACGCATGGCTTGAACTATTATTCATGCATGTTGATTATGACTCCAAAACTAACAAAGTTATTCCACAACGTAATTTTCAAATCACATGCCTTCTTTTTCCTCGGTGGTCGATCATTGAAAATTCGGAGAGACAATATTTAAAAATGTTAACAGTTTCGAATTCAAGCCTTGCTAGGTAAAAAATTCTGAAAGAAAGGTTTTCTTTTCAAAAAAGGTTTCATGCATGTCGAATTCAAATTAGTAGTGCACGGACATAAATATCGCGGACAACGGGTGGGAAAAAAAGCCTAACCTAAGTATTATTCTTTATTCATAAAAACCTTATAAATACACAATAAGAATTAATTTATCATTAATAGTAATCACAAAGAGGCCTTTACACTTGTTCAAAGCTTTCTTTATTCTGGATGAGCTCTAAACTTAGATATATATGATATTTAAAGTTATTAAATGTGCATGCATTGATGCCTTTTCTCTTTTCTTCTTTTTTCAATTTTTTTTCTTTTTGAGAGGGTCCAAATTTGTTGATACTATGCATGTTGCATGGGAAATTAATTGTCGAAAAAGGAGTATAGATTCATTTTCTCGAGTGCACATGGCTTATCCCTTTTGTAAATATAATCCAACTTGTTTCAACCAAAGAAGCATTTTTCTTTCAAGTCTTTTTCAGATTAATAATCTTAATGATTCCGATGAAAATGAAAGAACCGAAATTTTGATTATACGAATGCTAAGTGCCAATTATAATGGGTTAATATTAATTAGTTTTGATATTGTATATCGTTGTAGTCCCACTAATTAATCCATGTCTGCCATGACATCCAGATAAAGAAAAGGAAAAGTGGTAATCATTAAGATGAAGAATAGTGATGGAGATTTACACGTGAAATGAAGAAGCAATAGGCACGAATGGAGACTAAAAATCTTTTGCACTTGAAAATATTTCGAGCCACATGCACCTACACCTTTCATGCTACATTTTGTCAACCAAAAGTTATGTGCAACTGTTTATTCCTGTGCTTCTGCTTGCCAACCAAACATTCCAAACCTAAACAACAATATTATAATAACGTCATCTATTCAAATATGTTGTATATTAGTATATACACATACGCACGCTTGTGGATATATATACAAAGAGATTGATGGTAATTAAGGACCATAATAATAATGTTTTAGCCATTCCAAATTAAACTAACTTTTAAGCGTAAATTTTTCAGACTTCTTGCTGTTGGTGGACATGCTGGTATTTAAGCTAAGCTGTTTACCTTATAAACGGAGGAGATATAATTTTAATTGCTATTTAAAACCATTAGCACGAGTTTATACAATATATAACTTCTTCAAAGCTAAGTACTTATTACTACTGTATGTATAATGTACAAATCATGCTAAAATTTTAAACTTGATAATCCATAAAATTGCATCTCATAGGATGAAATATATTAAAAGAAAAAATAAATTAAAGCTTTTTAAATTTTCTGGGTGGCTAACGACTGGCTGGCCTTTATCTAATCTATTAAAGTGACAACAACCTATAGGCTCTCACTGAAGAAGATATATCAAAAAAGTTTGCACATGGGATGAGTGGCCCAAATAAGAACTGTGCTTGGTAGCATCAATTCTGTATAATAAATTTGATTTTGGCATCACCCTACAGATAGGAAACAGCAATAGATCATACCTAAGAATTAAGAAAGCAAATTACTATTTGCTAATGGCTTAATTCAGGACAGACACATTGATGAAACGAATAAGCACTAACAAATGCAAAAGCCCACTTGTTTGACACTAGCTACCTGATCAATACCTTTCCAAACCTCTGAAAGGTGAGGCAGATTTAACGCTACGCCCTTCCCTTAGCGCCTCCCTCTAGGCGGGGCTAAAGCTTTGCCAGCTTCTTGTAGACTGAACTCTCTTCTCTTCTCTTTAGGCTCCGAGTTCTTTTTTGGGGATGGTCTAATTTACATCCACCCTATTTGTTCCATGATCTATGGGTCTACTGGAGCTACCCACTTCGATCAATTAGCCAAGATTTTAATTGCACAAGGTTACAAGATATATCTATGTATGTTACACGCATATGACATGATCCAGCATTTAGACGTTGTAGGTTTTAAGTTAGAAAGAATGGGTTCTGAAATATATACCATTACTTGTTTTACGCACGTATATATAAAAAATTTGACCAGAGATCGGTACTCATTGTTGGACCTGTCACAGCATCCCGTTGTTCTTGCCGAACATATTGTAGTATGATTTGAAGAATAAACATAAAGTGTCCATACGCCCTTGCTATATCAGTGTGAATAGGTTATATCAAGTCAAAGAAACGATTCATGTAGCATAAATAAATATTGAGACATTTCAACAATGGTATTAATATGATTGTAGGCTGCAATTGTTAATTGAGAACAGTTATTTCACATGTAAGGGCCAGCATGTTTGAGCCCATATGAAGAAGTCAATTTTGATTGGGTTTTTCTTTTTTGCTTTTTTGTTTGAACTATAACAACATTATGGGCCCATTGTCACATGTTGCCACATGCATTATTAACACCATCAGAACTGGTACACTTGCATCAGGAAAGAAGCTTTCTCAGTGTACTTAGCTGAATGTCCATAATAACTACTCATATCCAATGTTTCAACCAAAACTAACAACCCCTTCCCTCTAAAACAGGGACTATTATTCCAAAATTCAAAGGAATTTGTCAACAGTCTGATTCTTGATATTAAAAAAAAAACATTTTCACATAATCAGATGATAAAAATGTACAAATAGATGATCAAGAGGTCACTGAAATTAGAAACTTTCGTAACATAGTTTGATTTGTGCAGTTTAACCATCTGCTTATTAATCCGCTGAGGACTTCAAGCCGGACTTATGTTATTCCCTTCATTTTAATTTATGTGACATAGTTTGATTCGCACGAAATTTAAAAAAAGGAAACAAAGGGAAGACAGATGGTTTGGAAGTAACTGAATAGCAGTTAATGTATATGACATGCACATGCAAATACAAAGGTAAAACTTCCACAAATATACAAACAGTTTCTTTTCCAATACTTTAAGGTGAAATTGGCCTTTGTAATCTTATACCAATTTGTGTACATCTTTATCAGCAAAAGATATATTTTGCAATCAAGAACTTCCCAATATCTCATATACTGTACATTTTACCTTAAAGCAGGAAACCCCAATTTTTAATACCTCAAAATTCTGTCTAAAATAAATAAATAAAATGAAATTTAAGTGTTTAAGTATGGGCTTTGTAGCGTACTGAAACTGTTTGGACCACAAAATTTATAGCACATTTATAACGCAGACAACAACCTTGTACAAGAATTACTTATCATGTTTTTTTATATCTGCACTCCAATGTAAATGATTTTCTATACAATCAGAGCATTTCAACTTATTACATACGAGATTGTTTGCCTTGTTTCTCGTATCGCCAATTCAACTTAATATAGGTAGTAATTTGATATGTGAAAAAAAATTACAATGTCAACATAAATATGTTGCAATCTTTTTATTTTTAATTTGAGTCATTCTATGTTGACTGGGTCCTCTCACCAACCTCACGAACCTCAAGATGACGAAGACTCGCCCTCTTCGAGAAGAAGAATGGATGAGGATCGAGACGGGGATGTCGGCCCCTCCTCAGTACGAAGAAGGGTGGGTTCCAGAGAGGATTGCGCCAACCAAAACTTTGACTCTGAGAGTGAGAGTTCGCGTCAATGTTGTAGAGCCAAGATTTTCCTTAAGAAGTTTCAACCTTTCAACATAAATAAGTTTTTATCCCCTTATCTTAAAATTACATAGTAAGCAAAGTAATCCAAATTCACTAAGTTTGTGGAAAGATACATTTAGGAATGAATGGAGGAATCCTATGTTATAGCTGCCTCAAATGTAAGAAGCAAATTTCACATAATAAAAGAGATATTGTTATGTCCCAAGGCTCATCATATATTCATATATACATACATGGTCCAAATGTATTGGCAATTTGTTAAGGATCATCTTCTTTAGCAATTCTTGAATGCCTTTCACACTTCAAAATTCTTGAATTGACATTCGAATCCCTTGTCCACTAGAAAGAAATAAACAATATCCATTACATATTCACATTAAGAAAGACAAAAAAACAGAACTGAAAAAACCAAAAAAGGAAATGGTGGCATCTCTAACATAATTTATCATCTAGACAAAATGTTTATCTCAATGGAGCAAATTGATGAAAAATGACAAGGTTGTGAACATGCTAAAGAGACGAAGAAAAGTTTGTCCAAGTGTGTTAAAAGAGAACAATTTGGCAAATAGATATTGTGGAATTGGAGTAAAAATAGACCAAAGATTAGCACATAAAAAGGATTCAGTTGGTGTCCTATTTCTTAAAGCGGATGCGGTTGTCTTTTCTTTTACGCATTCACTAACCGAAATCCACTGCTTGACTAATCTTGATTCGCGTTGGGTAACTAAGACCACTCGGAGATAAAACGCTTCATAACAATTCCCACGGGTCAAATTCAGAATACATGGTTAAGAAAGTGGATGAATTTCAACTATTTGACAGTGAGAGCATTTCTCTTGTCAAAGAGACCATAGCACATGAGGGTGGGCTATGCAGTTGAATGGTCCCTCCAACCCCTCATACAATTTCCATTTTTTGGAATTGAATAGTCCATCAAAAGTGGCCGCAAGAGAGTGACATTACTGCAAGAACTCTTTGGCCCATATATTGAATGTGTTGTTTTGTCATTCTGGACAAAGCTCAAACTAGCTTAAAAGAAGTGGAATGCTTCAATATTGGAATTGGACCAGTATCAAGGTTGCAAACACCATCATTTACACTGCTGAATGTGATACTGACGGTCTCTTAGAACACTTTAAAGCTCTTTCATAGATAACGAGTGGACCATGAGGATTTTTTCAAGAATCAGATGGTAAGTCAACACAAGAAAAAGCACATAATTTATTGTTGCAACAGTGATATCAGGCCAGTTGCGCATATCTTTTTTCAATAGTAAATCGTGCAGCTTGCTACAATGTATGCACATAAACTGACTACAAAAGTTGAAATACATAAATCACACATTGAGTGTTAAGCTGAAAACCAAACATATACCTCTACGTTATACAAACTTTACTACTCTATATTATAGCCATCAGTTCTTGCTACCTCATATCACCAGATGCACAGGAAACAAAGAGTGGCAATAAATACCAGACTTTACAACATTTGAAAGATAACAAATCCCAATCTCCACCTCATTAACAATACAACATGATCAGGCCACTCCATAACCTGATTCAACATTCAGGATCAGTTTTAAACTTACACAAAAGATACAACTTGTTTGATGCATCAAGACACATTTTCTTGATATTCTAACCAATACAATTTCCACTACATTACATTTTACACCATGATTTAAGCATAAACAGGGTCAGCTTAAGAGGAGACACATGACCAATGGCCATGGCAGTCAGCCTGCAATTATATACAAAATTCAATTGTCACTTCAGCCCAGAACCTGCTGATGCTTTAGAAGATCCCACTGTTGCATGATCAACTGACCCAATAAATAGCTGTGAAGAAAATGTATTAGTTTTTTTCAATTTCCCAGGAAATTCCTTGCCAGAATTACCTTTCAAAGAAAGATTTTTCCTAATCCGGTTCTTGTTTAGTGAGAGCATAGTGCTCCGAGATGGTGCGTGCAAAGCCCCTTCAATACAATCTCCAGAATGGGCACAGCCCCAAGGCTTGGACGGTCCATCTTCACTGAATGATTTAAGCCTAGGAAAGAACTTGGAAAAAACTCGCTGCTCCGGAGAACTACCCTCTTCAAGCTTGGCGCACATGGGGCATGGAGGATCACTTTTACATGATTTTGGTGTAGTTTGCTCCAAACACTCGGCATGAAATACATGGCGGCATGACAGAACCCCAGCAACTGGCATATCTCCACTTCTGACAATTCGTCGAGAACTCCAAGGTGATCTTTGCGAAAGAAACCTCTCGCATAAACAACATCTGAAACCATCCGAAGGGTTACAAGGTTTACTTAGAAAGTCAGATTGAAATGATTCAGAAGCCTCCGTTAGGTCAACACTGCCACTAGCACTGCTCAAGCGGTGTTTATCTCTTTGTGGAGTCGAGGCATCAAGTTCCAAAAAGCCAGATGAGAAGCTGTCAATAGCTTCTCTTCTAGGTGTTTCAGTTGGGAGTGACAGAGGATGTATGGGTTTAGACATAAAGAAACGGCGACTTGGGAAGCTACGATGAGAAGAATGTGACTTGGTGATTGAATCACAATCACTACTGTCTGATCGGGATGAAGTTGAGCCTCGGCCATCCCTAGCAGTTGATGTTCCCTATCAAGAAATTCATAAACATAAGAAAACTGGATTTAAATTAACACACTTTAAAAGAACGTAGATAGTGGAGAAAAGCAAGACAGATACTGAGATACATACCTCCATTGTGGGTGAAAATGAAAACGGCCTCAAGATTGCATCTACCAAAACAAAAGATAAGCAAAATTAGCAGTAGCGATGAAGCATCCTGAATGGTGGCATTCAAAACAACGCACTGGCTGTAAGCAATAAGCATATGCCAGAAGCAGGAACAACATTGATTTTCTTCACGCGTATCAACTTGCTTACTCGACAAGCTCAACGAGAAATGCCCATAAACTTAGACATTGAAAAGTGCACGCTCACCTAGAGCTTAAAACCATTAAACTATAACAAAAATATAACTCAATCAAATATTAAGATATTTCTTGTTGTCTGATGTTGGTAACTGTTCTTTTCTTTTTGCGGGACTAACCGGACCCCACTTGTGGGATACAGTGGGTATTTTGTTGTGACGGGAATGCTGTTTCCAGCTTCGAAACCAGGTGGAACATGAGCTGCCCCTCTACCCTTAAATAAACATAGTTCCACTCCCCAGGCAGAACTCAAACAAACTTTATCCAACACAAATCTCGTGTTATTCTAAATTGTCTTTGAACCAAAGCCCTGCTCTGGGGCATCAGTAACAGTTCTTTGTGTTAAAATATTGGTGTTTAAGCATGCAATGACTTGTAAAATAGATTAAACATGATACTTCTAGAGTTTCTCCTTTTTCAGTAGTCGAGAGAGTAGTCGGATGCCACATAGTCAGCCAATCCTAAGACCTACTTCCTCTTGTCAACTTCTCTTTTTCCTCCCAAGTATAAAATGCAATTGAACCTAATGGATTGAACAATCAATCTCCCTCCTCCCTCCCTCCTGCATTGTTAACCATAGGATAATATTTGGAGGTGGACGGCATTGTAAGATTCACTTGTTAAAAGATGGAGAGAAGAAAGGTTTGTTGCACAAGACCGAGAAAAGGATGACTAACTTGTGTGAGGCGAATAAATGATGAGGATGCAGAAAAGTGTGTGAGGCGAATAAATGTGTGAGGCCTATTTATTTCACATTATGACCTCCTGGATGGGTGGGGGTGTGGGCTCTAATTAAGTCATCAACTTTAAATTAAAGATTGTCCATAGGTTTGCTTCAAATAGTCCATATTTCATGATGAGAAGTAACTCCTAGACTCCTTACCTGTGTATCTTGACAACCAATGACCTTCAGCTAGCAGATATATCATTTTTAGAACATAACATTACCAGAAGCTAATAAAGTTGCATTGCTTCAGTATCAAATTGACACAGTTTCAGTAAATTGGTTGTCTAAAACACATTTTTGAGAGGTCCAACTGAGACTTATTTAACTATTGTCTATGAAAAGTATAAAAATGAACATCATAAACAAATTTAAGTTCTTCCCTATCGCTGAGAATTTAAATATGTTTCATTTAGTAACCTGGCGGCGACCAGTGCATATTGGGAGCCAGGAGAGAATTTGCCAAAATTATCTGGACACTCAGTAGTCCTTTTGGGGTATTACAGAATGTGCCAAACCTCCAACCTCTTTCTTGTCATACACCAGACTACAGAATGTTAGCCAGAGCATCTAGAGGATTTGATATCATTCACCGATTATACCGTGGGTGAGAATGGTAATTCAGTCGTTCCCATGCAGGAAAGAATCAAGAGCATGGCTGCTACTAAAAGCATATACAAGCAGAAGAAACCAAAGTCTAATAGTAGTCCTAGTCAAGGAATAATACACAGGAATTACTAGTAACAGACTACTCTCTCGGTTAAGGTCCCCGTAACAAATAAATACATCAATGGTTAAATCAAAATTCTACAATAAAATTAAGGGTAGGCATGAACGTTTTGTATTTCGCATAACTTAAAGAACTCGTCTGCAAGAGTTCTAAAATTTTACTGACTGAAAACCTAGCAATGGTAGAGAAACTTGATGGCAATGCAGAAGAGCAGGAAGTCACTAAGAGTCAAGTTGGCAATCACTGTTACCTAAACAACTAAGACAACCTATTCTTTTGTTATGAGCAAATCACATATTTTCCTTCATTCATTATAAGTTCACCCAAGCACGGATAAAGAGGAAGGTTGTAAGACGTTAAAGGTCACCGTAAGACTAGTCAAATTATGATGAATCTTTGTAATTTTGCACGTGCTGAAATGTGCTCTGAATGAAACAGCCAAAGTACAGCTCTAAAAAGTACTAAAGCACTCATATAGATGGGAGTATGTGTACTTGAATCTTAATGAGTCCAAAAGCAATATCACATATAATATTTATTTTGATAAAGTAAATAACTTTACTGATGAAAAGGGAACGCTATCACATATAATATTGTGCATAGGATAATGAATTAAGAGAACATATTGTGCATAAGAAAGTAGAAAGATCATTGTTCCTTGGCTTTTTAAACGTGTTTTCTACATGTTTTCCTCTAGCCAAGGGTCTATCAGAAACAACCTCTCCACCTTGGTGGGGATAAGGTATGCGTACATCTTACCCTCCCCAGGCCCCGCTTGTGGGATAACATTGGGTATGTTGTTGTATTGTTCCTTCGCTTTTCCTTTTGCCTGCTTAACTTTCCTGAATGGGGACCCCTCGTTGATTTACCCTTTCCAACCCCCATTGCTCTGAGGTTTCATACATCCCTCTACTGTTCATCTTTCCAACGTTTGAAGGTTGGATAAATATCCTTTGTTCTACTAGCATCTTCAGAAATACTTTCAAAGCCCGTTCAATCCCCCCCCCCCCCTTCCACCTACCAATCCTACAGCTAATCCCTCCACCTGAGCATAGCACTAGCCATGTACTATTTGGTCACATTGGTCCATCGATAGACTACCATGCAGGTTTGTAAGTTGTAAGGTCCGCATAATCACTAACACGGCCCAAGCAGTGTTTTGGACGGCGTAAGGCGACAAAAGACGACGAGGGCAAATTTCACCGAGGCGAGAGGCGAGGCGCTCGCCTTTTTAAAGTGAGGCGCCAAATAATGCCAAAAAATAAAAATATTGTAATGCATATAGAAATAACCAAAATCTCAATAGAAATAGCATAATAAGGCTGTTAAGTTGACACTGTGAGGCTGTGACTGTTAAGACTTAAGAACAGGCTGTTAAGACTTAAGAAGAGGAAGAATGAAAAAGAAAAAAGAAGAAAAAATCAGCCCTTGATTCTGGAGAAGAAGAAAGAAAGAAAGAAGATAAGAAGAAGAAAGAAAGAAAGAAGATTAAGAAGAAGAAAGAAGAAAGAAACGTACCTGTTCAGCTGTTCTCTGGTCTGGAGAAAGAAGAAGAGCAGCGCAGCTTATTGCTTTTGTTTTAACAAAACCCTAATTTTGGGTTTTAAGTGTTAAAAAATTTAAAAAAAATAAAAATTCAGCGCCTTTTTGCCTCTGTCGCCTTAAGCGACGCCTGTGTCGCTTTTTAGAACCTTAATCTCCTCAGACTCAAATGGCGAGAGAGGCTCGCCTCGCCTCGCCTCTCGCCTTAGGCATCGCCTCTCTCGCCTTTCAGAACACTGGGCCCAAGGATCCACAGATGCAGTGCCCAAACAGTATGTCGGTAGTTGTCAATGAGCTTAATCTACCTATTTCTGAATTTCATAACTTTTTAGAGTATCACAAATTCAGTCCAATTAACTCGCATCACAGTGTATCATACAAAACCCTGATACACGAGTATAATAGAATAGCACAAGTACACAAATGAGAACCTTGTATCAAACTCCCAAACAAATCACAAACTTTCCACAAAAAAACATGTACATATACATAGAAAAGAACCAACAGCTGATTATTCAATTCAACATAAATGAAGCCAATAATGAGAGGAAACAAATAGGACATGAGAATTGAGAGCGAGAGAATAAAACCCAACTGAACATTCTTGGAAGTTCAAGTCATGTACATTATACAAAAGAAAACGCACAAGCAATATGCTTACCCCTCCTTGAAGTACCATAATCGTCAACATTGATTTCTTGTATAGCTGGTGGAGTCCACTGTTGTGCAGGAGAGATGTCCGATGGACTACCATAGTATGCACCAACACCATCTGCTACAAGATATTGGTGACTGGCCAATTGGTTTCCCCTCACCCAACTTCTACTCTCTCTACTGTCTGATGAAGCAGAAGATCCATATAATTGTGATCCATCATTTGAACCAAAAGATAAAGCTTCAGGTTGGAAGCGGAAATCCCATCTGGATGGTGCCGGTGAGAAGCTTGAATTAGTCCGCCAGTAGGGCTCATGTGGGCCCATCGACCATTCCCCGCTAGCTGCAGTGGACCCATGTGGCCTTGCAGCCACACAACAAAGGGACCCCGTCTTAGCTATGTTTCAAAAGACTCACAAGTTTTATAGTGGTGCTTGCTTCTACCAATTCTCAATTTTCAAAGTGAAGGGGGGGAATTCTACTAACTACTCCATGCAGCCAGACGACAAAGGGACCCCAATTTAGCTGGATTTGTCAATTCTCAATTTCAAAGTGAAGGGGTAAATCTAGTATCTACTCCAATTTTTCCAGTATCTAGCACCAAAAGAATGAGCCTTTTCCTTGCTGCTTCATACTGTTTCGAGTGTCCTTATGAAATGCACCTTGTAAGTGCAGATACCAATTATTTACAACAATTACACCGAAAGAAGTTCAAGCATGCCATGATGTCTCCAAGGAACTCAGACGAATCTAAACTTCATGGATGCAAGAAAACACCACATGCAGCAAGTTCTATCCTATTTCGGGTTGAGAATCATATTATCCTTTGCCAGCTTGACGATCACCAATCTACATTCATGGCACAGAAAATCGCACACAATATAGAAGGTTATCAGCTGCAGTCAGAGTTCGAGGCTAGACTAAAAAGGAAAATATTAAGTGTAACTAACATATTAAAAGAAATTAAGTACCACCAAGGTGCGTAACATGAAGGCGATAAATGGCATAAAAAGCTCTTCTTTAAGGTGATGCACAAAGCAAATAAAACTTTGGCCCAGTAGCCCGTGCTGAGGAGCTAAAAGGGTTCAATTCACACTGGAATGAAGGTAATCATATTTGTTATATTCTTCCAAAAAATGTTGGCAACATTGTTTAATATCTCCAAAATTGAGATAAAATCGTGATAAGTATGATTGCTCATTACTTTCTATCTCCCAAACCATAGTGAGTTAAAATAATAAAATCAACCAGTTCACTCAATTAATCAATAACTAAACCTCAATCCCAAACCAGTTGAGGTCAGTCACATGCTTTATAACATTTCAAGAGGGCAACATTAATTTATTTGGTCATTAAATCTCTGCAAGGAATTTTCTTTTCCTTTTGATAATGAAGGAATCTCCAAGGGCAAATGCTCACAGCTCTGGGCCGGGCACTATACCCTTCTCCACTTAGATACGCCGGTGGCAGGGTTCACACCAGTAATGCGCGCCTAACCCACATCACACGCTGAGCTTATAAAACTAGACCAAAGCCCTGGGGCAAGTCTCCGCTGTGAAATTGTCATGATGCACATTAAATTTCCTTTTTCTTTCCATATTTAAAACAAGTAATGCATACAACATTAAGTAGCAAACCAATACACATAAAGAAACAAAATGATTACAAGTCAACCACAACTACATACAAAGCCATCAAAGCAAAGAGTTAAACAGATGGAATATAACAACTAAAAACAAAATAGTAACCTTGACAAAACATATTGATTACCAATTATTAGAAATCTAATATAAATTTTGCAACTCTACATAGAAATAACCAAAACCGAACTCCAAAAACACTTCAAAAACTCATCCTCAATAACCAATAATAAGAAAAAGAAAGATACAATCTTTATTCAAACCTAAATACTAACCTTCACAAAACATATTTATTACGACCAATTATTAGAAACCCAATAAAAATACTAAACCCCACATAGAAATAACCAAAACCCAACTCCAAAAACAGTTCAATAACTTATCTAAGTCCTCAAAACCAATATAAAGAAATAAAGACAAAATCTTTACTCAAAACTAAATAATAACCTTAACAAAATATATTCAGTTTATGTGACGTGTTTCGCTTTTCGAGAGTCAAATTGCATAAACTTTGACTGACATTTTCAAGATACATTTTCCATATTGATATGAAAATAGTTGCTAATCATCGCACTTCCCATGTAGTTTATGAATATCCAAATGTTAATATTAAAATTACTAAAATAATCTAATCCAATTAAGCATCAAATATCAGTCAACTTGACTCTCGAAAAGCGAAACAACCTCTCTACCTCGCTCGAAATAACCAAAACTTTTCTTGGGCCGAGTATCTTTCGGAAACAGCCTCTCTACCTCACTCGAGGTAAGGATAAGGTCTACTTACACCTCACCCTCTCCGGACCCCACTTGTGCAGCATACTGGGTATGTTATTGTTGTATAGAAATAACCAAAACCCAACTTCAAAAACACTTCAAAAACTAATCTAAATCATCAAGAACCAATAATAATAAATAAAGACACAACCTTTACCAAAAATGAAACCCCTAAAAATCAAGAACTAATTAATGTATACATGCAAGTAAAGAATTGTACATAGAAATAAATTAACTAAAAGGGTGTTGAAAAAAACTTACAATTATTTGAATTATTGGAATTTTATGCAAAGGAGTAAAGTGACTGAAAGTAGAATTTTGAAGGAATAAAAAAGTCTGCGTGCAAATGTGAATAAAAACCCTAACTTCTCGCTGATTTTGATATTATTTTATGTTATTATTTTGCTATGATGCCCTTCATTTGTTGTTTTATTTATCTTTGGTCCTAGATTTTCTTTGATTTGCATTATGCCCCTATTAAATAAGTACTTGTAATAACTATCGCTATTTCTATAGTCTATGATGCTAGTGCTAGTTATGGTTGTTTCTTGCGACTAGAATTGCCAAACATTTCGCTCAAAATATTATCTTCAAAATCTGCCAAAAAATAGCCTAACTATATAAATAAACATATTTTTGAAAACTTTTTTTGAAAAATGAAAAAAAGATGGTGCAATATAAAATGGCCTAAACGATAACCATCAAAAGCCAAGTTCGAGAGCACAAGGGATACGAGTCAAGGCCTCCGAGAACGTCTTGAAAGATCATGCATTGGAGCGCCTCGCCGAGGACGGAGGAAAACATGGCAGCCCAAAACAGGGCAAAACAGGGGAGCACACTGGGAGCTCACTACCTGCCGAAGAATATTTGTTCTTCGCGATCGCGGCCATGCCTGTGCGATCGCGAAGAGGCTTTAGTTGCCCTGCGCGACAGCGCCCCATGGAACGCGAAGGCAAAGCTGAAGATGATGGAGACCTGCGATCGCGAGCCCCTTGGCGCGATCGCGATGCTTTGAGTTGATGCTTGCGCGATCGCGATGAAGAGGAGCTGAGCAGCGAGCCAGAAACATCTGCAAGGGCATTTTTGTCCATTTATCATTGTAAATGTATAAATAGAACTTTAGCTCTTCATTCATTAGTTTTAGCTTGAATTAAATAGAGAGAAGAGAGAATTAGAGAAGGCCGAGCCTTTCTAGTCCGAAGCCCGAGGCTTCATGTATCTCATCGACTTGGAATCTATGGAGGTTCACCACTAGCGTGAATTCCTTGTAAGGTTCGAGTTTCATTCTCCCTTTTGGATAATTAAATTCATGTCTTGAATTATAATTTATCCGTTCTTTCTTCTCGTTTCTTGACTCCCCAATCCTTATTTCCCGATATCATTGATATCATCTATCTTGTGTTTTATCGCTTCCGCATATTTGTATCGTGTTTAGCTTCCGCTCATTTTGGGTTGCATCAGTTTTATATCCAAACGCGAGCAAATTGTTTGTCTTTATGAAATGTACTTGAAATCACTATAGACAAATAAATTTTATTGAATATAATTTCATAAGATAATTTGGGCTATATAATAAATTCACGAGATATTAGTCAAAATAAATATTGTGGACTAGTATAATTGAATTAATTATTAAGTCCAATGATGACCCAAGGACCAAATGGTTATTAACCCATCTTAAAGCCCTAGCTCATGCCACATGTCAAATGACGTGGAAATCCAATCAAACAAATGAGTCAATGAAATAATGCTATGTGTCAAGAAAAGATGACACGTCAAGCCAAATCACGACCAATAGAATTGCACCAAGTGTGCCAATCAAATCACACTGCAACTACCTCCTTGCTACTATAAATAGAGGGGCTTCATTAGTTAAAAAAAGAGGAAGAAAAAAAGAAAGTTGATAACAAGTGATAAAAGAGAGCCCGTGGATCAAAGTCTACAAATTCTCTACAAGTTGTTGGTGTTCAAGCAAGTTCATCCAAGTTTCAAGTTCAAGAATAAGAGGGTGTGTTGGATTGGCTTTTTAAAAATGTGCTTTTAAGCTAAAAGTCAAAAGTCATTTAGCTTTTTTCCCCACTTTTTTGGCTTAAAAACAAGTATTTAAAAGCACATTTCACTTTTGCCAAAAGCTCCAAAAACTTTTTTAAAAAAAATGCTTAAAAGCTCTTTGGCTTAAAAGCACTTAAAATAAGCCAATCCAAACGGGCTCTAAACAAGTTCAAGTTTAAAGTTGAAGAATCCAAATTCGCCGTTCGTGATAATCGTACAAGTATTTGTGACGAATAGCACAAATCAAAATTCAAGACGCCGATTCAAGAACAAGCATTCCAAGCCCTTGAATCAAGTTTCAAATCAAGTTCAAATATTGTTTATATTTCTTTTGTGAAGAATCGTAGGAGAAATAGAGATTGTAACATCAACTTTATTGAAATCAAATATTCTTGACAATATTTTTTTTTTGTCTTGATTATTATTTTCATGAATGAAAATTTGTTGTTTACGATCACTGTTTGTCAAGGCAAGATGAATGGTCATGATGATCATTAAGTTTAATTGAAGTTATTTGTCTAATATTTTTTTGATCTTGTTTTTTTTTTATTTTTTTTATTTATGGTACACATACATATAATAATTTCTACATAAATAATTAGTACTAGTAGTTTATACAAATTTAATAATTTATATGGTACCAATGTATATCCGTACTGCCCTGTTTGAACTTATTCAAATGAATATAATTTGTCATGAGAGATTTTCTATTCTCTAACTAGAAACACTTATGTTTATACTACGGTGTTATATACCTATCTATTTACTTATGTTTTCGATGTGGATTACATCCTTAACCAAAAGCTACGAAATTATACGTCTTTATTTATTTACTTATATTGGCGAAGTGGATTACGTTCTTAACTAAAAACTATAAAATTTTGGATATTTATTTATATAATGTATATAACCGATGTGGATTACGTCCACATGCGATCCCAGATACTCTAAAACTTGCTAAATATGAAAATTTGTTATTCCATATAACTCATATTTTTGAACCCATTCCATCATATTATTTTCTCAATGTATCAAATGTTAGCATGAAAAAAAAAATAAAAATCAAAGGTTATGGCCTAATTAGCTAATTACAAGGATGGACTTTGGGTTAGTTAGAAAATAAGGCTAAAGTCGGTTTTGGTTATTTGTGTAAATGACACTTGTTATATTTGCAAACCCTAAGTAACTCAAAGATTTGGTTTTGATATTTTGTGCAGTTTGTATAGATCACAACGAGGTCTGCACTTACGTTATCTTTACTTTTCAAGTACTAGAACACAACAACACAGTTACCAAACATTTCTTCTTTCTGCACAAAACACTGTAATATTCTTGTTTTCCCTCTCTTTCCATTTTCATATATCTTTGTGGTACTTTTAATGCACATTAGCATAATTAATCTTTAATCTTACCCCTAATAGGTTTCTATAATAGAAGTTGCATTTCATATTTTAGCCTTTTCAATTCTTGAAAAGTTGGTTTTTGTTCAGTGTGACATAGAGAAGATGTTTTCTTGTAAAGTTGGTTGCTTTAGTGTAAATTATGGGGTGCTAGAGATTTTTACTTTAAAAACTAGAGTATTCAAGTCTCGGTGGGTAGAGTTATGTGATGCCTGTTGTTGCTGAGAGGTGGCAGGTATTCGATGGAATTAGTCTAGTTGCGCGTAAGCTGTCCTGAACACCACCGTTATAAAAAAAACCAGAGTATTCAATTTCAATGTAGAATTCTTTATTGAGGTTTTCTAATGTTGGTTTTAAAGTTGATTGCTTTAGTGGAAATTATACAGTGATAGATGTTTTATTGCAGTAAGAGGGTCATTAATTTCAAGCATGAATTATGTATTTGTGTTTAATAGTAATTTGTTGCTTGGTCTATAGAAAAGCTTCTTGAAGTATATTATCTTTGTCTAAAGTTAGAAGGGGTTGGGGGTTTTGTGGGGGGGGGGGGGGGGTATTCTTGCCGTGAGTGAAGAAGATAGCTCATTGCATATGTTGCCAACTTACCTCACTTCAGATTGTGCTTTTAGTTCCAAGTTATGTTGTGTGTATGTCCCACTGTATGACGTTCTATGTAGTGACAATTCATGAGTTGTTAGTTCGTTTCCGTTAGTAGCATAAGGACTGCTAACATGACCTAAGTTGATACGGATTGATTTGTAGGTGACACGTTCAGCATCATCTTGACATGGCTGGCCAGAGGAATAACTATGGGAAGAGAATGCAAGCAGAATCTGACTATTCTAGGAATGATGGAAGTAAGAGAAGGAATCCAACTGATGAAAAAGAATCAAATTCAATTGGACCAGAGGATACTGTTTTTCGTTATTTGTGCCCCACAGGAAAAATCGGAAGTATCATTGGAGTTGGTGGGGACATCGCAAAACAATTGAGGGCTGAAACTAATTCGAAGATCAGGATTAGTGAGACCATACCAGGTTGCGAGGAGCGTGTGGTAACTATTTACAGCACAAATGAAGAATCTAATGTCTACGAAGATACTGGTGACCTAATTTCACCTGCTCAAGATGCTCTACTCAAGGTTCATGACAGGGTTTTTGCTGAAGAGTTGCGTATGGGAGATGAGCTAGAGGATCCTCAGCAAATCACTCTAAGGATGCTTGTCCCATCAGATCAAATAGGTTGTGTAATTGGGAAAGGTGGACAAGTGATCCAGAATTTACGCAGTGAAACAGGTGCACAGATTCGGGTCTTAAGCAGTGAACATCTGCCACCTTGTGCTCTAAACTCTGATGAGCTTCTCCAGGTACGAGGGTCCTCCTCATGCCATATTGAGTATATATTATGTTTACCAAAGTTCTATCTAGTGGTTTAAGTTTTCCAGATTACTGTGCATTCACATTGTGCATGTAGTGAGTTGCTGAAACATTTAGGGCGTGTAGGGGTATAAATTTGAAGTACTTTCATCAGCTTTTTTGAATATGAGCACTGTAGTGGTTTTTGGTTATCCATCAAATATTAGGTTTTTCTGAGCTATCATGAGATATTACCCAATGAATCGATAATTACTCATTTATATAATAAAAGTCGCGACAAAATGCAAGAGTAGCTAGCTACGAGGGAGTTTCTTCTTAAAAAAAATTTCCACCCCTGGTCTCGAGCAATGAAGAGGTCTGTCTCTATTCTAGTTGATTGCCTAGTTGAGCTTGTTAGTCGGCTTATAAGCATGCTATTCACACTCTTTAGTAAAGGAAGTTCTTGGTTTGCCCAATTTTTATTTGCTCGAGCTCTTTAGTTTTAGATTTGGTGTGATGGAGCATTCAATGCATTTCAGACCGTTTTGGGGGACAACATTCTTCTTACTTTTCCACATCCCGTGAAGGTTTCGAAATTGCAAATAGAGGATAAACTGAGGCCTATCTCTTTATTTCTATAGTGGATCCCTTTTAGTATTTCTCAGTGTGGTTTGGCCAAGTAAGGGATCATATTAGTCTTGGTGCTTGAGCCCTCTTACTTGTAGTAAAACTTCCTAGGTCTGCCTCGTGGCATCCAAGTTGAAAGAGATAAAACGAACAAGTATGGTCGCCCTTTGCTGGATTTTATTTGCTGGATTTTACTAATATTTCGCTTTATAATGAATTGTTGACTGAAAAACTGCTGCATTCAAGTATTTAATTACAAATGTCAGACTACGCCGTCATTCTTAATCTAATGTTTATTTCTGGTAATACAGATTGTAAGTGACGGGTCAAGTGATGATTATTTTATTTTCAGATAACTGGTGAAGGTGCAGTAGTTAAGAAAGCACTTTATCAAGTAGCAGCACGCCTGCATGATAATCCATCACGGTCCCAACATCAATTGCTGTCATCACCCAGCATATATAGGTCTGGTGCTGGACTTATTAATCCTCATGCTGGTCCCCAAGTCATGGGCATGTCATCGTTGATGGGTCCTTATGGAAGTTACAAAAGTGATGGTAGAAGTCGATCTGCTTCCGTAAAAGAATTTGCAGTTCGTTTGGTTTGTCCAACCGAAAATATAGGAGCTGTAATTGGCAAAGGTGGAGCGGTTATCAAACAGCTGAGGCAGGAATCAGGTGCTTCTATTAAAGTTGACAGTGCTGCAGCAGAAGGAGAAGATTGCATTATATTTGTATCAGCTAAGGAGGTAAGCCACATCTTTTGGTTATTGAATTAACTATTTTACGGCTACGACTGAGAATTTTGTCCGTAGCATTTGGTGCTTATCCATTGGGATCTCAGGCATATGAAGATCAATCGCCAACCATCGATGCAACGATGCGCTTGCAACCAAGAAGCAGTGAAAAATCTGAAAAAGAATCTGGTGATGCTATTCTGACGACTCGCCTGCTTGTACCTAGCTCACGGGTTGGATGCCTTATTGGTAAAGGTGGTTCCATCGTCAATGAGATGCGAAATACCACAAGGGCAAGCATCCGTATTCTTTCAAAGGAAAATCTTCCTAAAGTGGCATCTGAAGATGACGAGATGGTGCAGGTAAATAGAATTTGTGAATTGGTCCTTGTGCAATATTGTCACACTTTCTTTGTTTGCCACAGAGGACTATTGTGTAGGTCGGATGTTTGGTCTCTTGTTAGCTGAAACTGCAAGCCATTCATTCTGTTCCAGATTTTCAACTTGTGTGCTCCTTACGCAGATAATGTTACATTATGTTATTATGTTGTTTTCCCTCCAGATAACTGGAGACGCCAATGTTGCTGGTAATGCGTTATTACAAGTACTTATGCGGTTGAGGGCCAATATATTTGAGATGGAGGGAGCGTTTACTCCATTTTCTCCTCCTGTTTCTTATCACCCCATGGCTGCAAATATTTCGGATGGTTCAAAATATGCAAACCGTGATAATAGATCACGTCGACATGGTTATTCATCGTATTCCGGCGGACATGATTACAACGATATGTCTTCAAGTGATAGTTATGGTGGTTCACAGGTAAGTGCTCAGTTCTCACTTTTTATAAGTTAGTTTGGTGTTATCTCATTTTTTACTGCTAAAAGTCCATCTATCTTGATCAGTCCATTTCAATGTATGGTTTTCCACTTCTCTATATTTCCATCTGTATGCTGCTATTGTTGTGTAGTCAAACCAAATATTTTGGATTACTGGATCTGAATTCATTTTTCAGACCGGTGGTGGAGGTGGCTATGCACCATATGGTGATTATTCCTCTGGGAGATCTGGTAGCGCAGGGTAAAGCATTTTTGGACTACATGCTTTTAGTTGTTGCACTCTTCAGTTGCTATAAGAACGTTTTCTTATTTATTTGTTCTAATCTTACCATGGTTTCCAGCCATAATCCTTCTGCCTATGGG
Source organism: Petunia secreta (assembly GCA_029990175.1). Taxonomy (NCBI): domain Eukaryota; kingdom Viridiplantae; phylum Streptophyta; class Magnoliopsida; order Solanales; family Solanaceae; genus Petunia; species Petunia secreta. Next base: position 56,112,133 of record JARKIP010000024.1, on the reverse strand, counting down.
AAATCCTACGGCTACTAGGGTAGAGGTTTCTTAGCACCTGGAGGTAAAAATTTTCTTCCTTTTTCATCTTTTTATGATCATTGGTATCTGTATTTTGTACTTCAGTATAACCTCAATTGCATCTTCCAATTTATAAATTTGACTAGCCTGAACCCTATGTTGTGTCTCTAATGCTCTTTCTTTTACTTTGCCTTTCCCACTTGCCATCGAAACAGCTACCATCTCCGATGCCCGATTCCAGCCCATGCCCCTTTTGATGACGTCTCCAGCCTAAGAAACGAAGACCAGCCGAACAAGATAGAGAAACTTGTGGCCATCCTTCCCTAGGTTTTTTTCTTAGGCGTTACCAGCATATTATTGTAATGAAACAGCGCCTCCTGATAATTGAAGGCCGTGTACCCAATAATACCTCTGCTTTAGTGGATCTGTTTAGCACACTAAACCTTGACAGTTTGATGTGGTGGTTCTCCTTTTTTTTTTCCATGTGTTTTGTAAAACTTTTTGATGTGACAGTATTACCTTTTCTACTGTTGATTGTTTTGCTGGAGGATTGAACATTCTATCATTTTCTCTTGCATCGAATTTTCATGTTTTCTTGACAGTTTTCGGATATTGAACCAAAGTTCAGGAAAGTCAGGTTTCAGCAATTCAAGAGGTAACATGTAATCATCTCATATTTATCAATCCCTTGTTCACTTTTGCGTTGTACCTTACATAGTTTAGCTTGATTCCTAATGTTGGGTTCTGAAGCCCTTCTGTCAGTTGTCATGGTCAAATTTGCATGTTATTGTGCTTTTTGAGAAATGCAGATTTCAACCAAAGCCATCTTAATTCTCTTCTCTTGGGTAAAGATACTTGAGATTGAGAATTGCTTTCTGGATTGGTGAGTAGACCTAAATATGCGTTCAGAGCTTGGCTATCATGTATGTTGTAAATCTCCGTTTCTTTATCTTGTTAATGTCCATGCACCATCTGCTTTTGAGGAAATGATGGTGCTTGCCGCTACTCGATGTCTGATTTTTTTAATGTAATTGACTGCAGGATTGACAGGCCGTTTTAGTCAGTGCAGTTAATTCCTAGAAGGCAAGTATTTTTCTCTCTTGCAAATGTGACTTTTTTCACTGATCTGGAAACTAGAGAGGAATTTGATGCAGGGACGGATTTTTGATTTTGGCAGAAACAATACACATACAAGTGTCAAATATCTTAGAAGGAACAAGTGCTGATGTGCTCGTGCTTTAGCCTGTTATGCTCATCCTTGTACAAGCAAGAAGCCTCAGCTCGTAACTCGATTGTTGATTAGACCAGTTGTGGTGATGGTATCGAACAATATTCCTTGTACTACCTACTGTGTTATTGCCTTTTGGAGGGCTTCATGTGTTTTCTTCCATTAACTATTATTTATTCGTTGAACATTGTTTATGTGCAAGGAGAAAAGCAGCGTTTATAACATGATAAGATTCTTGTTTTGCCTTGTATCAGCTCCATGCTGTTAATTAAGAACTACTACACTGTACTTTCAAAGCATGAAGCAAGTGATTGTTTAGCGTTGTGGACTTGTGGTATGAAGATGAGAACAGTGAAACGCAAGACAATTTGCTCAATTGGTTTTAACTACAAGCTAATAAAACCTTTTCCAGCGACTAGTAACAAGGTCTTGGGTCTCAGTAACATACATTCATTGGATTAAGAACCAATTTCTAGTATTGGCAAAAATCGAAAAGGGTAGGTATAAGATCATGTACAGTGCAACTTAACAAAACAGAAATACATTTATATTGAAAAAAACTGCATATCTTCAAGATTCAGAACTTTCATCACCAAAAGGAAATATACACTAGGCAGATGAGAAATGACTGTTCTTTTGAAAAGAACTTCCAGGTGCTTTTCTGAATTTTATGCAATCATATCAGCTTAGTATAGGACGACAACTCTAATCTCGGTACAAAAATGTTGCCACACAAGCATTTATTCTTTCGTTTCTTCTTTTACCTCTATATAAGTAGCTAGCCTGATTTACAACATCCCCTTCAGTAAAATCAGCAGGAATCTATGATGAGGCTGCTTTGAATGTCTTGGCCTGGTGCTTCTGATCCTAAGAATTATTTTCACCATCACCTGCTGGTGTTCCACTCGGGTCATCTAGTTGGTCAGAGCCATTGTGGTTACCATCTGCTGCCAGATTTTAAACGGAAAAGGGAAGAGAAAAACGACTCGAGCTTAGCTCCAGTAAGAACACACTAAGGGGAAATAGCTTTTACATACGTACCTTCAGCAGCAGCAGCAGCATCAGCATCAGTCAGAGATGAAGCTGAGAGCCGAGTACGAAGTTGTTGGTGTGGTGTAGGCTGTTATCAAAGAGTACATAAGATTAGTATAGAAATCTTGTCACGATAGTCAAATCTAAACCTAGCGTATGGCGTCTTGGAGCAGGCTGTATATATATCAAATGCTCTTCAAACATATCTTCTTAAGGCCACATCCAAAAGCTTTTTTAGTAAGATTGACCAAGTATTTAATTTAATTTAATTCAATGTGCGGCCAAGTTTTAAGCTATCGAATCTAATCATTAAAAAAGATGATAAAGTCAGACAAAAGACCAAGTTTGCCATTCAGACAGACTATAAAATTGGACATGTAATTCCCAGAGTAAAAGGGTAATGCACCTCCAACTTTGGGCGAAGTGCCTCAGCAGGCCCTTTGCTCTTCTGTGCCCCTTGCTGCGAGATAAACAAGGAACGAAAAGAACACATGATAAGATGCTCACACTTCAACACCGAAACTTAGCAGGTTGAATGAGCTCTGTACCTTTCCTAATGCCCAGTCAGCAGAATCGAAGAAAGCACGTTCATGGTCCTGGAAAACGTAAGAGAGGTTAATGGAAAGTTCAATGAGAACAAGCACTTGAGATACCAAAAGTTGTGAGGTAAAACTGACAATAATCACCTTAGTTATCAAGGGAGGTTTCTTTTTCACTAATCCACCATACTTTTTCTGCATAAGTTCCTCCTGGAAATATTTATCAAGGAAAAGAATTATGCCCCAAATCTCAAGGAAAATTTGGCAGAAGTACTGTAAATTCTTTAATATTGTTACAGTTAATCTAATCGCAAGTCATTTTCCCTAACACGTTCATCAACCTACACTGTCGTCCTCAATCTCCCTTATAGGCTTGTAGAAGGATAGTAGTCTTATGAATGACATCTCAAATGCATAGCACAGAAAAAGAAGCAAAGTACATGGGGATTCTTCCAATAGATCTTCCGATGCAAAAACGTATCCCTCAATCGCTATCACTTAAAATATGCTGACCAGTATTTTAAAAAGTTGAGCTGCAAATGAGAGGACAAAGCACATAGGAGTTGTTATAAGAAATCTATCGGTGAAAAAGTCCCCATCACTATAATGTATGCCTCATCATTGACTGGTGCTATAAAAGCTTTGGGCTGCAAATGAAAGAATAAAGCTTATAGGGCGCACTTTAATAGTGCAAAATGTATTTCCTAATCCCTATTGTTTAATAAATGATTCATAACTGACTAGTACTCTAAAGCTTTACGCAAATGGAATCAATTAAGTGCAGAAGTTGCATATGTAAATATGTACCTCCTCCTGTTGAGACGGAGCCTGGTTTTCTTCTCCTTCTGAACCCTTTGGAACTTCTTCAGGAAGGTCGTCATGTTCTTCACCTTTAGGAGAATCATTAACGAGGTTTGGTTCCTTGACACTTTCATCTATGCCCGAGTTTGACATTTTGTGTACTTATTTCTGCAAACATATAACTGGTTTAGCATCATGCATGGCTAAGCTAAGCTGAAACAGCTGTTCTTAGGGACTGGAGAATTCTTTACTTTTCTCCTCTCATACGGTAGAGAACGAGAGAGGAGGGGGAGCGGAGGATATTGCTGGGTAACTTGAAAATGGTTATATGAATTCCATATTTCTATAATAATCAAAGACAAAATTGGGCATCTCCTAGTAATTTTAAACTTCTAGGTATTCTTTAAATTTAAACTGAATGCAACCAGATCCAATTGGTCCACTGATCGGAAAATGACCGTAAACAGAGGAAGGCATCAACAAATACATTAATGTAAATCCAACAATCTTGAATTGTGGCATATGTGATTTGAGAAAAAACTCAAATGGCATATTTGATTTGAGGAAAAACTTCAATACATACAGTAATACATAACAATCCACTTGCCTGGATAACATAAAGCTCCATTTGAATGCTTATAGTTATAACAAGAATCTAAAATCAAAACCGACTCCAGTCTTTACATTCTTAAATACAGTGTCCAAATGGATATTGACTACAGTTCATCCGTACACAGTATTTTTGACGCGGAATACAGAATTACATGTGAAAATCCACTAAGATTTCATCAGATATTAGATCTGAACCATTATTTCAAAAGCTTAACGACTGAAACACTAATGAACTTATGTTCTAACAATTCAAATTTATATCGAAACTTATGTTCTAACCATTCAAATTTAAATCTGGGATCCGCCTCTTCTCCTATTGCTTTATAATGCTCATTTTTTATCTTGATACGTCGGCGAGATATCATACAAAACCAAGAATTTTACACAGTTGATCAAAACATTGAATTCATCACTCAAAGGGGGCACAAAGTGAGTATAAATTTCAAGATTTCAAGTTCATGTATCAACTCATTTAATTTATTTTTTCATTTCAAGATTCAATTTTGAGCCGAGGGTCTATCAGAAACAGCCTCTCTACTTCACTCGAGGTAGGGGTAAGGTCTGTGTATGCCTCACCCTCCTCAGACCCCGCTTGTGCGATCATACTAGGTATGTTATTGTTATTATAATTGCTTTTAGATTTCAATTCTGACTCAGCTTACACTATATCAAAGAGCCAAGCTAATATACATGCAAAATAAACAAAAGAAGGGAAAAACAACACTATAAATTCCCAGTACAAGAAATATGAAATCCATGCATTGATTCAGCAATTCACATAAATTTAAGCACTAAATATAACAAAAGTACCATCAATACTTTTTCCATAAACAAATTTGGATCAACACTAAAATTCCATTTCTACACAAATAACAAGATTCTTAGATGATAATGATAAAACCAAGAAATGATCAAACTTCATAAAAGTCCAAGAACAAGAAATATATAAGTAATGAATATTGCCACCTTATAGAAAAAGTAAAAAATATAAAGCATGGAGCCAAGAAAATGAGTTATTGGATATTGGAAAAGAAAAAAAAAAGAATAAGGGAATGAAGAAGAAGAGTACCTGAAATCTGAAATGAACGTGTATGATGAGTTATTACCAGAAATTCGGAACTGATCAAAGAAGTTGTAATGAAATAAACTGAAAAATGGAAAGAGAAAAGGTTGCGTTTACATTCCAAAAGAGAATATGGGCTTCCTTTTATGTAAAAATTTCGTGTAGGGACCTGTTTGGCGCGCGCTAATTGATTTGTAGCCGTCAAAAACAAATTCGTTGAGAAATAGCCATCTCCGGACAAATCCCAGTATAAATACTGGTTCGAAGCCCCAGTATTTATACTAGGAAGCTTCACTAAACTAATCCCAGTATAAAATACTTGGGCTTTGATCAAATTTTGTTCAAGGCCCCAACATTTTGTTATGGGACTTGTTCACAGCCCCAACATTTTGTTATGAGACTGAAGCTTTATATATAAAGTCTCATAACAAAATAATGAGATTTATCACTTTGATGAGACTTTTGTTATGGGAATAAATTCCATTATTTTGTTATAGGATAAAGTCCCATAACAAAATAATGGGACCTTTGAACATGTTAGTTCAAGGTCCCATTATTTTGTTCAAGGTCCCATTATTTTGTTCAAGGACCTTGAACATGTTAGTTCAAGGTCCCATTATTTTGTTATGAGACTTTATCCTATAACAAAATAATGGAATTTATTCAAGGTCCAATTATTTTGTTATGAGATTATTTTGTTATGGGACTGAAGAGTTTTGTTCAAAGCCCCAGTTTTTTGTTATGGGACTAGTTTGGGGTGTTTTTTCAATGCTAATGGAGCTTAAGTGTGTGCGCGAATTTTTGGCTATTCTTCAATGAATTTTGAAACGCTGGATAGTCCCCAATGAGCGCGTCCAAAAATGGCTACTGATCAAAATTTTCCTCCTTTTATGGACATATGTTTGGGCGATTTATAAAAATAGGATACTTTTGGCACTCCATCACAGCTTTGGCTCACGTAAGAAGAAAAGGGCAGGCTGGTTCACAAATACCTCTATGAATCTTATAATGAAGCATGTATCCCAGTCTTTCCTTTTTCGTAAATACCGCTTAAGAGTCAACACTTGCTTTTGACCCCTCTTGCTTAGGCAATAATTGTCATTGAGAATTTCTTCCCACATCCTCCAAGATAACTTGAACCGTCGCCTAAGCAGCACTTGCTGTTGAAATTCTTGCCTGTGCAACACTTGCTATAGAAAAATTCTTGTCCAGGTAAAACTTGCCCTTTGAGCTCTTTTCATATTTTGTCAGATAACTTAAAGTGTTATTTACGAACGAAATGGAGGTCATTTTGCTAAAACTATCTTAAAACGGGATAAATGCTCAGCACCAGTCAATTTAAGGGACATGAGGTGAAGTTCTTTTTGGAGAATATGGCCTCTTTTTTCCAAGAGGCAAATTGGTGCGACAATAGATTCAATTTTCAAGTTTTAACGAGCAAGTTAAAAGTTGTTGACTCATTTGTTCACAAGATTTGTTGATTTGCAAAACTTGGCCCACGCTTTAAAGCTTACGAGCAAGTTTTGACGATTCGAGAAAGAGCAGATAATTGAACTTTTAGCAGATCCATTTACGAAAGTTTGGTGTGCCTGTCTGAACTTGAAAGTTGTAGCTATTTTTGTACAATTCCTTAAACAAGGATAAAACTTAAATTTTACGCAACACTGATCTTATTCGTGCAAATATGCATAGATTCTTTGAAATATCTCATATAACAAAAACAATATTTATAATAATGGACAAAACTACAATTAATTGTCTGAGTAACTTAAGAACAAATAGTTTTCATTCAATTTACATAATGGTTCCTTCGACCTTGGAACGAGCATGAAGAGATAGAATACTTCTTTATCTTTTGAGATTGTTCTGTCAAATCGACGCTCATGATTCTTGGCTCTATTTGACTTAATTGAAAATGGGATTACATCTAATCTAGTTTATGGCCTACTAGAATACAAAAGCCATGTCATTTTTTTCCCGTTAATTTACTTGTGCTAATAAGAGTACATATAAGTATTTTGTGCAGATCATTTATTTGCTTTGAAGTACTTGTGTTGAATGATAATTATTTTATATGAATCTTTCATTTATCTTGACGTACATGCATCGAATGTAAGTATTTCGTGTGGATCTCTCATTTATCTTGACGTACTTGTATATCGAACGGGCGTAATAATGATAGAAATATATCTATTATCCTTCAAAATGCACTAAAATTGGCCAAAAATCTTGACATAGCCGCACCAGAATATACCCTTTGCAAACACCTATAAATGGCAAGGGAATCAAAAGCAACATTGGAAAAAGAAATGAAAGGAAAAGGTTGACAACTCGAAATTAGGTAAAGTGTTAAAAACCAAAGTATTCTTGGCTCATGTATGCTAGCTTTGATAGTAGAATTAGTGACTTTGTGGTGAAGAATTACAAGCATGTTCACATGTGTGTCATCACTAACAAAAATAAATTATGTAACTCAACGTTTCTAGCCAAACATTACAAGGCAAAGATTATTCAACATCCTGCTATTAGGATTGTTGAACTTCAGAAGATGATAAGAGAAGGGCTAGAAATACAAATTGGTAGGACAGTAGTTGGAAGAGCTAGATACAGGGTGCTAAAAGAGATAATTGAAGGAATATAAACACAGCGGAAGCAATTTCAGGATCATGAACTCACATGTAATCTAGACAAACTAGCAGGCAATTTAGTTTTACATAAACATAAAACGGAATACCTCTTGAAGCGTGACTTCAACCTTGAATCAAATCTTCAATCACGAGCAGAATCATCTACGGGGTCGTCCTCCAGTTCCATGATCTTCTGTCGTGTGCCCGAACAATACAAGACTAATAATATTTGGGTGGAACAAATATTTCAGAGAGAGAAAACTATTAGGTTTTTCTTGTGTTTTGGTGTGTTTCCTTTTGGCCAAGAATCCTCCTTATATAGTTTTAGGGTAAAACCCTTTTCCAAAACTATCAAGGATTCTTTTCCACCAAGAAACCTCTCTCCTAGTCCTAATTGAATTCGGTCACAACAGGGACCACATAATTAATTAATGAGGCTTCCAATTATGGAATTAATTCTTTTTTCTAGAATTAACCTTTCCATAATAAATTACAAATTATTTCCACTAGAAATTCGTAATTGCACTCCTCAGTTGAATTTCAAATTCTTCCATCAAATCTTATTTAATTCCCCACGTTAAGACTACAGACACCAATCAATAATATCAAATTACTGACAATTTAATATAATGACTAAATGAATATCCTTTAGACTTCCGCTTAACTTATTCCATGTGCCGGATGCGAAATCCACTGGCCAGATTTACACATAGAAACTTATAAGCTTTCATAAAGGGGTGTCATCAATCTCTATACCGAGACGTGGATTCTATCAACTAGTTATTACTTCGCAAATGCATATTATCATTATCCAACTTATCAGGAATTATTTGACCCAAATATCCTGGACCTCACCTATTGATAAATCAAGACAATGAATAATATACATCACTAATAATAATTATATCAAGATTAAGAGTATAAGTACATCTGATGAGCTAGAGAGTTTGTTTTATATAGTCAGTATAAAAATACTTATCTCTACTTGGTCCGTTCAATGCACACAAAGCGCACTAGCACAAGAAGTTGGAACTATACCATTCCCATAATCAAGATAAATTATATATAATCTTGTACTACAATCATACCAATGGCTTTGTCCAATTTCCATCTTAGATTGTGAATATTACTTTATTATTTATAAGAACCGATGATTTAATCTTCCGTGTATAAGCTTGGCTCTACACACTAAATCAACTACTATATAAATAATAGGACACACATGACACAATTGATCTACATAAATAATACTTCATTATATTTAATAAATGAATACCAATTGTTCAACTAGGAATTATCCAACTAAAACCGCATGGTTATTAGTATATTCAAACAATAATAGGAGACCATATAGTAAAGTTTGGCAAGATTCTAGACTACAAGGATGAGTTGTTGATGTCTAATCCTAGTAGTACATGTGCAGTGAAGCTGAGTGAGGAAACTTTTGTAGGTGAGAAGAAAATATTCAATAGATTTTACATTTGCTTTAGTCCATCGAAGAAAGCTTTCTTGGCTGGCAGTAGCAGGTATATTGGGTTAGATGGGTGCTTTTTAATAGGTATTTGTAAGGGCCAATTACTCACTGCTGTGTGCAAGGATGGGAATAATCAAATGTTGTCTGTGACTTGGGCAGTAATTGAGTATGAAAACAAACACACTTGAAAATGGTTTGTCAACATATTAAGGATTGATCTTGAGCTGGGAGATAAAACCGATTTAACCATTATAATAGACATCCAAAAGGTAAAGATTTGTTATGTTGTACTTAATTGTTTTTTATACTTACTGTACTACACTAAATTAACTGAATATTGTTTTTGTTATGCAGGGATTAACGATGGCCATAGATGACTTGTTGCCAAAGTCTGAACACAAGATGTATGTTAGACACATCCTAGTTAACTGGTCCAAAAACTAGAGAGGTATAGAGAGAAAAAACACATTTTGGAGGATTACAAGATCTTATTTTGAAGTTGAGTTGAAGGAAAACATTGAGTATATGAAGAAATTGGGGGAAGAGAAAATGATGATGAGCTGCTCTATTATAATATAGAGAGATGGTGCAAAGTGTACTTCAACTACACCAGCAAATGTGACAGTGTAGACAATAATATGGCTGAGAGTTTCAACTCTTGAATTCTAGAAGCAAGACACAAGACAATCATTATAATGCTTGAAGAGATAAGGATCAAGATGATGAACATAATAAGGCGAATGAGGAAATTTTGCAGCAACTGGCCTCTTTGACATTTCTCCAATAACATAGAAGACAGTATAAGACAATATAAATAAGTCATGAAGTGTTCACCTATTTGGAATGGGGATACATGCTTTGAGGTGAAAGAAGAGGGTTGTACACATACTGTAGACATGTCTAACATGACTTGTAGCTGCAGATCATGGGGGCTTAGGGATACCCTGCCAACATGTCATTGATGCATTTCATGACAGAGACTTAGACCCTCTAGACCTACCAGCTAGGTAACATCCTATTTTCATCTCTAATCCTATTAAGTATTGTTAGCTCCAAAATAATATAAATTGTTGTCATTCTAGCATGTTGGTGTTGGTAGATGAAGAGGTACAACTAGCTTTAAAAGGCCAAGAATGGAAGGAATGGGGGTGCTACACACAGAGAGTGGATTTACAATCCATAATGTAAGTTTGCATATCCTTATTTACCTGTGAAGATTTAGGCAATGTTTTGTAAGTTAATAATTGACTGTCTTTCATTTTATAAAACCTGGTATGAGCACAAGGTCTGAAAAAAAGTCGGCTGATCACTGATGTGACTGGGGACATTGGACATAAATCTAAAAAAGGATTGAAGTGGAAAGGCAATGCAGCAGTTTCAACAAAGTGGACTATAAAAAATGAAAGCTCAAAAGATGAAGGAAACAAAGGCAAAGACTGCTGAAAGGGCTATCCAAAGCCAGACTAGTACTTATAGGTAGTAATTAGTTAGGCTAGTCTTAATGATTATTGCAGTATTCTTGTACTATTTTTAGGATTATGCAACTGTGTCTAATATGTTTTTGGCTTGTTTTTGCTTTGACATACTTTAGTTTGAGTTGTTATGCAACAACCATATATTGCAGTTGAAACTTGAATCTGAAGTTGGATCTTGAATCTGCAGTATATACTGCAGTTGAAACTTGAATATTTTTTTGCTAATAAATGCAGTTAATGTTTCCTTATTATTCACGCGTCTTTGTTGACAACAAACCATAACAAAAAACAGAGTATTGTTCCATTCTTTGTTGCATTTAGCACATCATTACCATAACAAAAAAATAAAGTATTGTTTCATTCTTTGTTGCATTTAACATATCAGCACCAATACAAAAGGGTGTTAAACCCAACCTTCATTACAACATAAACATGAGACAAAATATTACAACTAAATTATGGCAACTTATCACATCTTTTGATACATATATCTCATGTAACCCATAGCTTATAGCTATAATACAACCAGAGAAGATGATACACCACAACACATTCTCTTTGAACTTGGCATTACCCAATTTGGTCTTCCACTTCTTCTCCTTTTCCTTTTAACTTTTCAATCTCACATTCCAACTTCTCCAATTGTGCCTCAACCTTCTTTTCAACTTGTTTAGCTGGCCTCGGCTTTTCAATATTTTCATAAACTTCAAGTCTACTCTCAAGTTGAGTCATTTTTTGGGCAATTTCCCAATCACAAACTTAGATCTTGGAACAATTTCTCCATGCCTCCCGTGCCAAAAAATCATATGATCTAGTACCCTAAAATGATGAACAAAGGGATTAGCTCAAGTCTCAATTTGAATTTGTTAATAATCATAAAATTAAAAAAAATCAACTACCCGATAGTATGGACATACCCAATACCGTTTACCAGAATTTCTTGGGGTCCAAGAAGTCATCATCGGCAACACATTTCCATGGCTACAACAGACTTCTTCATTCAATGCAGGGTCCTCATCTTCCATACAAAATATAGTCAAGCTTATGGAAGGCGTTGTGACCCTTCAAAGCTTCTTCAAAAAGATAAAAACTTAGAGAGAAATCAAGCTAACCTATTTGAAATACCTTAATTTGCCAATAGAAAAATCTTACCTTTGCAAAAATAATTGGCCTGAATCGTCAATAAATGAAAAGGAGCAGCTAGAGCTCTTACCCAATTTAGGTGTAGGTTTTACAGTTGGGTCTATTAAAGGAGGGGAAGCAGTTAAAATAATTTGGGCATTTTACTGTTAGGTATATTAAAGGAGGGAGATAAAATAATTTTTTATTTTTCAAATACATTTTATTCTGTTAATAGAGCTTACACGCTTTCAAAAAAATGGGTTACACACGCGCTGGGAAGGGATAGGTAAGGTATGAACTAATATCATATGGTAGTTGGTAGGAGGGAACGGGCATAAAGTTAAAATAGGAAAGTGGTAATCTGGGACAAGCTCAAGGGGTAAACAATCTATTCCGCCGTATATCTTATCCATATAAAATCAAAGATTCTCTTATCTATCATTAATCCTTCATTCTTTCTCCCTACTTCTTCCTATATTCTGTAGTTACCATCGAGTTCAAACCCTAACAATCTCTCAAAAAAATTATCCAAAAAAATGGCAGATAACGATAATCCTGCAGCAGCCCCTTTAATGACATGGTTGATGACTTCAATGATTGGATGAAAGGTAACCTAACCCCTCCCTGTGGTACATGACGATATGATAATCTTGTAATCTGCGCTCAAAATTGTCCCTTCCAAGGAATAATCCCACAAGAAAATACCACGCATTTGTATTGTCGATCCAAATCTTCACAAGAAAAAATTTAATTAGTCTGATGAAAAGAATTCCACACAATCAAAGAGTCATTCGTCATATATAGAAATCAAGAAGCCAATTGGCTACATTAAAATCTACTTGGAGGATCAATTCAAAGAATTAATGAGAAAAGAAATGAGATAAGGATACGAAAGCAATATATTCACGATCAGCACCACATGCTTCAACAACTCATCAGTAGAATCTCGTAAGTCCATTCATTCTTTAAAATATGTGATTTTGCTACATTTAGGTTTTGCTGCTACATTTATTACTTATCTTGACTATAATATCTAATTTGACACAGATCCGAGAATCAATGGATGGTTGACCTACAAATCCAACTAGTACAAAACATTCACCACCCACCCCCACTAGCACCTCTAGGGCCTAACCATATAAGGTGCAGAGCATGTAAAGCGATGCAGTTACAACAATGCCTACCAAACTGCATTTTTTTGCAAAATGTAATTTCAGCACATTGAACCTTAGACGCTTACTGGAAAGATTACCAGAGGATCAGGATGACTCTATACAGAATAGGCTGAAGGAAGCGAATATTATCTTATCAAATCCCCTTAAGGGATGCGCTGGAAAGATTCAGGAAATGGACAACGAAATTACAGAGCTAAATGGCACAATTCACATGCTGTATGGACTGATCCAACAACTTACAACGAAAAATACTGTAAGACCCTCATATATCACTGTTGAATGTGTCTTTCTAATATTTAAATGATACCCTGTATTGAGTCTGATTTCTAACACCAAAAATTTGGAAAAAACATACTGACACCTTAATCAAATGCAGCAGAACAAGAAGCAGGAATGAATGAAGAGTTACTCTCACTGGCAGAAGTATCACTTTTCTAGATGCTTGTTCATACTGATTTTTTACACTAGATGATATCGGATGATATTGGTTGTCGATATTGATTTTTATGCTGGATGATAATATATGCTTGTTGATATTGGTTTTTATGATGGATGATATTGTTTAATATGCCTGTTGATATTGTTGCTAAAATTGGAAAAAATAGAAGAAGAAGATGTATTAGATCTGAATTTTGAAGAAATAAAAGAAATGGAAGAGAGGCTTATATATATACTAGTTTTGGCAACGCGCTTCGCGCGTGTAACCACTTTCAATAAGTAAACATAGAAATGTAATTACATAAAGTATGAACAAAAAGAAAAGATTGATGAGACCGATAAATGTAGATGTATGTTTCCTACGCAAAAATTTTCATTTTTTTATTACTTAATTTCAATAAATTCATGCATTTGACTTTTGAGAAATGCATGCTCAAATTATGATATGTCTTCGATAATAAACAAAGCGAATCGACGATAGAATTTTACAAAGAGAGCCTTCACTAAGATATTCAATACTCATAATTACGTTAATATAAAAGAGGAAGAGGAGGAATTGGGAAGAACAAATAAGTAGAAGATCATATTCTTGAACATGTTAATTAGTTCCAAGCCACAAACATCAACAACAAATGCTTCTATATCTCAATAGATAGAATCACATCTTGCATATGTATTTGGTGACCACATCATGTATGTAAATATAAAATGCAAAGAGTTCACGGTGTTTTATTCAAATTATTTTGGATAAAAATGTGAAGCTATGTTGTATGTAGTATCAAAGTGGAAGCTTTTAGGCTAGTTGTTCTCGAGAGTAGGAACACAAATCAATTTATACACCATAAATGGATTTGTAAGAGTTAGCTTAGGAAGACGGAAAGAAGCTTAACTGTGTGATAATAGCTTTACTGAATTTACGACCATTACGAAAATTTTCTTCGAAATTAGCACTGAAAAAGATAAATTAGTGAAAATTCCTCAGAAAATTAATTCCCCAAGTTGAATAGAAAACACTTGTATCTCTCACCTATATTTAACTATTTTCTCGCAAGTGCCTTGTAACCATTTTAGAGGATAATTATCATAAGCAAACAATCAACATTGAGATTAAGTTGCCTAATGCTTAAGGGAAATTTTGAATAGTCTATTAACTGCTTAGGCCAAATATTAAGTCGCCTTTTTTTTTTTTTTTTTTTTGGTGCTATGTAAAGGTATTGTCTTGATACGACAATCAATTCATCATAATATGAAAGCTATCCAACTATCATATATTCAAGTGATTGACAAGAACACAAGAAAAGTTATAGTGTACATATTAACAAAGCTTAGATGAAAAGTAACAGAAGATTTAAAAAATGTATATGGAGTATAGTTTTACCTGCTTTAATGTGACTGGTGTAGACCGATAATTTTTTTGTTGGAGATGGAATCAGAAGAATTATTGAATTAGTTTGTACATTGTCCAAACTCCAAAATTATGTTCCTCAAAATTGTCCACAGTATTTAACAAATAAATAGAGGAGAAGGCAGACATGCATGAATGTGCAATAACGTTTGCAAATTGAATAGCAGGACATTCCAAAGGTTGGAATAAATTTCAATAAGCATGGTGAAGACAATTAAACTGAATGGGAAAAGCTGTAGTAAGTTGCTACACGGAAGTCGAATGATTTGTCTTTCTATGTACCCCGTACTTGTAAATGCATGGAAGAATTTATATATATATATATATATATTATTTATTTAAAATATTGAAAGTTGTGTTCAAGTAAAGGTCAAAAGTATTGGATTATAAGATATTATATTGGAACTCTTAGTTAGCCTCATAGTAATTGCATTATTATGATTGATATACCTCTATTATTGATTATGGATTTTTCTTATCTAATAATATTTATTAGAATATGTGTTTACATTATGTACATATAAAATATGATTTTCTACTTGGGGCAAAATGGTCTTTTACATTTTGCTTTTGAGATTGTCTCTTTTAGTATATTTAGACTAGTACTAGTGAAGGTTAGCATGTGACAAGCACGGGATCGAACCTATGTTTGTCCTAGTTTTTGCGCGAGAAAGAAACTTCAGGTACCGTGACAGTCGTTAGATTGTTGTTAATAGAAGGATCTGGAAATCACAAAAAAAATCCTATTTTTGTAAATCTTCCATGTTTTTCATTAATGATAACAGTCAGTCTCAATAGGTCAATTAGTTTGGCGAGGCGTTTTACTTATAACGGGGCGAGGCGTAAGCCTCGAGACGTGGGGCGTAAGCCCCTTGGTTCTAATTTTTTAATTAATAAATATCATAATGAGCAAAAAAAATATCGAAAATACATATAGAAAAAAGTTAAGAAAATTATAATAAGAAAAAAGATTATAGTAACAAACAATCTAATATTTTTTTACAAGTATAAGAAATTGAATAATGTTACAGTTTTTATGAGACAAATAAACTATATTAATTTTCAAACTATTAAAAAATAGAATTTTGTTAATATTAAAGTGAATAAACAGTAAAATTTATTACTATTATAATTTAAAACATTAATTCTTCATTGATAAATATAAATTGCTTCTAACTTGTAAAATAATTGACGTCTAATTTTGAGTGACAGAAATAAGACATGAAGACTAATAACAAGTGATGATACCTCGACTACGTATTTTCAGATTAAGTATACAGATGAAATATGTCTCGTTAATTGGGCTACACTCGATTTCTATAAATGAATACAACTTGTATCAATCATTTTAAAAAAAAAAAAATTGTGGATGAACAATCTTAATTAGGGAATTGGACCGATTATTTCCATAGGTTCTTTAAAGCGAGCCCCAAGCATTGGGCATTAGGCGTGCTCTGGGCGCACTGCTGAGCGCTTGAGGGGGTAAGTCTCACATATCTAAGCCTCACCCGAGAAGCAGATTATAGATAATTTCAATGATTGAACGTGTATAGTTTCGCAAAATTTATGTAGAATTCACTTAGGTAAATTTTTCTCTTTTTTGTTAATGAAATTAAATGTAGAATAATTTTTATTGGATAGAGGTAAAAGTCCAAATATAAACTAAAAAGGTAAATAGAGAGTAAATAAATAAGACTTTGAAAATGAAGAAAAAACTAAAAAATTGCTGCTTGAACCATCTCGGCACGACTTCAACCATGTTTAAGTGGTTTCAATATAAACAATATTAACGTTCTTCCAGAATTCAGCCTATACAAAATACTAAAATTTTCCGACCAAGTTTGTTCACATGAACCCGCTTGGTTCTATGTGGATCCGCCCCTGCTTCCTGGATAAACTTCTTTCAAAAGGGGGTTCTGCTTAATTTGATTTCTCGCAACTGAGGCCTATTACATTTTTAAGTAACACGAGTACTATGTCCAATCTTCTTATCTGATAGAAGTTTAATGTATTACCGCATCTAGAGTGATGAGCAAATTTCTTCCCTTTCATTGTCTAGAGTGATGAGTTGTTAAAGCATGTGGTGTTGATCGTGAATGTATTGCTTTCTTATCCTTATCTCATTTCT
The DNA here is from genome assembly GCA_029990175.1 of Petunia secreta. Classification (NCBI taxonomy): domain Eukaryota; kingdom Viridiplantae; phylum Streptophyta; class Magnoliopsida; order Solanales; family Solanaceae; genus Petunia; species Petunia secreta. The sequence continues at coordinate 56,095,014 of JARKIP010000024.1, read as the reverse complement.
TTTCTTAATTCTTAAATCTCTTAATTGAATTGATCCTCCAAGTGGATTTTCATGTAGCCAATTGGCTTCTTAATTTCTATATGTGATGAATGTGTCTCTTTGATTGTGTGGAATTCTTTGTATCAGATGAATTAAATTTTGTCTTGTAAGATTTGGATTAGCAAATGCGTTGTCTTCTTCTTGTGGAATTATTCCTTGGAAGGGACAATTTTGAGCGTAGGTTATAAGATTATTGTATTGACATACACCACAGGGAGGGAGTGGGTTACCTTCCATCCATTGAAGTCATCAACCATATCATTCCAATGGGCTACTGCAGGATTATCATTACCTGCCATTTTCTTAGATAATTTTCTTGGGAGAATTTTTTGAGAAAATTGTTACGGTTTGATATAGGTTATGATAACTACAAAATATAGGAAGAAATAGGGAGAAAGAATGAAGGATTGATGATGGATAAGAGAATCTTTGAAGGGGTGCCGTCACTGTTACTAGCGGCCACCGCCGTCGTGTTACTGCCACCACTATTTTTTTCTCTTTTTTTGAAGAACAATGTCAATTCCGATGTAAATTTCGGTCAAAGCTCCGGTAAGGATTTGTTTATCATGTTTTTTCTTCTTTTTTCATAAAAATCCGGAGAGATCTACCAGTTTATAGTTAAAAAAAATTTGTAATATTTTGATCTTGTGTTTTTCTTGTATAAATTTATATAAATATGGTCTTTTTGTTAAGATTTTGTGTAAAAGCTATCCAAAATATTGTATAAATTTTTTTTACGAGTTTCTACAACTTTACACAAACTTATACAAATTTATACACTTCTGTAAACATCTCTAAAATTGTATAAATCTGTATACGCGTGTATGTACAATGAATAAATATAGTTTATACACTTTTATAAACATGTATAAAGTTGTATAAATCTATATTTTGTGTATATATAATGAATAAAGTTGTACAAATTTTCAGATTTGTGCACTTATGGATGTTTGTATAAGTTTAAGTTTTTTTAAACTGTGTATATTTTTGTATTTTTCTTCTTGCATACACATTTTTCTATGTATATACACCTATACTTTATTATTGTTGATAGATTTCTGTGTATAAATTTATCAAAAAATAATGATTTAAACAAATCCAAGAATAATAAAGCTCCGGTGATATAAAATAAGCAATTATGACGAGAGGCATCGGCCACGCCGACAGTATGGTGGCCGCCAGCAAGTGAGTAGCGGGGGAATGGCACCTAGGATTTTTTATTTTGAGGGAGAATTCAAAATTTAAGGTGGGGGAGGGGATGCTATGCCATGTAAATTTTAAAATAAGGTGAATGTTATGCCTTATATCCGAGAGAGGGTAGGCTTTTGGCGGCCGCAGAGACGGCGGATAAGGCAGCGGTGGGGCTCGGCCTCCGAACCGTACGTGGGACAAGTTTTTGCCTCATACAGCTCGGGCCGTTTAAATCAGACCTCGATTTCGGTACAACGAGAAGGAGTTTACTATGGTCAGTGCAGTGAGATTTCTTTCTCAGTTAATAAATGTCTGGAATCTTGGGTTACTAATTGGTGGAATAGGAAAGAAATATGGCCATTCATTTGTAAAGTCCTTGCTTTAAGGTGCTATTTCTGTAAAAGTACCTTTACATCGACCAAACAAGCCGATTTGTCGAAATATGACGCTATAAGCAATGGTTTGCCTTTTGGCCGCATTAACAGTGGTTTTACAAAAATGTCCCCGTTATGTTAAATAAAAAAATTCTGGACAGAAACACCCCCACCGAACTCTTGGCACGAGGCCAATACTTGCCATTGACCTCTCTTTATTTTCCAACACTTGTCCCTTCAAGTGTTGGCAAAAGGTAACACTTGCCAGCATTTGGTCGTAAGTGTTGGCAAAAGGTCAAGACTTGCCTTTGACCCCTCTCTATATATCTTCAAGTGTTGGCAAAAGGCAACACCTGCTGCACTTGTTCATAGGTATTGGAAAAAAGCCAAGACTTGCCCCTTCTAATCTCTTCCTGATTCTCGTCATAAAACTTGAAATGTTGGCAAGACAACACTTGCCCTTGAAGTTTTGGCTCCGTGCCAATATTTATAAAATTTTTTGCCTTGAAGTCTTGGCTCCGTGCCAATATGAAAATATTTTGCTAAAACATTATTTAACACGTGCAATCTTACAAAACCACTCCTTATAAAGGGCAACTGGTGAAATATTTTGGACCAAAAATGTGTCCATAAGAAGAGGCCATATTCTCTTTTGTAACGTAAACGCAACCTTTTCTTTCCTTTCCATTTTCTAGTTTATTTCCTTGCTCCTTTCAGTTCCGTATTTCTGGTAATAGCTCTTCAGTTTCATCATACACGTTCACTTCAGATTCCAGGTGCACTTCTTCTTCATCTCCTTATTCTTTTTTCTTTTCCAATATCCGATAACTCATTTTCTTAATTAGCTCCATGATTTCTTTTCCAATATTCGAGTTTTTCAGTTACGGCATCATGGATTAAGTGAATTGGACAAGAAATCTCCTTGGATTAACAAATGTAGTGCGTCTGCTTCCAAAGTGGTCAACAAATTCTGAAATTATATACATTACCAATATTAGTTTAAATAGTCTCATTTTAAGTTCATTATTTGTTAAAAAAAAAAAATAACGGAAAGGATTCTTTTGGCTTTTTTGAGTAAGCAAGTTAGACCATTTTAGCCTGTAATTAATGAAATTATGATTACCGAACAGAAAGAGAGCTTGTGAGTATATAATTACGATCGTCGTTGCTGGGACACATCTAAGACCTGTATAATAGGTACACTTCTGTTTACTTAACTATATTTTAATTTTAATATGCCTCTTCAAGTGAAGGTTTGGTTCTTTTTTTATGAGTCAAACATGTTTCTTCAATACCATGTTAGAACTATGTGTTTATCACATCTAAAAGTCTGTGAGACCATGGTGAACTATGTGTCTTTCTCGTCTAAAAGTTTAAGCAGTTTCAGCTGAATTAATATCTTCATCTTAACTAGATTTGGAAGATGAAGTACTCTGCATGATGCCACGGATTAGATCTTAGAAAAAGCACAAGACTTGGAAGGAAACAAGTAATCCGTTCATTTGTGAATACAGTGGTCTAAATGAGATGACAATCTTGATACAAGTATCATGTTGTGAAAAATATAACAAAATGCAATTCATGAAATTAACAATCCCAAACACAATACACATATAGAAACAGAAGGCTAGCATTTGCTAGTGTAGCCAGCTTCTTTTTTTCACACTTCACTGCCTGGATAACGCGGTAGCTGACAAAATAATAAGGATAACCAGCATGGCAATTGCACCAAAAGAGCCAATGAGCGATCCTGCAGAACGTTGGCAGAAATCTGTATACTGTTGGCAAATCGAAAACCAGTTAGCTGAAGTATTTCCATTATGTGCCAAATACACAATAGCAGCTGCTGCAGATGCTCCTGATGTTAGAAGAACCAGCATTATCTGTAAAAGTTTTACAAGGTTGACGTATAAAACGAATTAGCACAACTTCATAAGTGCAATAATTGCAAGGGTAAATTTTACTAAACGCCAAGGTAATATGACACAGTTGCATATAGTTTTAAGTTCTTTAGCAAGTATACAAAGATTTAAGACTCTTTTCAAGAAGGCCTAACCATCATATTAGAAAAAAAGTTCATCTAGTATAAAACGGTCCATTTGTTCTTCTTTCAAAAGGGCTTCTGCTTAATTTGATTTCTTGCAACTAAGTCTTATTGTGTTTTTAAGTAACAACGGGTACTATATGGTAGAAATTTAATGTGTTACCGCGTCTAGAGTGATGATCAAAACTCTGCTCTTTCCTGCTCTTCTTCTGATAATGTGCAAGATGGAAATAGGAATAGAAAGAGCAAAATATCCACAAGCTATCGCATTCACAATGACAAAGAACCTTTATCAAAGAAACAAAGAAATTGAGTTAGTTAACCATTCAATCCATATAACATAAGTTATGTCTCATGTAATATATTGGAAATATGCTTACTTAAATGTATCAAAATCGTCGTATTGAGCTTCAAATTTCACAAGATTTGTAACAAAAGGAAGTGCTTGATCTGAAGTTCCCATTGCTACAGCACTTGCTAAGGTTCCAACAAGTGCAACAATACGTAAAACTAGATCAAATACAGAGATCCCTCTGTTCACTCCATGAACTTTGGCCTTTGATGCTTCTCCAGCTTCAATAGATGCAGCCTTCATCTTTTCTTTAAGTTCAAACTTCAATTCACTAAATTTACTGGTTATGATTTGTGTCTTGAGCCTGTTTGAGACTTAACTATGATTGTGAATTTATACTAATTCGCGAACTAAAGCATGTAGCTAATCTACCAATAAGAACTGATTAATGTGGATCGGATATTAGGTAATTGATTATTCTTTTGCTTCATTAATTAATCAAAAAGTTCAACTATCTAGTTAAATACGTGATAATCCTTTAATTAAGTAGCTAACAATCATTCGACTTTCCAGAGGTATTACCTGCTCTACTTTCTCCATTACATGTACTCCAAAGCATATTCTTTCAAGAAATTGTATCATGCAAAATACTGCACTATTCTTTGTCCCAAGTATTTTTCTACCTTGAGAAATGCATCAAAATAAATTACCTCAATACGATACGGGTATTTTAATTTCTCTCATTATACTTTGAAGCTATATATTATACTCTTGTCGTTGGCAAATCGCTTCCTATTTGTCCGTGACCCTAAAGGAACTTTAATTGACATATGAAATTCACATACGTGCGATTTGCTAATGGCAAAAAATATTACTAATACCCGTATCGCATTGAGGAATAGGATATTGAATAAGAGAATGTTTAAAATAGTGTAATTCATACTCCTAGGTTTAATATTTAATTAACAAAGAGAGAAAATAGCAAAATATAGAGTTCATGGAGTAGGTCAAATCTAACTAATTTCTAGTTGCTTTTGATGCCCTTGGCATTTATAGGTGTTTGCAAAGGGTATATCCGGTGTGGGTACGTTAAGATATTTGGCTAATTTTTAGTGCACCTTGAAGGATCAATACAAATATTTCTGTCATTATCACACTCATTCCACCCAAGTACATTAAGATGTCTAATGCATTGAAACTCATTGTAATACGACTAATGAACCGATAAACTCCATTGTAATACGAATAATGAACCAGCAAGGACGTTTGTTACGGAGGCATTTGAAGCACTATACGGGATCGACTTCGATCGATACGGATAAAGGAGAATGTATATATATAATAACGTACACCAGAAATATTATCTACAAGGAAGTACTAGGTGAGATATGTTTAATTACATGGTTGTGCATCATAAATGTGAGTAAACAAATACGAACACGCTTCTTAATTCTCTTTAACTGTTCATCTTCACTGGTTCAACTAATACCCAACCAGCATAACCTCGACAAAAAGCTCCACAGAAGACGATTGATATTCAACCTTCGGCAAACCAAGTAGTACTACATAGTACCAACTCAATCCAGTCAGACATTACTCCTTAAGATTCATTTATTTTTCATAATCACTATGTACTAAAGTAACTTTATGGATACATTTGTCGTTCAATATTTGGTTCGTCCATCGCAATTATGTTGGTACATGTGCAATAGAACTTCCTTCGCGATTATTGTACTAGCGCATTATATATGGATAAAGTTCTTCTTGAAATCGCTATTACAACACAACAAGCTTTATGTCCTACGTGAAAGCTTGGTTCAACCATCGCAATAATAGTTGTATGTGTCCAATAGAACTTATATCACAATTATTAAAATGGCCAATACCTCCTTCACCTAGCATTAAATAACGAGGGAAAGAAGACGTTGAAGGACTAAAATGCATTCGTTACGAGTTTAAAAGGAAGAAAAGGACACTTATTAAGCATTAATCGGTAGTTCTTAATTGTCTTATTGTGCCTACGGCCTACGGTACACTATCTGGAGTAGCATTGCTTAGTCCAACAACAAACATGGAATACGTGACGCGACGTGAAACGTATGTGCCGCGACACTAATTCTTGAATAGGAGTAACACTTAAACCTGAATTACAAGATGAAAAATGTATAGTTGCCCCTAACTTGAAATTTAGTTAAGTTTAATTACTTATAATTAGTACGATGAATTTTGGAGATGATAGGTGGACTGCGAGAAAGTCTAGAAAATTTCTGAATGTGATCAAGAACCAATAATGAGTAAGAAAATGAAAGGCTGCTACCAGATACACTAAATAAAGAAAGGATGTTTATCACATATATTATTAGAAATTATATGAAGTAATACATTGCCAGCATGTGATGAAATTAGTATTATTGTGATTATATTATATCAATGTAATTGTTATAAGAAAATTAAAATAATGGAAGTGAGAATAGTATTACCTTGAGTCAGAGATGTATCTGTACTACTGTACTAACTACTAATCGACCTATTGATTACTATTGATCGGAATCAGTAATATGAATCATTTCTTTCATATATCAAACTTTCCTTGTTTAGATTACAGGTAAGTAACAATATTTTAACAAGTGTAAGTGTACTGTTACATGAGAATATTTCCTTTATGGTATTACGAATATTTATCCGAGATAAAAATCAGACAAAAAGTAGGGATGGATTTCTCGATCAGGCGATTCATTATCTTTTAAGTAACAAAAATAATAATAATAATAATAACGGCCTAAGTAAAAATATTTGTTTTTTTAAAATATTTTGTCCTAACATAGTACAATTAAGAATTACTACCTCTATCCTATTATAAGTGTTCAATATTTCATTTTCACTTCATTAAATTAATACTATTAAATACGATTTACACTTTACCTAATTACCATTATTTACTAATTATTTATTATCAAACTTAAGTACAACTAAATGTTATATACGATCAAACTTGGGTTGCATGCTAAGCCACCTCGCAGAACAACTTTTAACAGTCAAGCCTCGTAATTGATGGGGAAGAGGAAGAGAGTGAGCTGTAATTTAAAGAATTTAAAGAGTGACTTTTGGATTCATTAATATAGCACACAAAATTAAGAATTAACATAGTTTGAAACTGGACTAATATTATTCCTTGATATCGTTATCACCTTCGCCGTTTCTAATATAATCTAAGTTACACTTCTATTGATTTCTGAATTGTATCGCAAAATCTTCCTTATTCTATGAGAAGAAATATCTGTGCTTGAGTGTTGGATTAAAAAAAAGGTATCACGAGCCAAAAAAAAAAAAAAAAAAAGCAAATCTATGATAAGGAAATAAGATCAAATTAAGAGAGTAATAGACGTTTTAATGGAGAATGAAGCACCAATTACTGATGTTGATACGTTAATTTATTGTGCCATACTGCCATTTGCCTAAATTGGACCTAAACTTGGTAAAGTAACAGTTACTTTTACAGTACTGATTTTTAAGTAGTCATTTACCCATGAAGTTGAATAGCAATAATCAGAGGCTTTTGATATTCCAATACAGAGGTATTCAAAAGTTAAGAAACGGCCGTGTGTTTAATAGTGACTTTTAAACATTTACAGATGAATTTGAGTATAGAAATAATAAGGAAACAATGAGGAAAAGAATAAATATAATTCATGGCCTAAGAAATATACCATGTCAGCACTTTTATTATTATTATTATTATTATTATTATTATTATTATTATTATTATAAACACTAGGGATAAATGACACGTCTATGGACAAAATGTTGTACTCCACTTGTTTTACTTTCTGACACGCGGATCTAAACGTGGACAATTAGAGTACTTACTTCGGACTGGAAATTTCAAGTATAAAATGGGCAATTCAGGGTGGCCAATAACATTAGAGGCCTAAAACCAAAAATTGACATAATTTTTTTTTAATAATATGCATGTGTATTTTACTTTAAAATCTAGCTTTTAAATTCTTTTGATAGGCAGATTATAAATTATTTCTTCTTAATTAATTTCTTTAAATGTCTTTTTAACGATTAACTCGATACATCGATCTAGTCAATTGATTATATGGTCCAGATATTAATAATGCAGTAAATCTATTTTTAAAGCTTTTAAGTTTTTTTTTTATAGTAGATATTTGTATAGTATTTTAATTTTTAAATTAAACTCATATTTGTCAATAAAACTTTTGATAATTATAACCAATGTAGCATTTTGAAATAAATAACAAACATTTTGTTCACTTAACTCTAATCGATATATGTAAATATAAGTAGTAAAAAAGTTTGGGAGCCTTCTACTTTTGGGGCCTAAAGCGGAAGCTTTAGAGGGAATCCCATTTGATGTGCAGATCTGTTTTTTCCAATTTTTTCATATTAGAAGTTAGATACAATTATGGGAATCATTTAAATATTTTAAAAAGGTACTTTCAGCAATGGTTGAGCGCTTACGGTATTTTTGTAGCTAGCTGTTGGATCAATCCAAGTAGCAGTTCAATTGTCCTATTAAGTTCAGCAATATGATTATCCAATTCATGTACTTTTCCAGCACACCCCTCAAGGGGATTTGCTAGGATCATATATTTTAAATCATGAATTTACTTACGGAATTCGGCTTATAAGTTGTTGGATATTATGGAGCAGAACACGAATGTATTGCTTCCTTATCCAAATGTCGTTTCTCATCTCGGTTATTATTGCAATGAAACCATCAAGGGGATCTGCATGAAGGCATGTGGCTTCTTGGTTTCTACGTTGGATTAACGGCCCTTTCTGATCTTGTGGAACTCTTCTCATAAGACTTATTATATTTTGTCGGGTGAAAATTTGGATCAATATTTATGATACTCTTCATTGGGAATTATCCCCTAGAAAGGGCAATTAACAACACAAGTTTCATGATTGGCAAAGCGGCATGCACTGCAAGGGGTTAACCCATAAAAGTATCAAAATCGTCAATGATGTCATTCCAATTATCAGCCATTTTTTTTGGAATAATGTTTTTGAGAGTTTTTTGAGAGAAGTAAGAAGAATGACTATTTTTGGCTTCTCTTTTGTTATTTAAAAAAATGAGAGATTTCTTGACCAAAAAGGAAAAGAAATATTGTAGACTTTAAAATCAGATAAAGTCATCAAATTAAACTTTTACCCCCTACCTTATTTCTTTTGTTCCCCTTTTTCCCTATCTCTTTCTTTCTACAAATTTGTACTCAAGTTTTAAGTATTAACTATAGGTGTCTTTTTTAGGATTAGTGCAAATAAAAAATATATTGAAACCCCAATATTTTCTTATTTACACATAGCCCCTGCCTCCCCACCTCCCCTTCCCACTCATCCCCCTCATCCTCCTTTTTCATCTCCACTTTCTCCATCTCAACTCTCAGCCTTATCTCCGCCTCCTCATCTACCTCTCTCCATCTTCTACCATCTCCACCTCCTCCTCACCCATCTCCTTCTCTTTCTCAGCCCCTTCATATTCTGCTCCTTCTCAACTACAAAATCTCCTCCTAAGAAATCAAACAAGAAACAACAACAGAATAGTTGTTGCAATAACTTCAACGATTGTTCAACAACTTCGACAGCTGTTGCAATTTGTTGCAACAATTACAGAAGTTGTTGCAATAAATTCGATAAATTGTTGCATAAATACGGTAAATGGTTGGAACAAATTTGAAAAGTTGTTACACAAATAAGAACTTGTGCAACAATTTTGAATTTGTTGCAACAAATTAGTATTTGTGCAAGAACTTTATAATTTGTTGGATCGACGTCAGAATTTCCTCCAATGGTTCAAAATTTATTATTTCTCAATTTTTCTCCACAAATCTTCACGATCAGAATAAAAACATACTTACATTAAGAAGGAGAAGAAGAAGACAACAATAACGATAAATTCAGAAGAAGACAAAGATAGGAGAAGTAAATAATGATGAAGAACAAGAAGAAAAATATGAAGAAGAAATAAAGTATAAGGAAGAAGAAGAAAAATGCAGAAGAGAAAGAAAAAAGGAACAAGAGAAAATGAAGAAGAAGATGAAAGAGAGATGAAAGGATTTGAAATTTGAAAATATGAGAGTTGAGAAGGGAGGGATATTAAAATTTTAAATTTTTAGGTTTTTAATATTACCCTAGAGTTTCAGTAATTCTAATTGTACCTTAAAATTATCTAATTAGTGTTAGTTATGTTTGGCCTAGTCAAAAACACCTCTTTTTTAATTCAAGACTTGAAAGGTACCTTTCCCCAAATCTTCTCAAGTCACTTTATGCCAACGAATCTATTTTGTCTTAAATAGTCAAATAAGTAATGGATTATTTGCACTTAGATATACATTTGCTAAATTAGGAGGATCGTAATTAAATTTTAGAACTAACCTAGTTGGACTCAATAGTGAAGTATTTTACTTTATTTTGCCAACCGTGAACCACTCTATCTGCAGCTATTTTCTCAAATAAATGGCTGGAGTTTTTTATCCCAAATTCTAAAGAAGAATAAACTTAGATATAGGAGACAGACCCCAACAAACTGGAAGATGTTTTATGTTTTAGTGCAATATGCCAAATAGTAGAAATTATTTCAGAGCCATCTCTTTTCCAATTCTCACCTCAACTTGATAAGAAATAATTCTAACTTATTGGCTATGACAATGACACGGTTCTTTGAAAAATCTAATAGTAGTAACAATTAGCACATGTTTATAAGGCAAGAAGTATTATCTATAAAGCTCAAACGTTAAGTTTGAGAGGTGGATCGATGAAAAGTGAAATGTGGCAATTAGAAAAGTTTATTTGGAGATATTTAAGAACGTAAACAGTTTTTATTTTAGAAATGTAAAGTGTATTATGCTTTGCTACTCGCTCCTTAATGTGGCAAAGCTCAAGAAAAACCAGCACTATAGAAGTTGGAACTAACTCAAACTATTAGCAATTCTCTACATCTATTTCCCACAAATTCTCCGGAGTGGAATTCCAGAATGATTCGTTGATTCTCTTCAAGGGAAAAAGAAAACAATGAGGTGTGAATTAAATCATAACCAGTAATTTTGGTGAATTGAAGTGTGAACTAAAAGAAAAGATGAAGGCTGCATCTATTGAAGCTGGAGAAGTGAACAGATGGATCTCTGTATTTGATCTCGTTTTACGTATTGTTGTACTTGTTGGAACCTTAGCAGGTGCCGTAGTGATGGGAACTTCAGATCAAGCACTTCCCTTTGTCACAAATCTCATAAAATTTGAGGCTCAATACGACGATTTTGACACATTTAAGTAAGCATATTTTCAACATATTACATGAGACATGACTTAAATTTAAATTTGTGTTGTTAGATGGATTGAAAGGTCGGTTAACTTATTTTTCGTTGTTTATTATAAAAGTTCTTTGTCATTGTGAATGCCATAGCTTGTGGATATCTTGCTCTTTCAATCCCTATTTCCATCTTGCACATTATCAGAACAAGAGCAGGAAAGAGCAGAATTTTGCTCGTCACTCTTAACACATTAAATTTCTACCATATAGTACCCCGTATTACTTAAAAACATAATAGGCCTCAGTTTAAAGAAATTAAATTAAGCAGAGCCCCTTATGAAAGAAGTTTATCCAGGAACAAGTGGACTGTTGTATATTTGATGTAACATTTTTTCTAATATGATGATTAGGCTTGAAGTTGAAAAGAGTCTTAAAACTTTCTACTTGCAAAAGAACTTGAAACTATATGCAACCGAGTCATACTACCTGGACGTTACCATTTCCCTTGCAATTATTGCAAACTTATGAAGTTGTGTTGATTTGATTCATGCATCAACCTTGTGAAAATTTTACAGATAATGCTAGTTCTTCTAATATCAGGAGCATCTGTAGTAGCTGCTATTGTGTATTTGGCACATAATGAGAATACTTCAGCTAACTGGTTTTCGATTTGCCAATAGTATACAGATTTCTGCCAACGTTCTGCAGGATCGCTCATTGGGTCTTTTGGTGCAATGGCCATGCTGGTTATCCTTATTATTTGGTCAGCTACCGTGTTATCCAAGCGCTAAAGTGTAAAATGAAGAAGCTGGATATACTAGCAATTATTGCTAGCCTTTGTGTTTGTGTGTGTGTATTTAGTGAAACTATTAATCTCATGAATGCATTTTGTTATATTTTTCACAACTTGAAACTTGTATCAAGATTGTCAGCAGTTGTATTAGTTGTTTCATTTAGACCTGTTAGCATGGATAAGCTTGGAGTTTTGACTGATGACGAAAGAACATATCCAAGGACGTGTTCCTTTGAATATGTTCCTTTGGATCACTGCAGCTGAATAAATAATATTGCAAAATCATTTAAACATGATAATTAAGTTTTATCTTAAATTAAATATTTATCTTGATAATCATGCAGAATTATACGAGATAAGAAAAGATTGCATAAGATTGGGATAAGGCTCGAAGATTAGCAAGGAGTTCAATTAGGACTCAAACTCTTGGAAGCTTTGGAGTTTTAATTGCTCAAAACTTCTCAGAGTTCAAAGCTATAAATAGAGAAGCATTTCAGCTGTTGAAGTGTGCACAAATACAGAGAGAATTGAGTCATTACATCGAAAGAGTCTTCATTGTATTTGTGTAATCATTAAGCTACTGGGAACTGATTCAAGAACCTGTTCCTTAAATTTATGCTTGTTAAAAGTTCAGTCTTAGTTCATCTGTAGTAGGGTATATTGAGTTGTACTATTTGCTTTTATAGAAGTTCTGTAAGAGTAAGTGTCATTCAAGTCTTGTTACTTGGAGGAACTTCACTAATTGTGAAAGGGGTCACTTTAGGATTAGAGTTAGTCCTAGGTTAGTAAGAGTAAAGTCTTCCAACCAAGTGAATCTTTCAAATAGTGAAGTTAAAATCCTACTTGAGAGAGTAGGTCGTGGTTTTTTATCCCGAGTTCAAGGAGTTTTTCCAAGCTAAAATCTGTGTTTATTTACTCTTATTTAACTTAATTCCGCAATATATAAGTAAAGGAACACATAGAAGAAACTGGTCCTTCAGTGGTGTCTCTTGAGAAAATAACAATTGGTATCAGAGCAGGTTATCCTTGAAAAGGCTAACACCTAGGATTAGAATGAGTACATCACAAGACTATGGTGAGGACCAGTCTGCTGTTAGGGCACCTTTGTTCAATGAGAAATTTTACTCATGGTGGAAAGAAAGGATGAGAAATCATCTTCAAGCTAAAGACTATGAGGTGTGGGACATAGTGACTGAAGGTCTCATGATTCCTATGAAGAAGGATGCTGCAGGAAATGAAGTTCCTAAAACTAGGAAGGAATGCACTGGTGAAGATTTGAGGAAATGGGAAAAAAATGCCAAAGCTAGGAAGCGGCTTGTGTGTGGACTAAGCCATGATGAATGCACTAGGATTCGAGGGTGTGTTACTGCCAAAGATATTTGGGATGCTTTACAGATTGCTTATGAAGGAACAAGCCAGGTAAAGAGATCGAGAGGTACACTTCTTTTTGCTGAGTATGAAAACTTTAAAATAAAAGAAAGCGAGTCTATCTATGAAATGTACACTAGGTTCAATAATATCTCATCTGAACTTATTTCTTTGGAGAGGGTTTTAATTGTTGAGGATAAGGTTGAAAAGATTCTTACTAAAGTTCTCCCAGATTCATGAGAAATTAAGGCATGTGCTATAATGGAAAGTAAGGATCTTACCACATTATCCTTAGATGAGCGCATAGGAAATTTAAAAACTTATGAACTAAGGAGAAAGGTTAAAAACTTAGGTGAACCAGTTAAAACTGAACCTAACCTAGCCTTAACTGCTGCTGATAATCCTGTTGATGATAAGGAACTGGTGCTTATAGCTAAAAGTGTCCAAAGATACTTAAATAAGAAAAAGGGGGCTAGTGGACAGGGTAGGTCTTCTGACTTGAAACAGGCTCGAGAATGCTTCAAATGTGGAAGCATGGAGCACTACATCAATAAATGTTCAGTCATGGAAGAAGAATGGAGGAAGAGATATGTTAAGAAAAGAAGAAAAGCTAAGGAACAGGTCTGCAAGAAAAGTGGAAATCCCAAAGCTATGGTTGCTGGATGGCAAGATAGTGAAGATGAGCTGTCTGATAATGATCTGGAGGATGAGCTGGCTCTAATGGCTCTTGAAGATTCAGATAATGAAGAAGATGTTGAGGTATTTGTTTCTTAACTAAAAAAGGATGTAAGAAACATGTCTAGGGAAAAGCTAGTTAAGGTGTTTCACACTGTGCTAAATGAGTTTAAATCTCTAAGGGATAATAAAGATCAATTGCATGATGAAATTGAGAACTTAGGATCTGATTACAAAAAGGTTGTAATAAAAAATGACACCTTAAAAAGGAAAAACAGCATGTTAAAGGAATATGTCCTTTCACTTGAATCAAATGTTCAGGAACTACAATGTGAAAACTCAGATGCTAGAACAATTGAAAAGGGTAAGGACATTGCTAATTCTCATCAGATCATTGCTGATAGTTGATGAACTGCTTGAGAAAAATGAAAAGATAAAATCTTTAGAAGAAGATTTAATCAAAACAAGAGAAGAACTGAATAAAACTGTATGGAACAAGTCATCTGAGGCATTAGAATGGTTACAGGAAAATCAAAGTAATAGTAGGAACGGTATTGGGTTTGTGAAATCTCAATCTTTACCTAAATGGGATCCAAAGAGTAAGTATCTGATTCTTCCTGAAAACTGGTTATGCACATATTGTGGAAACACTGGCCATTTAAAAAAAATTGCCAATCTCTTAAAAAAGCTGTACAAAGGAACATGTCTTATAAAACTGTTCAAAAGGTTGTGGCAAATAAAAATGTTCACACAAAGAAAGCATTACCATTTTAGGCTAAAAGAAATCTGATTCAACCTTTTTCTCAAGAAAGGAACCCAAACTAGTTTGAGTTCTTAAAATTAACCCCTAGTTTTCTTTTCCAGACTAGAGTGATGGTGAGGAACCATAAATGGTACATGGACAGTGGTTGCTCCAGGCATGTGACAGGACATAAGGAACTGTTTCTTTCACTCTCAGCCTTCCAGGGAGGAAGTGTTTCCTTCGATAATGGTAAGAAAGGGGAAATTATTGGCATTGGAAAGGTAGGTAGATCTGATTCACACAATATAGATAATGTGTTTCTAGTAGATGGACTGAAGCATTGCTTATTGAGTATATCTCAATTGTGTGATAAAGGTAATAATATTAATTTTTCATCTACTGGGTGCACTGTGACTTACCAAAATACTGGAGACATTATTTTACAGGGAAATAGACATGGAAATATCTACAAAGTAGATTTATTAACACTAGCAGATGGAAGCATGAGCTGTCTGAGTGTAGTACAAAATGATCTGGACAAAAGACTTGGTCATGCTAGTCTTTCATAATTGAACAAACTGGTTTCCAAGGACCTGGTAATAGGTCTTCCTAACATCAAGTTCAAGGAGGAAAAGATTTGTGAGGCTTGTGCTAGGGGGAAGCAGGTAAAATCCTCCTTCAAACCAAAGAAACAGGTAAGTACTACCAAACCTTTGGAACAGGTCTATCTAGATCTTTGTGGATCAATGTGAATAATGAGCCGTGGAGGTAAGAAGTATGTTATGGTACTAATTGATGATTATTCTAGATTTACTTGGACTCTATTTCTTGCATCTAATGAAGAAGCATTTCATGCATTTTCAATATTTTCTAAGAAAACTCAAAGAACTCTAGATACTCACATTGTTTCTGTAAGGTCAGACCATGGAACTGAATTTGACAATCAACAGCTCTTTAATTTCTGTAATGAAAATGGAATTGCTCATAACTTTTCTTCACCTAGAACTCCAACAGCAAAATGGAGTAGTGGAAAGGAAAAATAGGACTCTAGAAGAAATGGCTAGGACTATGCTACTGTCTCGGAATCTTTCACAAAGTTTTTGGGCTGAGGCTATTAACACTGCATGCTACCTAATTAATAGGTGTATGACAAGGCCACTGATAGAAAAGACACCATATGAGTTGCTTAAAGAAAGAAAACCAAACATATCACATTTTTAGGGCTTTTGGTTGTAAATGATTTATACATAACAATGGAAAAAAAGCCTTAGGAAAATTTGATCCTAGAAGTGATGAGGGAGTCTTTGTTGGTTATTCTTCAAACAGTAAATCCTATAGATTCTTTAACAAGAAAACATCAAAAATTGTAGAAAGTGTACATATTAAGTTTTATGAATCTGATAGGTTGTCTAAAGAACAGGTACATGAAGATGAAAAAATTGGCATGATGAACATGGTCCTCAGCAAATACATGCAGTAGATGGAGATGCTGCGAGAAGTAAATTGCAAGGAAAAGTTACTCAAGATAGAACTGAGAAGAGTAGCACAGAAACAGGGGGAACAAATGATGGATCCACCTCTCAAACCTATACTGCTACTACATCAGGAACTGTTCCTCAACAAGAAACTTCTGAAGATGGATTGATACTCAAGCCTTACAAGTATCAAGGTTCACATCCCGTGGATCATATAATCTCAGATAAGACTGCTGGAATTCAAACTAGATCAGCTGTCAAGAATCACAATTTATGTGCCTTCAGTGCTTTCTTATCTCTTGTTGAACCCAAAAATATAAAAGAAGCACTGAAGGATGCAGATTGGATCAATGTTATGCAGGAGGAGTTGAACCAATAACAAAGAAGTCAAGTTTGGCATCTGGAACACAAGCCAAGGAACAGGTTCACAATAGGAACTAAATAGATTTTCAGAAACAAACTTGATGAGGATGGTATGATAACTAGGAACATAGCTGGATTAGTGGTTCAGGGATACAGTCAAGAAGAGGGCATTGACTATGATGAGACTTTTGCTCCAGTTGCAAGATTGGAAGCAATAAGACTTCTTATAGCCTTTGCTACCTACATGGATTTCACTTTACATTAGTTGGATGTTAAGAGTGCATTTTTGAATGGCTATTTAAAGAAGGAGGTGTATGTCAAACAACCACCAGGTTTTGAGAATGAACAGTACCCTGAACATGTGTACAAGTTGGACAAAGTTCTGTATGGACTTAAGCAGGCACCAAGAGCTTGGTATGAATGTTTGTCAAAATTCCTACTTCAACATCGGTATAAAAGAGGTAAAATTGATAGCACATTGTTCTTGAAAGAAAAAGGTAAACATTTTTTAATTGTTCAAATTTATGTAGATGATATAATCTTTGGTGCTACTTGTGAGAATTTAAGTAAGGAATTTGCAAGTTTGATGGGGAGTGAGTTTGAGATGAGCATGATGGGTGAACTCAATTTCTTTTTGGGTTTAGAAATTAAGCAAATCTCAAATGGAATTATGATCCATCAACAGAAATATGTCAAGGAATTATTTAAAATGTTTGACATGGATAATGCTAAGGAAAGTGATACACCAATTGCCACTGCTACTAAATTAGATCTTGATGAACATGGTAATTCAGTTGATCAAAAGTTGTATAGAGGCATGATAGGTTCCTTGTTGTACTTAACTGCTAGCAGACCTGACATTGTATTTAGTGTAGGTCTATGTGCTAGATTTCAGTCAGATCCTAACGAATCTCATTTGAAAGCTGTTAAGAGGATATTAAGATATCTAAAAGGAACAAGTTCATTGGGTCTTTGGTATCCAAAAGGTGGAAATTTTAATCTTGTTGGGTACACTGATGCTGACTATGCAGGTTTCCTTGTTAATAGAAAAAGTATTTCAGGTGTGACACATTTTCTTGGTGAGTGTTTGGTTTCATGGGGAATCAAGAAACAGAATTCAGTGGCACTTTCCACTGCAGAAGCTGAGTATGTGGCAGCAACCTCATGTTGCTCACAATTGTTGTGGATTAAACAACAATTACAAGATTTTGGTGTTGATGTAGGAACTGTTCTGATTTATTGTGATAACACTAGTGCAATCAACATGACAAAGAAACCAGTGCATCAAAAAAGAACTAAACACATTGACATAAGACACCATTTCTTGAGGGAGAATTATGAGAAGGGGTTGAACACTATAGCTTTTTATTCTACTGATAAACAAATTGCTGATATTTTTACAAAAGCTTTAAGTAGAGGTCATTTTAAAAGGAACGGGTTAGAAATAGGGATTATTAAATTCACCTAAGTCTACTCAACTTGACTTCAAATTTGGCTAGAAAATTGTCTTAAAAAGGAATTTTAGTAAAAGCTTATTTTAGTAATAGCTTATTAGTTTCATACTTTATTGTATACTCTATTCCATGATTTCTACTTGAGTGTGCTAATTTTTAATGATGTTACCCTTATGTTCTTAGAATTTCAGATTATTCAAGTTGATTGACACTGGGTAAAGGAGCTGTTCCTTGTAATATTCTCAGGTATGTATTACTCAGTTATTCAGAAAGTCTTTAGAGTTTGAATGCATTTGGTAACTAAACTAGTTTGAGTCCCACTTAAACTCCATCATTCTGAAAACAATCCACATTCCCTCCCCCTCATAAATTCTAACCCTAAGGGTAACTTTTGTAACGGTTAAAAAGGTCCCAATCAATGAGGAAGTCTATTTATACAAGGAACTGAAAGGTAAAAACTATTTAGACTTCTTAACTCTCACTAACTCTTCTTCTTTATAAACTCCTAACACTCACAATTCATATTCCTCTCACGTGTTATCAAAATTTCAGAAAGAATAGTGAATTATCTACTTAATCGGATTATAGCCATGCCTCTCTCACCTGAAAACAACTCATCCATTCCTGAACAAACACCAGTTTAAAACCCCAATTCTCCCATGCAAGTCACATCACCTCACCCAGAAAACCAAAACCCTGACTCTACAACTCAGGGGGGAGGATCAGGTCCATCTATTGCTGAAACATTAGAACACTTGGAGGACATATCTAGGGCCATGATTCTGTATGAGATGAAGGTAAGTGATGCCGAACCTCTAAATGTTATGGATACTGAGGAAGAAAGGGTAGAAAGGGTAGGTGTTTCTGTGCCTGAAAGTAAGGGAGAAAAGGAGGATATGGAGGAACACATGCAAGTGCCTCATGGGTCTCCAGAGGCTGCTTCTAGAGCACACATAGAAGATGAAGTGATGGTGGATGCAGAAGAGGTGATTAGTGATAGTGATAGACCAATTTTGGATTTGCTTAAAATGAGGGGATTAAAAAGCAAGTTAACAAAACAAGGAGCTGTTGATCCTATTAAAGTTGCTGAGATAAATGCTAGGCTGAAAAAAGATAAGTCATAGTTACAAGCCTGGTATGAAAAAGAAAAGACAAGGAGAAAGCTCTACTAAGGCACAAGGAACCGTTCCTTCCACTCAGGTACCTGCAGAAAGAGGTAGGAGAACTAGAAGCTCAGTACAAGCTGCTGAAGCTCAGAGGTCTGAGACACCAGAGAAAAGTAGGAAGGGTAAACAAAAACTGGTTCCTGAGGTTGTTGTTCAAATTGATGATTCTGCAACAGAGGAAGAACAACATGTTCCTTTGACCAGGAAAAGAAGAACATCTCAGAGGAAGTCTCACAGACTGATGAGAGGTCTTCTAGTGCTGGCCCTGTGTCAAAGAAAATAAGATCTTCTAGGAGTTGGTGGATGAGAGTTCTGAGTCTGAGGGCGAAGCTGAAAATATAGAAGAAGAGGCTGAAAGTGGCAGTGATGACAACAAAGCTTTGAAAAATCTGCACACTGATTATGAAAAAATGAAACTATTGATGGGTAGATTGCTGACAGACTTGGAAGAAGAAGGGATGGTTTGGTTGCTGGAAAGACTGGAGAGATGACATGGTCCTTAAGATCAAAGGGAAAGTTGCCAGAGATGAAATAGTTGAATTCTTTTTTAACTGTTCTATTGATGAAGGCAGAATTAACAACATAGTAAATGGAAAAGACATTTCCTTTGATGCACAAGGAGAGCTGTTTGACATTTCCTTTGTAGGCTATGATGACTACCTGAAGGGTAATTGGCCAGGTCTTACTTGTTTGCCTACTGCACTAGAAATTACTTGTAAGTTTGCTGAGAGTCCTTAAGAAGAAACGCCAAGGGCAGTAGAAAAATGTGAAATGCAACCAAGGCATCAGCTTTTGTTTGAATTTGTAAATAAGATCCTGTTTCCAAGACAAGAACATAGGACAAAAGCAAGTTTCTTGGACCAGGTCCTTATGGAGTTACTAGACTTTGACAAGAAGATTACTTGGTCCATTTTCATTGTGCATCTGATCATTAGAGTAGTGGCTGGGAAAAAGAAACATGCTCTGCCATTTGGATTCATTCTCACTGATCTTTTTGACAAGTTGGACATTCCATTAAAGGAAGTGAAAAATGCTACAAAGAAGCAAAAGTTTGGGGCTCCTACACTGAGAAGCTGTGACATGACATTAAATGCTGAGCCTGCTGCTGCTGCTGAAGCTACTGTTGCAGGTCCTTCTAAGAGACCTTTGAACAATAAGGTTAGAGTGTTAAGGCAGCAAGTTGACATGCAAGCTGCTGAAATTAAGAGGTTGGAGGAAGAGAGGGACTTCTGAAAGGCTGAAGCTGCTAAGGCAAAAGAAACAAATGAAGGGATGCTTCAGTAAATATTTGAGATGTTAAAGGAAAAATCTCAAGGACCTGGTACTTCTACCTCCTGATGTCCAAAGATAAAACCTTGTAGCCATCTTTTGACCAGTGAGGCTTAGATTAGTTTCAGTTGTCTAGTCTTCTGCTCTTTAGTTTTTGTTTAGTTTCAGTAGTACTTGCTTAGTTTGTCTCCCCTGGTTGAAAATCTTTTGTTTATGATGTCATATCTTCGATGGCTAGTATCATTTTAATGCAGTTGCTTTTGTTGGATTATGTTTGCCTCTTGAGTTGCCTAAATGGCTATGAGTTGTTTGTTCTTCATTGCTTACATTAATTCTGACTTAAGCAACCTTTTCAATGATGCCAAAAGAGGGAAGAGTAAGTATGATTTTGTTTGTGATATTTATAACCTTGTTAAGAACCTAATCCTTAATGATGAAATAAGTTTTCTACTAATATTGCTTTTAAGTTGAAAGTTGTGGTTCAGGATATTAAGGACATGAAGCAAAGTCTAAGAGTTTGTCATCATCAAAAAGGAGAAAATTGTTAGCTTGGATAAGCTTGGAGTTTTGACTGATGACGAAGGAATAGATCCAAGGACGTGTTCCTTTGAATATGTTCCTTTGGATCACTGCAGCTGAATAAATAATATTGCAAAATCAATTAAACAGGAAAGTTAAGTTTTATCTTAAATCTAATGTTTCTCTTGATAATCATGCAGAGTTATACGAGATAAGAAAAGATTGCATAAGATTGGGATAAGGCTTGAAGATTAGCAAGGAGTTCAATTAGGACTCAAACTCTTGGAAGTTTTGGAGTTCTAATTGCTCAAGACTTCTCAGAGTTCAAAGCTATAAATAGAGAAGCATTTCAGCTGTTGAAGTGTGCACAAATACAGAGAGAATTGAGTCATTACATCGAAAAAGTCTTCATTGTATTTGTGTAATCATTAAGCTACTGGGAACTGATTCAAGAGCATGTTCCTTAAATTGACTCTTGTTAAAAATTTAGTTTTAGTTCATCTGTAGTAGGGTATATCGAGTTGTACTATTTGCTTTCATCGAAGTTCTGTAAGAGTACGTGTCATTCAAGTCTTGTTACTTGGAAGAACTTCACTGATTGTGAAAGGGGTCACTTTAGGATTAGAGTTAGTCCTAGATTAGTAAGAGTGAAGTCTTGTAACCAAGTGAGTCTTTCAAATAGTGAAACTAAAATCCTACTTGAAAGAGTAGATCGTAGTTTTTTATCTCGAGTTCAAGGGATTTTTCCACGCTAAAATCTGTGTTCATTTATTCTTATTTAACTTAATTCCACAATATATAAGTAAATGAATACATAGAAGAAACTGGTCCTTCAGTGGTGTCTTGGGAAAATAACAAGACCAATGAATATTCACAAATGAAAGGATTTCTCGTTTTCTACCATGTCTTGTGCTTCTTCTAGGATCTAATCCGTGGCATCATGCAGAGTACTTCAACTTTCATATCTAGTTAAGTTCAAGGTATAATTCAGTAATTTATATCTTTCTAACTGCTTAACTTTTAGATAAAATAGACACATAGTTCAACATGGTATCAAAGCAACATTTTTGGTTCACAAAAAGAATCAAACTCACATTTGAAGAGGGCCCAGAAATGACGATCATAATTATATACTCATAAGGTCTCTCTCTCTTTTTTTTTTTTTTTTTTTTGGTACATCATAAGCTCTCATTAATTGCAGGGAAAATATATTCTAATTTGCTTACTCAAAAAAGCCAAAGAATCCTTTCCCCTTTTTTTTGACCATATAATGTACATAAAATGAGACTATTTCAACTACTACTGTATATAATTTCAGAATAATTGACCACTTTGGGAAGCAGACTCATTACATTTGTTAATCCAAGGAGATTTCTTGTACAATTCACTTAATCCCTGATGTGCAAACTCTGAAACTATGCTAGTAATGTCACCAATTCATCAATTGATTTCAGCGTCTTCTCGTAGTATACACGAGATTCGTATACCTTTGGAGTTCGAATGTAGTAATCAAACTAAAAAGGAAAAAGAAAATTATTCATAACACTGAATACAAGTACTGAAATCTTGATAATGTGCTAATAGGGAATAAATAGAACAGTACCTCAGCCATGTTATCGGTCAGCTCATTGGCAGTTTTAACAAAAGACTCTTTCTTGCTTTGAGGCACCAAGGACAATGCATTCTTCATATCCTGTTGAAGATAAGCTGATTTAAGTCTAATGTAAAACAAGACATACCTCCATGACATAGTTTCTAACATTTCCTTAATACTGTGAAGTCCATCAGCTGTTTGGCGAATTCGTGCTACTGCATCTTCAGGGGACAATCCGGGCTCAAAGAATCGTTCCCTTATAAATGATCGAACGCCCCAATTCTCGGCTAATGCTGGTGGAGTGGATTGCAGGCCTAGTGACAATGAAGTAGCTAGAAGAAATGTTGTGACAATTTTTCGCCTGCACGAATATTTTTCTTCATCACTTGATAAGTTTCCTTGGATTTTTGGTAATGTCCTAATACATTGTGGATGATGATTTTTGGTTATGGTAATTTTTGGATGAAACAGTGTTGCAGGATTTGTAAAGCTGTTCATGTTTGTTTAATTTAGATGTTTGCTTTGAAATGCAATGTTCATAGGTGAGTTTTGGGTAAGTATTTGAATGGATATTAATTGCTCCCTCTGAATCCAAAATGGACCTTAGCTTTTAGTGACTTGGCACTTATTTATCCTCTTTATTTGTTTAAAGAGTGTCCTTTTCTTACAACAGAAATTTTGGTGGATATTCAAGAGGCCTCTGTTTTAGGCTTTTAGCCCTGGCTCATGTAGCCTAGTATCAAATAAACAACCCATTTTTTAATTGGTGGGCTGGCCTGTTTACTTGAAAATAATTCTTACTAGTTCTCATATCCTTGGAACCAACCTAGACTGAACACTAGCTCCATATTGTAGGCTCGGAATCAACCAAGACTGAACACTAGCTCCATATTGTAGACGAGTTGAGACCAACCTTGTGCGGAATAAGATCTGAACTTATATTTATGCCATGAGCCTAATGACCTGACCAATTCCTCCATCCAGAATTCTCTTTCTTTATGAACTTAAAATGAATTGAACTTAAAATCTTTTCAAACTTGAACTGGTCTTCATATAGTTTTAGACTTAAAGTTTTGAATGAGATACTCCAAGAAAATGCATTCTTGATAGTTATTACTACTCCCTCCATCCCAAATTAGTTGTCACTTTTAACTTTTTCTATGCCCATTAAGAAAATCATTAAATAGAGTATGTATTTTACTATGTTATCCATATTTAATATTTGATTATTAAATTTTGTGGAGAATTCTTTTAAGGGTATAGTTGGAAAGGGCTAATAATTTTAGTTTTGAAATCCTAAAGTGACAACTAAATTGGGACTCAATTTTTTTGCTAAAGTGACAACTAAAATGGGACGGAGGAAATACTTGTTAAAGTATTCGTCGAAGAAAAGACAGCTGCTAGTGAAAGAACTATTAAATCATTAAATTCAGTTCCATATACTGACTACATTGAAACTATAAGCTTTCATTCATCTTCCGTTGATAAATTGGTCATCATTCTGCATTTCATCGAATAGCATGGAACCAACTTGAAGTTATAGATTTGGTACATAATTGAAAGTGTGCCATCATCATTTGCAAATTTGCTTAGTCCTTCCCTAAACTAATCTTTGGCCCTGCCTGCAAAGTAATGAATGTAGTTACATATTTCAAATTCAGACTATAAGTATACTGTATAGCTAAACAACTTTGATTTCATAATTTGATCTATATAAGCTTTATTTGTACCTTGAAAGCAGTGAATTTGGAAAATGCCATCTTAGAATTGATTACCCATCTTTTTTTTTTTAGGACAGTAACAAATGAAGCAGTTTATCTAAGTGAAACGCTCATTAACCATTCTTGTTCAATATATTCCATATATCTAAGTATATACTTTCTCGCTTTTTCCAGCTTCTTCTCTGTGGTTTTCTATTTCTTATAACAAATATGTGAAATGATAAAAGAATTTAAAGCTCTGATCTAGAATAGCCTTTGATCCTACATTAACAAATTTCTTAATGTCTCATGATGGGTCGATTTGCAAGGTCACAAATGATATTTGCACCATCCATTACCTGTAAAAAGCTACTCTCTGGAAAATTCGGAGCCATGGTTTATTAGTATAGACCAAAGTCTTTTTAGCCATGACACAAAAGCAACCACAATTGATGTATTAAGTTCTCCACTAAAGAATGCTGGTCACCTACATGTCTATTTCTTGATTAACGAAAGACACTTAAACATTGAATGTTTTATTGTAGGAATTCTTTATGCGGGATACAATGATGCTGCCAGCATAGTTAGTGATTGAAGATACAAAACGAGTTATTAAAAGGTGGATGCTAAGCTGCCTTCTACAGAAAGCTGTGTATTGTTTTAACAGACATGTTCTACAAGACACCGAAAGGTACTTTCTATGCCTACAATCAGAACAATATTCATGCACTACTTTTCTTCTCAAAATTCATAATTTAGTTTTTGTATAAAATTCGAGTTTATTGCTAGAATAAAAATTTCATTAGCTTTGTAAAATTCTAGAGGAATTCTTCCATAAAATCTATACAATATATTAAGGGCTTAAATTCTTTAAAAATAAAGATTACTCTATCAAAGTCGTCTGAGTTTCTGTACCACGAAGCCTATTTTTTTCTAACACACACACACATATATATATATATATATATATATAATAATGCCGGAATTATTGCTATGTGAAGTTAATAATGCATGGTTTGATATGTTGATATTGTGTGAATTAAAAGCTCTGTTTTAAAAGGCAGTTTTGGCACTCGTCCGGGACTCACCCCTCGACGGGGCATTTGCAAAACGTCCTGAGACTCTCGGGCGGGGCTTAGATCTGTGAGGCTTATGCCTCAAGCGCCCGACGGTGCGCCCAGTGCACGCCCAACGCTCAACGCTCGAGACTCGCCTTGTAGAACCTATTCAAATGATCTGTCCAATGCTCTAATTAAGACTGTTAATCCGCAATTTCTTTAAAAATAAAGCTATATTCATCTACAGAAATTCAGAAATTAAGTGTAGTTCAATTAACGAGACATAATATTGCATGTATTATAATTAAGAATATCATGAGGATGAATATCATTTGTATACTTAACTTGAAAATGCATAGTCGATGTTTATATCATCAATTGTTATTGGTATTCATGTCATATTTCTATCACTCAAAATTATTAGACTTCATTAATTTAGCAATTTAGAAGCAATTTTATATTTAGCAATGAAGAATTAATATTTTAAATTATAATAGTAATAAATTTTACTGTTTATTCACTTGTTATAGTAACAAATTTTTACTTTTAATAGTTTGAAATTTGAGGCGTTATAGTTTATTTGTATCACATAAAACTGTAGTATTATTCAATTTCTTACCATTGTAAAAAAAGGTTAGATCTTTTCTTTCTATAATTTTTTTTCTTATTTTTAATTTACTTAATTTTTTTGTGTATGTTTGATATTTTTTGGGCTCATTATGCTATTTTAATTTTATTAATTTAAAATTAATTAAAAAATAAGATCAATGGGACTTACGCCCCGTATCTCGGGGCTTACGCATCGCCCCATTATAAGTAAAACGCCTCGCCTTGCGCCCCGCCGTTTAAAACATTGATTAAAAGTATTGTTAGCTTTAGATACTCTTATCCATATGTTGCTAATATCCACTATACTTAATCTGACATATAATATAACAACATGGATTCACAGATAAATTATGTCGAAACATAGCCCTTGGTACCTGGTAAATAAACTCTGCATTACATAACTTGTGAAACCACATACATTAAGAATGCATTCATATACGAGCCCGAGGTATATACCATAAAACAAACATATTTTATTATACTAATTTAGGCATGATTTAACTATATATATGAAAATATGGTGTAAGTAATTATACGAAATTCTATATACTACGAAAACTAAAAATTTTACAAGTACCAAACTACCGAGTTTTAAGGCCATAGTCCCTGAAGTTTGAGCACTTTAGTGCAAAAATATCTTAGATTCTTGGAAGTAAGGTCAAGGGTAGCTGTCTTTCTTTATTAAAAATCCTGCATCCAACGCACAAACTCAATGTAAGAACAAGACCAATCATTTTCATGCAGAAAGAAAAAAGCAAATTTGGCAGAGATAATTGTGAATGAATAACACCCAAAAGAATATAATCTAACGTCCTCTCCCACATAGTTGGATTAATGATTAGACTTTTGCTTTTATAGTACTAACACCTTTACGACCATAACACGTGGGGCTATGCATATGACTTAAGGAAACCAACAGATGAGAAATGAATGGATAATTATGAGAAACTTATTCAGAAAAGAAAAGGAACAGAGATCTTAGGTTAGTAGTACTAAGTACTAAACTTTGTCTTGTGAGCACGTGGTGATCATTTAGCAGGATGAGCAAGTTTAGTATGTCGTGAACGGCATTGAAAAGACGACACTTGTTGAATGAGTAAATTAATGTTTGACCAGCTAGTTATATGGTTCAAATCAATAAAGAATTTAGGGTCAGTTGAATTTAGATTTAAAATTTAGAATTTTGAGTCGGTAGGTTCTATCTTACTTAATTGCTAGTTCATGATGGAAGGATTGCCCAAAAAATATATAAGAAGGCAAATAAGTCATTGCACAAACGAATGTAAGACTTTAACACACCACCACGTCTAGACCTGTTACTAGCATAGATCTTATAGCGGTGCCCAACACTGGGTATAGGGTCTAAATCTAACACCATGCTTACGGTAGAGTGTAACTATCTCATTTAAAATATTAAGTTATTTAAGAAATTAAACTTTCAGTACTTAGTTATATTTTCAATATACATAGTGAGTATCGTATTATTTTCTTTATAGATTTTAAATTCTTTTCTCTATACATATGTATAATTTAGGCTAAAAGTTATAAATTCAGTTTGTTTGTTTTTTTTTTTTTTTTTTTTTTTTGATATCCCTTCTAAATCTCTGTATGTCCCTTTCCATCAACACACAAATCAACATAAACTTTAGCAATATGCCCATGTTGTGTGTTCATTGGCCAGGTTATCTGAAAATGGAATGGTCAAGAGGGAGTTTTCTTTCCCTTTATGTATAATTAATTGGCACGCAATAGAGAATATTATTGTGTTAGTC
This sequence comes from Petunia secreta, assembly GCA_029990175.1. NCBI lineage: Eukaryota > Viridiplantae > Streptophyta > Magnoliopsida > Solanales > Solanaceae > Petunia > Petunia secreta. The sequence goes on along the minus strand of JARKIP010000024.1, from coordinate 56,067,241 downwards.
TTATCATCACTAAACTTGATTCAATAATTAAGTTGTTGAGACGTGGGTTACTTGTGAACTTTGGTCAACAATGTTTGCATTCTTATATTGCACGTTCTTTTGTGTCTTCAACCCAAGTTTAAGCTGCAATATGAACTCTTTCTTGGATAACAGACTTAAAGAAACTTTTTGGAAATGTTTGAAAAATTTCCAAAAATGTTTCTCCCGTAACATGTTAAAGTGGGATCAATATTTAAAATTTATTTAGTTATCTATACATATATTTCAACATGTGCAAGTAAAAGATCAATTACTTTTGATAGAAAATTATATTTATTTGCATGAGCTTAATTATTTATTGGCAAGGAATATTAAGCTAATAAAGAAAATAGGGTTGAGTGGGAATCTGACTTTGCGTCATGTCGATGAAGGGCTTTGTCAAAATTTAAGGTATCAATAGTTAGACAAGAAGGTTATCTCATTGTTACATGTCAATCAAGACCAAATAAAAGGTTTAGTCTCCAACAACCATGGTATCAAATTTCTCTTAACCCTTGTTTAATTTGTTTCCTGTTTTTGTTGCTATTATTAAAATATCATACCTTCTGTTCTAGGTTGGGAAGTGAGATTGAAAATAATAACTCATTCGCTATAACCAATATTTATATCTATATATTACTATGTACATATACCTTTGCCTCTATCTTTTGCTCCCCCATCTCCCTTGAGAAAAAGAACTAAAAGTGAAAGAAAATGGACATACCTTATTCATTGAACTGAAGGTTGATCTTATCCAAGAATATTATAAAGGGACTTCGTCCTTGCAAGGAGGAATAAAGAAAAACTAAAACGAATTGAATAGCAGCTAAATTTTTAACAACATAGTCCAAAGAAGTCACCATCTTTTGAAAGGCCATGCATGCACCAAACTGACCCCCCTTTGGCCAGTAGGGCCACCACAACTTCATAAAAAAATGGCTGAAAGAAAAGATAACAGTTGTTTGATCTAATAATTAATTAGATATTATAGGTAAATCTATAAGATAAAATGTTACTATTTGCTAAGCTGATAAGAATGATACTAAGCAACATTGTTATAGTTCAATTATCCGGTTTCTGCAACGTACTAACATGATTAATTCGAATTTGTACCGTGAAGGAACCTACCATGATTTTCTATACTCCTATGTCTTGAGCTTGAATAATCTGATTAAGATTTAAGAGTTAAAAAGTCTCATTCATCGCACAAAATCTCTTGACGCTAATAAGTTACATTTTTTGTTGATAGTGTAAAGAATTATTGCGCAGTTATTATAGTGAACGGTAACAAACCTTAGTCAAGCCTTTCAAATCGATGATCAAAGTACTTGGTCATGATATAAAGATGCAAAGTTGCCACTTACATTATTTCCACATACGATATATATCTACATCAACCTTATTAGTCTCATCATGTATGAATTAACAATTATCTCAGCATTAGCACTATGAGATCATCTCACCTAACAAAAGTTCCCTCTTAGTATTGTTATTTTTCTAATCATCCTGGCAATAATCAATATAGTAAAGTTTATTTTGAAATCTCAACTTAATCTTTATAATACTACTAAACCATTTGAGGAAAGTGGCCGTCTTTTTTCAGCAACCAGGGCCAATTACCGATCCAAAAAAAAAAGATAAAAAACAATAGTAATTAATTAAAGAGTTTATACTTTTTAACCTAATCTATCCGAAAGTCTTATCAACTATACTTTGATTCTTCTCCAACGCCGGCTTTACATCTGACGGTAATTGACTTTATAGCCTATTTTAAATTGGTAATTCAATGAAAACTTTCCTTTTTCTACCAATTAGATGACAAAAATTAAAGACATATAAAAATTAAGTTGAAGAAGATGTAATCCAGATTTATCCAAAATCTGAGTCGACACTTCATTGATAAACTTTTTTTTTTAAAAAAAAAAAAAAATCAAAGGTAGATCGCCGTAAAATATTCATTACAATTTCACAAGCAAATTTGTTTTGCTAAACACAAGCTACGAGGCTGACAATACCAATTACATAATGTGTCAGATATATTCCTTGACTTTCTAATCATCATATCAAATATTTTACAATTGTCGAAAACTTCTGCAATCACCTTCATTCTTGAAAATTCATCCCATAATAGCGTCCATGTATCGTCACTGGAATTGAAAAGCTGGATTCACAAAAACTGGCTGATTGAAGAAGTTATTAAAATTATTAGTTTGGCCCATGACTTGGTGTGACACTTCTCCTAGCTGAGATTTCTCCATATGTTGAACCACATTTGTATTGGCAACATTTGTCATTACGTAAGTTTGGTCATTATCAAAACTTGCATGGTATGAATTGTCACCTAACAATTGTGGGATTGACCCATAATAATCCAATTCAAGTAGATGTGACAATGAACAAGTCCTTGGCATTTTTGTTGTTTGTGGTCCACTTGTAGCAGCAACTTCTTCAATAGCATTATTAGTGCTACTCACAATTTGAGCCTCTGATTCTTCTTCAACTTTCATCATCTCCATAGTTTTTCCCAAACTCTTCTTCTTATAAATTCTACAAAGTACCCAATCATCTAACTGAAAATAACAAAGAAAAGAAACATTAGTTTAATTAATTCGTCAAAAGAAAAAAGTAGGCCCGAATAAAATCGAATGAATTCATATGATTCACGTTACTTACCCTCATAGAGCCACTTTGCTTGGTAGGTGGAGACCTTGAATCACTTAAACGATATTCATGCATGATCCAATCAGTTTTAACACCTTTTGGAGGTTTGCCTTTGTAAAACACAAGAGCTTTTTTAACACCTACATATTTAGATACACTATAAATAGCTTTATCGGTGCCTGTAGCCTTCCAATAACCTGATACAGCTGCTCTATTAGGCCTAACACCATTTGGATATTTTCTATCACGAGGGGTGAAGAAGTACCACTCATTTTCTCCAAATTCAGCTTTCTCTGCATATCATAGGAGACATAATTAATCATCAAATACTATATCAAGAAATTAACATTCAAAACTTTATTATATTATTCGAATTTAAATAAAATTATCGTGTATAATATATACTAACCAGGTAATTCCCAGGGATCGAACTTGTAGACATCAACTTCAGGGATAATTGAAACGGGACATGGTCTCGAGGTAGCTTGATATCGAAGATAATACATGATTAATTCTTCATCAGTAGGATGGAACCTAAATCCTGGAGGAAGGTCCGAGCTAATTTTTCCAACCATTTTTTATAAAATCTTTTTCAAATATAAGTAGTATAGAAATGAAAGAGTTGCAAGTATTTAGTTATATGGTTTTGAATACAATAAATATTTCGAACTATATGATTGATGGAGGAAATTAAGAAGAGTGGGAGAAGAGAGAAATTTGATCCTATAGGTGGAATATGAGAAGTGAGAGTGTTTGAAATGTTTGCAAGGAGAAGGCGGCCCAATTTATTGTTGGAGCTTTTTTGTCTTGTTTTGATTGGTTTTTTCTTTTTTGTTATTGGTTATTTTTTGACTTGCATACCTCGTATGAGTTATTGCAAGCCATACTTGCAAGGTTAGGCAAATCAATATCTTATTCTTTCTTCCTTCATTGGATAACATATGAAGGTTTTTTGGGGGGGGGGGGGGGGGTTGGGATAAGGGGATTGGAGAGAGGAATATCCCTTAGTTCTTATCTTTAATTTTCTTGTTTGTGCAACTTTAACAAACTATTATTCCTAGCCTCTTTCTAGTCAAAAAGTTATGGTCCTAAGCCAGTAAGATTGGAATTGAGGAGTATGACGACAATAAGTAAAGGAATTTTTGACATGGCCGGGGTGTATTGAGTTCTGATATTTAATTCTCTTTTTAAAATGGCTTTTCTTATATTGAGATTGAACAAAATAGGTGGCTCCAAATTCCAATAGTTAAAAGTTACTCCTTCTCCCAAATTAGTTGCCACTTTAGCAAAATGATATGTCCAAATTAGTTGTTTACTTTAGGATTTTAAGACTAAACTTATTAGCTCTTTCCAACTATACCCTTAATAATTCAAAAAATTCTCAATAAAAGTTAATAGTCAAACATTAAATAGGGTTAACATAATAAAATATACATCATATTTAATAATTTTTTTAATAAGCGTGAAAAAGCTGAAAGTGTCGACTAAAATGGGACGGAGGAGTAATAAGTATACCACGTGATATATACAATACAATTTTAAAACTTCCTGTAAAAATATATGACTGTACTACTCGGAATAGTTGAATTTATCATCCTTTAAGCTTCAGCAAATCATCTCATAAAGGAGGAATATCCTTTCGTATCTTTGATTTGAATATTTGATTAGTCATTTAAAATTAAGCTCATGTTGGAAATCCGCTACGTGTTGAAAAACAGATATGAAACTATTTATAACGGCGGGGGTTACACTAGCAGACCTAAAGTCCAACGGAAGGCAAAATCGCTTCATTCTAACTACTAGATAATACAAAAATAAATTATATCATATTTAATCTATTATATAGTTCATGTATTTACATATACACGCTACTTATATTATGGATTCAACTCAAGCTTCAGATTAATTTTAATATAGAGAGAATGGTTGATATTTAAATTGCATGGCCAACTTATTAGGGCTCCACTAAAGTTTTTTCTCATGTTCCTTTCTCGAAAAGAGAAAGAGTCTTTTCAAAAATGCATAGCTTTCTTTTTCTTTTCTCTGTTCCACAATCATAGGAACAAACTTATGCACACTTGGCCATAGTAAGATTCATTGTATATATGATATTAATGTTATAAGAAAACAATTCTCACACGTGATGTATGATGGGGTTGTTGGAATACATGTCTAATAATGTTTCTTCAAATTTTCTAAAACAACTTTTTTTTTTAAAATAAAAAAAGAGACAAGTCTCTACGCGTAGATATAGGTCTTTTTTTTAAAAAAAAAAAAATTGTATATATGTTTTCCAAAGCAAATGTATCATGTCTACTTTGAGTTTGTATATAATTGAATCCAACGTTTTGCGATGCGGAAAATGTATACATACCACAACTAACTTAATGTTTAATAAATATATATTTGTATTAGATAATTTTATAAGTGTAACGTGTTCAATAATAAGAGCCTTATAGGTTTAACTTGTCATATTTATATGAAAAAATTATACTGCATGAATAATACTAGATCAATTTAACAAAAAATAATTTTTTTTTTTTTTTTTTGCATAATTGATGCATATTTCATGCATATTGTTACATACTAGCATGCATAATACAGTATATACATAATTTATTCATACTGTTTAGAGCGGTTATTTATGTAAAATCTCCGATTTATATTTCTGAGTTTAACTATGTGTATTACATCATTGGCTTCCTTAAACACATAATTCAATGTATTTTTAAAAGAGATTATTTAAAATTTCTTAATCCAAAGAATTTTATACGTACTACTTTATTATTTTTCTATGTGAAACAATTCCACAAGAGTTGCTTTTCCCAAGGTGTTTGGGACAAATGGATAAGAAAAGCCCCATACATTGAATAAAAATGTAAGTTCAAGAATTATTGTTATTCCGGTATACTAATAATTACGAGAGACATCATTTTTGTAAATTTCATCAAATAACATAATGCCCACACCATAGACCTACTGCGTCATTATTCTCGCAGAAATTTACAATAACAAATCCCTTAAATATGACAAATACAGTCACTACTAAAAATAAGGCATTTTCAGATCGAAATTTCGGACCGAAATTCGGTTGGAGAACATACGCGGTGGGATAATTCATCGAATTATAATTAAATTTTTTTTTTTTACTTTAGCCGACCGCCGCGGTCGGACAAAAATTAAAAATTTTTGACCGACCGCAGCGGTCCGAGTGCGGTCGGTAGGCAGTAAATATACCAGCACGGGAACACAGCCGTTTTTCATTGGATAAATTACCCAGAGTATAACTTTATCTACTTTTGTTACAAAATATATAACTATTTTCAAAACTTACAAAAAATAGCAATATTTTTGTTGTTTGCTACAAAAAATAGCAGAATGTATTTAAAAAGAAAAGAAATATAATTAAAAAAAAAAGATAAATCTAATCCTATATTTATGCACCCAAATCATGTTTGGATAGGTTTAAATCTTTTTACATTTAAGACCCATTTTCTCTCTCCCCTCAAAACCATCTGTTAAAAATTGACAAATAGGCATACGTAAAAAACAATAGCCATACAATACACATATAATAGTCATACAATGCACATACAATAGCCATACGATAGACATACAAAAGACGTACAATAGCCATACAATACACGTACAATAGCCATACAATAGCCATACTATACACATACATCATACGATAGACATACAAATGACATACAATAGAATTAGTAATTGGGTAGTTGTAATCCCAAAAAAATAGGAACAGAAGAAAAGACATGCCTATAATTATGGGCGATTTTGGTGCATGGTGTATCTTTAATTTTATTGAATAAATCTTTTTTTTTTTAGTAACTTGTATATATAATGTTAAGAAAATATTGTTATTCTTGAAAAGTGACATAATGTTGCTATTTTATTGTAAACCTGCTATTATGTTTGTATATTTGTATAATTTAGCCTTTTTCATTTCACCCAAAACACTTTCTCTCTCTTTCGCCCCTTTCTTTCTTTCACCATTCTACCCGATTCCAAAGCCAAAATTCAACCCAAATCTATTAAAAAAACACTCTTAATCTCTTAATTCCATTCCTCTACAACTTGGTAAGTTTAATTTTCATAGTTTTCTTCAATTTTTCCCCAAATCCGAAACCCTAACTTTTTTATCTATTTTTTTTGTAGTTCTTCCATCTATCAAAGTTGGGGATTGTACATTAGTGGTGGTGGAGTACAAAACCATCCCTTGAGGTGAGTTTTATGGTGAAACACCAATTTTTTTTAAAAAAAAATTTAATTTTAGCTCGTTTTTGTCATTTTTTCCTATGTTTGAATTCTAGCTCATGAAATTAATCCATGACATAGTAGTTGCTATTTGGTTGTGAACTAGGTTACATTGTGTTGTTGTTTGGTTTGGGAATTGTTGAAGCTAGTTTGACATTTTTGTTGGTATTGTTAAAATTAGGTTGATTGGAAAAGTGGGTGTTGTTAAAAAAATGATTGGGTTATTGAATGCACATTTAGAAGATGATAAATTGGAAAGTAACACTTTGAATGGGTTGTTTTAGTGAAAAAGTTGGTGTTCCATTGAGAAGAGTACACTTTGAATGGGTTGTTGTTGATGGGTTCCTTTAGTAGTGTTGTTGTTGAATGTTGTTAATGGTGTGTACTAGTGTTGTTGTTGTTGTTGTTGTTGTTGTTGTTGTATTGCTTTGAGATAGAATTGTTGGTGTACAGTGTAGTTTGGTAGTTAGATTCTTTGAGGCATTTCATCAAATAAGTGGTGAGCAACAACTAAGTTGAATAGTTTGCAAATAGTTTTAGATTACTCCAACTAAGTATAGATAAGTAAATAGTTTTATCATTTTGAATAAATAGATATAAGTTGCAAATGAGAAGTGTTATTAATTACTAAATGATAATCTTAGAGAACAAATTAGTTAGTAATATAAAAATAATTGACTTAGAAAATTATACAATTACTTAATCTTATGAAAATTGATAGTGTATCAAAGAAATGTTTGTTTAAATATTTGCAATTTAATATGCATCTCAAACGTGTAATTTTTGTGTAGATATGGTTAATGAAAGTCGTAGTTGGATGTATAATAGAAATAATCCCGGCCGGCGGGGGATGAGGGCAGAATTTGCAGTAGGTGTTGAAGATTTTATTGAAAAGGCGAAAACACTTGATGATTTTATACGGTGGGGCCAGATTAAGTGTCCTTGTCTGGACTGCCAGTGCATAAAAGGGAAAAATTTGGAAGATGTTGAAATGCATCTTTATAGGAAGGGTTTTATGCCAGATTATTTTGTTTGGGTTTATCATGGAGAGTCTAGGGATGTGGGGGGGTGATATTCATTTTCAAAATGCTTATGTCGGTGGGAGTGGTCCGATCTCAAACGAGGATGATCTTGATAATTATCGAATGAACGATATGGTTAATGATGCTTTTGGAATGTACCCAGAGGAGCCATCCCAACCGGGTACATCGCAACCAAATGTTGAGCACATTCCTAATGATGAGGCAAAACTCTTTTATAAACGGTTGGAGGAAGCTAGTCGTCCATTGTACGAAGGCTCAGTGCATTCCAAGTTGTCAGTTGTTGTTAGATTGTTAAGTATTAAATCTGATTTTAGTATATGTCAAGCAGCCATGGATTCCATCATTGACCTTATGAATGATCTCAATCCGACTAACATGGCATTACCAACTAATTATTACCACACTAAGAAGTTGGTTTCCACGTTAGGTCTTTCTGCCCAGAGAATTCATTGTTGTGTCAACAGTTGCATGTTGTTTTATAAGGATGATGCAGAATTAGAAAAATGTAAATTTTGTGAGGAGCCTCGTTACAAGCCAGTTTTAAACCCTAAAAAGAAGCCGATACCTGTTAAGTCGATGCATTACTTACCCCTTATACCTAGGTTAAAGAGGTTGTATGCGTCGATGAGCTCTGCTCCTCATATGAGATGGCACCATTATCGTACGAAATAGCCAGGCATTCTAAGCCATCCGTCAGATGGTCAGGCATGGAAGCATTTTGATCAGGTGTATCCGGCATTTGCTAGTGAACCAAGAAACATAAGGTTGGGTCTATGTTCAGATGGGTTCACTCCTTTTGATGTCTCGTCTACACCTTATTCTTGTTGGCCCGTATTTGTGACGCCGTACAATCTTCCGCCCGAAATGTGCATGACTAGTCCTTATCTGTTTTTGAATTGCATTATCCCAGGGCCACATAACCCGAAAGCCTCCATTGATGTATTTTTGCAGCCTTTGATTGATGAGTTAAAGTTATTGTGGTATGAAGGTGTGGAAACATATGATATATCAATGAAACAGAACTTTCAACTGCATGCTTCTTTGATGTGGACAATAAATGACTTTCCAGCTTATGGAATGTTGTCTGGGTGGTCCACTGCTGGTAAGCTCGCTTGCCCTTATTGTATGGAAGATACAAAAGCATTCACTTTGAAAAATGGTGGTAAGTGTACATGGTTCGACTGTTGCCGTCGATTCTTGCCAATGGATCATCCGTTTAGGAATAACAGTAATGCTTTTATGAAGAATCATGTTGATTTTGAGGAGCCTCCGCGAAGGTTGTCAGGAGGAGAAATATGGGATAGGGTTAAGGTGTATCCTAAGGTAACTGACCAACGGCCATCTAAAGCACCTGGCTATGGTATTGATCATAATTGGACTAAACAAAGTATCTTTTGGGAGTTGCCTTATTGGAAGGATAATCTTCTTCGACATAACCTGGATCCCATGCATATTGAGAAGAATTTTTTTGAGGCTGTCTTTAATACAGTGATGGATGTCAGAAACAAGACAAAGGATAATGTGAAGGCCAGGTTGGACCTTGAGGAACTTTGTAGGCGACCTGAGTTACACTTATCTCAAGTTGGCAACACGATTTGGCTTCCCAAGGCCAGTTACACATTCGGATTGGATGAGAGAAGAATGATTTGTGATTGGGTCAAGAATTTGAGGATGCCTGATGGATATGCTTCAAACTTAGAAAGGTGTGTTGATATGACAGAAGGAAAATTGACTCACATGAAAAGCCACGATTGTCACATCTTCATGGAAAACTTGCTCCCAATTGCATTCAATGGCTTGCCTGATAAAGTTTGGAAACCACTTACAGAGACGAACCTATTTTTTAAGGAGCTGTGTTCTAAGACATTGAGGGAAGAGAATCTTAAGTCGTTGGAAAGTAACTTTCCTGTTGTCGCGACTAAGTTGACAAAAATCTTTCCCCCTGGTTTCTTTAATGTAATGGAGCATCTTCCAATTCACCTCGCGGAAGAGGCACTATTGGGAGGCCCGGTGCACTGTAGATGGATGTATCCTTTTGAGAGGTAAGGTCTCTTAAATTAGTCCTTAACTCATTTTTTTAATTCATCTCAAGTAGATTAATTAATATAATGTATCATGTAGAATTATTGGCAAGTGTAAGCGGGACGTGAAAAACAGGAACCAAATTGAGGGGTCCGTATGTGAGGCATACCTGGCTAGAGAAACTTCTCATTTTTGTTCGTATTATTTCGATCAAAATGTGCCATGTTTGCGAAATAGGCCGGATCGACATGATGATGGAGATAACAATGATCCGAATTATCCACCATTTTCTATATTCAATCAACCTGGTGGAGGAAAGTTAATGACCGAAGTATGCAAGTTCAATGACCGGGACAGAAAAGCAGCTACAACTCATGTTTTGTTGAATTGTCCCGATGTCAGGCCTTTTTACAAGTATGCTTCTTTTTACATTAAAACCTAACATTCAAGTTGCATCAGTAATCTAACTAATGAGATTTTTTGACGCATCATCCAGTCACTTTGTTGGACAATTTGGCGCCTCTGCTATTTATGAACAATTTTCATATTGGTTTAGAGAATTTGTAAGCATTATATAAACAAATACATAAGTTTTTTGGTATATATATTTATAAATACAAGAGGATGTCTAAGTACTTTGTTAATGGGTACACGTTCCATACTAGAGAATGGTCCTTGGGGAAGAAAACAAACAACAGCGGTGTGTGTGTGAAAGGTGGTACTGGTGACCAGGATGTAGACTTTGATTACTATGGTGTGATTGAGGAGTTTTAGAAATAGAGTTTACAGTAGGTTGGCCTCGTAAAAGATTGGTGCTTTTTCGTTGCAAGTGGTTTGATCCGAGTCCAAAGGGTACGAGGGTAGACCCATGTTCTAAAATAGTTGAAGTTAATCACAAAAGGTCATATGGACATTATGATCCTTTCATCATTGCCCAGAACGTGAAGCAAGTGTGGTACGTTCCTTATCCACCGACAACGAACAAAGCCAAAGCCATATCCAAAACCAAGGCCAATTGGTGGGCTGTTCTAAAAGGCAAGCCGGTGGGAAGAGTGGAAGTAGATGATGTATTAGATGTTGCATATCAAAATGAGGTATCTACTGTTCCCTTGATTGCGGATATTGAATTAGCCGACCAGTTGCAACATAGTGAAGGCATCTATGAACAGCTTGATGAATCGGTGGTTAGACGTAGAAAAAACACGACTAATTTTGGAGAAGGAACATCTAGGGCAAACGAGGAGGATGAATATATGGATGACGTTGAAACAAGTGAGGAAGAATTTGTTGACAGCGATGAGACGAGCGAGGAAGAGGAAATAGCCGATGACCTTAACGCGAATGATGATGACTGACATGTTCGTAGTTGTTGTTTTTACTTTACTACAATATAATTATTTGCACTACTTTAGAAATGTATTCCATAAAAACTTATAATTTGATTATATCGTGCTAATTTATTGTGCTTATTTTACAGATATGTCATCTTCGGAGAAGGCTAGGGGAAAAAGAAAGGTTCAAAGTACCTCGCCTGCTTCAGCTCATACTACTCCTCCTGGATATGTACCTCATATGCTTCCAACACATCATCCGTCTGCATATGCTCAAGGTTTTTTCACTCCTCCTCCTGCCTTTCCCCCTGGCATGCCCTTTTCTGCATCGCCTGGTTATGCCGTTCGTCCTTATGGCATCGGTTCATCATCATCCATGCCTCATCCATCTTCTAGTCCGTCACCATCCCCTTCAGCATCTACTCCTTCTGGATCTACACCTTCTGATGATCCGAGCTCGGTACCGGTGGACGCTTTGGTACCACCTACTATACGATTTTATTCGCCGAGCTCGCCTTATTACATTGGTCCTGCAGGATCATATGATGATGACGGGAGGGTGAGGATTTATCCTGAGGGTAGCCGTGGGTAAGTTTTTTTTTTTTGTTATTTTTTAAGTATTTAATTCTACTATGAAGTTTAATTTTTTAGTATATTTATTTTAACTATAAATTTTTATCTAGTTTTACTCCCTCGATGGTGGCTACTCCCATAATCACAAGATGCATGAAATCTAGATGGACTGAGCCATGGCCATCCTGGGGTCAGGTACCATTCCCTGTAAAGATGAGCATGTTTGACGATTTTCAGGTAATAACTATATTTTATTTTTTAATAATTTAGTTAAGTGTCACTTTTTTAGAAATCTAATATTCAATAATTATTTCAGACAAAGTGTATATGGCATCCTGCATTTAATAGCATTGCCAAAAGCAATTTCCTTGGAAAATGCCAAGATAGAGTGAAAGGTAGCATGTATGATTGTCGAAACAAAGGAAAGAAGCCCGAGTGGATATACGATCACGTTTCGGCACAACTTCTACAATATTGGGATACTGAAGAATTTAAGAAGAAGAGCGCCCAAGGAAAAGCCGCACGAGCCTCCGAAAGGGGTGGATCGCTGCACACCGGGGGTTCGGTTAGCGCAGCGACTCAGCGGATGATATTGGTAATTTATTAATTAATTGTATGTATTATTTTATGTAACTCACATTAATTTTCCATCTAACTTGTCATCTTTTTAATTTTGTAGGAAAGGCAAGAAGGGCGGCCAGTTCGTGTGCCTGAAATCTTTAAGAAGAGGCATATATACAGAAACAAAAAAAGAAGAGGAAGTGTGGGTCGAAGACCGCGCTAGAGAGCTATATGTAAGTTATTAAATTCAATCTTTTAAAGTTATTAAATCCGTCAATATTTTGTCAATCTAATTCTTGTTATTAAATTTTATTTCAGGAAAAGGCTACGACGGTCTATGAAGAAAGGATGTCGACTCAGGCATCCGAGTGTGGTAGCAGTGCCCCAGCTCAAATGACACTAGAAGAGGAAACCGCAATATGGTTGGAGGTGAATGGCGGAGTAAAGAAGGGAAGTGCTTACGGCCTTGGATCGCAGTATGCCTCAGAACGTCTAAATCCAGGTTTGTTTGGCACTTACACTCCTCCTGCTAGTTCAATTAATCCCTCGGTGGAAGCCGCTTTGCGCAATGAAATCGAAGAGCTTAAGAAAAAGAGTGAAGAAGAACGTTTGCGCAATGAAGAAAATATGAGAGCCATGCGGGAAATGATGCAGAACATTATGTGTGGTGGTGCGGACAAGGGAAAGAAGGGCAAGGGCAAGAGCAAGACCAAGAGCAAAAGCCGGGGGAAAGGCAAGAGCAAGCGTCAATACAGCTCTGAGTCGGGTTCTGAGTCTAGTTCTGAGGCAACGGAGTAGTGATAATGGATTGTTGATGTATTAGACTTGTTTTAGACATGTTTTAACTTGTTTGGATCACTATTCGGATTGGATATGTTATGTAAAATGTTACACTTTCTATTTAAAGGCAATAAGCCTTGTTTAGACTATTATTAAGGCTTGAGAAGCCTAATCTTCTTCTGGGTGCTGTTTTTTCTGCTTTTTACAGGTGGTGTAGCTCTAATTGCAGGTTTTTTATTGTAGGTACTACACTGCCTACCGACCGCAGCGGTCCGAAATCGGTCCGAAAATTGCCAATTACGCAGCCCAGAAATAAACAATCTCCCACCGCAGCGGTCGCCTGGCCGACCGACGCGGTCGCCTAGCCCACCGCTGCGATCGCCCAGTTTCCCAGTTTTTTTGAAATCTCCCACCGCGTCGGTGGGAGTGTTCAACATTATTTTTTCCACCTATAAACTAGGCGACCGCCGTCCGACCGTATTTCGGTCCGACGTCCGACCGCGGCGGTCGAAAAGCTGTGAGCGACCATCAATTAGCCGACCGCCTAGTTAGGTCGGACAACGGTCGCCTAGCCGACCGTTGTCCCACCGTATCGGCGGTCGGAAAAGCCCTGATTTTTAGTAGTGAGTACATTGTATACGAAAAATTAAAAATTAAAACTATTACTAAGAAGATGATCTCATCTCATAGAATATAAAGAAAGTCGCTCTTTTTGGTAGTAGCGGAGTCGAGGAAAAAAGGGGTTCACAAAAATATTATTAAAAAAATTAACTTTATAGTCCTTTACATGTGAAAATTCAATCAAATGACATATTCATAAGATGTTAAAATAAATATTAAGAGTAAATTTTATTGGTGGTCATCCAACTTGTACTTCTTTCTACAAAAATCACTTTTATTTGTTTTGGTACCCAAAAGTTATCCAAGTTATCGTCTATTTTACAAATATCGTTGCTCTTTATTTTGTTATCTAAAAGTTATTCAACTTAACCTCGTACTCACAACAATCATGATGTCGAAATTATTATTTAAAAAAAATGGCCATGAAAAAATGATGTGGCGTGTAAAAATTTCTAATTATCTTAGTAACTATAAGGTTAATATGAGTCATATGACGGGAAACTAAATTGTTGTTACATTTACCCATATCTTATTAAGATAGTAATTTAATAAATTAACCTAGACAGTTGCTCACGCAATCGCTTACACAAAAAATAGCCAACAACAATATATCCAGTATAGTCCTACAAGTGGAGTCTGGGGAGGGTGAGATCTACGTAGACTTTACCCCACCAAATTGAGAGGCTGTTTGCGATAGACCCTCGCCTTACATAAAATATAGCTGACATATATAGTATAATATATGTATAATTTCTATATACTTTCATCTTTTCAGCCATGATTATTGTATAATACATATATACTGATTAGGGAATGTAAGCAGCAAAAATTCGATTGGTTATGTTGTATAAAGATCCCCTATAATTTGTGCATGTCATATCATCTTTCCAGTTACCTTTTTTGAAACCCGGCAATGATGACTTTTATGTATGCTACAAAAATATTGAATGACTTTTAGGTAACAAAATAAAGAAAAATGACTTTTTTTAATGAATAATAAGTTATATGACTTTTGACTGACAAAACACAAAAAATGACTTGCATGAGCGAAGAATAAGTTGAATGACCAAATAAAAATTAAGAGACTTGCACAAAAGAGAAGATATCCTTTTAAGAACATTTTTGTCATTCAAATTATGATATGGCATAACAGATCATTTACTTATTCAATAATCTATACATAGCCAATACAATTTGTTTGAACCATAACTAATTACACAATACAATGTTTCGATGCATCAGATTCAATTGGACAACTTCACTCCTTTTGCCCTGCCTCTGCTTTTAGGTCAAAGGTTTAGCACATCCATTTACATAATCACTTAAAAAAAACACACACACACACACTCGCACACACTTTATAAGTGGATAACGTGAACATAGTACATTGGTTTTTCCAACTCAAGCAAGTACATCTCTTACTTGTCAACTTAAGTAAATGATGCTAATCTTAACTTAAAAAATTAATTTAAGAAATAGTTTAGGGTGAATCATCAATGGCCCAATATAGATACAATTCCTACTTTAGAAAGTCGACAGATGTCTTGTCAAAAGAGGTTAGATAAGATAAGCACTAGAGAAAAAACTGTAGGTGAGTTACTTGTGGTTCTTATCTTGCCACCTCACTAATGGGCCTCTAATGGATAAATCAGCCCTTAAATTTCAACATCAACCCAATTTAATACTGTAATAATACAGTTAACACACCTGATGGGGCGCATGAGCATAGAGATAATGATTCCACTACTCCTACTAGTGGAATTTAATTACTATTTCCTCCGTTCCATTTTATGTGTCATAGTTTGACTCGACAAAAAATTTAAAAAATAAAGGAATACTTTTAAAACTTGTTGTGTAAAATGAGACAAAGATAATTGTGTGGTTGTAAATCATTTCAGTAATGGCAAAACTGTAATTTTGAAGTTAAATTGTTACTAAATTTAAAATGCTGCCATTCTTTTTGGAACAGACAAATAAGGAAATGCTGCCACATAAATTGGAACGGAGGGAGTACTATATAGTAGAATAATCTATAATAAAATCATATACTATTGTTAATCTGGTAAATTGATAACTAAGATATACTCCATCTTTTTATATTTATTTGTCCACCTTCAGCTTTTCACTTCCACAAAAAAAAACTAAGAAAACTTAAACTTTACAAATATACCCTTATTAATTATACTTGAAAAGTACAAGGTATGTAATTGGAAAGAGATTTTGAAAAGTATAAGATATTTAATATCAAGGATAAATTAGGAAGAACATATCCAATTTTATCTTGAATTGCTAAAAGGATTTAGAATTTGACTTTGGTGAATTTGGACAAGTAAATATAAACGGAAGGAGCAAAGTATATATCCTTTGATTGAGGTTGACATGTCATTAAAGATTCTTGTCAGTTTGAGGATGACAAACTTGCCACTAAAATCTATGTCTAGAATCTAGTACAAGAACCTTTCTAGAGTTTTAGTTTGCCAGTATAACTATTTTTACATAACTTTGATAGAATTTGATAGGTAAAATTGCTGATGTTTACAAGTTTTTAATCTATAATACGCCTCAAAACTTTAATGAGGGCTTTCTAGAGTCCTTCTATGATGTTTACTTCTACTCTTTTTAGAAAAAGCATACTGCATTCCAAATTAAAATTCATGTTTGATCAAGTTACCATGCGATTTTAACAGTGATAAGCATTGGAAAACATGCACACAATACATATATGTATTAGGAGTGTTTATTATTTTAACTTTTGGATCTTTTTGACCTCAACCTGATAGGATCGATATGTAACTTCATTTTATGTGCATTGAGATGAATTTATGCTATATTTGGCAGCTAAAAATTAAAGGGATGGATGATAAAAAGAAGAATATGATTAGAGAATTCTAGATCGATTAATAACACTTGAACATAATGAGGACATGAAATGTCTTGGCATGGGAGATTTGTCTCCCAATAATTAGGGGTTTTTTGGATGAGGACAAAATAAAGGATTACGACAACACCTAAATATGAATATGATACTCTTTGGAGGTTTATCTACAACCAGAATTAGCAGTAAATTTAAGACAGAAGACGTGGGAAGTCCACTGCATTTGAAAGGGAAAAAAAACTTTTGACCAGAGTGATAAGGCTTCCTTTCAATGGTTAAATTACAAATCAAGAAACCTTTCTCTTTCGCACTATTTATTTTTTCCTTCTTGAGAAGGATAATGGTGAAGATAATAGAGGAAAATGCTTTTGGTTGGGCTAAAGCCTTACCCTTTCGAGTTGGTAACTCATATGTACTGCGAAAATAGTTACTTATTAATGTATTTATCTTATTGTAACAGGTTGCTTGTTCTATTTAGGTTACTAATTCACCGTTTATAAAAAGGTTACTTCTAATTAACTGTTAAGTTATTTAATAGTGTTTTTTTACCGCAAGGTCAAAATATATATATATATATATATATATATATATATATATATACACACACACACCAGTTATGTGATGTTAGAAAGCTCACAACTATAGTAGGCTGCAACTTCAATTTCCTAAATCAAGAAACTTAGCTGTTTTCCTTGAAAGAAAAGTTGTTAATACCATTTTCATAACAAAAGAGAAAATGATTAAAATTGTAATTATACTATTCGAAATTTAGTAACTTCACACTCTCTCTCCTCACATTAAACTTTTGATCTAATATTACTACCTTTGTCAATAGGAAACGGAAAAGGCTCAAAATTGTCCTCGAACTATTGAAAATGGTGCACTTTTGCCCTCCGTTAACCTATTGGCCCAATATTACCATCAACGTTATTTTTTGGCTCGTAAATACCCTCCCTTAGACGGAAAAATGACATGGCTGCTGAGTGGCCACTTCTTATCGTCCACGTAGACCACTTCCTAATGAAGTGGCCACTTCTTATCGTCCACATAGGCCACCAAACCCGACCCAATCCCTTTTTTTTTTTACAATATTGCCATCTCCTTACAGAAGTTTTTACTTTTCTGATGGGTAAAAAAAAAGGGGATTGGGTCGGGTTTGGTGGCCTACGTGGACGATAAGAAGTGGCCACTTCATAAGGAAGTGGTCTACGTGGACGATAAGAAGTGGCCACTCAGCAGCCATGTCATTTTTTCGTCTAAGGGAGGGTATTTACAAGCCAAAAAATAACGTTGATGGCAATATTGGGCCAATTGGTTAACGGAGGGCAAAAGTACACCATTTCCAATAGTTCGAGGGCAATTTTGAGCCTTTTCCGATAGGAAAAAGGTTTTTGTGTTGCCCTTCAAAAAGAGCAGTAATCCATTTTTTTTTACCAATGGTAGTTTATAAAATACGTAAAAGTTGAGGGCTAAATAGATTTAATTTTTTGAAGAATTCGGACAAATAGTATCCACTCGCCGATACATGGTGCAGTTCTGTTAATAACAAGGACAATTGCAAAATAATTTGCAAACAATAAAATTATAAATAGACCAAGCTGTAACATATTACAAAATTGAACAATTTCGAAAAAAAAAGCAACTCAGTACACTATGCATCTACATTCATACAGGGTCTGGAGAAGCTATGTGTGTCAAACGGTTACGGGTCTACCCGTTAAAATTCGGAGCCGGATCTATTAAAACCCGATCTCATCCGGACCCGCAAAAATCCAAACTCGGACCCGTAAATCCCTTAAAATAACCCTACTCGTATGGGTATTTTTTTCTTAACGTTAAGACCCAAAAAAATTAGCGTGTATTAACGGATATACCCGTACGCTTTTTTTTTAAAATAAAATAAAATAATAGAGATATTAGAAATCAGACCCTTAGCAAACGGTGAGCCAACTTTTTGAGATGTTGGAAAGACTTGGTGATACCCGCCACTCTTTGGATAGTAATGCTTTGGATGTTTTAATTTGTTTGCGAGATTGGATTAGATCGGAATAAAGAAACCAAGGAATTGAAGATTCACAAGAACAAGATGATAACCTTGAAGAAAATTTGTTAAGTGACTTCAGTCAAGCACCATCAATTGCACCTACACCGGAGCATGAAAGAAATGATATGAAAGTAATTACACAAAGAATTGACATATTAAAGTTTGTAATTTGAATTTGTATTATCTAGTTTTGATGTTGCACTTTCTAAATTTTCTAGTTTAATGTTTAAAACTTTAATAGTTTAAGTATCTCAATAAAGTAAGTCTTTGAGTTTTTTATCATTCATCTTTTCTTTTTTATTTGTTTTAAGTTAAACTAATATTATTAAAAAATAAAAATAAAATCAGGACTCGGACCCGTTTATTTAAGACCCGAATCCGTACCCGCTAAGACCCGGATCCGTACGAATAATTTTTTCCTACTTAGAACTCTGACCCGTTAAGAACCGGTAATTTAAACCCCTACCCCTCACCCGCGGGGTTTATAATTTTTTAACCCGAACTCGGACCCGTATACTCGTTTGACATCCATAGGGGAAAGGGTGCATCACTAAGGATGTGATGTATGCAGCATATCTTGATGCAAATATAAGTGATTGTTTTCATATTTTGAACATTTGACCGATATATTATATGAGGACAACGTAATCAGTTGCTCAAAAAGCTCCCGTCACAATTTCAAATGGTATGATGAGCAAATATTGTTTGGACATTAATTTTGTTCATTTCAGCGTAAAAAAAAAAAGGCCAGAGACAACTTGCTAGTTTTAGCTTTAGGGGTTGGCTGTAATTTATTTAACATTAACAATTGGGTTGATTAGGTGTGAAATTTTGTCATGGATGATGCAATTATGTTTTGTGGCTCGAGGTGTTCATAGCGATTACTCATGAGGACCTACATATTCTGTACCTTCCTTAATTGGGGGAGCTATTTCTGTAAAATCTCCATGTTTTTGGACCCTTGACCGGAGCCTAAAAGACGAGAACCTGAAAGGTATTTTTACGGGTGTTTACATCAATCAAAAAATATTTATTTTTAGTTGTACATAATTTTTTCTACTCAAAATATTAATACATAATAAAGGTAAATCTTTAATATTAATATTTGCTTATGATCCACTCCCTAAAAAAAAGGTAAACTCTAAATAACCATCCTTAAAAGATGGGATGCTTTATTATAGGTAACAAATCTAAATAGGAGAGAGAAATAGTATATCATTTTGACTTCAATTTTATTTATTTTTCTTTTTTCTTTTTTCACGTTTTGATTGCAAAATATTTTTTTTGTCCATATGTCGTTATGTACTTATACACATATATATATATATATATATATATATATATATATATATATATATATATATATATATATAAAGAGGAGATATAGGGGAGGGAGGAAATGAAAATGGAAAAGAAAAAAGGAGATGAACATTGCGGGGGAAGGGGGATAAGTTTTGGTTCCTTAATTATAGAGATTAGTATCAAATCTCATAAATTCAGGGATTAACAAATAATGATTAAAATATATTAAAAATAATAAATGTTATTGAAAGAAAGAAAAAATAAAAGGTGTACATAGACAGTAAATATTCTTTCCCAACGTTTATGGGGCATAATTTACTCTATTTTTATCATGTATGTCCAGTGACTTTTATTTTGAACTAACTATAGCCACATTTAAAAATATTTATCCGAGCTGGCCATTTGGCTAAAAATATTTTATTTTATAGAAACATATACCCAAGTTGGTATACCCGATAGCCACAGTATACCTTAATGGTATGCGGTATCTTCTCTCGTATATCTTTCTAGTATATGGTATACCCCAATGGTAGACAAGTTTGATATCCTAGTGGTATATCCCAATGTTATGACTGTGTGTCTATAGAATATTTAAATAAAATTAAGGCTATAGTCGAGTAATTTAGTGCGGCCTGACTAGTTTTGAAAACTTTCCAAGTTGAAAACCAATGTTAAAAGCTCAAAATTTTCAGCCTTGACAAATTTGATCAGTAGCCATTTTTGGATGCGCTCATTGGGGACAATCCACCGTTTCAAAATTCATTGAAGAATAGCCAAAAATTTGCGCGCACACTTAAGCTCCATTAGCGTTGGAAAAACACCTCAGACTAGTCACATAACAAAATATTGGGGCATTTTGTTCAAAGCCCAAGTATTTTGTTATGGGACTGAAGCTTTATACAAAGTCCCATAACAAAATAATCTCATAACAAAATAATGGGGCCTTGAACTAAGGTCCCATTATATTGTTATGTGAATTTATCCAATAACAAAATAATGAGATTTATCCCATAACAAAGGTCACATCAAAGGGATAAATCCCATTATTTTGCTATGAGACTTTATATATAAAGCTTCAGTCCCATAACAAAATGCTGGGGCCTTGAACAAAACTTGTTCAAAGCCCCAGTAGTTTATATTGGGGTTAGTTTACTGAAGCTTCCCAGTATAAATACTGGGGCTTTGAACAAAACTTGTTCGAAGCCCTAGTATTTATAGTGGGATTTGTCCGAAGGTGGCTATTTCTCAGCGAATTTGTTTTTGACAGCTACAAATCAATTAGCGCGCCAAACATGCCCTACACGAAATTTTTACCTTTTTGCCATTGAATGACTGACTAGGGCCTTTCTGATCATTCTGAGTGTGGTCAAATTGCCTAATTATCAACTGAAGCCCTATCATCGTAGCTGTGAACATTGGAATCTTGATAATGCGCCTTAACTGCTAATGGAAACTAACGAGCATGTCTTGATAAAAATTGAACACACAGAAATCTGGATCAGTATTGTATTAATTGAATTGGTACAATTGATATCAATGATTATATCTCTAAGTGTATCAAATGTGTTTTTTTGTCATTTTCTTCTTTTTTCCTTCTATGAATTAATCTTTAGATCCAAAAAAATAAGCTCACTAATGATCGGCAGTGGGCGATGGTGGCCGGTCGATGATAGTGACCTGCGGGGAGCAGCAGGGGGGTTGTGGCATGGGAGATATGATCGATACAGGCCGATACAAACGGTAAAAGAAAAAAGTAATGTTATGTTTTGTAATCTGTATTGTATTATTATTTTATATAAAATAAGGCTCTAGACTTGTATATATAGGGGTAAGTGCACGAAATGCCACTTTTGCCACTGGTTTTTGGGCACATGCCACTAATACCAAAACATTTAGTTTGTGGCCACTTTCGCTTAAAAGACAGAACTTCAGTTCAGGGCCTGGATTGAAATTCAGTCCTTAAAGATAGAACTTCAGTCCAGGGCCATATAAATTGAAGTTCACTCCTTAAAGATAGAACTTCAGTCCAGGGCCATATGGATTGAAGCTCAGTCCTTAAAGATAGAACTTCAGTCCAGGGCCATATTGACTGAAGTTCAGTCCTTAAAGATAGAACTTCAGTCCAGGGTCTTATGGACAGAACTTCAGTCAATGATCAGAACTTAAGTCAATGCTTATTTAGTAAAGGCCCAAAAGTGACCTCTAATATAAGACCAAAGAAAATAATGACCTCAAACTAAATACCGGTATTAAAAGTGATCGCTAGGCGAAATTTTTATCGTATATATATGGGACATTTACGCTCCACGAACGTTGACCAAGAATAATTACTTTTTCTGTACGCCTTTTCTTGTTTCTTTCTTTCCATATACATTTTACCCTTTTTAAATATATTTTAAATATGTATTTAATATTTTAAATATTATTGATATAATATTATTGATATTTAATATATTTAATATTATTTTAATATTATTGTTATTTCATATTTTAAATATATATTAATATATATTAATATTATTGATATTTAGTATATTTAATATTATTGATATTTCATATTTTAAATATATATATTTAATATTTTAAATATTATTATGTTGATAGGACTCTATCATTAAGCCTAAAATCGTGCAACTACCATATTTAATGGTAATCTATTTTTTTTTTTACCATTGATTGTTTCCTTTAATTAAAGGAGTTAAATATCATACTATTAAATATTAATATTAATAATAATATTAGAAAATATATTTAATATTTATTAAATTTTTGGACACAAAAAGTTATGGACACCTAAAAGTAATTATTTCTTGATGGGCGGATATATATGTAAAGATCCCTATATATATGTATGTGTAAATGCTCCTTAAGTAAACTAAAAAGGAGTAATTTTGATGACCGACCAATTTTTGAACCGCTTAATGAGCAACAACCAGCAATTAAAAACTTTTAAAAAATTAGCCATACTTTAAAAACAAGCATTTTTTTCAAGACTAGCTACATAGTTTTAGTTCACAGTTTTAGGCGCTTTTATTGGAGCTTCATATTTGAAGTCTCAAAATATATTCCTATGAGTTTTGAACTAAATTTTCAAAGTTTCAGTAAATTTTATCGGGACTTCATACTTGGCAGTCCAAAGGAAGTTTTCCACGGAATTTTTGCAATAAAATTTTCAAAGTCCCAATAAAATTTCCGGGACTTCATACTTCGCATCTCCAATAAATTTTACCGAGGTTTTAAAAATTCCAATAATTTTTTTAGATTTCTCTGTGTTTCTCAAATCTAGTTATTTTTCTAAAAAATTTCTAATATTGGCTAGTTCTCATTTTGCGCGGTGTACACTGACTACAAGGTCAAATATTTACAGGAAATTTTGATTGGTAGCCATTTTTGTACGCGCTCAAGGAGTTTTATTCACCGTTTCAAAATTAATTGAGAAACAGCCAAAAATTCGCGCGCACACTTACGCTCCATTAGCGTTGGAAAATACCCCAGACTAGTCCCATAATAAAATACTGGGACTTTGAACTAACATGTTCAAAGGTCCCATTATTTTGTTATGAGACTTTATATATAAAGCTTCAGTCCCATAACAAAATAATGGGACCTTTGAACCATGTTGAAATGTCACATTATTTTGTTATGGGGACTGAAGCTTTATATATAAAGTCCCATAACAAAATAATGAGACTTTAAATATAAAGTCTCATAACATATTCAAACGTCCCATTACTTTGTTATGAGACTTTATATAAAATCTCATAACAAAATAATGGGACCCTGAACTAACATGTACAAAGGTCCCATTATTTTGTTATGGGAATGAAGCTTTATATATAAAAAATCTCATAACAAAATAATGGGGCTTGTTCAAAGCCCCAGTATTTTATACTGGGATTAGTTTACTGAAGCTTTATATAAAGTTCCATAATAAAATACTTGACCTTTAAACAAAACTTGTTCAAAGCTCCGGTATTTTATACTGGAACTTGTCCGGAGGTGGCTATTTCTCAGCGAACTTATTTTTGACGGCTACAAATCAATTAGCGCGCGCCAAACAGGCTCCTACGCGAAATTTCTACAATATTTACCCCAAAATTATTAAATTAAGGATCAACCTGAAAAAAACTAAAAGATAGCTTTAACTTAAAAGTCAAAGACTTAACATGGGTGTGCTATCATGGTCATCGATGACACACAATTAAATGAATTGAATTCATAAATTGTGATATCTGAAGCTGCTTCAAAACTTTTTAAATTAGAATTTTTATTAATGACGGTTGAAATGAATTTAAGTTCAAAGTAGATAGCTTGTTGAGATAAAAATTTGTACTAATTTTTTTTACTTGTTTGCATTCTTTTAAAGTTCGTTAGCACTTAAATTGTCGATCCTATAACTTGTTTATAATTACTTAATCATAATTTTTTTCTAGCCTTGTTCAGAAAATGATGGTAATATTTAGTATAATTATTGTATAAAAGGTCATCAAAAATTCAAAATCTAGGCTTATGTTGATTTAAAAAATTAAAAATTACAATAATAGTGGACCGGCCCGGCCTGCGACTCACACAGGAATGGGTTGGGCTAATGATATAAAGGTCAATGCAAAATGTAAGTCGGCACGGTCCAGCCCGACAAATTTGCAAAGCGCATGTGGGACGGGTCAGATTGGGTCGATATTGACAGCACTTACTTACAAAACATAGCTTATATAAGTCAATCATTGAGCAACATATTTACTTCTTGTTTTCTCCGAGAAAATGAGAAAATAAAATGAAGAAAAGCAATTATAGAATATATGGTTTAACAATTTCAGATCAACAATTAGCGAGAGGTTACCTTTTGATCAGGCTGGCTCAATAAGATTGGAGGCTTATAACCAATAAGATGTCATAATTTTTTCACGTGTATATTTTATTTTAAATATATATTTTTTTAAATTTTTTTTAAAGCTCATTTCAATAATTAATACTTTATAAAAAAAATTAATGGATAAATAGATACAATTCATTCAGGCAACTGAGTTACAATTGGATGATCATAACATTAGTTATGTGGTAAATTTTTTCATGGTTTTAAGGTTTTCATTTATAAAAAGATTTATATATTTTCTGTTGTAGAATTTTATCTAATAATTTAGAACTTTTAATTAAACTCATATATGTCGATAAGATATTCGACAACTAAAACTAATGTAGTTAATTAAAACAAATTGCTCATAATTTGTTCAATTCAAAAACTATTACCAATATAAGTTATAACTAATGTCAAGTTTGGGGCATTTGCTCATAGTAATTATTACCGTTGGTTTTATGATATTATCCTCAAAATAATGTAATGTGTCTATCGCTATTTTAATATTGCTATGCAAACAGTCTTGACTTGATCTTCCAATGAAATGTTTTGTGCCGACCATCTCTATTATGGCACAATTCAGGTTCTTGTTTTACAAGTTAAATTAATCTATTTAAGTTCTAAAATTCCCAAATAAGAAGCTTTGAAGCTTACGGTAGCCGAGGGATGAGTTGTTGTAGCCAGTGTTGTTGATTTCCAATGCATGTCTGCAGCTCTCTCACTCGGTTTCTTTGCCATTTCAATGTTGTGTTGCATCCGCCAAGTGAGTTTTTGGTCAAGTTGGTTGGCGTCTTCAATTTTGTTTTGAATAAATTGTAGGCGGTCTTGTTGGGGGTAATCTATTCATCAAATTGATTAGGTTAGCCCTAGTGTAGATGCGAATCAACTTGCCATATGTTTCAAATTCACCGGGCTGCAAGAGTCCTTCTATTAACAAATTTCATATTCATCCGGTGGTGATTGATCTGAACAGGGATGTACAAGGATGCATTTCTTAAATCTATACAGAGATCTACCAAAGTAAGAAGCATTAACCATCTGTTTTGCTAATATGAATCTATTTTGTGCTAAAATAAACAAACTTCTGTGTTAAAATGAACTGATTTTTGTACTGTATAGAATTAATAGTTGTGATGTAAACAAGTATTATCTGGGCTATGAACCAACCTCTTTGGTGAGGGTAAACCAGCCTGCATCTGTCAATAGTGGTTGCTCAAGGGAGTTTTGTTGTTATTTGTCCAATCAAATTGTGCAACAATAGATTAGTTGCTTCCAATGCTGCGATCTGGTTGATTAATTCATGAATTCTTCCAATTACCCCTCCCAAAGGGTTTGCTAGTATCATGTATGCTTCTTGTAGCCTGTTTTCAATGAACCTGCGCCTGTTGCTGATGGCGACCCTCTGAATCAGTTCTCTTAGGTTCCATGTGCCAAAGACGCGGACCAGTATTGCATACTGCCTATGGTCAGCGTTAGCTATTATATCTGTAAATAGGCAGCCTGGATCACAGTGTTGTCTTTTCATGTGACGGCACTTCCCACATCTGACTTGGTTAGCTCTGGTTGTAACAAAATTGGTGGGTTGGGCTCTTCTTGTGCTGCTTCTGGGGGTGCAGGGACATCTATTATGTTATCTGCAGGCCTGCACAATGTTATAAATACAGTTAGTTGTAGTATCTCACACTTAATTAGTAAAGGACTGATGTGAAGTTCAGAACACAAATTATTATTATTATCCTGTTTGTTGATGATTTCCTTTTCTGTATTTTATCCTAATAACATTGTAACGTGTATTGCTAGAAATTTTGAACTTACGGTAGCTGCGGTATAAGTTGCTGGAGCAAGTGATGCTGAATTCCAATGTGCGTCTGCAACTCTCGCACACGGTTTCTTTGCCATGTCAGTGTCGTGCTACATCCTCCCAATGGATTTTGGTGAAGTGTGTTAGCCTCTTCAATCCGATTCTGAATAAACTATAAGTGTTCTTGTTGGTGCAGCCTATTCATCAGATTCAGTAGATTATTCCTAGTGTAGCTGCTTGTTAACCTGCCATATGTTTCATATTCTTCAGGCTGCAAAAGTCCCTGAAACGGACAGTTTTCAATGCATTGTTGCCGCCCCTTAAAACGGAAAGCTCCACAAGCAGGTGGAGGATGTTGGTCATTTATGGGTTCTTGGGGTGGCTGGTTTAGGTCTGGTAGGTGGGGTTCGGCTGGTGGGTTGTTATTTAGGTCAGGGAGGTTATTCATGGTTTTTGAAATAATGTCTTTACCAACTGTTGAAATCTGACAAATGTTTGGTTGCACTTTTTGTTGTAGTGGAATGGAATAGATGAGGGTTGGTTTTTGGGATGTGGTTTGTAATGATTGTTCTTTGAAATGGATTTCTTGTAAGGAATGTATATTGTGGTACTTTGATCAGTTTTCAGACTTATATTGTATCAGATGTTGCTGTCTTGTTCTTGGATCAAGATTTGGTGTGACTCATGTTCTGCAGTTTAATCTAGAGTGATGGTGTTCTTCACCTCATGTAGAGAATGTATATTCTGGTTCTTGATCAGATTTCAGACTTGTTTTGTATCAGAATTTTCAGACTTGTTCTTGGATCAAGATTTGGTGTGACTCAGTTTCTGCAGTTTAATCTTGAGAGTGTTGTTCTTCACCTCATCTACAGAATGTATATTCTGGTTCTTTGATCAGATTTCAGGCTTGTTTTGTATAAGATTTTGCAGTTTAATCTAGAGAGTGATGGTTTTCTTCACCTCTTCTTGATCAGATTTCAGACTTGTTTTGTATCAGAATCTTCAGACTTGTTCTTGGATCAAGAATTGGTGTGACTCAGGTTCTGGCAGTTTAATCGAGAGAGTGATGTGTTCTTCACCTCATGTAGAGGATGTATATTCTGGTTCTTTGATCAGATTTCAGACTTGGTTTGTATCAGATTTTGCAGTCTGGTTCTTGGATCAACATTTGGCGTAACTCAGGTTCAGTTTAATCAAGAAAGTGATAGTGAGAGAATGTATATTCTGGTTCTTTGATCAGATTTCAGACTTGGTTTGTATCAGATTTTGCAGTCTGGTTCTTGGATCAAGATTTGGTGCAACTCAGGTTCAGTTTAATCAAGAAAGTGTTGGTGAGAGAATGTATATTCTGGTTCTTTGATCAGATTTCAGATTTGTTTGTATCAGTTTTTGCAGTCAAGGTTTGGATCAAGATTTGGTGTAAGTCAGGTTCTACAGTTTAATCAAGAAGCCTTTTCTTGGTAGGTGATGAAGTTTTCAGGAATAGATGAAGGCCTGTTTTTGTACCCAGATTTTGCGCTCAGATTTTGCACTCAGATTTTGCATTCTTTGAATAGAGAATGTACAATCATTTAAAAACTGTAAAAGGTCATGCCCAAGACTCGAGACTTACACCAGACCAACTAGCTAACCAATGCCAAAGAGATCATCACATTAATAATGGCCAGTTTAAATAGAAAAGCTTATAGAATGGAATTTCTTAAACCAACTAGAGTACAACGAACAAATGAAATATGAACTTAAACTCACCCAATATCGATGATTATCTCCTCAGCTACAGTTCGAGGAGGGGTAGTGTATACAGACTTGTATTGCTGCATATTGCAATCAAAAATGAAATTGAGCTGAAAAGAAGCAATCTAATGAGTATTAAGAAAAATGGACTACAGCATTTGGCTAAGCAAGCCGGTGATATCCCCCTTCTCATCACACCAGTGTCAAACACATGCTCGGTGTGCATACTGGAGTTCAATTTATTCCACCAAAATAATTAGCATAGAGAGAAAGTGAAGAAAGAAAACAATGCAAGAGTTAAAAAAAGCTCTTGAATTATTAGGCAATTAAAGAAAATTACACAACATACTCTATAATAGATGGAAACAGTGCAAAGAAGAGATATTACTGTCTACGCAATTATTGTACCAATAAGTAGATAAGACATCTAAAAAACTTTGATAGGATGATGTAAATGTAAAGAAAACAAAAGCTGCAGCAAGCATAATGCAGCTGCATATCATCAAGTGCTGTCATGGAATCAAAGAGTTTATGATGTTACAACAGATAACAGGAGCAAAGGTCATGTCTTGGTTCATCATGGCGGATAAACACAACTTAAGATGAGGGCTCCCAACAACAGCCTTGAAAAGGATGATATGCACTACGAGAGAATAAATGGGAAAAAGGCACCACCATCATGCAAAGACTCCTGCACCCCTCAAAGGCACCCAAGATTTCACCAAATAAAGTCCTTGCATATCCTCTTGTGCCAAACTAGCTGGGATCTACTTATCAAGTATCAAAAATTTAAACAGCGAATAGGAGGTGATACAAAATGAACTCAATACCAGCACCTGAGTTCCCAATTTCAACACGTATATGAAGAAAACAAAGAATATTGAACCTCATGAACTTAGAAAATACCTAAAATGTAACCCCATTGACCCAACAAACATTTTCTCCATTTAACTCAAGAAATGATCAATCTATCCACAACAAAATCAAGTGGGTAAAAAAAGACTTCACCTTGAGTTGAGACTACCACTGCAAGCACATGGACTCTCCAAACTGTCCAAAGAATCCTCCCCCTGGCAAATCCTGCTTTCTGCTCTACCAATCAGTGGCACCTCCTCATTCACCATCTCATCTTCGCTCTCCTATACATTCATCGATAAAGAGGGTCCCACCATTTGATGATTCCTAATGTTGATACCATTCGGCTTCACAAGCCGATCCACGTGCACCACCAAACGATCTCTCATTCTATACTTAGATAAAATGATGCAATTCCTACACCAAAATTTTCAAGAATCACTTCAAAATTCATAAATTATAAACACCTATCTCCTAATTTTTCAAGATTTTAACCTCAAATTGATCCTAAAACCAAATGCAGAACAAAGTTAAGATCTTTTTTCAACAGCTGCTATTTGAGTTCATTTCATTCCAATGTCAAAAAAGAAAAAAAAAAAAAAACAGGGCAGCTCGGTGCACAACCATCTGTGTCACGTAGGGTCCGGGAAGGGCCACATGCGATGTACACAGTCTACTTGAACTTGAGGCTTAGACTTCTGATAGCACTTTTTGTAACCCCTCAGGCTTTTATGCATAAACTTTTGGGCCTTCGGGTCCTTTTGATGTAAATACTCTTAGCCTTCTGGCTCTTTCATGAAATGATTTTGGTGTTTTCATCTTAAGTGTTGATTTTTGCATGTACCGAATATCTTATAATAACTAACTTGCTTGTAAGACTTGATTGAATTTAATCGATGCAAACTTAGAACGACGTCTCGTCCTCGAATCGATGCATTTAAAGTGCAACTTCGGAGTGCAAGATTATAGAAACAAATGGATATGTAATCAAGATTATTTCATTGATAATATCAACGAGCCAGAAATTGGCTATTTACGTGGAACCAAGTCGAAGCGGACCTTGGGTGAAATACAAATTAACAATATGCCAGTGCCGGGAGGGATTACAATGTACTAAATCTATTCCTCGGGTGTCAGTCCTCAGTTGTCGGATAGATAAGCTTCAGTTGGGAGGCTCGATGTCGACCTCGGTAACAACTTGCCTCTCACTCCCCCCCCAGTGTTCGGTTATAAATCTCGATGAAGATCCGAGCACTGGAAATCGTTCGGTTCGCTTCCTGAAAAGGTCAAGCAAAAATGGAACGAGGAGCAGGTTAGTACATTTCGACCGAGGCCATAGGAGCGTTGTTCGGCTCGGGGCTGTGGGTGAATTTAAAAAGGTTAAAATAACATTTACCTCGATTAGAAGTAGTACCGCTTTAAATTGGAAATGTTCCAATTTAGAGGGTCGGGCTCGCCTACCAGATCCTCAATTTGGTAAGATCCTTTTCCAACAATTGCTTTGACTCTGTAGGGCCCTTCCCAATTTGCAATAAGATTTCCTCCGTTTTTTTCCTTCATGGATTGGTTTGTAGCCTTTAGCACATAATCGCCAACTTTGAAATCTCTAAGCTTGGCCTTCCTATTAAGGTATGCCTCGATCTGCCTTTTTTGGGCTACTAGCCGAACCAAAGCCAATTCCCTTTTCACCTCGAGCAAGTCCAATTCTATGCACATAGCCTTTGATTCGCATCTTCGGTGGTGTGGGCGTACCGAAGACTTGGTTCGCCCACTTCAACAGAGATAAGAGAATCCATACCGTAAGCGAGTGAAAAAGGAGTCTCACCGGTGCTGTTCTTTTCCGTTGTTCGCATGGCCCACAGCACTCCTGGCAACTCCTTGAGCCAAGGACCTTTCTTTTCATCGATCCTTTTCTTGAGATTTTTCGATTATGATTTTATTTGAAGACTCAGCTTGGCCATTGGCACTTGGGTGATAGGGAGTCGAAGCAATTCTTTTGATCCCCCATTGTTTGAAGAAATCAGTGGTGGCTGCCCCCATGAATTGTTTACCATTGTCGCAGGCAGATCTTGGGACACCGAACCTGTAGATGATGTTCTTCTTGATGAAATTGATTACTTGTTTTTGCTTTACCTCGGTGAGAGCCCCTACTTCCACCCATTTCGTGAAGTAATCAGTTAGCACTAGAATAAAGCGAACATCACCTTTTCCCTTCGGCAATGGTCCAACAATGTCCATGCCCCACTTCATGAAGGGCCATGGTGATACCACTGAATGTAAAGGCTCGGCCTGCTGGTGGATCATCCGTCCATGGCGTTGGCACTTATCACATTTCTGCACAAAAACCTTTGCATCGGCACTGATAGTGGGCCAATAATACCCAGCTCTTAATATCTTACGCACCAAGGATTTTCCCCCCGAGTGGTTGCCACACTCGCATTCGTGCACTTCGGCCATCACATACCTGGCCTCATCGGGACCCAAACACTTGGCCATCGGGCCGCAATATAACTTCTTGTACAGACTACCCTTGATCAAGTGATATGAGGCTGCTTGGGTCCTTAACTTTTTTGCTTCCTTTTTATCTTGGGGAACGGTCCTCGAGTCGAAGTAAGAGATGAACTTACTTCGCCAATCCCATCTGTTGTCCACCGAATTGACCTGCAACTTCATCTCTCTCATTTGTGCGGACAATAACCGAACCACTGAATCAGTCCCCGAGTGGGCTTCGTCAATCGCCGAACCCAGATTGGCCAAGGCGTCAGCCTCAGTATTTTCCTCCCGAGGCACTTGTTTAACTTGCCACTCTTGGAATTGGGGCAAGATTCTTTGTGCTCGGTCCAAGTATAGTTGCATTCTGGGCTCCCGAGCCGTATAGTCATCGAGGACTTGGTTCACCACCAACTGCGAATCACATCTTAGTTCGATTCTTTCCACCCCCATCTCTTTTTCCAACTCCAAGCCCGCCAGAGCCGCTTCGTACTCGGCCTCGTTGTTGGTCACTTTTTTGAACCGAACTGAGTGCCTGATTTTCTCCCAGGTGGGTGCTTTCAACACTATGCCTAATCCCGAGCCCTTGGAATTACTCGCCCCATCGGTGTGTAGAACCCATAGCCCCGAAGCAGTTCCCTTCGGCATCGAATTTTCCTTTTCCGCTTCGGGCAGAACCCCAACACTAAAATCAGCTATGAAGTCAGCCAGGACCTGAGACTTGATGGTTGTCCGAGGTTGATAGATGATGTCGTACTCGCTCAACTCTACCGCCCATTTTGATAACCTCCCCGATAACTCAGGTTTATGCAATATACTCCTCAAAGGGAAGGTTGAAACTACCGCTATTGGGTGACATTGGAAGTAGGGTCGTAGTTTCCGAGCAGTAACAAGTAAAACAAGTGCTAGTTTTTCCAAGTGTGGGTACCTGGTTTCGGCGTCGAGGAGTGTCTTGTTCACATAGTAGATGAGTTGTTGCTTGCCATCTTCTTCCCGAACCAGCACAGCGCTGACTGACACCTCGAACACAGTCAGGTAGACCAGCAATGTTTCACCTTCTTTTGGCTTAGCGAGTAACGGCGCGTTAGCCAAGTATTGCTTCAAGTCTTTCAGCATTTGTTTACACTCCGGTGTCCATTCGAAGTGATTGTTTTTTCTCAAAACGGAGAAGAATTTGTGGCATCGCTCCGAAGACCTTGAGATAAATCGACTCAAGGCGGCGACTCAGCCAGTCAAGCGTTGAACCTCTTTCACCCCGGTCAGCTCTTCGGGGATCTCCTCGATAGCTTTGATTTTATCTGGGTTAGCTTCGATCCCTCGTTCAGAGACAATGAATCCCAAGAATTTGCCTGATCCAACACCGAAGGCGCACTTCTCGGGGTTCAATTTCATGTCATATTGCCTCAGAACAACAACAGCTTCCCGCGGATGATTCAAATGGTCCTCTATTCAGACCGATTTGATGAGCATATCATCTATATAGACCTCCATAGATTTTCCAATATACTCATTGAACATGCGACACACCAACCTTTGGTAAGTCGCCCCGGCGTTTTTCAGGCCGAAGGGCATCACCTTATAGCAGAAAGTACCCCGATCGGTGATGAACGAGGTCTTCTCTTCATCCTTCGGGTCCATGAGGATCTGATTGTAGCTCGAATATGCATCCAAGAAGGTCAATAGTTTGTGTCCATCCGTGGAGTCTATTAACCTTTCAATTTGCGGCAATGGGTAAGAGTCTTTGGGGCAAGCGTTGTTCAAATCGGTGTAGTCTATACACATTCTCCACTTCCCATTTTTCTTCGATACGACAACCACATTGGCCAGCCATTCGGGGTACTTCACCTCTCTTATGAACCCAT
Source organism: Petunia secreta (assembly GCA_029990175.1). Taxonomy (NCBI): domain Eukaryota; kingdom Viridiplantae; phylum Streptophyta; class Magnoliopsida; order Solanales; family Solanaceae; genus Petunia; species Petunia secreta. Next base: position 56,033,541 of record JARKIP010000024.1, on the reverse strand, counting down.
TTTCTTGTAACTTTGTGGTTTTATCTTCGATTGCTTTCTTTTTGACCCCGGCGTGAGGTCTTTTCTTCTGCTTCACCGGGGTGAACTTGGGGTCCACATTCAACTTGTGGGTCATGATCTCCGGATCGATACCAATAATGTCTGAGTGAGACCAAGCAAAGCAATCGTTGTTGGACTTCAAAACTTCAATAATCGCTTTTTTCGACTCCGGGTCCAACTCCGAGCCGACAAACACTTTCCTTTCGGGAAAATCTTTCAGTAGGATAAAAGATTCCAGTTCCTCAATGGTTGAGTCCTCGGCTTTTTGCTTCCGAGGCTCTTGAATGCAAACTGGGATCTTCTCACTTTCTCCTCGGGTATCTTCCTCGCTCGACCCTGGTTGCTTTAGTTGCTATTGCTTTGGCTTGGTGGGGCGACTCCATTTTTCAGCGCAACCGAGTAGCACTCCCTTGCTACCCGTTGCTCTCCTTTGATTGATCGAATCCCTCAAAGCGTAGGGAATTTAATTACTTGATGCAGTGTGGAGGGAACGGCTTCCATAGAATGGATCCATAGCCTACCGAGGATAACGTTGTACGCCAAGTCCTCGGTCATCACTTGAAACAACGTTTCCTTGCTTACTCCTTCAGCAAATGTTTTGAGTGTGATTTCACCCAAAGTTTTTTCTTTAGAATTGTTGAAGCCAGTTAGCACTGTTGCTTTAGGGACAACTTCCCCTTTGAGCCACATTTTTTTAACAGCCCCGTAGCTGATTATGTTGACCGAGCTATCGGGGTCGATCAAGACTCGCTTGATGTCGGAGTCGTTGATTCTTAGCATAACAGCCAAGGCATCGTGATAAGGGAACATCATCCCATCACAGTCATCATCGTCAAACATGATCTCTTTACCCGAGCCGCTAATTCGAGTTCTCTTCTCCATGGTGATCGATAACTTGGCGAATTTCTTGGCCGCTGCGAAATTTACATCGTTCACCTCTGACCCCCCGGTGATGACATTCACAACTCTCTCCGGGGGCGGAGCCCGAGGTGGTTGCCCATCACCTCGGTTCTTGGAGAAATTGTCTTTTCCTTTGTCAGTAAGGAAATCAGCCAATACTCCTTTTTTCAACAAGTGAGCCACCTCGAGGCGTAAAGCTTTGCAATCCTCGGTTTTGTGGCCATAATCCGCATGGAACTCGCAGTATAAATTATGGTCTCTCTTGTCTGCTGGAGTCCTCATGTCTTTGAGAACCCTCACCCCGGCAGTCCTTTTGACTACATTGACCAGCTCCGAGGTCGATATGTTGAAATTGTAGTCAGGGATCCGAGGCAGATCCTTCTTCGTGGCCGAAGCTGGGCCTGAGGAATTTCTTTGGTTCGTGTTGGGTTAAACCTTTCCCCCGAGCCGTTGGCTTATGTGCGGACTTGCATATGAATTTTCTAAGGAATTTCCCAGCCTCTGGCTAACAGGCTGCCTTGTTGAGGTATATGGCTCGTACCTTCCCTTCGAATTTCCTCCCGACACCTCGGCGCGGTGCGTAGATTCGCCTCGATTTTTATAATTGTAGCCTCGGCTCTTGAATTCAGCTTCCTCCAATCTGATTATGGAGTAAGTCCGCTTGTGTAGATCCTCCCATGTCAAAACATGGTATTGTTGGAGCTCCTTTCACAATTCACGGCGGCGTAAGAATTGCGAATATTTATCCCCTTTTCAAATGCCATGATGGCTTGGGTATCGTCCATCCGAGGTAATTCCATGCGCTCGGCGTGAAAGCACTCAAGGAACTTCTTTAGTGGCTCACCGGGCTTTTGTTTTACCTCACATATGTCTTCCTTCCTTTGGAGGATCTTTTGGGCCCCGGTGTGTGCCTTAACGAAGGCGCTGGACATTTCCTTGAAGGTGAAAATCGACCCCGCTGGTAAGCACATGTACCAACGCAGAGCTCCTTTCTCCAAGGACTCGCCAAACTTTTTTAAGAACATCGACTCGAGCTCTATCGCTGTTAAGTCGTTGCTCTTTACCATTTCCATGTATTCCCTTACATGCTCCCTGGGATTGGTGGTCCCATCGTACTTCTTCAAAAACATGAGTTTTAAGTTCTTGGGGGTTGGACCTGGAGCCGCTTCGGGCTTGAAGGGTAGCTCCCTGTATTGATCTATATCAAGATCATCTTCAACCTTTGTTAACCCCGGCATGCTCTCGAGGCATTTTTCCACACGAGCCTTGATGCGAGCCTCAACGCGTGTTTCAATTTCCCTGGTCAATCTTTCGATATCGACCGAGGATGTTGTTTCAGCCACGGTAGGAACCGTCCTGAAGTGTGGCGTTGCAGTTGGTACGTTTCCCGAACCTCCAGACGTGGCTCCATTGTGAGGTCCCCCTATTATCGCGCCCGTAGGAACGAAGGGCGGGATGCCTCCACCTGGAGCCGAAGGCTGGGTGCCATTCGGTGCTGTGTTGTTCCTCGCTTCCAATGAGGCGCGGAATTCAGCATTGATGTTAACTTGCTCATCCTGTCGACGTTGGAGAGCTCTTAGTGCGGTGACAACGTAAGCTTGGAACTCTTCGGTTGTCATTGATGATGTGAGATGTTGGCTCGACGGAACGTCAGCCCATTCATTAAGATTATCACTGTTGTCAGCCATAACGTCGTTGAACTGTAAGCTTTGATGAAAAAAGGACGTGAAACTTTGGAACAAAGCGTTTCTGCTTATATCCCCACAGAAGGCGCCAATTTGTATAAGCCTAAACCAGTTTTAGGATTACAAATCGAATTTGGGTTTGAATATAAGCAAAACTTCGTATCAAAGCTATATAAATGCGCGAAATAGACGTAAATGAAAAAGAATAACTTGATTTCAATATATCATAGTGAGTACAAATTTGGGCAGAGTTTCAGTATGTATATCTGGATGCCTACAATACAAAATGAAGTGCTATTTATAGGCCTAGGAGTTTTGCCCACGTTTTCCACTATTGGCCATGCTCTATCCCACGATCTTGGCATTAATGGAAGGAGTTAGTGGGCTAAAGTAGTGGGCTGCGTAGCCGCTGGAACCGAGGCTGTTCACCGAGGTGCATATATGCGACCTCGGTAAGGGGGCCCTGATGTTCGCTCGAGGTAGACATCACCGAAGCTCAGGTTACGGCTCGCCTTCGGTGACGACCTCGGCGTGTGACTTCGGCGACTCACTTACTTGCTTCGGTCTTTGGCTTGTTGTTATGTGCTCGGTCGTTGTCAGATTGTGCGACCGGGGCGAATCATCGCGAGCCGATTTTTACCAATTCATTATGTATATGAGTGCATTTTATCTAGAGCATAGTAGGCGACTACTTTCGGATTTCCTTTACATCCACGGGCTATAATTTCTTGTTATGTTTGTTCTAAAAAACAGCTAAGCAGGGAAATTAACAACTCTCTGCGAAACAATAAATTTTCACTTTAATTCGTTAGAATTATTTCCTTATATTGAAATGTATCTTCCCCCAATTGCTCAAAAGTGTCCGTTGTATGCTAACCCTATAACTTAGGTATCAATAATAAGTGACGTTCCCTAGCACATTTCCTCATTGTGATCCTTTTTGAAGAAGTTTCTCCTTGATTGTGTAAGAAACACCGTGAGAAAGCCTCTTCAAAGTATACAAAAATTATCTTATGGTAAATTTGATATCACATGATTAATTCTTAATTCAAATGTCTTCTCATTTTAAGTGTATCATGTATGGTCTTTCTGGCTGAAGCCTACAAAATATAAAGTCCTGGGAGATTGATGTTAAGTTAATGCATCTATAGTTGTAGAGCCCCTTTCATTATTGTACATATATAGTGGTACTTTTTTTATTATCGTGGTCATTTAAAGCTTTAATTTGGTTTTCTTGCTCCCAATAAGGGAGTGCATCAAAATATGAAATGGTAATGCTTACTTTGTCGGCGTTGATATTTTTACCGCATAAAAACTCTACGATATTGTTCATTGTTTTCTTAATAATGTTTGTCATGTTAATGTTATCGATCCATCTTTTGATTTTATAACTGTGCAAGTTTGCGATATTCAAGCTTGCCCTTCCAAGTTATTTCAACAGAAGGGAAAGTCCACTAGGCATATAATATTGCTCCGAGCAATGATAATACAACTCAACACGTTGTTGTATTTGACAACTTAAGACAAATATAACATGCAAATATTGGGACTACAACAAGTGGAGGTTCGTATGTGGGGCATATATAGTTTCTTCGTTTACTTAGCTAAATAGTAGTATCAATATTCACCATATTTAGAAACTTTCACTTTTCAAATACCATTATTAATACAGTTTACTCAATTATATAAAATTTGTACTTATCAATATGAAGTACACGACGCAACACGCGTGACCGGAAACTAGTTTATAAAAAAGCTACAACATTAAAACAAGATATTAGAACATCTGCACCAGTAATCTTTTCCATTGGAGCATCAGCACTTCCACTTCTCTTGCTTAAGTACACCTGTGTAATATGAAAAACTGAAAGGATTAAAAAGAAAAGGATTAATTAAAGCCTTATAATTTGACCTTTGACAAAGACATAAAAAAAACAATAAAACATCGTATAATCTTTAAGACAAATAGTAAGTACATAATCAAATCCTTATAGGAATCAAACTCCTACAAGTATACTAAGATTAATTTTCTATAGTTATAAATAGTAGAACGCTTCAACCCTATATTCGAAAACCCACACATATTTTAACAAACCGTCAGCGCTCTTAATTACTAGCTATATGGGAATGGGAACTAAGGAAGCAGTTGTGGACATAGTTGTTGACATCCTCAGCAGGTTACCTGTGGAATCTCTCCTTCGGTTCAAGTGTGTTTCGATGTTTTGGAAGACACTAATGTCAGAACCTTACTTTAAGAAGAAGCATCTCAATTTTCATTCCAAGAACGAGAATTCTCATAAGATGCTTTCATTCCGTACTTGTAAGTACTTCAATTCATCCTCTTTATCCTCGGTTCAAATTGTTAAGGGTATACATACACTTGATTTGCCCTCAAACTCGGTGAGTAAAGTCTACTGTTGTTGTGATGGCTTGTTTCTCATTATGCTTCAGAGTCAAGATACTGGATGGCGTTCATTATTAATGCTATGGAACCCCTCCACAAGAGAATCAATAATACTTCCCCATATAAAAATTTCAGATGAATCTGCTTTCGGATTAGGATATGACTCTACCACTGATGACTATAAAGTCCTTAATATTGACTGTGAGCACGACGTCTATAAAATTCTTGCACTGAAAAGTGGTTCCTGGAGAAAACTTAAGATAAATCGTTGCTGTTTGACATCTCATTGGGAAAGTTTGGCATTTCTACACGGAGCATTGGAACGGGATGTCAACTGTGGGTACATTGAATATTTCAAATGAGATGTACGGAGAAATACCGATTCCAGAGATAGAGCTCCCATATCCTCTTAAATGTTTTGAGCCGGACGTATCAGTGTTGGATGGAATGCTTTGTATTTATTTTAAGGACAACATGTTTACTGATGTATGGGTAATGAAAGACTATGGTGTCAAAGATTCTTGGACGAAATTGTTCCGTATACCAACTTATGGGTTTTATCTGAAGCTGTTATATAGGTTTTCAAATGGTGAAGTGCTACTTATATACACGACAAACTTGGGAAACAAGATACATAAGATATCGGATGGTCAACCAAGCAATCAAATATGGCCTTCGGAATCTGATGGTATTGATGCATCTACCATTCTGGATGTTTTTGTTTACGCAGAAAGTTTGATCTCTCCAAAATTGAAAAAAAGGGCCAGTCCGATACAGAAAACATCTCGTTCACGTAGGGTTCGGGCAAGGACCGCACCCAAAGAGGTGTGATGTATGCAGTCTACCATGATCGGCTTGAACCCTTGACCTCTAGGTCACATTCCTTTCTTTGATCTCTCCAAAATGAAATCAATAAATTGTCTATTGACCCTCTAAATAATTTAAATGTGGCTCTCTCATTACTTGATAATTGGTACTATTATCATTTGCTTATGCACGCTCGACGAACTTTTTTCATGCCATAAACTGTTAATTTTATAAGTCTATCTATTGCTTGAAAAGTTTTGGTTTTAATTTACCAACCTATTGGTTTGCAGCTAGAGAGTCCATTTTTTTTCATGTTTTTAATGTAGTTAATGATTCAATTAGACAACAATTAACACTACTACTAGCTAGGCTTGGCATTCATGAGACTGTGGTTGGATTTGCAGCCTTGGGTTTTTTTATTATCCTTTCTAAAGCCTTTTAGCGTCTTACACCTGCATTTCTTCTTTCAAGATCTGGGACTGATGCTAAAACCCAACTAACCCTTTGTTATAACCTGCTAATAATTATAGTTAAAAAACCATCTTACTTTTACCATTACCATTATTCTTGTCAGGGGCCACACCTTCCCAGTGACAGCGACACACAATTGGCCTGTACACCATTACTCTTGTCAGGGGCCGCACCTTCCCAATGACAGCGGCACACAATTGGCGCTGGCAATCCCACCAGACTATGAGCCAGCCTGCTCCTCGTCCCATGTTTTTAGGAAGCTCGCCTCAGTAGCCTAGCTTCAACTGTGCCACCTGAAGGTTCTTCCTTGTGTGCATTTCATATGCGGAAACTTTAGTGTGCGCACGTCTGGGGTTGGCTAATGACATGCCCGTCTCTCGTCTAGCACAAAGCGTCACTCCTGCACGCGCGCTGCAATCCTCAAGTTTGGCCCTTGCCTTGTGCCCTAACACTCAGCTATGCTCCGCTCCGAGTAGGACAACTCTTAAGCCCTTGGCACTTATAATATGCATCTCCAAAGATACCTCACACTATCTCCTAACATTGGCAAGCGTAGCTCTCGCATCATGCCTCCCTTCTGAGTAGTGCAGCATTGCCCCACGACTGCACGTCTAGGCCAACGAGCCCTTGCTTGCATGCCTCTAGAACTTGTTTTTCTCGGTAAGGATAGGTACGAAGTCACTCGACTGAAAGGAGAGGGAACAACCACAAAGTTACACCCCAAAACTATACGGAGCCCTTCCGAAACAGGATTTGAACCTGCAATCTTCAGGTCATGAGCCTGATGAGTTGACCAATTCCTCTACCCCGCATTCTCTTTCACCCGAATTGGCGTCCGACAGAGTGCTACTAGTCAAACCTTCGTGGGACCTCAGATATAAATCTAAATCCACCGGGGAAGATGAATTAGAAGGAGAATTTGAAAAAAGATTTGCCATGCTCGCAAGTCAATACACGGGGCTCTTGCTAGCTCTTCGAGTACTCAATCGGCACAGAGGTCTTTATCTTATCCGAAGACAACCTGAGGGGCTTAATCTTTCCTCCCGTAAGCCTCTGCCGCCCGTTGTGCGCCCAACGTTGGCCTTCTGGCCACACGTCGTGCGTAGAGTCGCACTCGTATGGATTCCTAGAACACTCCTCTGAGATGTCTTCCTCAAGGCAGCTCACTTGGTGCAGCTTCCCGACAAAGTGCACGGGGAGAGCTGGTAGGCTGTCACCATGTATGGACCCCTTATATATGTCTTAAAAAGATAAACCCATGTCTCAGCACTTGACATCCTTTGTCCAGAGAATCACACAAGGGCATAACTTTCAACTCCGACCTCCAAATGAGGTGTCGTTTGTTCTTAGAGATTCCTCTTGACTTCCTTCACACCTCCATGAAGTTTCATCGCATTCACATATCCGTGGGAAGAGATATTGCCTTCGGAAGATCAGCATAATTACCACAATGCCACTGCTTAATGGCTAAGTCAAGCCTATAGGCAAACAAGCTCCGAACGGCATCAAACTTGGACATTTACAGTTCCAAAACATGCGGCACTGACACTCGTGCCCACACACAACTCGCACAGCTGACACTCAGTCTGCCCCCAGTTGATACTCACCTTGCTGGCCTTCATGTAGCCAAGGCTTTCCCTCAAGCACGCGGCTGACACTCGTCCAGCGCACGATTGGCCGTTGTCCAACTGACTGACACTCGTTCAGCACACGGCGAACACTCGGCCGAGCGGCTGACATTCGTCTAGCCCGCTTATGGTGTAAAAACATTGCGCGCGCCAAGGCATCAAAAGGGCGTCGCGCAACATTTTGCATGTCTCAACGACAAAGTCTAGCACTACGGTTGCCTAGTATAAATGTACCGCAATTCCCATAAGTTCTTGTTGGTTGTAAGAATCATAACATTCCAATCTAATATCTCTTCTGTTTTACTTTCTCTTATCCATCTTTTTGTGCTTTTAAGATCATATCTATTAATGAACAGTTTTCACTTTACAAGATCTCATGAACTAATAGTTGGCCTCCGTTGTTACATACATACATTGACCAAATTTAAATGGGAGTAGTACATATATAGCTCAAAAATGTAGATTTTTTTTTTTTTTTTTTTTTGCATCAAGACTCTGAGGATCTCTCGTTCAAGGTTTTTACTCAAACTATTACTCAAGAAGCTAGTATAGTTCAAACAATTACCATGAGCTCTAAGGGTATTACTGCTAAATCTTCATGGATCTAAAATACAAATATTTTAATTATACGAAGATCGTGCGAAAACATGCTTAGTATACTACTAATCCAAAAAGAGAAAACCTATTTATCGAAAAGACCCCAAATCCTAGATATAACTTGGATAGAAGTGGACAAAACCAAAATAAATGATAATTTGGCAACTCTGATGGACCCAATTAATCTACTACTATACTTGCTCCAAACGGACGAGAAAAGACTTTGCTTACTCAAGACAAAAGGTGTCTGCAAAAGAACTCACTCATGACCATTATACCAGATTGATGTAGACTTGTTGTCCATACAAAACTATGAAGACTCTATCCCATATATTCAATTCCCGATTACCAAATATCCTGCAATGTGCTTATTGCTTACCCTGTTTCCTGAGCATATATGATAATGGTACTACTAAGAAAGCATAGGGGCTTTTAAAGATACTATACATATGCTGGCTGGTGAAAAGAAAAAGGGAAGTAGTTCCACCCTAAGTTACCCGTGTCGACACGATACTAGTATGGGTGTGGGTGTGGGATCCGTGTCGGATATGGTCAAACGTTTTTGGGTACTTTGACCACGGGCGGCGGAAAAGTTCTAGACAAGATACAATTTGATTCCCGAAAGTTAAACCAAAGCTAGGGTAATTTTGTAGTAATTACCTCTCTAATGATGTCTTCCTACACTACCTACAGAAAATTAAAAGGGGAAATATTTCTTAAGGCCAACAAAAAATGTAGGATTGGATTAAAACTCTATTTTTAATTTTTTGAATTATTTTTAGCCGAATCCCCGCACCCGTATTCGTAATAGGATCCGTATCCCCGAATCTTAAAATTTAGATTTTGAAGGATCCGACCTCTAGATCCGCAGCCGTGTCGGACACCCGTACCGGTGTCCGAGCAACTTAGGTTCCACCGCATATTCATATCTTCGAAGGGTAAGCTTAACATTGTAGGAGTGGAATGGTTACCTGTTCTGAACAGATCAATTCCATGATGTTTTCTGCAAATGTAAACTTTAACTTACAACGATAAAAAGCACACGGAGAATCTTTTAAACAAAGTCACCATATAGCTGCAGCCTGCATGAGCATTGTTTGAATGACATGTATCCTGACATCTCTTTTCGCAGCAACACATAGAAGAATTGCTCAGAATCAGAACTCGAAACACCACTTCAAATGACTCCGACAAGCAATTGTTGTAGAACTAGCCTTCACATCGGCTTTATGGGAGATCAACTTATCGAAAGTGTTAAGAATTGGTTTTAAGAGTGCCACATTGGTTGAGGATTGGTTTGTTCGTCTCTTACATGATATTTTGCAATCCTTACCTCATGAGCAAGCTACAAAGACTGAATTAGCCAACATATCCTCACCTTATGAACTAGTTTATGCGATTGAGTTAGACCTAAGGTATATTTGCTTACAAAAAGACATAAATAGTTTGTTGGTTTTTAAGTAGAAGAATGAAGGGAAATAACAGAGAAGAAGAAAAACTAAAGGAGATTCTGCACTTTAGAAAATATGCAGTAAAAATGGGAATATATTTCTCATTGAATAAACTCAACTTAAATAGATAAATAAAATAACTAAAAGCCTAACAAAGTGCTAAAACAATGCTGCAGATTATTTGAAAAACAACTCCTAATTTGAATGGACTTTAATATATAAAGAAGCCCTAAACTTTAGCTACTCAAAAGCTAACTCCCTGCAGATTTTTAGAGATAATGTTACTGTCTTTTACTGCTATTCCTTGAGACAAACTTCCAACACTCCTCCTTGGATCAGGAATTGCAGATTCTTTGGTCTTGACTGGAATTGACTTAGTGAGTAAATCTGCTAATTCATCTTTGGTGTTGCAATAAGCTTGAGTCACTTCTTCAAGTTGCTGCAACTCTTGATTTTCAACAAAGTAGTCTTGCTCTTTTTCCTGGTTTATTTGCTCTTTTTCCTGGTTTATTTGCATCTTGTCTTGAGGCTTGTCAACTTGCTTCCAAATTTTATTTTTTTGATATGTTGACAACTTCTCTTTTGTTGTGTTCCTTCTTGGAACATTTACAGCTTCTACAAACCTTGTAGGTTCACTTATGACCTCAAGTGGAGAATCATCTTTTAAAACCTGTGAATATTCATATGCACTTTGTGGATTGTTTTGGCTCCATTGTTCATCTTCCATTGGATCAAATGAGAAATTTTTACATTTCACCTTAATTTTTAAAATTTCTTTTCCAGCAACATCATTGATAAAATATATTTTATCTTCAAAGGATACCTTGAATCCTTTTTCTACCAACTGACAAATACTCAACAAATTTTGATCAATATTAGGTACATAGAAAACATCTGAAATTGTCTTAGTACCTAAACTTGTTTTGATGGAAACTGTTCCTTTTCCTTTTGCAAGAATATAGCCACCATTTCCAATTTTGATCTTCTTGCTTTTAGTTGACTTAAAATCTTTGAAAAGATTTATATCATACGTCATATGATTTGTACAACCACTATCAATCAACCAAGATTTAGAAAATTCCTTACTTGAAAGACATGTTGCCAAAAACAAGTGGTCATCTTCATCTTCATCGGCGACTTGTGCATCTGCTTCATAATTCTGAGGTTTGCTTTTACAAATCACAGCTTCATGACCAAGTTTGTTGCAAGTCTTGCACTTGGCATCTGGCCTCTTCCAACATTTGAATGGAGCATGACCTTTTTTACCACAGTGCTGACAAGGTGGGTAATTTTTCTTTGAATTATTACCCTTGCTTTGAGTCTTGTGGTTGGCTGCCAAGGCTCCTTCAACCATACCATCTTGCCTCATAAGCCTCTTTTGCTCTTGTGACTGCATAGTACTTAAGAGTTCTGCCAAAGTAATTTTGGACAGATCTTTTGTGTTTTCCAAGGTAGTAATACATGCTTCATATCTTTCTGGTACTGTTACAAGAATTTTTTCAACAATTCTTGAATCTTTAAATTTGGTGCCTAGCAATCTTACCTTATTGACAATACCAAGTAATCTGTCCGAATACTCTTTAACTGTTTCAGACTCTTTCATTTTTTGCAACTCAAATTCCCTTATTAAATTTAATACTTGCATACCTCTTATTCTTTCATCTCCAGCATATTCTTCCTTCAGATAATCCCAGATTTCTTTTGCTGACGTGAGAGACATAATTCTTGTAAAAGTAGTTGTTGAAACGAAAGCAAACAAAGTTGCTTTTGCTTTAGATTTCCTGGTTTTCTTTTCCTTGTGACTCTTCATTTGGGCCACCGTGGGATTATTTGGCAGCGGAGCAATTTCATAATCCTCTTATATGGCTTCCCAAAGATCTAAAGCCTCCAAGTAAGTTTCCATTCTCACCGCCCATAATTGATAGTTTTCACCATCAAAAACAGGAGGAGCCATTCGTGAAAAACTATTTTCAGAATTCATCTCTTACTCACACAAGATATTACTCACTCGGGTCCCTTAAGAATATGGCTCTGATACCAATTATTGGTTTTTAAGTAGAAGAATGAAGGGAAATAACAGAGAAGAAGAAAAACTAAAGGAGATTCTGCACTTTAGAAAATATGCAGTAAAAATGGGAATATATTTCTCATTGGATAAACTCAACTTAAATAGATAAATAAAATAACTAAAAGCCTAACAAAGTGCTAAAACAATGCTGCAGATTATTTGAAAAACAACTCCTAATTTGAATGGACTTTAATAGATAAAGAAGTCCTAAACTTTCGCTACTCAAAAGCTAACTTCCTGCAGATTTTTAGAGATAATGTTACTGTCTTTTACTGCTATTCCTTGAGACAAACTTCCAACAAATGATCCCCGACACCCCTCCTCCCGTCTCCAAGCCCCAAGGTAACCAAAAAATGTCTAAACAAAAGAAGAAGGCATGACTACACATTCTACTAAACAAGCACAACATTTTCCCATAGGGATCACACTGGAGAAACAGCTTTTGATAAGTAACAGGTAAAATCACACAGGAGTAACACATCAATTCAATACGGAAGAGGGCCTAATTTGCCCGTCTACTATGGTTTAGGGATCACGTTTACCCATCATTAAAATTTTGGTGCAGCAATACCCCTACCATTACCATAGTACGCAGATTTACCCCTCTCATTAACGGACCTCCACGCTGGACGACACGTGGCTGCCACATCAGTGCCATAGTAGAGGGGAAAATTTGGCCCTTTTCAGTTGTTTCTAAAATCATGTATGGACTAAGTTTCAATACTTAGAGAAAAAGTTTCGATGCTTAGAGGAGTCATTATAAGAGAGAAAAATGTGCTAAGAATGGTAAATAAGATATTTTGAGATAAATACGGAATTAAAATGACACTCTCTTCGATTTGATTCCATAAGAAAGATATACTTTTGAACTTTGTGACAAAAATTATCTTTATTAAAGATAAGACAAAAGTTTAATAATAACATTATTTCCAAATAAATAGATATTTTCTTTTTAAAAAGACTAAAAGGTAAATATGATACTCCTACTAAAGTAGATAAAGAATTTTTTTATGTATTTCAATTTAAAAGATATTTTTCAATTTATCACAAAAGGTGATTTTTGCTATATATTGACTTATTAACTTTAGTTTAATCTCTTTTCCTTTAATGACATATTTTTTGTAATATTAGAAAAAATAATAATATAGTTTTATGTTTAAAATCACAAATTCTAGAATTCAATCATGACACTAATTTTATGGACAAACGCTAGCTTAATGTTATGGACAAACGCTAGCTTAATGTCACTTAATGTTATGGACAAACGATAGCTTAATGTCATGATTGAATTCTAGAATTTGTGATTTTAAACATAAAACTCTATTATTATTTTTTCTAATATTACAAAAAATATGTCATGAAAGGAAAAGAGATTAAACTAAAGTTAATAAATCAATATATAGCAAAAATCACCTTTTGTGATAAATTGAAAAATATCTTTTAAATTGAAATACATGAAAGAACTCTTTATCCACTTTAATAGGAGTAGCATATTTTACCTTTTAGTCTTTTTAAAAAGAACATATCTATTTATTTGGAAATAATGTTATTATTAAACTTTTATCTTATCTTTAATTAAGATAATTTTGGTCACAAAATTCAAAAGTATATCTTTCTTACGGAACAAAATTGAAGAGAGTGTCATTTTAATTCCGTATTTCTCTCAAAATATCTTATTTACCATTCTTAGCACATTTTTCTCTCTTATAATGACTCCTCTAAGCATCGAAACTTTTTCTTTAAGTATTGAAACTTAGTCCAGACACGATTTTAGAAACAACTGAAAAGGGCCAAATTTGCCCCCTCTACTATGGCACTAATGTGGCAGCCACGTGTCGTCCAGCATGGAGGTCCGTTAATGAGAGGGGTAAATTTGCGTACTATAGTAACGGTAGGGGTATTGCTGCACCAAAATTTTAACGAGGGGTAAACGTGACCCCTAAACCATAGTAGATGGGCAAATTTGGCCCTTTTCCAATAAAAAAAATAGTGTAAAGATGTTATTCAAGAATGCTTTGAACCCACATAGAGCATTGGACTTTTGACATTTTCAATCTGTTTCTATAGCCTTCAAATTTCTTGCTTTGAAATAGCGGAGCAATGAGGGATAGCTGTGCAACACTGTTATCGCCTAAGTTGCTTGGATCCTCCAAAATGCTGCCGCACCCGTGTCTGATCCTTCAAAAGTAGTGGGCTTTCGCTGACAACATTTTCGGAAGATCCGAGCAACATAGGTTACCGCGAAGTGAACAAAGTCGCAGATAAACTTGCCTCACTTAGTCACGTACATAAGCGCAGGCTGGTGATTACTAAGTTTGATCGGTTGCCAAGGGTAGTTCGTGGTCTTATTCAGTTGGACAAGAGAGAAATGGCGTCAATCAGAGTTAGGCAACTAAAGATTGTGGATGTTAGTTTTGACCCCCCTTGACTGTGTACATAAATTACTCGTCTAGAGAACTTCTTAGTTAGTTAGAACTGAACAAGAATGAAGATTTTCCGCATTGACAATCCAAATTTTCAACTGAATTCAACTTATTTCTAAAGTGAAACAACAAATAGAAAGATAAAGAACTATCTGTGAAATACAATTTTGAACTTAAAATGAAAAGAGAACAACTTGATTGATCTTGAAAAATAGGCTATCAGTAATAGCCTTTAGTCACCACTGCTATTAGTTGTTGCCAAGCTGCAATAGTATAGTCCTCAATGTTTGTTTCTTCATTATCTTTCCATACAATCCTCTTCCCAATTTCACAGCTTTTTCCATCTCTAAAATTGCACTACCACCATTATGACCATTTCTCTTCAATCTTCCCATCAACGACTTCACAATTCTCTCATCACTTCCCACTGCATCCACTACACTATCCACCACACTTTCCATTAATGGAATCTTACTTCCCAATTTCCTCATTAGCCTTTCTGACTCATAAACTTCACAATACACTTGCCAAAATGATGCTCTCAAATACCCTTTCCCTTTTCCCCTTACCATCCACCTCCTCATATATTCCTCCAATCTATAAACTAAGCCTCCCATATCTAATCCTTTCCCAATACACATCTCAAGTTCCATCATTTCTTGCTTTGAACAAACAACCTTTTCAAGGTTGCACCTTTTGCATTTGCAAATAAATCCCCAATTTTTCGCCTTCTCTTCGCGATTCCTATATGGCGCAAACACATCAAAATAAGCAAATGTCAACTCTTCACCTGCCTTTAAATCTCTTGCAGCATGAATTATCACATGATCACCAACGTGCGAGCGCCTCACATTAGGATCACAAGAATGGTTAATAAAAGAAGCTAACAGCCATATACCAATGCCATGAACATCACTGTTTTTTCCCTCAACTTTAGCAGAAAACAACTCTTCAACAATAGCATTCACATCAAGTATACTAAGTAACTTTTCCATATCGATCTTCTTATCAAGAAACCTACTATCATCTACCTCAGCCCTAAAATAATCAATCTCAGGTACCTCCAAATCATCCTCATTCTCACCAGTTGACAACATACTAATCAAATCGCGCGTTCGGACACAGCTTTTAGCACATTCCAAAATTTTTCCAACAAAACTCTTCCACATAATTAACTGAGCTTGTTCCTTAGAATCTTGAAAATTGGATTCACATACTATAGCCCTTTCAATAGCAACAGCTTTAGTAACTAACAACAATGTCCCACAATCAACATTCTTTGTTACAAACAATCCACGCCCACTAATCTCAGATTTCCTAATCACAATTGAACCAATATATTCACAAAGCTCAGGTGCTTTACCTTGAAATTTATTAAGTACCCAATCTGATATATCAAAAGCACCACTTCTTGATAAAAATTCAAGCTTTTTACACTTCTCTAAATACCCATTAACAGTTTCAGAATTTTCAAACTCATTAACAACACTTGCTTTTTTAAAGCACTCTAAGGCTAATGAATATTTAGACTGACTTAGCAAAATTTTACCTTTACAAAGTAGAGTCTTGAAATGGGTATTGTCAAATGTGATTGCTTCATTACAATCTTGTAATGCTTGAGGAAAATCTTGAAGATTGAAATGAGCTTCGGCGCGATTACAGAGAGCTAAACAGAGGGATTTTTGAAGCTTGAACATGGCATTTGAATCAAGATTCTTGTTGGTGTTTGAGATTTTGTTATAGCAGAATGAGATGTATTCAGAGTAGAGTTTAATGGAGTCTTGAAACTCTTTTCTTAGTAGAAACTCTGTAGCTTTGGATCTCAAATTTTGCATTCTCTCTTCTTCTTCCTCCATTTTTTCTGCAACAAAAACAACTGTGTGTGTGTGTGTTTTTTTGAACTCACTTGTTGATACTATTTGAATCTGATGGAAATGTAACGGTAGCATTTATTACTAGTACTAGTATTAGTATTCATGTGTTAACGGCTATGTTGTTTTAACTTTTTTACCAAATATTCCCTTTTTAAGATATGATTAAAAAGTCTGCACATCTGATAAAAGAAAAGAAAAAATCAAGATACATCTTTAAAACTACTATTTGGAATAGTAATTAACTACGTTGTGTATCTAAATTTTAAACTATCCTTGTTTATAGCTCACCATCAAAAGTCATCATGCCCATTATACCAGGAAACCGTTTAAATTATTTATTTATTTTTTTTGGATAAAGCCGGAATAAGAGGACAACAAGATCAATAAATTTAAAGCACTTAAAGAGCACAGCTTATCCAAGTCAAGTATAGAGAAACATATTTACTTCTTGTTTTCTCCAAGGTAATGAGAAATAAAATGAACCAAAATTAATTACTTTCAACATATATCGACTGACAATTCCAGAGAAGCACTTGCTAAGTAGCGAAAGGTAACCCAGTGTTTTTGACACAACATCAATATATATGTTTAAAACTACTAAAATTGCAACAAATTATACTATGAATTTCAAACGTACAATGAGTTAAATACTAAGAATCTTAAATGTTAAAACCATGAAGGGCAATCTAATTCAGTTTACATCATGTACAACAAATAAACAATGGAACATCCTTTCTTTTGAAATCAAACGGGCATTCTATTCAGTTTACATCATGTACAATAAATAAATAAACTAATCAACTATCCTGCTGGCAAACTCTCTGAAGAGCGCCAGATTCCAACATCTTCTATCAGCTGCTTTGTCTCTTTGGCCTCGCGTAGTATCTGATATGAACACTTTTCCTTAAGCAGTTAGCACAATGACACATTCTAACCCACGAGAACCTTCTTAATTTGCACTTACCGTCAGCTCGATTAAATAGCACAACAAATGATAGACTGCAAGGAGTTAGCAGATATCACTGCACTTGAAAAGACCACCACCCCCCCCCCCCCACCCCCCCACCCCCCGGTCAAATTTTGTTGTTTCCTTAGTGTGTGAAGAGTGGCAATAAGATTCATGCCACCACAACAGCATGGATGGAATTGATCACTTTCTCAGGAAGTACATTCCATCTCTTAGTTCCAACTTCTCCTCAGCAACTAAACCAGATAAGAAGCTTTGCAGTTGTTGCAGAGATTTGTCATAACGAGGATCAGCAATGCAAAACATCTGCAGCAATAATTTAGTATTTTTAACTCTCTGGTGTTTCATGGCCTCGTGGCACAGTATAGTTCCAGATTCAAAATATTATCCTTAATATATAATTACCTTGAGAGTATTATGAATACGATCCAATGCCATGCTGCCAAAATTGGTAAGCATCCCAGTGATAAATTTCTGCAGTCAACAGAGGCATCTTTATACTGGTTTTTAGTATTAAAAAAATAAAATAAAATAAAAAAATAAACAGTGTTTCCTTTTCTGCTAGTTTTTTACATAGTTCTATGCAAGATGGTATCTGTCCTTAAAAGATTGAACTAGCCCTGCCCAACATAAAACTCTTTATAGAAGATGAACATATTGCAGACTTGTACAAATAGACGTCCAACTAGTGATAAGTTAGATAATGATAAAATATAACATAGCCTCCCGAAATCACAGCCAGGCAAGACACTGCAATCTGCATTCCTGCCTCGGCAAAAGTTTCACGAGGACTTTCCTGTCAACTGATGTTTAAGCTTCTATAAAGTAAAACCCATTGGTAATTATTCTATATCAGTAAGGAAATTTTTTTGTTATAGGCCTAGCAAAGGAACTATGCAAAATATTTTGAAAACCCCACTAGCAAACAGATAAGATTCCAGGCTGATTATATGATTATGTTAATGCATTTCAAGAGTTCGGAAACACAGCCTCCATAAGAATACACAAAATACAGTTGTTGAGAAGAGGAAAGCTCCTAGAATTTACACATCCACAACTGATAAGAGAGAATATTTGATTACGATGCATATGAGATCCATCTGTATGCAAAAGCCAAAGAAAAAGGAACTCTAACCTCATAGATGGTCATCTCTTTTTGCAATTGGTCTTCAACAGAGGCCACAGACCGCTCTCCGTCCTCATCACCTGCCAATAGCTCCTCACAGCCTCCATCACTGGCTCCACTTTTACCTGTATCGCTCATGGTCTCCACCAGAGTAAAAACATGATCAGCAGAGTCTGCTGCCATTGACTCCGCCAGAACTCCCTAGTCAACCAAGTGAAAGAAGATCAATAAATCTTTCCACCGGAGAACCATATAATGATGAAATAGCAAGTGAGAGGAACTAACCTTGCTTATCCAAAAATTTATTCTCCTATTCAACACATCAACAGGTACTCCAATTGCAGCAGATAGATTCTTAGATGTCCACCTGCAAGACGAGGTGTATATACCCTTTACAGCCATTGCCAAAGCATACCTGATGCAATGCATAAAATGAAAAATAAAACGATGATCCCCACAGTTACCTTTTCTGATCTTGGAACTGCATAATAATTGAAGCATGCAAAGGAGTAACATTGAACTGCACTGCTCTATCTTCAAATTGGAGCTCCAACTACAATAAAGTGGCAGTAACAACACAGTCAGTCATTTGGGTAAAGCAAAGGATGCACGGAACAGAGAGCTCAGATCTGGAGATTTAAAATCAACTGTTCGTGCTGACTATTTTGAAAGACAAAACAAGTCCCAAGTACACAGTGACTGACCTTTACATTACCCAGATTTTTCTTCCACATAAGCTTACGTGGTGTCTTAATTTCCGTATACCTTTTAGCATAATCAGTTAGAAGCTGCTCCACAGGCTCTGGTAAGTTGACTGCCTCATCCTACCATCAAATCACCAGATTTGTTGCTTGAGCAGCAAAAATAAAACACGAACAAAGCAACATAAAGGAAACAAAATTGACACTAATTACTGAAGGCCTATCTATGAGATGGTTTGGGTGGAGGCCTGGAGGGGGAAGAAAGGTGAAAGTAACTAATTTCTCTCATGCAATGAAATTGGAAAAGGATTTTCGAACACTATCCCCTTTCTCGGTTTCTTCCTTTTCTCATGAGGTGCATAGGGTGGTGGTCCCCAAACCTACAAAGGCCTCCCTTCCCAATTTACATTACTCAAACATAACTTCTGCAATCTCCATAAAAATAAAGCAGAAACTCATATGTTGCAGATACCACAGCATATTAAGACTTTGCAGGATGTCCAAAGGCAGAGGCAATAAGAAGCGGAAGTATAAAAGGAAAAATTTGTAAACACATCAAGGATGTCAAAGTTGACATTACTTGATTCAGACTAAGACCATGAATAGTGAATGTACATGGTTCAGAACTCATATTCATTTATGGTTTATTGAAAGGAGAAAACACTAATCAATAATCATAAAATGAAGCAGTCTAATTTGAAATATTCCACTTGCACAGATCATTTTAATGTTTTTGTATTCCTGTGGGGTAAAAGGTTTCTTGTTCAAAATGGACGTAGGCGCTCCACTAGATAATTAAAAAATTTATCAGAATAGCTGGTAAACAAAATGATTGTATCAGTAAATGAGAGATTAAAACCATACCTGAATAGGAGGCCAGAAGTTTGAAGATAGGATGGTAGCATTAAGATTGTCTAGAGATACCTCGGGGTCCTTTTGCTCTATATTTGAATAAAACAAGTAAACAATGAGACTACTTAAAATAATAGGAAGCTCAAGAACAGAACAAATAACTTACAGACATTACCTAGCTGTGGTTGATGCTTGATAGTTGCTTTTATATTTGTATTTGTCCTTTTTGAGTCAATCAAATCGTTAAGCATTATTTCACATTTCTGCATGCTGCTTTCTCCAAAATGAATCTGCAAATGATAGAACGTCAAGCTGACAAGGAAAATGAAGATGAAATCATATAGCAGAAAAGGTGTCTGCTTTCAAGTACATCATGAACGATTTGAAATGATAGTGCGCAACTTAGAGGTTTGACCTATTACCTTGAGAAGTTCTAGAGTACGTATTTCTGCATCAATGTCATAATCCGATTTGTTCAAAAGCTTTTCAGCCAGCATTACACGATACTCACTAACCAGCTGATCTTTGGAACCAATTATGCCAACTATCATTCCAAGTATGTCAACCTTCCTTCTATACCTGCTTCCCTTTGATGGGTCAGCCTCTACAGGGTCAGGCTCCCAGCTTAAAGATTTCAGATCATGAAAGATATGTATATAAGATATAAAGTACAAGATAAAGCATGTCCAATCATTTCCAAAACAATAGAGTCTAAGATGGCATACTTTTGTGCATTAATCCATGCTTGCTTGTCGTCGGAGTTGACATCGTCATCAACAATAGTGTTCTCTTGACTCTCTTCATCTCTATTCAATTCTTCTAGCAGGCTATCCCCAGAACTGCCTGGTCCATTGGGATTTCCTCCAGTTCCATCAGTAAGCATGGTCACAATGCATTTAATTGTATCTTTTCTCCCCCTCAGGTATTCCCTTATTGGTTCACCAACAGCTTCGAGAAAAACACCCGCAGGATCTATAGTTCGAAGTGCTTTAATTGTGGAAACATATTGGTGTAATATATCATTAGTTGAGGCACCAGCTGTTAGAAGTCTATATCTCAACGATGAGATAAAAGAATCTACCAGCTTGGAATGTTGCCCAGTATATTCAAGACATTGTTTCAAGTCTTCAATAGCAGGACCACTGTCAAATTTTAACAGTCATGGAACTCATAAGCTGACTTACTGCGAACTAAAATGAATAAAGTAGTTACAAAGTCAATAATTGAGAAGTGAAGAAAACATGAGCATTCTTCCTTTCATTTCCAACTGAGTTGGTACTAGAAGATGGTAGAGAGAGAACCAGAAGAATGCGCAACAAGTTTTATTCATAAGATGAACGAAAACAGCCCTCGACAGAGTAAACTGGTACAGGGATGTAACATAGGTAAGACGTTATGAATACAAATCCATACTCCATGCAAGTTATCTCCACTTAAATACTAAGTGACCTAACTAAGTTAAGAATTTCGCAGTGTGTCAGTGCAAATTCATCTCGTTCTGACAGTCTCGATTAAGTATTCATACAAACGAAGTACTTTCATTAAATCTAACAATATAAGACAAGACACAAGTTAAACTTGGACACAGGGGTCTCATGTTTTGCAAGAAGTCTTTTCTTTTCCTCCCCAACTCTGGGCCGTAGTAGGCATACATCAGTAAACCATTCTGTCTGCTTCATCCTTTTATGCAAACACAGGTAGAGTCCTCGTCAGATAACATATAAATAATTATTGTTCAACCAATAAGTGCAGCAAAATTCAAGGATCCTTACTTTCTAATGCACCACAACGACGAGAGTACATGTTATTTGTTAGAGAAAAAGGATGTACTGGTCCATGCTATACTTCGTACAAAGATAGCCAGGAATTCTTAAGAAAGATAGAAGATGGCTCCATTGTACAACTTAACTCGAGATAACCCAAAGAAAAGTGTTAGATGAACAATGTTCTGAAGAAAGCAAAACAGTCACCAGTGCTCCATATTAATCTTGTTTTTTTATAAGCAGGTAGAACAGTTGGTAAGTGGCAATAAATTACAGATTTTTGGATAGAAGCAACGGAGAAAAGGAGATACGAAAAGAGTTTAGTTCGTTTCTTTTAGTTTGATTTTTTGGGACAGAAGGGGAGGATTAAGGTTGGCACACACAATGTTCAGTTTCAGTTCCACCCAAAAGTGGGCTGAAAAAGAGGGAGAGACCTTTTTTAATGCCATAAAAGATGCTAGATATACTAACGAGAGAATTACTTCGCTAAGGTTACCAGAGTCGAATGATATCTCTTCCTTTCTCCCAAAAACAGAAGATTACCACTCCTCTTCCTTCCTCTCCCCTCCCCTCTTTTCTTTTGCATGGTCTTCATTCGTTTTCATTTCTTTTATTCCAGATATCTATGAGTTTCTTGCTTACGGACCTGCTAAAACATACAGTCCTGGGAAGAGTGAAGTTTCGCATCCCACCCCACTCCCACACGCACAAAAAAATGAGATAGTAAATCACCTGTCTGGATAGTCCACAATGATTTCAAAAAGTTTGGCGATTCTTAGATCCTGCAAGGTTTCATAAGCATAATACTCTAAGCGTAATTGCCATCTAACAAGCCCCTCAGATGGAATTCCAGTTCCAGAATAGCACAAGGAGGGATGGGATGCCAGGGGCGATTTCAGGCCAGAGGAAGGGCCATCATATCTAGTAAAATCACCAAGGTAATCAAGAAGTGCACGCAAGAACTGAAGGGGCACAGCCTGCACAAATTGGTCCTCAATGTTAGAAAATCGGATCCACTTGATGTTGTCTGATAAGTAGCACGCGTCCAAACATAAGTTTGTGCATGGGGTCAAGTTTGAGGCAAAAAATCAAGAGGTTGATATTGAATTTCATATACCGTTTGACAAAGTTATTCTGTCACTTACTTTGTCATTTTTACAATGTCTTCAGATATATATATGTATATATATATGTATGACTGACGTATTGTAGACTATCAATGGAATCCAAACTAGTGCACTATGTAAGGAAAAAATGTTCTTTTTGTTCAGGATGCACACAAAAAGTCACTCAATATCCTAAGTGAGTCAAATGACCACCACATAAGAAGTCATTGCAACTCTATTAGTGTTAAAGAGATACTCTCGGACAACCTCGTATTGCAACTCCAAAATAAACTCTGAGAGGACCTTGGGTAAATTCAAGACAGGAAATTGGAGTCATGTAGATGAGACCAACCTGTATCCATGCTTTGATGGACTCCAAAACAGAGCTCCTATAGTCATCACCAGCCAAATCATGTACTTTGTCCTACCACCCACATTCAAAAGAGTAATTGTGTAAATGAATGGAAAAACTTTATAATCGAAGGATAAATTTAATAATTTTCAAATTAACCAAATCAAGAATGCTAAGAAAACGCCACACAAAATGATTTCCATCAACTGAAAATGCAGATAGATTGGCTGAATTCATCACTGAAGACCATGTACCTTTAGAAGAAAAAATATAGCAGAAGCATATGCATCTTCTGCCATTGATGTAAAGCCGATATTTCTTAGAGCACGAACAACCATTCCAATGTTCTTCACCAACTTATTATTCTCTGAAAACATTGCATATTTCTGGTTTATATTGCTATCTGTATCACTACAATAGTCGGGAAGTTTGATTTTGTCATCTAAATCCATTTTATCATCCATGCCTAACTTGTCATCATCCTCAGAGTTCCCATCTGCAGTTGTACTCAGCTCCTCCAGTCTTCCCTTGAAGTACCAGTGTAGTATCCCTAAAAAATATAGTAAGCGGAAGGACAGGCAAAAATAAAATGTACACTTCATAGATCACAGCCAATAGCCATAGTAATATCTTTTAATATGAGCTTCTCTTAACCACTCGTCCTCTTCCAAAAAAGTGAAGAGGACGAATAAATGTATAAAATTTTCAAACTTATTCCTTGACAAAGTATGAGTGTGTGTGTTGTAAAGACATATTCTAACTTTCAGATTCAGGAACCAAAGCAGTAAAGAAGATTAGTGACTACATAGGTACACTTCTAGTTTGAGGCAGATAACCCAGTGCAACGCTTTTAAACATTTAAGTACTTTGCAACATGATTGGTCAAAGAATGAAGCTAATTTCAATGAAGCATAGAGAAAAGAGAATGATAACTTCAAATAGGATAAACCAAACAATCTCAAGACCTAAGAAAGCTATCATATCCATGACAAGACTGTAGTTTACCTTCTTTTACTTGGACTATTAAAGAGGTAATTCACTTATTTGAACAGGGTTTGGTATCAAGCATATAGGTCAATAAGTAAGAGTCCCAAATTGGTGTCTTTCCATCAATGAATACAAATTAAAAGAACAGCCTTTGAGCTTGAGTACACTAAAATTGCTGCCACCTTTTTATCCCAGAGAGAGATGCTCGGGAATTTTCACATAAATTGCCAATTTGTAACAAACAAAAAACGAACAACGATGATTGAAGTACAAGAACTATATTATGTTGACCCAATAAAAATCTACTCCCTCTTTTCACAAATCTTACTGCCTCAGTCAACTATGCCTTGAAGACCATAAAAAAGAAAATGTTCTATAAGGTGGTCAGTAGCACACCTTATAGCCTTCAGCTCACCATTACTGCCAATTAGCCTTTCGGGAAAAGGAGTAAAAAATGAACAGAAATTACTATCACAAAAGGGAACTAAATTTATCGACATTGCAAAAAGGAAAAGGAGAAAGAGATTAGGAAGTGGTAAACATTTTAAAAACACAACTAAGCAAATCTCCTGCACAGAATGTGCTAACATTCTATGAAGTACTCCACCTACCGGGAAAATAGCGAGGAAGGCTAGCCAAAAGAACTGAAGACACAATTAGTTGATATTTTGAGAACAGATAAACTCGAGTAGAATCTGGGTCCACTTGGCCTTGTGACTTGTTTTCTTCATAAGATTGTAAAGCATGAGCCAACAATAAAAGGCACTTCTCCTGGTACTGCTTTTCAGATGATATTTCTTCCAAAGCTTTACATATTACTTGCTGAATCTCATCTTCTAGAATCTGCATCAATACCAATCAGCATTAACATCCATATAAAATTGCTAAGCCCTAAAACCTAGTCATAGACTGAGCAAATTAAAACTGCTTAAAATGGAAAATGGAATCAGCAGCAATAGTGAGAATACAACCATCCATATCCGCTTGCTAGACAAGATAATACTGACATACAACATATGTTTTCCATGTCAATTATTTACCACAAATAAGAAATGCAGTCACCTGTAAGGAAACTAAGATTAAAAAATACAAGCCTCTAAAGAAGAGTAGCATACAGTGTTTAACAAGTTTGTAGCAACGAAGCAAGAGCTGAGGTCTAAAGACCAAGAAAACTATGGCATTCATAAATTATAATAACTTGATCCTAAAAGGAGTTTAAACACTAGCTTAAAAAAGGTGTAAATGGGGTTGTTAGGTCCTGTGCCGCACACATACTCTGTCAAAGTAGGACTGGACAGGGAATAAAATTGGAAAACTTTACATGAAGTTACAAAAATCCAATAATTACGACAAATATAGAGAACTCATTTACAGTATTCCTGCATCAACGCAGACACAACAGAGACAAGTTCCAAGAGAATCAAATAAAAGTCTTTCTTGTAGTTCCATAGATTTTCCTTCTCTTAAATATAGAATGCTGTATCACATGACAAAGGGACCGAATGCACATACTGAATCCTTATTAGTTTCAAGTGGAGCAACATTGCTGTAAGGTTCAAAATAACTCCAGAACCTCCTTGCTCCATTTCTCTCGAAAGTTTCCTGTTGCAACACAAAAGTGTCAATATGAGTTCAATACCATTACATCTTAGGTTCATCATTGCCAGACCGGCTTTAAAGATGCGGGGAAAAAACATATTTAGTGGTTTCCTTAACACGTACAGAGTCTGGACCAACTGGGCTCTACTGAACCCACATGTTCAAGTCTACATCCAGCTCTGATCACAAGCTTAACTCTTACCACTAGAAAAACCTTGGAGGCAGAAAGTTACTTCCAAGTCACTTAAGTGTGGAAATTCATTTTCAATGTTATCTTTATATACAATCCTGTAATTACCATTTTCACCTACTTTATACCCAATTAAACATGAGAAAAGAGATCCATGTTACAAGTAAGACATTTTCCTCCAAAACAAAACAACCCAAAGAAAATATTCTTTTTTTTTTATATAAGGAAAAGATCTACTTTTTTTTATGATGGTGGTGTCGGGGCCAACTTGTGCGCACTCAACTATTCCACCGAATACCCGCTACCTCCCACAAACACATATACCGTGGAATTGTGCCCACCAAGGTAAAACATTTTCCTTAATTTTCCAAGGTAAAACATTTTCCTCCAAACAAACCAAACCATTCCAAAGAAAAATCTTCACTTTTCCAAGGTAAATCATTTTCCTCCAAACCAAACCATCCCAAAGGAAAATCTTTACTATTGTTTTGGATGGCGGTAGTGCTCGGGCCAGCTTGCTCGAACTCGACTAGTCCACCAGATACCCACTACCTCCCACATACACATATATCAAGAACCGTTCCCACCAAGGCTAAGGCAGATAAGAAGAAATCACCTATCGTTTTTGCCTCCATAAGAATTTTAACTCGAGACCTCATAGTTCTCCTCCAACTTCATTTACTACTAGGTCACAATTATAATTGTTACACATCAAAATTGAGTAGATACAACTATTTAGTAGTTTAATCTACTTTCTAACCAAGTAAAATTCATTCAAAAAAACACTAAAACAGACCTCAATGAAGCAAAAAATTACAAAGTATTTACTAGGTAAAACCGGTTTTGTATGGATATATTTTATATGATAAACCCCGTTGACACAAGCTAAGGCATCAGCTCAGCAGCCAAGGGCGATCAAAGTTGCCCTTAGGTCGAAGGTTTGATTCGCAGGCGCTACATTTTGTTCTTTTCCTACTATTGATCTTGAACCCCCTTATTGAAAATCTTGCCTTCGCCCCTGACCAAGGCTAAGCTAAGACAGATAGGAAGAAATCACCTATTATTTTTTCCTTCATAGGGATATTAACTCGAGACCTCATAGTTCTCCTCCAACTTCATTTACTACTAGGCCACAACTATACTTGTTACACATCAAAATCGAGTAAATAAAACTATTTAGTATATTAATCTACTTTCTAACTAAGTAAAATTCATTCAAAAACTAAAACACTACCTCAATGCAGCGAAGGAAGTGTTGCTCGACTAGCGAAGCGAGGCCATGGCTGCAAAGATTCTTAACTTTCAGTACAAATTCAGCAGTAAATGATAAATCAGCATTGCCTTTAAGCATAGCTTCTGAAGTAGAGCAAAATCCATTCCAGTTTTCCGATATTTCTGCTATCGAATCATCGGTCAGCGAATCCAATGTAGACAAAGCACACGCCATTAGTGCAGCTATTAAAACCCTAATTTAAGAAGTGAGTGTATAATTAATGTATATAAAGAATTGTTTGTAATTGTAAGAGGGTTAGAGAGAGAAAACGAGAGTGTGGAGTTTGGGGAGGGGTTAGAGGGGGGTGGGGTGGGGTGCTTTTATATGGTGTAAAGAAGAAGAATGGAGCAGCTCTTTGCATTTGCCCGCCATTTTCATGTGTTTGAGTACCTGTGGACTTAACAGCCCTTGTTTCATACCCGACCCGAGTTGTCAACTTGTCACCGTCTTCCGAAAACAACCTCTTCATTTTGATGAGAATAATGTATACATACATGATACATCTCATCCTTGTCAAATCTCATTTTTGATATTATACTGAGTGTGATGTTAATATTTACCAACTAAAAAAGTTCTTGATACTAGCTACGTATACAAGTTTGAGCGTTATTGGTAGTTCGTACTCCATATTGAGTTTTATAAATTCAAAGTACAAAACTCTAATGTCTAATTTGTTCATGTTTTTCATCTAGAGTAATAATGCGATCAGTTATTATTATGTTGCTTCTTCAAAACGAGTATATGAATGTTTCACAGAGATTGGTCAACATTAATTGTCGAAATCCGAATCATGTCATCTTTTATATAGTAGAAGGAGGATGTGAAGACTTCTAAAGAAAACACAAGACTATCAATCTATCATATAGTATCAAACTTTTAATATAGCATTCTGAGATTTTTTTTTGGACAAGGATAATATGTTCTTTGTCGAGTTAGCTAAATTGAATCACCATTCATCGTTTTCAACTATTTATACTTTTTTCTTTAATTTTTTGTATGTAACTCAAACACATTATTTTTACTTAATAAAAATGTGATGCTACAAAAAATTGTACTCGTTGCAGTACTGTGGGTACAAGCACAAATGTACGTACCCAGGAACTAGCTAATTAATTAAGAAAATACTAATTAGCATTTTCAAGAGTAATTATTAACAAACATATACATCTTTTAGAATTTCTAGTTCTACTTCTAGACATATATGTTGTCTAAACACTCGAGGATATCATCATGGTTCTAGTGGATAACTAAGGCCCCGTTTGTTTATAGTTTTTGGGGAGTGTTGTGAAACTAATAGTAAAGTAAGAACAAGACAAAAATATATGAGAGGAGAAGGAAGAACTTGTATTCTCAAAGTGTTTCAAGTGTGTCTTCCATAGACAAAGTGTCCTCTATTTATAGGACTTCAATACATAGGAAGTTATAAGTCATCCCTAAATGAGGAATTAAGTAGGAGAAAGTGGGGAGGAATTAAGTAGGAGAAAGTGAGGTAGTAAATCATATGTTACAAGTGAATAAATGGAGAGTAGTGGAGAATAGTGGTCATCCACATTTATATTACATACATGTATTTGTAACACTCCCTCTTGGATGACCATTTGGAAGATAATGTGCCTCGTTAAAACCTTACTAGGAAAAACCCGGTGGGAAAAAGCCTAGTGAAGGAAAAAGAGTACACATATCCTATAGTACGCATTCAGAGCTGCCTCATTAAAAACCTTACAAATAAAACCCAAGTGGGATAAAACCTTGTTAAGGAAAAAAGAGTACAACGCGTATTTTACTCCCCCTGATGAAGACATTCCTTGACCTCTCGAAGACGACGCATTCCAATCTTGTAAACAAGCTTCTCAAATGTTGAGGTTGGTAATGCCTTGGTAAACAAATCCGCCAGATTATCACTCGACCGTATTTGTTGAACATCTATTTCACCAATATTCTGAATATCATGAGTGAAAAAGAATTTTGGTGAAATGTGTTTTATTCTGTCTCCTTTAATATATCCTTCTTTCAGTTGCTCAATGCACGCGCTATTGTCTTCATATAATATTGTTGGAATCTTCTTCAAAGGAAAACCACAAATGTGCTGAATATGTTGAGTCATTAATCTCAACCAAATGCATTCCCGACTTGCTTCATGAATAGCCAATATTTCTGCATGATTTGAAGAAGTAGCAGCAATAGTTTGTTTCACTGAACGCCATGAAATGGCTGTATCTCCACATGTAAACAAGTAGCTCGTTTGGGACCGACCTTTATGTGGATCAGATAAATAACCAGCATCGGCATAACCAATCAATTGTGACTTGGATTCATTCGAATAGAACAAACCCTTATCAATAGTGCCTTGGAGGTATCTAAGTATATGCTTAATACCATCCCAATGTCTTCGAGTTAGGGAAGAACTAAACCTTGCCAATAAGCTTACAACAAAAGCTATATCTGGCCGAGTATTGTTGGCAAGGTACATCAGTGCACCAATTGCACTAAGATATGGTACTTCAGCACCAAGAAACTCTTCATCAATGTCACAAGGTCGAAACGGGTCTTTATTCACATCAAGTGATCTCACAATCATTGGAGTGCTCAACGGATGTGATTTATCCATGTAAAATCTTTTCAAGACCTTTTCTGTATATGTAGATTGATGAACAAATATGCCTTTAGGCAATTGCTCAATTTGTAGGCCAAGACAAAATTTTGTCTTTCCAAGGTCTTTCATCTCAAATTCTTTCTTTAAGCATTCCATTGCCTTGAGCTCTTCAGGAGTCCCAATGATATTCAAATCATCCACATACACAGCTATTATGACATAGCCAGACCCAGACCTTTTTATAAAGACACAAGGACAAACCAGATTATTTTTGTATCCTTGTTTCAACAGGTATTCGCTAAGGCGATTATACCACATGCGTCCCGATTGTTTCAACCCATACAAGGATTTTTGAAGCTTTATTGAACAAGCTTCTCGGGAGCCTTTAAATGCCTCAGGCATTTTGAACCCTTCGGGGATTTTCATGAAAATTTCGTTGTCCAATGAACCATATAAATAGGCTGTGACAACATCCATTAGATGCATATCAAGTTTTTCTCGTACTGCCAGACTTACGAGATACTTGAAGGTGATTGCATCCACCACGGGATAATATGTTTCCATATAATCAATGCCAGGTCTTTGCGAAAATCCTTGTGCCACAAGTCGTGCTTTATATCTAACGACTTCATTTTTCTCATTTCGTTTTCGCACAAATACCCACTTATAACCCACTGGCTTTATACCTTCAGGTGTTCGGACAATTGGTCCGAAAACTTCACGTTTTTCAAGTGAAGTCAGTTCTGCTTGAATTGCATCTTTCCATTTTGGCCAATCATTTCTCTGTCTGCATTCATTGACAGATTTTGGTTCAAGATCCTCATTATGTTGCATCACATCAACAGCAACATTATATGCAAAAGTGTTGTCGACAACAATATCATTCCGGTTCCATATTTTTCCGGTAGAGACATAATTCATTGAGATCTCTTCGATTTTAGTATTTTCAAGTACCCGAGCCTCTCCTGAAGAGGACTTATCAATTGTTATGTCTCTATGCTCTTCTTGAGCAATTACCTCCATATTTTAATCTTTTTGATCAATTGCTCCTTTTCTTTTTCGAGGATTTTTATCTTTGGAACCGGGTGGTCTACCACGCTTCAAGCGTGCCTTAGACTCACTTGCACTAATAGATTGTCCTACCGGAACATCAACTCGAACAGGAGCATTTGCAGCTGGAATGTGGGATTTAGTAACCCTTGGTAGGTCAGTGAATGCATCTGGCAGTTGATTTGCAACATTTTGCAAATACACTATCTTTTGAACTTCTTGTTCACATTGATTTGTACGAGGATCTAAATGAGATAGTGTTAACGCATTCTAGTCAATATCTTTTTTCAGCTGCTTATTCTCTCCCCTTAATGTTGGGAAAACCGATTCGTCAAAATGACAATCAGCAAACCTGGCGGTGAATAAATCTCCCGTCATGGGCTCAAGATATTTAATAATAGACGGAGATTCATACCCAACATATATCCCCAACCTTCTTTGGGGTCCCATCTTTGTGCGTTGTGGTGGAGCAATTGGCACATATACCGCACATCCAAAAATTCTAAGATGGGAAATATTTGGCTCCTGACCAAAAGCCAATAGTAGTGGGGAGAATTTATGATAACTTGTCGGCCTAATCCGAACAAGAGCTGCCGCATGCAAAATAGCATGACCCCATACTGAAATGGGTAATTTAGTTCTCATAAGCATTGGTCTAGCCATTAATTGGAGACTTTTGATAAATGATTCTGCTAGACTATTTTGAGTATGAACATGAGCAACTGGATGTTCAACTGTAATCCCAGTTGACATGCAATAATCATTAAATGCTTGAGATGTAAACTCACCAGCATTATCAAGACGAATTGTCTTAATAGCATAATCTGGAAATTGTGCTCTCAATCTTATTATTTGAGCAAGCAACCTCGCAAATGCCATATTGCGGGTTGATAATAAGCACACATGTGACCATCTTGTAGATGCATCTATTAAAACCATAAAATATCTGAATGGTCCACATGGAGGGTGTATGGGCCCACATATATCACCATGTATACGTTCCAGAAATGCAGGGATCCTGATCCCAACTTTAGATGCTCTAGTAATTAGCTTTCCTTGAGAACAGGCAGCACAAGAGAATTCTTTAAATTGAAGAATCTTTTGGTTCTTCAATGTATGCCCATTTGAATTCTCAATTATATTGCGCATCATATTATAACCGGGATGGCCCAACCGGTCATGCCAAATAATAAAATCATTTGATTCAGTAAACGCTTTGTTTACTATGGCATGTGATTCAATTGTACCAATGTTTGTGTAGTACAAACCGGAGGAAAGAGCGGGGAGCTTTTCAAGAACATATTTCTCACCCGACTTTATTGTAGTAATATAAAGATATTCAATCTTTCCATCAGTTTTAGTCTCAATATGGTAGCCATTTTGGCGAATATCCTTGAAACTTAACAAGTTTCTTTGAGATTTACTACAATACATGGCTTCATCAATAGCCAAACTTGTTCCTCCAGGTAATAATAAATTGGCTTTGCCATAACCTTCAACCAACTTTGTACTACCACATATTGTACTAACATTGGACTCCTTATTAATCAAATAAGAAAAATATTTCTTATCCTTTAAAATTGTGTGCATTGTAGCACTATCCAAGAGACATATATCTTTGTTATAAAGCTTGAATCCAACTGAAGACTGGGGAATTTCCATTTCTAGGCTTACCGCTGGGAAAGATTGAAACTTGACTTGTAGAATATTAGAGCTCTTCGTGCTGATAACGTGTTGTGAAACTAATAGTAAAGTAAGAACAAGACAAAAATATATGAGAGGAGAAGGAAGAACTTGTATTCTCAAAGTGTTTCAAGTGTGTCTTCCATAGACAAAGTGTCCTCTATTTATAGGACTCCAATACATAGGAAATTACAAGTCATCCCTACATGAGGAATTAAGTAGGAGAAAGTGGGGAGGAATTAAGTAGGAGAAAGTGGGGTAGTAAATCATATGTTACAAGTGAATAAATGGAGAGTAGTGGTCATCCACATTTATATTACATACATTTATTTGTAACAGGGAGACATTTTTTGGGAGTTTTTGGGAGAAAAACTGTTTGTTTATGCTATTTCATCAAAACTTCTCCCAAAAAATCCCAAAAACTCAAAAAGTGCTCAAAGGCTATTTTTGGGCAGTTTTTGAGAAATTTGAAAAACTACTCACAAAACTTTAACTATTTTTTCAAGTAAATTATATGTCCAAACACAACTTCAAGTTCCAAAAATTATTTTTTAACTCAACTCCAAAAACTCAAATTTCCAAGTTTCAACCAAATCTATGTCCAAACGCTAGCTAAGTAACTATACTAAGAAAGCAAGCATTGTAGCTTGATTTAAAAGGAAGAGAAAAGAGCTTTGATTTAGAGTACTTCTAATATTTAACACTAAGGGTGTTTTTGGTATAAGGAAAATACTTTTCCACCAAAAACGTTTTTGTGAAAATTATTTTCTTAGAAAAAAAGTGGTATTCTACCTAATTTCTACTGTTTGGTTGCTAAATAGAAAAAAAAAAAAGTTTCAGGCCCTTATCCCACTTTCACCCCCACCCCCATTTCCCCACAACCCCCACACCTCAATGACCACCCCAATCCCCCTCCACAAACCCCTCACTACCCCTATCCCCTCCCCCCTTCACCCCAATCCCCGTGACTTTGGAGATTCCCACTACCGACGCTAGCGTTGAAACGGAGAAAAAGTGTAGATGACGGCGTCGTTGAAAAGGAGAAGATTCACCATCCCCGTTGTTTAAATGGAGAGAAAAACAAGTATCGGATCCGGCTTTGAAACATAGAGGAAACGCCGACGTTGGCATTTTTACGGAGCAGAAAAGCCAACACCGACGCCAGCGTGAAATCAGAGTA
This sequence comes from Petunia secreta, assembly GCA_029990175.1. Taxonomy (NCBI): domain Eukaryota; kingdom Viridiplantae; phylum Streptophyta; class Magnoliopsida; order Solanales; family Solanaceae; genus Petunia; species Petunia secreta. The sequence goes on along the minus strand of JARKIP010000024.1, from coordinate 55,999,772 downwards.
GAGATGTCGACGCCGGTGAGCATGTTGGGAAATGGTATGGGGGTGGGGCCTTGGGGGAGTTTTGGAGGTGGGGTGAATTGAGGGGGGGGGGGGGGGGGAGGTTTGGAACTTAGTTGAGAGGGTGGGGGTAGCGGGAAATTCTGGGGCAAGGGTGAATCATGAATTTCTAACCATCGAGTTTGAAGCTAGCCTTACAAAGCCAAATTTTGCAGTTCAATTTTCACTTCCATTTGAAGTTGAGATTACCTTCGTTTGGATGGTTGTTACCCATCATTTCATAATGTGTTGTATTATATTGTATCGTATGTTACTGTATCGTATTGTGTTGTACAACGTTTGGATATACTGTATTGTTTATCATGGTTTAATAATAAAAAATAAGGTAAAGGGTAAAATGAAAATGTTAAATAATAAGTGAGGGCATGATGGGTAAGAAAAATAGGTAACGACGCGATCCACCAAATCGGTCGTTACATAAAGTGACAGTTTTCATGATTACATGACCATGGATTTAACGATACCATACAATATTAATTAGAAAAACAATCAAAACAAACGTCGTGCCCATGGTAACAATACAATACCATACCATGGGTTACAACTATCCAAACAAGCTTAGACTCTCTATTGAGGTTGAGCCAACATCATACAAAAAATCTCAAATTTGCCTCAACTTCAATCTCGTAACATGAAATTGGACTCAACTCAATCTTACGATCAGAAGCATGCATCTCAAGGTGAAGTGTAAAATTCACCCCTTCTTAACGCAAGTATTCAAGCTTTATAGGGTGTTTGGTCTAACTTCTAGGGAAAAATAATTGCTTTTGAATGACAGCAAAAGTTGTTTTCCTGCTGTGGAAAAAAAGCTGAAAAAATAGCTTCTTGAAAAAATAAGTGCTTCTGATTATTTGGAACAAGAATATCCATTTCAAACTTCCATATTTAATCAAATTAACATTATTACATATCTATTTTTGTAATTTGCTAATTTTTTCAAATATTGGTCAAACACAAATTAATAACAAAAACACTTCTTTAGAATTTTGCCAAACATAAATTGCTTATTTCGCAAAGCATTTCTTTGAAAAGCGCTTTTGATGAAAAATATTTTTCAAAATAAACCGATTTTGATAGCTTGATTAAACATGCTCTTAGTCAATAATTACTCATCATAACATCCTTAAATAAAAAACAAATTTTAGAACATAACGATCTAAAATTTTTAAACTGAAAAATTGAAGGGAAAATTACACAAATAGACAACTAAAGACACTTAATTAGCTAACATAACTATATTTTTTAAAAAAATTATTGAACATAGCAAATCTTAATAGGTATTTTACAAAATGTAGCTATTTTGTATTTCTGTATATCTACAAGTGTATATCTTTGTATCTACATGTATAATTATGGTAAAAATTTGCCCACGCCACTTTTACCACTGATATTTAGTTTGAAGGCACTTTTTTTATTGGTCTTACGTGAGATGTCACTTTTTATAACTTCAATTTTTTGAGCTGAAGTTCAAACCTTGTGGGTTGAACTTCATGCCTAAATTATGAAGTTTCAACTTCAATACGTAAGGGCTGAACTTTTAGGCATAGATGCGAAAACTTCAACCCTTGTGGACTGAAGTTGAACTTCAACCCTTGTGGTGGGCTGAAGTTGAACTTCAACCCTTGTGGGCTGAACTTGTGTGAAGTTCAACCTAAAAGGATTGAAGTTCCAAAAAGTGGTCTCTCATATAAAACTAATAAAAAAAGTAGTCTCAAACCAAAGACCACTGCCAAAAGTGGCATTTGGTGCACTTTGCCCATAATTATGTATATCTTAGTATGTTTATACATCTAATGTATTTTTTTGTATATATTTACTTTGTATAACTTTGTACAATATAATTTAGTATAACGTAGTATAACTATGTATTCTTTCGTATTTCTACTATTTACAAGTGTATTTCTTGGTATATCTTTATATTGTATAACTATGTATAGTTTTGTATTTCTATATATCTACAAGTGTATATCTTTGTTTCTACATGTATTTTTTGGTGGTTTTCGATAGTGGATGGTGGCGGGAGAGGGACATGATAGTGGTGGTTAGGTTTGTAGGAATAAGAAGATAGAATCAACACCAATTTAGCAAGATATCATAATATTCTATAAAGTATATAAAAAATATAGCTATATTATGTAAATAAAATAGTATAGCTATTTTATGTAATATAGATCTATCATATTGTCTATTTATGTAAAAATCCCAAAATTGAACTTAGTACCCTAACGATTAAATACACAAAAAAACACCACTTACTAGAGTGGCTTCCACACTACCTCTTGGCCTAGACCAGTAGCCCAATGAAAGCCCAAGAAACCAGTAACGACCGGAAAGCCCAAACAACAAATATAGCACTAACGGCAATATCCGCAATTACGGCGGAGACGGCGACATTTCCGATCGACTTAATAAAAACGCGGCTTCAACTCCACGGCGAATCTCTCATCTCATCTCGCCGCACTTCCGCCGTCCGATTAATCTCTGAAACCTTACGTAACGACGGCGTTTTAGGATTATATAAAGGATTATCACCTGCTATTATTAGACATTTATTTTATACACCGATTCGTATCGTAAATTATGAATTTTTAAGGAATTGTTTTGTTGCTGATGGTGATTCTCTTTCTTTGTCTAGTAAAGCTGTTATTGGTGGAATTTCTGGTGTTATTGCTCAGGTAAATTTAAAATTTTAATAGTGTTTTAATGTTATGTTGTTGTATAGGCTAAGTTACGATTTTTTACGCTATCAAGTTACTAAAGGATATCTGCACGTATGGTAGGTTACCTGCTACAATAAGTAAATGTGACCTGATAGTGGAAATTATAAGTAAAGTGAATATAAGTTCTATACTCAGACTTTGTTTTACAATATCAGGTCATTTTATATTTAATAGCATGTCGCTTGCCTTACTTTTAAAGATAATAAATCCCGCACTTTTATGGAGGATCACACATAATGTCTTTGAATGACCTGTGTAAACAATTGTGTACACTGATAAAGCACAAAACTTACAGCTCTAAGATAATGTGTTGAGTTGGAATGATTTACTTAATTTTTCATGTATTTGAATTGATTATTATACTGAATTTAGTAGAAGTTTTGAAATGTGGAAAGATGAAAATTTAAGTAGTTGAGAAGATGTCACATGAAATTTGAAAGAATGACATAGTAGTAATTTGTTTCACTTTTATATGATGGAATTTGACTAGATAGGGAGGAAGATTTTAGTTTAATTTTATTCGTAGCAGGGGGGAAAATTTTGGTTTGATTTTATGTGTAGCATGCAGGAAGATTTTAACTTGATTTATGTATTGTATTAGTAGTTGTGGAAGAATGATTATTATACTGAATTTAGTAGAAGTTTTGAAATGTGGAAAGATGAAAATTTAAGTAGTTGAGAAGATGTCACATGAAATTTGAAAGAATGACATAGTAGTAATTTGTTTCACTTTTATATGATGGAATTTGACTAGATAGGGAGGAAGATTTTAGTTTAATTTTATTCGTAGCAGGGGGGAAAATTTTGGTTTGATTTTATGTGTAGCATGCAGGAAGATTTTAACTTGATTTATGTATTGTATTAGTAGTTGTGGAAGAATATGTGGCCAAAATGGCTGATAAGCAGTTTGATTGAGGAAATTATTTTCAAGGTCTAATCTTGAATTGGTCAAACATTTAGAATTTTGTAAAGGTGGGTGTCCAACAATATTATAGGTGGAATAATGTAGAACATTTTTGACATTTATGGAAAGGGAGTTATCTGTTTTGAAACTGAGTTGTTTTGATTTATGTTAAATTTGAATCGTTGCGTGGAAGCAGTGTCTAATTGAAAGAAGGTCAATGTTTTAGTTTGAGGGAGGGTGGGGGTCGTGGAGCATGTAGTTATGCTTTCCTGTAATTGCATGAACTTCTCTGTTCCAGAATGTGTAATGAAATTGCTGTTTAAGTCCTTAAAGATTAACAACTTTTTGTTAGAAGGTGATAGTGCTATGTTTAGTTGGTAAACATTTGCCTAAAAAAGGTTAAGATGGAATGAGATTCTCTCGGGAAAAATATTAGTAAAAAGTTATTTTCTTTACTGCATTCTACTTTGAGTTGGGAGCTTATTGATGATAATTGTGGCTAGTAGTGATGGAAGGTGGCAACAGCAATGGTGGTCATGATAGTTGGATAGATGACTAATGCAGTGAGTGATTAGAGCTGATATCTCTTTTATGTTGCAAAATTCTTTCGCTTAGAAAAGAATCAGAAAATGCTTCCGGAGAAGATTCTTAATCAGAATGCTTTTGGCATAGATATTTTTAGTCCTACCAAATTGAGTCCTGAATGATTTTTTGCTGGTCTTACCCCGTCTGGATTTGGTTACCTTCTTAGTTAGAAAATTCAGTGCACAAGAGCCTTGTCTTAGTGCTTGATGTAGAAGTTGCTTCAAGGTGGTCGCAGCGATACTAGTTCTATAAGCGATCAATGGTCATTTCCTTGTTTATAGAGCCAATTGCCTCATTTTTAGTGCCCCGCACTTCTTTAGGTTACTTCAGATGAATAATAGCCCTTCAAAAGGGGGGGAGGACAAACTAAATCAGATCTTCCTTCGCACTTAAAGATAGGAACAGGGAAGTGTTTCTTTCTGATGGATTCTTCACAATCAGAATTGAGTTGAGCAACCAATTAGAAATTCTTTAGGGAATAGGAATCCCTTCATTAGTGAGTACTTAGTGATCACCAGAACAAAACTTGGGTCACTCTTCTCATCATTTGTTATTTATTGTGGACTAGGAAAAAACAAGATTTTTTTTTACTACATATCCTTTTTTATTATTATGTGCATCCCGACTAAAAGTAAGTTGTCTTGAACATTTTTGGAACAGTTTCCTTTTGTTTTGAAATTTTATTTGCAGTACCTAGTGATAGATCCTGGAAGCCTGGTAGGTGCATTTGGAAGGGTATATGAAGCATGTATCTGTTGATGTTTGTTGAATTTATCAGTCTAGGATTTCATAGAAACTAGTTCCTTTTATCTCTTCACCAAAGACACTATCTACTTTATGTTGTTAATCTCTGATATGATTTATCTCTGTGGATGTTGGGAAGAATATAAAGAATGATCAACTAATGCTATGTTGATAAAAGAAATATTGATAGTGCTAAGCTGAGGAAAATGTGAAGTTTGATCCCTACATGTCCCAGAAAAGGAAAAAAATACAAGAAGGCAAAGTATGATATGTTATGCAGGAAACCTTTTAGTTTACTGGCTTGTTGTGTTAGCTATCAATGCATAACCTTTTAGTTTACTGGCTTGTTGTGTTAGCTATCAATGCATAACCTTTTAGTTTACTGGCTTGTTGTGTTAGCTTTCAATTCCCTTCCTTCGCAAGCAATCATTGCGGAACTCTTCATAGATACAAGTCTTCTTGTGATTCAGGTTGTGGCAAGCCCAGCTGATCTTGTCAAAGTTAGGATGCAAGCGGACAGTAGAATGGCAAGTCAGGGTCTGCAACCTCGATATTGTGGGTCATTTGATGCTTTCAACAAGATTATTCGTACTGAAGGCTTCGGGGGACTTTGGAAAGGCGTGCTCCCAAATGTCCAGAGAGCTTTCTTAGTGAACATGGGAGAATTGGCGTGCTATGATCATGCAAAGCGCTTTGTTATCAATAACAACATAGCCAATGATGATATCTATGCGCACACACTATCATCTATAATGTCAGGCCTGGCAGCAACTACATTGAGTTGCCCAGCTGATGTAATTAAGACAAGAATGATGAATCAGGCTGTTGACAAGCAAGGGAATAGTAAGTATAGAAACTCCTATGATTGTCTTGTGAAAACTGTGAGAGTTGAAGGACTCAAAGCATTGTGGAAGGGATTCTTTCCTACATGGGCACGCCTTGGCCCTTGGCAATTTGTATTCTGGGTATCATATGAGAAATTCCGGCAAATTGCTGGACTCTCTTCATTTTAACATTCATCGTGCTGTGTGGCATATAATATTATGGAGCAAAGGTTAGTTCTCATGTTGAGAAAAGGGTATCTGCATAACCAATTATATCCGATAAGCTCATACACATTTTACCTTTACGATGTCAAAGATTGTGCTAATTCTAGTATATATTTGTTCGAGCATAATAATTCTTGCTAACAAATTACAGAAAATGCTATTAGGTCTCGCATTACGTACTAGTAAGACATATTAGTGTCCTTATTGCAATGAAATATGGGTTTTTTCAGGATCTTGCATTAGTTATAGTTTTTACACCATGTGTGGTCAATCTTACGTTCTTCCACTAATATCTGTGAAGATAGTTATGCTACATACACTCATATTATTTTATTTTATATAAATTTTTCTGTAAACTCCTCAAGGATTAGATATTTTGTGCTTCAAGCTAAGCAACTTAGATCTTTCGTAGTTTGTGCCATAGACAGTTTAATTCCCTCAGAGATTTACTACTGTAATAGATATCCTTATACAGGAGCTAGCCATATAAAAAGATAGTGACAACCTCCATTAAACACACTTTCATGAGTTGCCATTATCAAATATTCAATTTAATTGAACCCATCACGGAAAAAATGTATCACCGTATAATCATACACTTGATCTTTGTGAACTTTTGTCACAAATCGTGCTATATAATAATTGTTTTTCTCATTTCAGTTTTGTCAAAATACCCAATTGTAGTACAAAATAAGTTTTGCATTTGGGATATTTAGGGACCAGGAATAATACTCCACATAACATTTGATTTTTGGTTAGGGATTAGAAATAGTCTCTAAAATATTTTAGGAACCAAAATCCTATTGGTGACCATAAATACCTTTTAAGGACCAGTAACCAAATTCATCGTTATTAAAATCCTAAGTTTATTTGGGGGAAAGTGCACGAAAGGCCATTTTTGCCATTGGTCTTAGGGCACAGGCCACTAATACCAAAGTATTTAGTTTGTGGCCACTTTCGCTGAAAGAGATATAACTTCAGTCCAGAGGCCGGATTGAAGTTCAGTCCAGGGCCATATGGATTGAAGTTCACTCCTTAAAGACAGAACTTCAGTTTAGGACTATGTTGACATTGAACTTCAGTCCAGGACCATATGGACTGAAGTTCAATCCTTAAAAGATAGAACTTCAGTCCAGGGCCATGTTGACTGAAGTTCGGTCCAGTCCTTAAGATGGAACTTCAGTCCAGGGCCATATGGACTGAAGTTCAATCCTTAAAGATGGAACTTCAGTCCAGTCCAGGGCCATATGGACTGAAGTTCCATCTTTAAGGATGGAACTTCAGTCCAGGGGCCGTATAGACTGAACTTCAGTCAATGATCAGAACTTAAGTCAATGTTTATTTAGTAAAGGCCCAAAAATGGCCTCTAGTGTAAGACCAAAGAAAATAGTGGCCTCAAACCAAATACCAGTGTTAAAAATGACTGCTGGGTGAAATTTTTACGTTTATTTGCCACAGCTTTTTGACGCATTTAGCAAATTAGATTCTAGGTAAATCCTAAGGTTATTTGCCACAGTTATTGTTTACAATATATATTTATTTTTGTTGGGTGTTTGGTTCATTGTCACAGCTCGTTGGTTAGTCCATCATTCATACCTTTTTAATATTTTTCGACGATCCGCAAAAAATATTGTTGATTGCCAAAACTTTTAATCGAATTTCCTTAAAATCCTTAAGAAATTCGACGAAGGATTGGATAATAACTCTTTCTACCCAGGGGCGTATTTAGGTATTGCTTACCGGTGTCATTCAACACCACTGAGTCAAATTTTTTTGTTATATATATATATATATATATATATATATATATATATATATATATATATATATATATATATAATATTAAGCAAAAACAGAAAATTGCCTATAAAAATAGAAAATGATACTAGTGAAACAAAAGGGATTGTAGTATAGTTGGTTTAAGCACATGCAGTTCAACTATGGAGGTCCATTGTTTGAATCCCAGCAAAGGCAGTAGCTTACTTAAAATTTTTTGCTATATTCTAACACCACTGACAAAATTTTTTGCGTACGCCACTGTTTCTACCATTGTCGTTTTATAAGCCACACATGCCAGATAGAAAGAAACAATAAAGATCACCTAAGTCCTCAACTATAGTGAAATATTGTTATAGAGATGACTTGTACAAATATGATTGTTATGAAAAGGTGGATAGTTAGGACATGCAAATTGAGCGCTATCCACAAATAGTTGGAGCCATAACATCTCATGATTTGTTCTCTTTGTTTGAATTATTACTACTTCTATGTAGAGTTAAACCACACTTAAAAAGACACGTACATTGGAAATTTTTTTAATACGTAAATACATGGTCGTATTCAAAAGATCTACGGGATTCTCTTTTAGTATTTCTTCAAATATACAATGTCCATTAATTGAGACCTCGGTAGCAGACAAGTAGCATAAGAGTATTTACTAATTGCGAAAGAGACGGCAAGAGAGGACAAATCATAAATTTTAGTGTCCCTATCTGTGAGTTGTGCATTAGCTACAAAGATAAAATACATAAAGAGGAGAAGCAATATCCACCAAATCTGCAAAAAGCAATTTATTATAAGGCCTATATTTAATTACTCATTTATATTACATGGTCACACATGCAAAAAAAATTAAACATAGTAATAAAGCTTTACGCCTGTACCATTAATAAACCACCTATTCTTCATCATTTTTAAAAACCACATTATTAACATACTTTTATATTTTTCCTTTATTTGACATAGTATATATAGACGACACGATGAGCACTACAAATCACCTTTTAAATATGTATAAAGTCTATAAAATTGGCTAATAATAATAATAATAGTGTTAATTTTGACCATAAATGTATCATGATTCGTCCAATCAATCCAACCTTCATCTAATTTCCCCCGTCATGTGATGCCCCTAAACAATATCACTAAGCAATTCACTATAAGAAAAATAGACCTCATGATCTCAAAGTCATTGGGTCATGAAAATCTCAGTTATATACAAAGTGTTAAAGTTTGAACTATTAGTAAACACTATTAACTTGTGATAACACGTTAGTTATCATTTTTACTCGATCATCAGCTAATAATTATCATAGACATTTACATGAAATGACTTACAATTGAACTAACTAACTGAGTGAACTTTATTTACAATGTCTGTGTATAGAACTTTAGTCGAGCATTAGTGATTGTATGTATCAAGAAATTCGTGAGGCAGAAATCAGAATATGAGAAGTGCAGTTGCGATCGATTTCAAGAAAACTAAACAAATTTTCAAAACCATTTACTTACTCAAAATAAAGAATGCTGAACTTATAGTTACGAAGGTGTACGAAGGGTATAAGTGAATTTGTACTCGACTGTTGAATCTAATCAAGGTAAAAAAGTACTCAAAATATTGAATTTCTGGTAACTATTGCCCAAACGAATTCCTATTTGTCTGTTGCGGTAAAATGATGTTAGGTGAGCTTGACAGAGTGAAACAGTTTTAATTTCTAGGGATAAATTTTTTATTTTGCCAACGCCAGTATTTTTGATGGGAGCATGACATATTGGAGATATAACTGCCAATGTGGGCAATAAAGTTAGTTGAGATTTCCCCACGAGGTCAGAACCCCGACATCCTTATTAAATTTTCTTTGTTTATTACGTGGTGTCAGCTATCACTCTTGATCCGACTAATTTAGATACGTATTGAAAAAACTTATTTAAGAGGTAATTGAAGCGCCTACTATAAAAAATGTCAATCTATTCCTAAATATTTAACGTGAGACATATAATTAAAGATACAGGAGTTGCTTACTATTTCAGCTAATATTAGAGTCCCCACTTATTTATATATTGCTCTTAAAGATTCTTAAAATAAATGTACATCTCAAATATGGTTGTACACTATAAATCACTCAAGATGCCCGACATGCACAGTTGTAAGGGGAACATATGAGCAGGAGAAAATTAAAAGTGCAAGAAGTTTGATTTAGTGATCTTGCTTATGTCATGTCCTCTTTAGGAATGTATTAATAATGTAAATACTAGCCTTACAAATGTATAAGGATTTGCATATTTTGTCAAGAGGGAAATATACACTCAATATTTTTTAGGATTTAAACTGTAGTAAGGTATTGCCCTGAATTTGAAACTTCTTAAAACTCACCTTTCTTCAAAGAATGAAATAGAGTTCTAAAAAGAATAAACCTCCTATGTCTATCTTTTTTTCTAAAAAAAAAGTCTTGATAATTATAAATAGGTAATCTCTACTTGCACACAACAATAGCTTCCACAATGTAATCTTTAAATGCTAAGAGTAATATGTACGGGTAGACTTTATGTTTTATTATCTTTTTTATACTAGTAATAGAATTTTAATCTCTCCTTATATAAGTCAATTTATGACCAAATCACAATAAATAAATATCTTCTGAAACCCTTTGGTTTCTAATTTATTATCATCCAAAGTTTGCTTTGTTAGCTTCCACATGTACCTTGTTATTTTGATTCCAACGAGTGATATCAGTGTCAATGATTCAGCCAATGGTTGAAGACAGATTTTAGGCGGGTTCAATTCTAACTACAACAAAAATGATGGTAATGAATGGTTGAAGTACTACATGTGGAAACAATTTTTTCAACCATGTTCTCAAGATCCCTGCTGCTTCCTTAAAATAAAAACCTTTTAACCATGCTTAGGCCAGTTTTAACCCATGCATCTCCAATACCAATTTTAACTCATGCTTATTTTTATCGCATGAACTCCTATTTTAACCTATTGTTTGGCTCAACAAGTAGCAATCATATGTTGAAGATCATATGAAGAAACAAGATCAAGTTTACTATGCTTGAAAATTTTGGCCAAGAGGAGAATTGTTAGGGTTTTGTCCTGAATTTGTAACCTATTATGATACATATTTCTTGAAAGGATGAACTAGAGTTCCAAAAGGAATAAAGCTCATTCTATGCCTATTTTTTTCTTAAAGACCGAAGTTTTGAAAATATATAAATTTTGGTCTCTTCTTCTCAGAACATAACAACAACTCCAACAAAGTAGTCACTCAAACAATAATGTTTAGAGGAAGACTTTATATTTTAGTATTTTTATAAGTAGATTTTAATCTCCTCCTTATTTAAGTTAATTGACCAAATCATTTTCAATATAAGTCTCTTCAAATATTTTTCTTTCATGCTTGATTTATCGCCATCAAAGTTTGCTTTGTTATCTTCCGCATACACCATGTTAGTTCGATCCCAACAAATTGCATATACACAAATAATATAATGGAAAGGGAGCTTAATTCAGAGCAACTGGTAAAGTTGTCTTCGTGTGACCTATAGGTCACGGGTTCAAGCGGTAGCTACAACAAACTGATATGCTTGCTTCGGGTAGGCTGCGTACATTATACCACTTTGGGCGCGGTCATTCCTCGAACTCTGCATGAATATGTGATGCTTCGTACACCGAACTGCCATACACTAAATAATATAAAAAATTTATCCCACTTTCGGTATAGTTTAAAATGTTACAATAACATAGTAATAGTTTCGTATTATCCAAACCCTCTATCACCTTTCCCCCTCTATTGGTAATTCATAGAGAAACTTGGAGAGAGGCCTATCAATTCATTTAAAGACACCAGGATCAAGCTATTATATATGGCTTATACTCTAAGAGTTCTCTCATACCAATAGAACAAAAGTTCATCAATACACAGAAAATGAGAAAAATGCTTGCGATAATGACAAAAATGCAAGAGAAAACAATCTGTTGAACGATAGAGATGGGATTTGCTCCTCTCTATTTCCCCAAGTTTTTGGTTGGATAAGTAATACATGTCCGGTATTAATATCAACATATTAGATTTAATTAGGTAAAGTTATCAGTTCACAATTAGAGTAGGATATAGGAGTAATGGATATTTTTGTTTCTTTTTTTGATATTTCCTCCTACTTGCGTCCGATGTTATCCCCAAATTTTAGGGATTTGGCAAAGATCCTGGCAGCAAATTTTGCTGTAGATACTTTATTATGGTGCTTCTTTCAGCTTATTTTTTCCTTTTTATTCCTCTTGTTCTATTGCTACTTTGAGTTTAATAACTTGTTAGTACGAAAATTCCATTATGTTTTTGCATACGTACTACTACTATATAACGAAACAAGAAACTTTCCCATTTTTATTATCGAATATACAAAGCATGCAAGTTCAATAAGAAATATACAAAGAAAGTTGTTTCAACTGTTAATTTCTGTTAATTGGTAAAAACCTTCATCAAAAAAAAAAAAAAAAGTCTCGAGGAAATTAAATTATTAATATGAAATTTCCAGATTAGAAATGGAGATTTATCCACCATATGCCGTGGAATTTCAACCAATTTTTCATGTTTTATATGATAGTTCAATGATTAAAAAATTGAAGGCAACGGAAACGAACTCTTTAAATAATATTTTTTTTGGTGAAAGATAATATATTGATTACAAAAAAACGTATCAATTACAGATGACCTAATTCCTATCTATCTATTGTTTTTACATCATTCCTACGAGACATTCTATTACTGGACTAAGGATAAGCATTCAATAGGACCAGAACTTGCTTCCATCGACACACTCCTTCTCCTTTGATATGCATATGCAGTGCAACCTCTCGATGGCTCTACTTTGTAGGATTAATGATATTTTGTGAATAATAAATACTCCATCCGTCCCAAATTAGTTCACCACTTCAATTTCTGCACGCCCATTAAGAAATTGTAATAAATAGAGTATGTATTTTATTATTTTATTTATGTTGGCCACATTTTCAATATTAGACTATTAAAGTTTTTTTGAGAAATACTCCTTCTAACTAGAGTTAAGGCCTAGCGTTGGTTAATTAAATTTGAGCTATTAATTAAATTGTCGATCCAAATAAAAAATTTTGGGAAATGGAGAAGAACCGATCGGTAGGGATAATATCCTTCACGGCAACCAACTAGAGAATCAGGCAGTTCAATTTCATTTTCTCCAACAACTTTCTGAAATTCCAATATTGTAATTAAAGCATGACATCATATGCTGCTGTGATTACCACATGTTAGGCAACTTGTACCATTTTAACATTTATTTTACATTATTGCAGCTAGCTCTATCATACAAAGTATTAATTTCTCAACTGGCCTATATATACACTCTCAACTAGCTTTTCACATACCATCTCCATATTTCCAGAATAAGAAAGATACAAAAGAAACTTTTCTTGATTTTTCTCTTGCCTTTTAACTTGTGAGCTAGTGTTTATATAAAATGGGAAAGTCCAAGTGTTGTGATAAAGAGGGGTTGAAAAAAGGACCATGGACACCTGAAGAAGACCAAAAACTCTTGTCTTGTATTGAGGAACATGGTTGTGGTAGCTGGCGTGCTTTGCCTGCTAAAGCTGGTAATATTAACTTAAAAGAATTAGAGTACAGTTTTATTTAACAAAACACGTCCCTTCAATGCGAGTCTAATTCTTTTTCACGGACTATACTTCTTTTACATAATGGGGTGCCACAAGAGTTGAACCCCATTTTTGGAACATGGTTTTAAGATCATGTTGAATCATATGATTGTTTCATCTAAAGTTTAGACTGACAGAAATTAGAAACACACTTATATTTACTTAATTATATTCTCTATATTAGCTAGAATAATTTTGATATTCTTTTCTTTTTCAGGTCTGCAGAGATGTGGGAAAAGTTGTAGGCTTAGATGGATAAATTATCTAAGGCCTGATATCAAGAGAGGAAAGTTCAGTTTACAGGAAGAAAGAACCATCATTCAGCTTCATGCTCTTCTTGGAAACAGGTAACACATTAATGAAGGACAGATAACAATTAAAAAAGTCAGCAAATGATGATAGAACTCATTGGTTCTGCCATGGGGTTTAATTAGGGTCATAAATTGTTAGATATACATTGTTTCTGTCCTGTATCTTTCCCTTACAGTCACTCATTTCTTCTGTCTTATATACTCCCTCCGTTTCAAAAAAGATGAACCTATTACTATTTGAAGGGTCAAACAAGATTATGTTTGACCACATGTCTTACAAATATTTTCTAACTATTTTGAATTGTTAACTATTGTGACTTATAGTATTTTTCATGTAGTTTTTAAATATATAAATTTTATTTCAAAAAATTTAAAAATTAGATGTGCAAATTCCCGGTCAAAATTAGTCAATTTGACCCTCGTACTCCGCAAAGGTTCATCCTTTTTGAAACGGAGGGAGTAGTTTATGATGAACAGTGCCCGAATTAAGCAGACAATCACATTCCTTTTTTTCACCATCTTCTTCTCGATGGTGCAGCATGCACATTAGCGTCCCCATTGATTATCCATGCATAATGTTTTTGGGTGGTACGTAACATGTAGAATCCATGATATAAAGTTAAGGGCGAGTGACTTCGTTACCATAATCATAATTTGCATAAATTATTATCTCATCATTAGTTTTTCGAGGATTGCATAACCCAAATAATAGAAACGTTAACTTTTTCTCAGCACACAGATGAAAACTGCCAACGTCAGACAGTACCATCCATTACTACTAGATATGTCATAAATGTATAGAATAGTCTGACCAATTGATTAAACCTAACGGTCCACACTATCTAATATTTGATTACCTAATCAGTGTTGAATTATGTGATCATTTCATCCATTTTTGACTATGGGTTCACACTACACTATACATTACAATTAAAATTTAACACATAAAAAGTTGATCTTTTGTCCATAATCAGAATGGATTCCTAGGAACCATTATTAATACAGTGGATCTGCCACTGATTTTATCTAAAAGCTTAAACTGCTAGAGAGTTCATAATTTTATTTACTTAATTATGTCTTCTACAAACATTATCCTAAACATGCAAAATTTATTTTCCTTTTGGATGATCAAACACGTGGTAATTTCTTTTATGAGCTAACTCGAACTCAAAACCTTTTGTATGCCCTGCTAGCTTAGCATGTTGAGTTGTCTGATCATCACATCTAAGAACTTAAAAAGCATACTTTTATTTACATATATATGTCTTCAACAACTACTACATACTTCCAATTTTGTTATTCGTGTAACTCTTTTCATGTGTGATTATTGTAAAATTTACATGGTTGTTTCTCTCTTTGTACAGATGGTCAGCAATGGCAGCATACTTGCCTAGCAGAACAGACAACGAGATAAAGAACTACTGGAACTCACGTTTGAAGAAAAGATTAACAAAAATGGGCATTGATCCAATGACTCATAAGCCAAAGACAGACAATGGCAACTCAAGTCAATCAAAATATGTTGCAAACCTTAGTCACATGGCTCAATGGGAAAGTGCAAGACTAGAAGCAGAAGCTAGACTTGTTCGTAGATCAAAAGACTCAAAAATGCTCTTCAATAACACTCACAATTACAACCAAATTACTTCACAACCTTACTATCAACTTGTCTTGACATATTAAAAGCGTGGCAAAGGTCTAGCACAAAACCAACAACAAATGACATTAATGCTGTTCTTCTTGATGGTAATTTTGCTACTAGGAACAAGAACCTCGAATCATCAATACCATCAACGTCAAATAATTTCTCGGGGAATGTGGTCATGAACAACGTCATAACAACAACTACTACTACTACAACAGTTGGTGACAATCTTCCTTTGTCTTCAATCAATTGTATGGATGAAGACCTTTGTCCAAGTAATTTCATGCAAGAGTTCTCAGAGCTATTTCCAGAATATAATACATGTGCCCAAAATCCAGAAAATTATTCTACTGGACAATTGGATAATTTTATGGGAGGCTGCTTTTTGAATTTTGAAGATAACAAGTACTTTAACTGGAACAATTTCTCTCATTTGGTCACTTCACCAGTTGGTTCTCCAGTATTTTAATTTTTCATAATTCTAGTACTAG
This sequence comes from Petunia secreta, assembly GCA_029990175.1. NCBI lineage: Eukaryota > Viridiplantae > Streptophyta > Magnoliopsida > Solanales > Solanaceae > Petunia > Petunia secreta. Next base: position 55,983,801 of record JARKIP010000024.1, on the reverse strand, counting down.
CTAGGCACGGTGCTAAATTCTACTGCTTTAAGTTTGCAAAGCTTATATTTTTTTTTTGGGGATATGATAGTACTTTAGATATGTACTATTAGTTTTTCAGTATTTGTATCGCAGCTTCTTATTAGAGTGAAGTTTAGTTCATGAAATAATTTATAACTTCTCTGATAGTATATATAGCATCCTTAGTTTTCTCCAAGTCCATACTGTTAGTGTTACCTTTATAACAAGTTTTAATGAATTTATTTCAAAGTTTTTAACTTAATGTAAGTCATGGAGACAAGTGTGGTACTGGTACCAGTGTCGATGTACCTTATTTATCAAGTTTTTTTAGTCAGTCAAGATTAGTAGCATACATTGGTGGTACATAAATCTTCGCATTTTCAGAATTATTGTTACCCCTAAGCAAATCCCATCCACTTAAGGGTGGACTTTAAGTGGTTAAAGATTTGAAAATAAAAAATAAATGGGGTATGGTTGGATGGATATCCGTCTATTTTTAAATAAATGTCTCATTCGTATCTTAGAAAATTAAAAACCCCAAGACGGGAACACAATCAATATATATATCCATAATGGGCTCTACACTAACGTTTGCGACTAGGGAGTGATTAGATTTTTCTAACTAAAATGGCAGTAGTGGTCCTAATATATTAAGGTTATTATTGACCAATAAAGCCTGTCAAAAAAGATAGAAAACTGTACTCGAGCAGCGGTACCGACCAAAATAAAACTAAACGTGCGGTTTGATAATTTCAACTGATAGAATTAAATTTTAATGATAGGAGTAACATATTTCAACGTAACTTACATACATATGATGTTTTACTGTGTAACAGTAAATATGCGAACCCTGCATATTCAATTGCAAGAGTGTGAAGCCTGCCTACTTTTCACTACGAGTATTTACTACAATTTACGAACAAAGTTTTGGAAGCAGTAATTCTATTCAACATTTCAAGTTGATCTTCTCAGCTTTTTTCAGTTATAGACTTCTTTCACATGGTACTGGCCATATCTTGTGAGTAATAATTACATGTAGTAACTAGTATTAGCATATCTCACGTCTTCATTTTAGTCCTAGCTTTAGCTCTTTTTGCGCGCATACTCATGATAAGTAGTGTCTAAGTAAGAAAATGTGTCGCTACTAAAATAACTGTATTTTTCGACCTCACTATTTCGACCGATTTTCGGTCGAACAAATTTTTTTAATAAATTTCCACTATAATATTTCGACCGAAAATTGGTCGAACCCCAATTTCGACCGATTTTCGGTCGAACAAAACAAGATTTTCGACTCACAAGGCTTTCGACCGAAATTCGGCCGATGGGGCGGTCGATAGGCCCGTTTTAATATTCAGCAGAACCCCTCTTTTCCCATTTCTATCTTCTTCCCCGAACACCCAAACTCTCTCTAAACACCCCCCAACATCTATACCCGAAAACCACCATAACCCACCCCCAAAACCAAAAATCAAACACATTCTACCCTCCTAAACACTACATATAACAAGAAATTCAAGGTAAATTCTTAGTTTTAGTGTTATTTTAATTATTTTCTAAAACTTAAACCCTAACTTTTTAACTCATTTTTTTTTTTGTAGTTCTTAAGCATATAACTAGTGGGGAATCATTACTAGGTGCTATTGGAGCACAAATCAAACTCGAGGTAAGTTTTTTTATTTTTTTTATTAAATCCGAATTTAATTATTTTTTTAATTTTTTGTTTAATTTCGGCCTATAATGTTGCATATGTAGTTAATTATTAGTAAATTTATTTATTGTAGTTATTGTTGATGTTGAAAAACTTGTTTGGTGTTGTTAGCTCTTATAAAGTTAGGTTTGTGTTTTTTGGGATTGTTGTAGTTGTTGGGGATTGTTGAAATTGTTTGGTAGTGGTGTTTGGAATGTGTTGTTGCTATGGTATTGTTGAAAAGATGAACATGTTATGCCTAAAACGAATAAGTTTTTGTTGGTTTGAATTGCTTTGATAATAGTAATTAATAGGGTGTTATAAGGAAATATTGTTTGTTTGGGGCATTTCATCAAACAAGTTGCGAGCATTAACAAACCCGACCACATTAATCTTGCTATAGTGATTACAAAAAAGTGGCAAGCTAATATAAAAAAGTTATTGCGTTAGGCAAAGCATGACATAAAACTTTATAATTTAGTAATTAAAAATTGATAATCTTATATTTAAAAAAATCATACATATTGTTTCTCAATCTTGCAATGTTTGTGTAGATATGGACATTAATCGACGTCGTTTGTGGATGGATAATAGAAATTTTCCCGAGCGGCGGGGGTTGAGGCCTTCGTTTGTAGCGGGTGTTACGGAATTTCTTGATATAGCCCGCACCACAGACGATTATTTAAGGCATGGCAAAATTAAGTGTCCATGTGAAAAATGGAAATGCGTAAAGACACAAGATTTGGAGAATGTAGAGGTACATCTTTATAAGAAGGGGTTTATGCCAAATTACTACGTTTGGTATAATCATGGAGAGCCGTGGGATTTGCAGGAGCACCTTCAAAATCTTGAAAATATTCATGGCGGTAGGAGTTCTCCGGTTGTGGAACCAGACCTTAATAATTATAGAATGGAGAATATGGTACATGATGCTTTTGGGATGTACCCGGCTAATGATCCCCTTTCAGCCGGATACATCACAGCCAAACATTGAGCACATTCCCAATGCTAAGGCAAATCAATTCTATAAACGGTTGGAGGAATCAAGTCGTCCATTTTATGAGGGCTCAGTGCATTCCCAGTTGTCGGTTGCTGTTAGATTGCTACGTATCAAAATTAGATTTTAGTATTCCTCAAGCTGCTATGGATTCCATCATTGGCCTTATGAATGAACTCAATCCGACAAATATGGCCTTACCAACTAATTATTACTACACTAAGAAGTTGGTTTCCTCGTTGGGCCTTTCTGCCGAGAAGATTCATTATTGTGTTAATGGTTGCATGTTGTATTATAAGGATGATGCAGACCTCGTGACATGTAGATTTTGTGAGGAGCCTCGATACAAGCCTGAGCAAAATCCTAAAAAGAAGCCGAAGCCTGTTAAGTCGATGCATTACTTGCCCCTTATACCCCGGTTAAATAGGTTGTATGCTTCGATGAGTTTTGCTCCACACATGAGATGACATCATGACCGTACCAAGTAGCCGGGTATTCTATCCCATCCGTCTGATGGTGAGGCATGGAAATACTTTGATCAAGTGTATCCAGCATTTGCTAGTGAGCCAAGGAATGTAAGGTTGGGTCTATGTTCTGATGGGTTCACCCCTTTTGATGTCTCCTCTATGCCCTATTCTTGTTGGCCCGTATTTGTCACTCCTTACAACCTGCCTTCCAGAATGTGCATGACCAGTCCTTATCTGTTTTTGAATTGTATAATACCGGGTCCACATAACCCGAAAGCCTCTATTGATGTATATTTACAGCCTTTGCTTGATGAGTTGCAGATACTTTGACATGAAGGAGTTGAAACCTATGATATATCAACGAAACAGAACTTCCAAATGCGTGCTTCTTTGATGTGGACTATAAATGACTTTCCAACTTATGGGATGTTGTCTGGGTGGTCCACTGCAGGTAAGCTCTCTTGCCCTTACTGTATGGAAGATACAAAAGCCTTTACTTTGAAATATGGAGGTAAAATGCACATGGTTCGACTGTTGCCGTCGATTCTTGCCAATGGAACATCCTTTTAGGAATAACACTAGTGCATTTATGAAGAATCAAGTTGATTTTGAGGAGCCTCCTCGAAGGTTATCAGGCATAGAGATATGGGACAGGGTTAAGGAGCTTCCTAAGGTAACTGAAGAACTGCCATCTAAAGCATCTGGTTATGGGGTTGAACATAATTGGACTAAACAGAGCATTTTCTGGGAGTTGCCTTACTAGAAGGATAATCTTCTTCGCCATAATCTGGATCCAATGCATATTGAGAAGAATTTTTTCGAGGCTATCCTTAATACTGTGACGGATGTCCGGAACAAGACAAAGGACAACTTGAAGGTACGGTTGGACCTACAGCTATTATGTAGGTGACCTGAGTTACAGCCTTACAGGTAATCCACGAAGGCAACAACATTTTCCTGCCAAAGGCTTGTTATACATTCGATGAGGATGAGAGAAGGATGATTTGTGAGTGGGTGAGTAATTTGAGGATGCCTGATGGATATGCGTCAAACCTAGAAAGGTGTGTTGATATGACTGGTGGAAAGCTGCACCACATGAAAAGCCACGACTGTCACATATTCATAGAAAACTTGCTCCCAATTGCATTCAATGGCTTGCCTGATAAAGTTTTGAAACCACTAACGTTTAATTGTTAGTATTTTTATTAACGCTTCTGATTTTTATGTAGCTTTTGCCCCAACACTGATGCTACTCCTTTACTGACGAGATGCATGAGATCTCAATGGAAAGAATCGTGGCCATCCTGGGGCGCCGTGCCCCCTCAAGTAAAGCAGCAGATAATGCAGGCTTTTGAGATGATAAATATGCATCAGGTTTATTACTAATTGCGGTTTTTCTAATGATTATGTTTAAATAAAATATTTTGATGAATATTGCCAGGCTGAGTGTAAGTGGCATCCGGCTCTGGACTATAAAGTCCGTTCCAACTTTTCAAAGAAATACGGTGAGTTATTCAAGAACGCAATGTATGTTGCGTGTAAAAAAGGAAAAATGCCCGGCTTCCTCTATGATCATCAATGGAGAGAGCTGCAGCAATATTGGGAGACTCCCGAATATCAGAAGAAGAGCGAACAAGGGAAGAAAGCACGAGCATCAAGTAAGGGTGGATCGCTCCATACCGGTGGCTCAGTTAGCGCTGCGACGCAGAAGATGCGATTGGTAAAGTAATTTAATTTATATGAATTACTATAATCATTTATTTTTTATCTAACTTGTTCTCTTCTTTAATTTGTAGGAAAAGAAAGAAAATCAGACAATTCCAATCTCTGAAATGCACAAGATCCGACATATCAAGAGTGATAAAAAGGGCGGAGAAGTCTGGGTCGAGCCCCGCGCAAAAGAGACCTGGGTAAGTTATTAAATTCAAATTTTTTTCGCGCCAATCCTTCAACGTTTATACTTCATATTTGTACAGTTGATATATTTCTGTTTTTCAGGAAAGAGCTACAAAGGCCGTTGAAGACTGGACCTCGACTCAACAATCTGAATGCGGAAGCGGTACCCCAGCACCCCTATCGCTCGAGCAAAAAACCAATTTATGGTTGGAAGTGGTCGGAGGGGTGAAGAAGAAGGGCTCCGCATATGGCCTTGCAACACTCTATTCATCTGGCAAGCATAAATCTAACTATTTGGGCTCGTGTTCTACTGCTCCTTCAAGCTCTGCTGATCCTGGAGAAATGGCTCGGGTGAAAGAGGAGATCGCAGAGCTGAAGAGACAAAATGAAGCTATGCGCTTAGCACAGGAGGCTCATCAAAGAGAAATGTATGAAATGATGCAACAACTTCTCAGGAACCAAAAAGCCAAAGGCAAAGGAAAGCGAAAGAGCAGACGTCGACACCGTTCGTCGTCTGAGTCTAATGCCGAGTCTAGTTCGGATTCTAGCCAGTAGTAGTGATAGTTGAACCATAAATTGTTTGTTAAGTTTGTTTGATAATTGTAACACTAGAACTAATGTTGAAAGACTTGTTTCTATTGTTTGGCTTTGTTAGCCTTGTTGAATATCGTTTATGAATGTGTTTTATCTGGTTTTTCTGCTTGTTGCTGAATTTACAGGTGGTGCAGCGCTAATTTCAGATTTTATATTGCAGGTTTTTACAGGTTTTCGACCGATTTTCGGTCGAAAGTTGGTCAAAACAATTTACTGGTCGAAAGTTGGTCAAAACAATTTACCAACCTTTCGACCGAAAGTCGGTCGAAAGGTCCTTCGACCGAAATTCGGTCGAAGGTCGACCGACTTTCGGTTGAAGAACTGGTCACTTTAAAAAAAATGGTCCATGTTCTTCGACCGAAAGTCGGTCGAAGGGCGGTCGAAGGGCTATTTCGACCTAATTTTATTCGACCACCTCAATCAGTCGAAGATAAGTCGACATGTCGACCGTTGTTCGACCGATTTGGCGGTCGAAAATCCCCATTTTTTCAGTAGTGTGTGTGTATGTATGTATGTGTATATATATATAAAATTTAATTTTAATCTTATTTAAACCTCTACGAAAAATATTTTAAAAGATAAATATTGTCATAGCATATCCAACACATAAGTTCAAATATTTCCCAAATATTTCTTACCTAACACAAAATGAAGTACTAGAAAAAGAGTAAAAAGCTACAGAATGGTTGGGGAGGGAATTCACTCTCCAATCAGTTAGTGAGTGAATTCCCTCTCCAATCAGTGTTTTGCAGTTAAAATAAATTAAATTAGAAAAGTTGGAGACAGAATTCCTTCTCCAATCAAAAAGTAAAAAAGGTGTCAGGTGATGGAGAAGGAATTCCATCGCCAATCATCTGACAATTTTTTACTTTTTGATTGGAGACAGAATTCCCTCTCTAGCCCTAACAATTCTATAATTATATTTTTACTTCAGCGTAATCCATATTTTTTACAAACACATAAAATTTTCTAAACACTCCCTCTCCACAGCGGCACTAGAGGCACCCATTTTCTCCACCATTGCAACACCATTTTCGTCCATCAAGTAAGTATTTCGTCTTCCCCATTATTTTTCCCTCCCCATTTTCCCCACCCCAATCCTGTATCCACTTATCCAAATCTATTTTCTTTCCAATTTACTAATAATTTTTTGAATACAAAAGATGGAGTGAGACCTTTCTGTTTAGTAAGATCGTTAGCTGAGTTAGCGTAAATAAACTGAATATAGAGAGAGATGGGGTGGTATCTCTCTTTTGATCCAATTTCCTCCTTTCTTTCATCTTGGTTGTAGAAAATAAATTGCAATATATCAATTTCTAAATAAATTTCAAAATTTAGTGTTAAAACATTAGAAAATGAAAAGTAAAAAATTAGGGTTTGAGAATCTTACAGAGGTTACGCCGTTGGTTTTCACGAGAGATGGATCGTCCTTAGAGATCGGTATGAAGGTTTTCAATTTATTTGGAAGGTGTGTGGGTGGGTGAAATGTTAGATAGATTTTGAATTTTCTCAAATTCTAAAATATGTGTTTTGTTATTTTTTCTAACTTACTATATTTGCCATTTTTTTATATTCTTAATTGTTTTCGATAGATTGTTATATAGTTAAATGTCATCGCAACTCTATTTGGTAAAATATTTTTGTAGTAATATAGTTAAATGCCTATTTTAGTTTATTAACTATTTTTTATGTTAGCATCATAAAAAAATTAAATATTTCTATCCGTAAAATATTTAAGGAGTTTGATTAATTAGTTAATTAAAAAGTTAATATGCAACATAATTTAACAAAAAGGCTATACACCTATAGTTTGCTAGAAAAATTGCTATATTATGTTGCATTGATTTATATTTATTTATTTGTAACTTTTGTGTAGATGGAACATGATGAAAATCGTAGTTGAATGTACAATATGTTCTATGAAAATATGGGTTTGAGGAAAAGTTAGTGGTGTTTTTCTGGTTTTTGGTTGCTTTGTATCGATTTTCTAATGTTTTTATTTAGCAGGGTTAATATAGTTAGAGAGGGAATTTCGTCTCTAAATGATAAAAATAATTTTTAATTATTTTCTTGGAGAGGAAATTCCTCTCTAAATAATAAAAATAATTTTTAATTATTTTCCCGTAAAGGGAATTCCGTTTCTAAACAATAAAAATAATTTCTACAAATAATATTGGAGATGGAAATTCACATTCCAAGCAGAAAATTAATTATTTTGCTATAGAGAGAATTCCGTCTCTAATCACAAGCGAAGATCGCGACGCAAAACACTATATTTCTAGTAGCGAAATAGAGAGAGTAACGATATATCTGGACCAATACTATCCCCACGGACCCTTATTGGTCAGCATGGAAAAAGAAACAAGCAGGAGGCAAAGTGTGTCATTTATTATACTTACGTCATGCTTCCATGCAGATTCCCACTTTTTGCTACCATTTCGCTTTCTTCTTTAGTCGATCAAATGAAGTTAGGTAAATATAATTATTGTCTGGACTCGGATCCATTCGATCATACCGTAGAAGTATTTATCTTTCAGGCTACAGCTTCTTAAATCTTAATTGTGTGGGGCTCTTCCAAAGAGTACGTTGTCCATTTCTATATGCTTCTTCAGGTTATAATTTATACCCTTCTTGAATTACAAGTTTTTTCCGTTTGATATTTTCCATCAAGTTCCTAGTTGAAAGGTTTTCTTTTTTATAAAGAAAAAGAAGCTAAAGCAACCATGAAAAAGAAAAGACCTTTCTATTAATCTTTAATTCAAGTTGGTAAAAAAAAATAAAAAAAGATATGAAGGAGATAGTACTAGAAAAACGCAATTTAGGGACGGAAGGGTAGAGACGGCTAGCCGTCCGTATTTAGGTAGAGACGGGTAGTCGTGCCTATTCTTATGACAATTTAAGAAAATACGAACGCTAGAGATGGCCAGCCGTTCCTATTTTCTGAGACGACTCTAAAACATGCTGTCAAATAAAAAAATAAAACAGCTACAGACGGCCAGTCGTCCCTATTTTCTTAGAGATGGCTAGCCGTCCGTGTCCCTTGCGTTATTTTTCAACAAAACATACACCAAAAATGAGCAACAACCACAAAACAACTCAAACCCCATTTCCTCAAAAACTCAGAAACCGGATCTGTGCAACCATTTCTTCAAACACCATTTCCTTAACACCATTTCTTCAAATTCCTTCTTCCTCAAAACACATATTATATTCGAATTGTGAGCTTATTTTATTGTATGAAATATTATAAATATGTTAGGATGGTTGAAATTTTTTCTGAGTATTCCACTATGTATTATTTGTGTAGATGGAACGTCATCATGAAAATCATAGTTGGATGTATGATAGGAATAACACGGGACGTTGGGGCTTGAGGAAATTTTTTATAGATTGGGTGTTAGAGATTGTTGCCAAAGCTAAAATGTTTCCTGAATATATAAGGGAGGGGAATATCAAATGTCCTTGTTTGGATTGAAAATATTGTGATGTAAAAAGCCTAAAAGAGGTTGTAATGCATCTTTATATTAAAAGTTTTATGCCAAATTATTTTGTATGGGCTGCACATGGAGAGTTTGAACCTAGTGTCAAAATAGACAATGTATATGCCGGTGCGAGTAGTTCATATGTTGACAATGAGTCTCATAATAATCAGATGCATGAAATGATTAATGATGTATTCGGGATGTTCCACGAGGAACCATCCCAACCAAATGTTGGGCATTTTCCACATGATGAGGCCAAGCTCCTCTATGAACAGTTGGAAGAAGCTAGTCGCCCATTTTTTGAGGGATCAACGCATTCTAAGTTGTCGGTTGCAGTTAGATTGTTAAGTATAAAATCAGATTACAATATATCTCAAGCAGGCATGGATGAGATCATTGGACTTATGAATGAACTTAATCCGACTAACTTGGGGGTACCTGTATCGTACTACGATACAAAGAAATTGGTTTCCTAGTTAGGTCTTTCTTCTGAGAGAATTCATTGTTGTAGAAAAGGTTGCATGTTATTCTATAAGGAAGATAAGGATAGGATTAATTGTAAATTTTGTGGGGAGGCTCGTTATAAGCCAATAAAATATGAAAAGGATAAGAAGGTCCCAGTTTAGGTAATGCATTACTCGCCCCTTATTCCTTGGTTGAAAAGGTTGTATGCATCGATGAGCTCTGCTCCTCATATGCGATGGCACCATGAACGCACAAAACAACCTGGAATTCTAAGTCATCCTTCTGATGGTGAAGCATGGAAACACTTTGATAGGGTGTATCCGGTATTTGCTAGTGAACCTAGAAATATTAGGTTGGGTTTAAATTCTGATGGTTTCACTCCATGAAAGGGCAAAAAGACTTTGATGACCTTCCACGAAGGTTGTCTGGTCATGAAATTTGGGATAGGGTGAAGGGGTATCCTAAGGTAACTGATCAAAAACAACCGTTTAAAATAACTGGATTTGGTGAATGGCGTAATTGGACAACAAAGCATATTTTGGGAGGTACCTTATTGGAAGGACAACCTTCTCCGTCATAATCTGGATCCCAGGCACATAGAAAAGAATTTTTTTGATGCAGTCTTTAATACAGTGATTGATGTCACTAACAAGACAAAGGATAATGTTAAGGCCTGGTTAGACATTCAGGAATACTGTAGGCATGATGAATTGCACCTATATCCTGTTGGTGATAAGGTTCGGATGTCGTTAGCCAATTATACATTTGAATTAGATGAGAGAAGAGAAATTTGTGAGTGGGTACGGAATTTGAGGTTTCCTGATGGGTGTGCATCGAATATATCAAGGTGTGTTGAAACATGCGAGAAAGAAAGTGAACTAATATGAAAAGTCATGATTGCCATTTGTTCATGGAGAACTTACTCCCTATTGCTTTCCATGGTTTGCCTGATACTTTATAGAAACCCCTGACAGAGATGAGTGTATTTTTCAAAGACTTGTGCTCTAACACATTACGGAAAGAAAATCTTGAATTGATGGAAAGAAACATCCCAGTGATCTTAACTAAATTGACCAAGATCTTTCTTCCTAGTTTATTCAATGTGATGGAGCATCTGTCTATTCACCTTGTGGAAGAAGCACGCCTTGGAGGCCCAGTTCAGGGCAGATGGATATATCCTTTTGAAAGGTAATCTCTTTTCAAGCGTTTGTATTCTTATGTTTATATTAATTCTTTAAACTCGACTACTGTAATGTATTATATAGGACTGTTGGCAAGAGCAAGCGAACTGTGAATAATAGAAATAGGATTGAGGGCTCGATATACGAGGCTTACCTTGTAAGGAAAACTGTGCATTTCTGCTCGTACTATTATGGTACCGAGGTCCCATGTTTGAGAAATAAGCCAAATCGTCATGATGATGGTGGGAACGATGATTCATTATATCCACCATTTTCCATATTCAATCATCCGGGCAGGGGGCCTAAGCAAGGAAAACGGATTCTATTTAACGACATCGACAGAAGAGTTGCTACAACTCATGTGTTGTTGAATTGTCCAGAAGTCCAAAAATTTTATAAGTAAAATTTCAAATAGTTTAATAAACATAAACTTTAAAATCAAAAACTGTTATGATCAATTGAGAGTTTGTATTTTCCTGAGCAGTTACTTTGTTCGTTGCTTTGGGCAAGAGGCAGTTCCTGTAAGATTTTCAGATTGGTTTAGAGAATATGAATATTTAATGATCAAAGATAATTTCTAGCATTTTTTGATTTTGAGGTATATTTTTTGTTTACTTGTAAACTAACATGAACTACATATAAGTAAACAATCATGCTAACGGTTGCAATGCTCCATTGTTTAATGATTTATCCTTGGGACCCGTGCTTAAGTACAAAAGGATATCTAAGTACTTTATCAATAGTTACAAGTTTTATACTCAAGAATGGTCTATAGGGAAGAAAACCTATAACTGTAGGGTGTGTGTGAATGCTGGAACTGATGATGAACACTTTGATTATTATGACGTTATCCAGAAGATCTTAGAGGTTGAGTATCGAGGTTGGCCCAAGAAAAGGTTGGTACTATTTTGGTGTAAGTGGTTTGATCCAACACCAAATCGAGGTACTCGGATGCATCCGCAATTTAAATTGGTGGAAGTCAATAAAAAAAAACGTATGCACATTATGATCCATTTATCATTGCGCAGAATGTGAAACAAGTGTACTACGTTCCTTATCCACGATGTAAGAATAAATTAAAAAATAAGGCTAAAGAAAACTGGTGGACAGTTTTAAAAGCTAAGCCGGTTGGGAGACTCGAAGTCGAGGATGCATACCAAAATGAAATTTCAACTGTCCCGGAGATTGTGGATGGGGAATTAGCCGGGCAGTTGCATCACAGTGATGATTTTTATAAGGAATTTGATTTTTCGGTCTTCAACCATAGTGGAGGAACGTCAATGGCAGATGAGGAGGAACATTTTGTTGATGAAAATGATGCAAGCGAGGAAGAATTACTTGAGAAAATGATGCAAGCGAGGATGATTGATTATTTGGTAGTTTTAATATATTGCATCACTTTTTTATTACGTAGTTGATCTAATATTCATACTTGATTAATTTATTTTATATATTTTAATTTAACATTCATATAAAATTATTCGTTGAATGTTTTCATTACAGGGATGTCTTCTACAGGTAAGAGGGGTGGAGGCAGGTTGGTTCGGGGTCCAAGAAAGATTTTCTCTTCATCCGGTGATGGATCCTCGACTAATCCTGAGTTGATATCGACTAAACAGTTAATGTCTAGGCTTAATATGACATATGACGCTTTTTTTTTTTTGAAGGGCCGTCCTCTGCCCCAGTGTTTGATCAGTTTCCTCGTGCCCCAGGCCCCTCATCTCATGCTATGCGTCCACCCAGCCTGCCTTGACATTCTATTCCTGCACCCCGATACTCATGTCAATATGTTCGGGTACCATGCCCATCCTACCAGTCTGCTCTAGATATGGTGTTTGTTCCTACTCCGACTATTCGTCCGCACCATGTCCCTTCCTCAGTTCCACCAGATTCTCCGATATTGTCTAATCTGGGATCACATGGTTTGCCTGACTCATAGTCGCCCACCCCTTCTTCTGCGGTTGCCTTTACTATTAAAGGGAAAGGAAAGAAGCAGAAGAAGAGTATAAAGGTACCAGCTGCTCCTGGTCAGCCGAGGTCTTATGATGATCGTGGTAGATTAATTGTTATGCCTGACAACCGCCATGGGTAAGTTTACATTAAGGACATTAAAGTATTAAAAATTGAATATATATGATTACTTATGCTACATTTTATGCAGTTTTGTACCATCAGATGAGGCTACGCCTCTTGTTATAGAAGTTATGCGTCCACATTTTCTTGAAGCTTGGAGTAGTTTTGGGAAAATCCCACCTGAGGTCAGAGCAAGGATGTTTGATACATTTAAGGTATACAAGCTATTTCTGCTATTTTTTTTTTAATTTTTCCTACCATATATAATTTTCTAACATATTATTAAAAATTGCAGACTAAGGTTTCCTGGAGTAACGAGTATCCTGATTCCCAGATAGTTCAGTGTTTTGAGCGGAGAGCGGCAGCCCGACTTAGTAGCGCATTTCATAATGCTAGAGTAACTGGAAACACCCAGAGTGGGTCTATGAAGACGCTTGGATCAAATTGCTGGAATATTGGGAATATGATGAGTTCAAGGCGTTACAAGAGCAAGCAAAGGCTGCCCGGGCATCCGAGAGTGGTGGCTCTTTACACACTGGTGGTTCGGTTAGCTTGGCGATGCATAGCCACAGGATTATAAGTTGTTAATTGAGATTTTCTTGAATATAATTAATATAGGTGCTAACGTTTATAAGCTTGTAAGAGCAAGCAAATGGAATACCTATGTCCGATATTGATTTATTCGAGAAGTTTCATATTTTATATGGCGAGGATGGTAATGCCGTAGGCTTTGTGGAGAAACGTGCAGAGGAAACTATGGTAAATTACTAAATTAAATCCTCTATTTTTATTTAACATGAAGAAAGTATACTTTTCCTAAATTTTATTTATTTCTGAAAAAAATTAGAGCTGCACAGGAGCAATGGGTTCAAAAGCAAGGATTTGATGCTGGATCAAGCCAGCCCACTCAAGAAGAAGTTACATCAATGTTTGTTCAACCGGGTGGTGGCTACAGTAAAGGAAGAGCCTACGGATTCGGACCTAAGCAACAAGAAACCATCACGCGTAGGTATCTCTACTGCTTGCTCCTCTTCTTCCCAGGTTCATAATAATAAAGTGCTTGCAGAGTTAGAAAGGCTAAGGGAAGCGGAAGCTGTAAACACAACAAAAATCAAGAAGTTGGAAAACTTTATGGCCAAGTACATGTCGGAAAAAAAGTGATGGTAATAACTCGGATAGAGTCGAGTAGATGGTTGGTTTGTTAAAACTTTATGTTCTAGACTTGGTTTTCATCACGTCCTTGTTGTGAGACTTTATGTTTAAAACTTTATGTTCTAGACTTGGTTGTTATCCCGTTTATGTTACGTTGTGAGACTTTATGTTTGGTTTGTTAAGATTTATTGTTAGCACTTTATGTTTGGTTTGTTAAGGTTTATTGTTATCCCGTTTATGTTTTGTTTGTGTATTTTAGTTTAGTTATCTGTTCTGCCAGCTGTGTATATGAATCTTTGTTGGTTTTTGGCAGGCATGTATATGTTTTTTGACGATTTATTGTATAGGTTTATAAAAAATAGCGACGGCTAGCCGTCTCTAACAAACAAAAATTGACAACATAGGGACCCCGTCCCCAAACCACAAAAATAAAAAATTAGATTTTAGAGTTTAGGGGCGGCTAGCCGTCCCAGATAGACTACAAACTAAAAAACAGCGACGGGCAGCCCTCCCTGAACGGAAAATTATATTTCAGATTTTACTGCGTAGGAGGGCTAGCCGTCGCACGTCGCGGACGGCTGCCCGTTGCACGTCGCGGACGGCTGCCCGTCGCTATGTGTCTAGGGTCGAGCGACATACGAACGGACGATGCCGTTGCATAGCCCGTCCGTAAACAACATTTAGGGACGGCTAGCCGTCTGTATCGTTCGTCCCTAAAACACGTTTTTCTAGTAGTGAGCACATTTGTTATTAGCCTAATAAATTTCACAGCAACAATATATTCAGCGTTATTCCATAAGTGAGGTGTGGAGCCTTATAAATTCTAATATTATAAAAAATATACATATAAGTGTACTATAATTTTAATGTCTTAGCAAATTGTATATCTTTTTTTCTAGAGTTATATTCCGTTTCTTATGTTCAATTACCTGCATATAAAAGTTGGTTCCTACTTGAAAGAAGCGACTAATGCCCATCAACTTAGAACTGCATAAAATCTAAAGGATAATGACGATACTAGTAAAACTTTTACTTTCTCTAGATCTACGTGGGGTCTTTAGTAAATACCACATTCATTTTCATAAGTCCCTCCTTGTCCTTAAGAATTTAATAAAGATAGTCCCCCACCATTAATGTAAAAACTGATACTCCGCAATATGTTGTGTACTGATTCCTTAGGTCTAAGCTTTTTCTACTGGTAATTACTAGGACAATAATTGAAAAAAGAAAATCACCCAAATTCATTTAATTTGCAGTTTGTAGATTCCTTAAGGATAAAATGAGGACCCCTGTTAACTCCAAAACTGTTGGTTACTTAAATTAGAAAACAAAATGGTGAAGGTAAGCTTAGCAAAAACATCAGAATGTTCTATACAAGAAAGATATCTTTAGAGTCAATTGAGCTGTTGCTCCTGCACTTCTTTGTTAATCAGTAAACAGCCTTTTATAGGCAATCACAGCAACAAATGAGAAACAAAATTATAGGAACTACTTATGCAATATTTGCTTTCTTTTAAGATTTTATACTCTAGGTAACAGAAAAAACTAATCTCCTAGTTATTAGGCAGACAAACAAATCAAAACAACTAACATAATCTTCAATTTATTCCACCAACAAAAACTATATGATTAGTACAATACTTAGGCCGGCATGTCTTGCTAAATTGTTAATATTTTTGACAAAATTTTGTTGAATAAGTATTACTTTATTACTTAATAGTTGTACTAAAATAGTTTCTACATGTCTTCTCTTAAGTTGATTATTGACAATGAATTTGTCTAAGTTTTATAGAGTGACATTCGAGTACCACTATCACTATCTTGACGGGAAAGAGGAGGGGATATAATCCATAGAAGTATGACTAAAGCTCTTGAAAATCATCAAAATTTTTAGGGGGATAACTGACGAAGTATAATGATATGTAATCCCACCCTCTTAAAAGTTAGGAGAATCTCAATGTTATAATATTGGAAGTCAAACAGCGCTTTCTTAAACTCAAGAAAAAAGAGAATAATCTTCATTCACAATGTTATAATGTGTTAGAGAATGTACTTGTCCTTCATCATTTATGTAAAATTTCTAAAAAAGGTATATAATAATGTCACTAGATTCGGAGTATTTGTTAATGCCTTAAGATTTTTTAGTTGAAAGCTAATTAGATTTTTCCACGCGCGTGATGTAGTACGACATATATTTTGCTTCTTCTTCTTCTTCTAATGTACTGATATATGTTCCCTTTTTTGCTTGATTAAGCTATCACGGACTGCTTCCTTTGTCAAGAGTCTATGGTTTGATTATATCTGTATTTGTGTACGCCTCAATAGCTGAAATGCTCCTGTTTTTATAGCTTCAGAATCTAGGAAATCTTGAGCAATTAGAACTCCAAAGCTTCCACGAGTTTGAGTCCTAATTGAACTCTTCCCTAGATTACCCGAAATACTTTAGCCCTTATCCACTCTTATGCAATATTTTCATATCTCGTGTAGTCCCGCATAATCATCAAGATAAATATTAGACTCAAGATAATAAATAATATTTCAGCTTAAATGATTTGTCATGAATTATCTGTTAAGCTGCAGTGATTCAATCATGTCCTTGAATCTGTTCCTTAGTCATCAGTCAAAACTTCAAGCTTATCCAAGCTGACACATTTATTAAAAAAAAATTCAAATTAGCAGTACATAGAAGTGCAATAAAGGGATCATTATCCAATTAAAGATTTAAACACCTCAATCTAATACTACTAACTATTTCCAACTTTTATAAATAGTATCAGCTAAACAAAGAAGCAAAATTGTGTAATAGCAAACATCGCTTTGTAATTTCAAAAAGTCAAATAAAATGAGAGATGGGGTACCCCTTTTAGCTAATAAACTGCAGAGCGAGGAGGGCCAGCTGTGGTATGGTTTATGTCCTGTTTCTATTTGGCTTTTCCATCAATGCAAAACTTAACATCAGCCCTAAGTTAATCAATAATTGGAGTTGCCGGGAAAGGAAAAGGGGATTAATTAGTCACCGATCTGGTTTTGTTAAAATGGGTAAAGAGAATTGTGTGGGGGACGGGTTAAATATAGGGTGGGGGGAGTATTTTTATTTTGATATTGCTAGGGAATTCCCTCGCAGTCTATCTGATACATTTAAAGAGAGTAATTGGCGAGGAAATTCTATCTCCAATGAGGTCCTACCTAAATTTTTTATTTTAACTGACGAGAAAAATTCCCTAACAAAAAAAGTAACTTTTTTATCGTCAAATAATCGTACTTTAATATCTTATGTACTTTTTTTAAAATAAGAAATCCTTTTTAAAACTAACTATTAAGCTTATTCTCATTTTTCACAGCTATTTGGTCTTAAAATCCAAAGTTCTAGAATGATTGGTGAATAAAATTAAAGTTCAACTTATAAAATAGTCACTCCTTAACAAAAGAAAACTAGATACAAACGAGAAAGAAAAAAAAAGGAAAAGGAAACTGCCTATATAGAAAAGAGAAGTATATATGACGAGAACTATGATTCAGTTGTTTTTGTTTTGTTTTTTTTTTTTTTCAGTTATTAATTGCTTTGTCACTTTCAGTTCTTGGTATCAATACCAAGTTGACATCCCAACGAATAATGTACAGTAGTATAGCATATAAAAGTTGAGATACGAATTAACTACTAGGAGTATTTCAGTACTTAAATTTTATTGAAGAAGCTGATATACGCACCAGAGGTAAAGAGTCCCACGTCATAAATATATCGAGATGTGAAAATATTTTATACTTAATCAATTTTAGGAATTTGTAGGAAATACTAATAAACCACATTGTCCAAGTTATTGAGTCCTGTCGGAACGTTTAATAAATCCTTATGTATATAGCCATTAAAAACAGCACTGAGGTTGTTGTAGCACTTGTTTCGTGTTTAATTAGCTATGTGAAGTATCGTATTTAAGTATGGTGTTTTGTACATAAATGGTCAGACATGTGGAGTGCCCTATTGCATGTTTGAGCATGCTCTTACTTTTTTTTTTTTTTTTTTGAAGTTAGGACTCCGATTGGCGTGTTGATAATTTTAAAATATTCGTAAGGTCCACTGGACCTGTCTGTAAAATTTGAGTTAAATCAACCTCGTTTGATACGTATCGGGAGAAGATTTCAGTTTTTATTGTCGATAAATATTCAGAAGAGGTTTTCGAGCTCAATTTTGGCGAATGAACTCTGATTCGAAATCCGAAAGTGCCGTTGGTTTCGTATGATTATTTATGATTTTTGTGAACTTTCGAAGATGAACTTCGAGGTTGTTCGGCTAGTTTTCGCTAAAATACCGAAAGTTAAATAATTTGACCTTTTTTTCTATTTAATTTGCATATGGAGTTTCGGGAGTCCGATTTGAGATCCGCTTTAGCAAGTGTGTTACATATATTTTGTATAATTGGTATGCAAAAGTTGAAATTATTTTGAGTATCATAGGGTACCATTTTAATTTTTGATTAAGAAAAAAAATATAAAAGTAAAAGAAAATAAAATAAAAGTAAAAGGAAAAAGAAAATTCATAGCACTTATATAAAAAGTCAAACGAGAACAGCTAATGACGAAAGGAGAGAGCAAACAGAAACAAAACGGAAACAGGAAAGGTGAGAACCAACGGGAAAAAATGCCAGAAAATGAGAAAAGTACCGGAGAAAAGTAGAATTTTTACTCCAAAACATCCGGGTAATGAAGTACACGACCTCGGTCAGTCGTTTTGGAAGTTAGGAATCCGATTGGCGTGCCGATAATTTTAAAATATTCGTATGGTCCATTAGGACATGTCTGTAAAATTTGAGTTAAATCAGATTTCGTTTGATACGTATCGGAAGAAGTATCAGTTTTTATTGTCGATAAATATTAGAAAAAGATTTTCGAGCTCAATTTTGGCGAATGAATTCTGATTCGAAATCCGAAAGCGCTGTTGGGTTCGTATGATTATTTATGACTTTTGTGAACTTTCAAAAATGAATTTCGAGGTTTTTCGGCTAGTTTCCGCTAAAATGCCGAAAGTTAAATAATTTGATATTTTTTCCATTCAATTTGTATATTGAGTTTTGGGAGTCCAATTTTGAGATCTGCCTTAGCAAGTATGTTGCATATATTTTGTATAACTGGTATGCAAAAGTTGGAATTATTTAGAGTATCATAGGGTACCGTTTTAATTTTCGATTAAGAAAATAAAATATAAAAGTAAAAGAAAATAAAATAAAAGTAAAAGGAAAAAGAAAATTCAGAGGCGGTAGGCATTTCCACTTATATAAAAAGTCAAACGAGAACAACTAATGACGAAAGGAGAGAGCAAAAAAGAAACAAAACGGAAACGGGAAAGCTAAGAAGCAACGGGAAAAAATGCCAGAAAATGAGAAAAGAGCCGGAGAAAAGTAGAATTTTTACCTCGAAACATCCAGGTAATGAAGTAAACGACCTCGGTCAGTCGTTTTGAAAGTTAGGACTCAGATTAGCGTGCTGGCAATTTTAAGATATTCGTAAGATCCATTAGGACCTGCCTGTAAAATTTGAGTTAAATCAGACCTCGTTTGGTACGTATCAGGAGAAGATTTCAGTTTTTATTGTCGACAAATATTAAAAAGAAGTTTTCGAGCTCAATTTTGGCGAATGATCTCTGATTCGAAATCCGAAAGCGCCGTTGGGTTCGTATGATTATTTTTGACTTTGGTGAACTTTCGAAAGTGAATTTCGAGGTTGTTCGGCTAGTTTCCCCTAAAATGCCGAAAAGTAAAATAATTTGACATTTTTTCCATTTAATTTGCATATTGAGTTTAGGGAGTCCGATTTGAGATCCGCCTTAGCAAGTGTGTTACATATATTTTGTATAATTGGTATGCAAAAGTTGGATTTATTTCGAGTATCATAGGGTACCGTTTTAATTTTTGATTAAGAAAAGAAAATATAAAAGTAAAAGAAAAGAAAATAAAAGTAAAAGGAAAAAGAAAATTCAGAGGCGGTGGGCATTTCCACTTATATAAAAAGTCAAACGAGAACAGCTAATGACGAAAGAAGAGAGCAAACAGAAACAAAACGGAAACGGGAAAACTGAGAAGCAACGGGAAAAAATGCCAGAAAATGAGAAAAGAGCCGAAGAAAAGTAGAATTTTTACCCCAAAATATCCAGGTAATGATGTTAATTCATTATTTGAGTTTATTACATGTGTTTGAATATATTTTAACGGGAAAAAATGCCAGAAAATTGGGACCCTGATAATGGAATTCAGTATATATTCGTAATCAGTGAGTTATGGGCAACATATAAATGTAATTTATTTAGGGCTTGGTTATGTGACCTTAAACCCTGTACATAGGCTTGGCCTACGTATTGTGTATGCGAATGGGGTATCAGGTTCCTAACCGGATTGCACTAAGATGTGAGGAATGAAGCCTTTAGCCTAATTTAATATATTTTCTATTTATTGAATAAGAAGGATCGTTTGGCAGTGAATCCAAAGGATAAAGCAGTTATTGAATAGCACTTTGAAATAAGGTAAGTGTTTGTATCCATTTCTTTGGAGGCCCTTGGCCTTGTGGATATTCTACCATGTGTTTAAAAGGTGTAACTGCCAATAGGCGTACTCATTACGCCTTAGCTTTGAATTTACATTGTATATTATATGTTATGCCCTATTGTTGGTGTTGTATTAAGCATATGAGCATTGCACTCTGGTTTTGAGCATTGCATATACTTCCTGGTAATCGATGAGAGACCCGAGCCGGTGAAGAGTCATTATTACATATACTTCCCGGTAATCGATGAGAGTCCTGAGCCGGTAAAGAGTCATTATTGCATATACTTACCGGTAATCGATGAGAGTCCCGAGCCGGTGAAGGGTCATTATAGCATATACTTCCCGGTAATCGATGAGAGTCCCGAGCCGGTGAAGGGTCATTATTACATATACTTCCCGGTCGGCGATGAGAGTCACGCACCGATGAAGGGTCATTATTGCATATACTTCCCGGTTGGCGATGGGAGTCCCGCACCGGTGAAGGGTCATTATCTCATATACTTCCCGGTGATCGATGAGAGTCCCGAGCCGGTGAAGGGTCATCATTGCATTTACTTCCCGGTAATCGATGAGAGTCCCGAGCCGGTGAAGGGTCATCATTGCATATACTTTCCGGTAATCGATGAGAGTCCCGAGCCGGTGAAGGGTCATCATTGCATATACTTCCTGGTAATCGAAGAGAGTCCCGAGCTGGTGAAGGGTCATTATTTCATATATCTCCTGGTAGACGATGAGAGTCCCGCGCCGTAGATAGGTATCAGGCATATGTGACTGCATTGCATCGTACCGCATTCATCCCATCTCATCGCACCGCATACTGACTATTGTGTTATGTTTTATGTATGCGGTATGTATACTATGTCGTGTACATATCTCAGTTTGCCTATATATTACTGGCTCGTATTCTGGGGGTTAGGGATCGGGTTGCACGCCGCAATGGTATAAATATATGGATCGGGTTGCACGCCGCGATGGTATAAATATATAGATCGGGTTGCACGCCGCAACAGGATGAATATATGGATCGGGTATCACGCCGCAACAGGATGTATTCCTGATTGTTATATATTCGGAATACCTATATATTCTGGCTATCTTACGTTTCTGGTTGTTAATGAGTTTGTGATTCCATACGTGTTTCTAGTTATTATCTGGCTCTGCCTTTTTTATAGTTTAAATAAGAGGAATTTGGTAAATCTGTTTCTTTTATCCCTACCTAGCTATCCTATTCTTTGAGGTGGCTAGTCTACCCCACTTATCGAGTCCTTTTGACTCACCCTTGTTTGTTGTTTTTTTTATCTATCTATTTTGTTTCGGGAGGTTCGCTCCAGGATTGTGTTCGCCACGTTGTGAAGGAGCGAAGACGACTTCAGCTGTCAGGGTGAGCCAACTTTTATTCCGGATGGCCACCAGTTTTATGTTTATTATTTCAGTTGCATTTTGCTCCCTTTAGGAGGTATTTGTCTTCTTCTGTACTCTTAGATGTCTAGTCTGGATAGCCCTAAACCTAGTATATTGGATAGTCAGCTGTAATTTCTTTTGTACAGCTTAGAGGTACCAATACGTCTGTGCGTTTTTTAAGTCTTGTTCTTATTTATGAATTGAATTATATTTATTTTTCTAATTTAATTAGTAAGGGTTCGCCCGATGGGTCTAGGGGAGGATGTCGGGTGCCCGCACGGCGTAGCCGGATTCCGGGTCGTGTCAGCCTGCTAGGGGAAAATAGCTCCTTCATTCATTAGGAATGACAATGATCTGCGCATATACCTCCTAGATGTAGATGATAATGGTAATAGGCCTATTCATTATATTTCGCGGGTCGAGAGGTCCGCCACAGCTTCAAATGCTGTTGCGGCATCTCCCATAGTAGCTGATGTTCAATTGGTTGAGTCCACCAATATTATTGGAGATGGTACTGGCAAATCACTCTTGTACAAGAATGATGAGAAGGCTACGAACCACCTTCCTAGTGCCTTTGTGGGAGATAAAAGAACCTGTACATGTAAGACATTTATCAAAAGGGGCAAGAAAAGAGTTCAGCACATTCCATCCATCGGTGTATCATTTACATCCAAGAAGAGAAGGAATAAATATTCAAATTGTAAGCGACCCGACCATAAAAAACAACTTGCCCTCTGGCTCAAAATAGACAATGATTTATTATTTATTGTTTTTTCCCTAATGAGTGTAATAATTTATTTTTCTGAACATTTGTAATAACTTGTGAACTAAATAAGTTCTGTATCTTTGCTTCCAATATACCAGTATTTGGTCTTGTTATTTATAAGAATTAGATATCTTGATAATAGACCCTTTTTTGTTGCGCTTGAGGTTCTTAACTCTCGATTTTAATAAGTTGAAAAAAAATCTTAACTAACTTTATTGATATATTTGTAGTAAATACTGTTCGTTGTAGACTTTTTGAACATAGACCAACTCAGCATAGACTGAAGACATCATTTCCAACAGTTAGTTTGCTAGTGGATTGTGTGGTTGATAATCGGCCAGTTGAAACGCATGCCAGGTTCTTTAAAGGGTGCACTGCCCAAAGTATGAACTATCCCGTCTGATACAATTGCTCCAATAACTCCTGTCTTTTGGCCTTCTTCCCCTATAGAGTATAAATAGGGCCATCATTTCTTAATTTTTTTAACATCCATCGACAAGTTAATTCATCTACTTTTTACACCTCTTTGATCTCCTCCCAAGCCTCTTAAAACATTCTAGAAGATGCAGGGGATGCAAGTAACGACTATGTCTGACCGGATGGAATGTACATCCTTACAAGGAACCGTACATGCTTCACTCTTATTGTAAACAGATATTCATGCATAAATGATGAACTAGTAAGTTACGTACCTCGTTCTTTAATATTTGGATTTGTTTACCTTAGTTATTTGATTTTTAACACATTAAACGTTGTACTATTTGATTATAGCTTTTTCTATGGAACATAGCACACCTTTTACTCGACTATACGATGCAAGCTGTTATCTACAGTGGTGATGTTAGATACTTTATGGAACTACGTGTGACACCAACTCGCAAAATGCTTCAGCGAGGTTGGTTAAGGTTTATTAATGATCGTCATATCACTCAAGGCCAAGTTCTCCACTTTCAAATAATGCGCCGACATCCTGAATATGGTTTTTGTTTTCGAGTGCATATGATGCCACGTACAAGAGGAACTTTTTATGATGAGTAAAGAAAGATCTTTTTTATTAATGTATTTATTAAAAATATTATCAATGGAAATGGGTGATATTTTATCGGTGTATTAATTTTGGTGTTCCTACTGTTAAGTTTGTTATAAGTTATTATTTTTAGGCGAAGTAAACAGTATTTGACGATCTTCCAATTTACTTTTATCTACTGTCTTATTGTTCATATACTTAGCAAAGTTGATAATAAACTCTTGATGCGCTAGAAATTGGTATTTGTTGGCCATGTATGCGAAGCTGAAAATCGATCATGCGATGGTTGACACTATACTTTAAATGAGTTTTATTCATCTGTAGTTGAAAACTTTTTCTGGACTAAGAATAAAATACTGTGTAAACTACTATACATGGTCTTCACTAAATAAACGTTGGATTTAAACTAAATTGAATGCTTGTTGTTCAAGTTAGATATTCGATCATATACTAAAATCGCATAGACTAAAGACAAATACATATTCAAATAATAATAATTAGTTGTCGTATATTAATAGACAACAAACTTAATGAGTAAGCTAAGTATATTGATAGTTAGATAATAGGTGAGTGGAAACGGTATCATGTTTTAAGGAGTGCACTGCCCAAGCTTGTCATGTCCAGTCGGATTTAATGGAGTGGGAAAAGTCTCACTGGAAAATGGGTTTAATCATGACTGTTAGACCCCCCTCCCACCCCTATCCATTTCACCTTCTTCTTCTTCTTCTTCTTCTTCTTCTTCTTCTATAAATAGGACCATTGTATACACTTTCTTTCACACAATTCCAACTATAAAATCTCAATTTTTTGTAAAGCTTTTTTTCTGCACAACAATGTTGAATCCCACCCTCCCAAGATGCACTGCTAATCTGTCAAGCTCTAGACATCCTGTTGCTCCCAACGCACACGCAAGTATACGCGGTCGACAAGTAATAAAGTGATAAATCGAGTATCGTTCCCACGAGGACTATTCAGACTGAATTCTAGCAAACAATTTTCTAAGAACTATTCAGGGATCTTTTTCTAATAGTTGAGATTTTACTAACTAAATGCAGTAATTAAAACAAGTAATTGAAATCAAGTAACAGAGCAAATTCTAAGTTGTTATCAATAAAAGATGACGGTCCCGGGTCAGAGTTACGAACAATCCAGTTGAGTTTTCCAGTTGATTCTACTTCTTGATTTCCTAGATTGCTAACTACAGGTTAAATGTACCCATGAAAATCTTTCGATTCTTCACGGTCTATGCAGGCTACTCCAATCCCTATACGTCTATGGGTTGAATCACGTGCACGCTAACGAATTCTGTAATGAGTTAAACTAGGCGAGCAAGTATATGTCTATCCTACTCACAAATTGGTTCCCCGATGCCCGGGTTCACAAACTAGTTCTATTCTTTCTTATTACGTAATTAAATTCCCTCTTTCGAGTTCAATCTAAAAACCATAGATAGTGTTCAATTATCAGGCCTCAATAATCAAACAATTATGATCAAGAAAGAATAAACTATCCATAATGGTAAATCAATATATAGAAATCAACTTTCAAACATCAACCTTCATGTATTTACTCTAACCCTGGAACGAACAAACTATAGAATTAAAGAGAAGAATAAGAGAAAGAGAGAAAGAACTTGTGTAGAAGACATGTAGGGCTCCTCCCCTCTCCTCCAAAACTTGCTCCAAAGTCTGAACTCCTTTCAAAAACTAAGTAAAAGACTATTTATAGAGTTTACAAACACCTAGTAATAAGCTAGACCCAATCCTAGACAAAATAGGAAGTGAAAAACCGCACACGGGGCGCTATAACGGGCGCCCCGCACCTCGTAAAGCGCGACCTTAGACAAAACCCGTCACAATCTGCACGCCTTGGCCCCGCGGCGCATGGGAAACCGCGCCTAGCCACTGCGCGCGGTAGAGGGCGCGGCGCATGGGCTAGGGCGCCAGGCCAAAACTGCACTTCCTTGGTCCGAAACTCGCCTCGTGTCGTGCCTTTTTGTGCTCAATCCAATCTTCAATCAACATCCAATCAATTCTTGCTCAATCAAGCTCCTAAAAGCTCCAAATGTACTGCGTAACAACCTACACACGCACGACATAAAATCAGTGTAAAACCACATTCATAAACCATAAAACGAGCGAATAAAGTATCCAAACGTAAGGAAATATTAAGGAAATATAGGCATAACATGCCAAACATCACCACCCCACACTTGAACCTTTGCTCGTCCTCGAGCAATTACAAATAACTTCCAACCTAGGTAGAACAGGGTCTGCTTATGACTATGGTTGATACCGACCATTGAACCAATGCACACATGACTACTATGGATCCACAAACATGCCAACAATTTACCAAACTCAAAAATATGAGAACAACCACCCCAAAATAGCTCAAATGCACAAACTCAACTTATTGCAACCATGCTCCCACAAAATCACACCTATCTACTCAACCAAGAACCATCAACATCACCTATTTCATGCAAACCATGTGCCCTCACCAAAATAAAGCAAGAGAGTGTCCCCAAGTATCACACACAACCATGAATATCAAGAATAGAATGGGGACAATAGCATAGAAAGAATTCACTCACTCTCATGAAAAGCTCACATGTCACACACAATGTACCATAGGCTTGCCCGTAGTGTAGGACTCCACTAATGTAAGCTCACTCCAATCGAGATTAACTAGGCCTTTAGAAAGGTCGTAATGTAGGCTAAGGGGTTGGTAGGATACATATGGTAATAGTGACTACCTCCCTAAGCACTTTAATACATCACATTCAAATTAAGCACAAATCCCATCAAAACCACCCAATCAACACTTCTACATACACCTTCTCACAAGTAGCAACTTTTCTATTAAGCACACACTAGCAAGGAATGAATATCTTTTTCTCTTTTTTTATTTCTTTTTCCACAATTTTTTTCTTTCTTTGCTATTTTTTTCTTTTCTTTTTCAATTTCATCCAACCTTGCCAATGCTTTTCACTACTTCACAAATTTACAATTATCCCTCTTCATTAGCTCCACTCAAAAACCTCCCAAAATCTAACCACAACTCCAATCAACTACACAATATCAATAAAGTGCTTAAGAAGTAAGGGCCAAAAGTGTCAATTTAGAACAAATGGGTAGGCTCGAGGTGTAGGTGCCAACAAAAAGGGTCAAAGAAATCACAACAACAATTTTTTCTTTCCAAGGTGTATATGTGAGGGTAGGCAAATCAAAAGAAGGCCTTGTATCATTTCCCAACTAGAGCAAACCTAGGATTTCGCTTTGCACACACACGGGGCAAGTTCTAGACATTAATATGCAACATGAAGTAAACAAGAACATGCCTCACAACACACATTGCACACAATCCACACAAAAAGGTTCCATCAACAACTCTCAACTAGGCATCTAGAATGCAACTTGTGGAAAATTAAGCACTAATGCACAAAGGTTCACAACAAAGTTAAGCAAGTGGACTCAAGCATCTCAAGGGGGTCGTTCCATTTTTTTTTCTAGGCATGCATCACAATTTAAAATCCCAAGGACACCACAATTAGCACATGCAATCAATTCAAGTCCACCGGTATCAAACAAATCAAAGGCACCTAGCATTCCACCTATTCCTTTCGTCTAGGGCCACCTACAACTAACTATCCTAATCCTAAAAATAAAAACTACCCGGTTCAAAGATCTCCCCGTGGAAAAGAACCGAGGCCATAAGAAAAACCACGGGGTGGATGACATGTACCACTAATAAAGACTAAAAAGAAAATCTTTTTGGAATTTTTCATTGGTTTTCTAAATTTTTTTTTCATATATTAAAGCAAGAAATAAATCAAAATAAAGTCAAGTGACAAAAGAAAAATCCTAACGGTACATGCTTCCCTAACCTCAAAATAGGTAAAGGGTAGTTCCCCACCCCACACTTAAACTAAGCACTGTCCTTAGTGCTAAAAATAAGAAAGTGCAAGGTAAAGAAAACTTCCCTGAAGATTCTAGTCCTTGGTGCTAGCATCCTCCAAGCTTCCATATCGTATGAGGTACTCAGACTTCCCTCATCAGGTCATCAACATTAGGCAAGGGTGAGGACACCCCACACTTAGCCTCGACATTACATGAACCTGCAATCCAAGGAAAAACAACAACTACGTGACACTATAAATGAAATAATACAAGTACAAACTCGGGTTGCCTCCCGAGAAGCGCCTTAGTTAACGTCGTGGCACGACGACCCCTTTAGCTCACTTCCAGCCTTTATGTCTTCTCTTCTAACGCCGAACTTTTGCTTTCTTCCCTTCTTTTAGAGAACCCATCTTCAACTTCACATGTGGTTTACTTCCATCTTCTTGTTTGACACATTCAATCATAGAGCACTCTTCCACCTTAGCTATGTGCTCCTTCTCATTATAAACCTTGAAAGTAAGCTTTTCTCCATGCGCTCTAACAGTCATCTCACCCAGCTCCATGTCAATAATTGCCTTCGAGGTGACTAAGAATGGTCTCCCCAAAATGTTTGGAGCTTCTCGGTCCTCTTCATAATCTAGGACTACAAAATCAGCAGAGAATGTAAACTTACCAACTTTTAGCAACACATCCTCCAACTTACCATCAGGGTGAGTGAGTGACCCATCCGCCATCTTAAGAGTAACTGAAGAGGGCTTGATTGCTCCTAGCCCTAACCTTTTGCAAACAGACAAAGGCATGAGATTTATGCTCGCACCCAAATCACACAAGGCACCAGTGATATTGTGCCCTCCAATGGTGCAAGGAATAGTAAACCTCCCAGTATCTTGAAGTTTTGGAGGTAGCTTGCTCAAGATTGTGCTACACTCCTCAACTAACTCAACTGTATCTATCTCTTGAGGCTTTTTCTTCTTGACTAAAATTTCTTTTAAGAACTTCACAAAGGATGTCATCAATTCAAACACATCAGTCAAAGGAATATTAACTTGAAGTTCTTTCAACATACTCACAAACTTTTGATACTGGGCCAGATCCTTTGATGGTATAAGTCTCTGTGGGAATGGTGGGGGCGGAAGAGGTGCCTCCTTTCTCTCTTCTTTCTTCTTTACCTTCTCCACTTTTTCAACTTTTTCTATTTCAGCTCTCTCTTCGGACTTGGCCATCAGCTCTCCACCTTCAATTAAAGTCACTGCAAGACATTGTTCAGGCTCTTTTTTACAGTGGTTATCTCTCCCACCAACTGCCCCAACTGGTGCTCCAGGTTCTTGTGAGCATTGGCAATATCTTGTATGGCCACTGCATGGGTTGCAGTATCAGCTATCATTCTCTGCTGGCCCGCCATCAACTGCTTTAACATCTCTTCAACTGAATAGCTAACCTGCTGTGGTGGAGGTGGAAGTGGGTGGTAATTATTCGGGGCTCTCGTATTACCTTGATAATAACCATTACCAAACTGATTTTGACCCTGCAGCCTGTTTTGATTACCCACGTAATAAACTGACTCTGGATTAGAGGAGCAAACCTCTGTAGCATGGTCTTGACCACAAACCTCACAAAAGCTCTGGAGTTGTTTCACTGGAGCCACTGGTTGTTGAGCCTTTGGCAGAGCTAACTTGCTAATTTGATTGGAAATAGCTTCCATCCTCGCCCTTAGCTCTGAAACTGCATCTAACTGAAGTACCCATGCAGGTTTCTGCGTAATAGCTCTACCATCTCCCTGCCAATCAGGATTGCTCTGCGAAAACTTGTCAAGTAAATCATAAATTTGATCAAAATTTAAGGCCAGTACTTGACCTCCAGCAGCAGCATCAACCACGATCTTAGTGTGTTGGTTCAACCCCTCAACAAAAGTGTGTGCAACAACCTCATTGGATTGGTTGTGGTGTGGACAATCTCGC
The DNA here is from genome assembly GCA_029990175.1 of Petunia secreta. Classification (NCBI taxonomy): domain Eukaryota; kingdom Viridiplantae; phylum Streptophyta; class Magnoliopsida; order Solanales; family Solanaceae; genus Petunia; species Petunia secreta. The sequence goes on along the minus strand of JARKIP010000024.1, from coordinate 55,954,217 downwards.
AATAAAGCTTTGAATCGCTCCCAGGCTGAATACAAGGATTCTCCTTCTAACTGTCTGAAGGACATAATTTCGCTCCTCAGCCGGGCTGTCTTGGCAGACGGATAAAATTTAGCCAAGAACTTCTTAGCCAAATCCTCCCAAGTAGTGATAGACCCAGACTTTTCAGCCTTTAACCACTTCCTTGCTGCCCCAATAAGTGAAAACGGAAACAACGTCAAGCGAACATAATCAGTAGGAACACCCGCTGGTGTATAAGTATCACTGATCTCCAGAAAGTTCTGAATGTGTTGCTGCGGATCCTCATGAAGTAATCCACCATATTGTCCAGTCACATACAGCAACTGAATCATGCCGGACTTAATCTCAAAGCCCCCAGTGATAGCGGGCTTTACTATGCTCGATGCTACTCCCTCCAGGCTGGGGAGAGCAACATCTCGCACAGCTAAAGCTTGTTCTTCTGCCATTGCTGTAGGTAAAGATCAAGCAGGACCTAATACCTGAAACAGCACAAAACTCAAAACAAAAATTAAACCTGAATAGCAAGTAATAAACTGTTCAAAAAGAAATCAGTCAATTGTTAGTCCCCGGCAACGGCGCCAAAAACTTGTTGCTCCCAACGCACACGCAAGTATACGCGGTCGACAAGTAATAAAGTGATAAATCGGGTATCGTTCCCACGAGGACTATTCAGACTGAATTCTAGCAAACAATTTTCTAAGAACTATTCAGGGATCTTTTTCCAATGGTTGGGATTTTACTAACTAAATGCAGTAATTAAAACAAGTAATTGAAATCAAGTAACAGAGCAAATTCTAAGTTGTTATCAATAAAAGATGACGGTCCCGGGTCAGAGTTACGAACAATCCAGTTGATTCTACTTCTTGATTTCCTAGATTGCTAACTACAGGTTAAATGTACCCATGAAAATCTTTCGATTCTTCACGGTCTATGCAGGCTACTCCAATCCCTATATGTCTATGGGTTGAATCACGTGCACGCATTAACGAATTCTGTAATGAGTTAAACTAGGCGAGCAAGTATATGTCTATCCTACTCACAAATTAGTTCCCCGATGCCCGGGTTCACAAACTAGTTCTATTCTTTCTTATTACGTAATTAAATTCCCTCTTTCGAGTTCAATCTAAAAACCATAGATAGTGTTCAATTATCAGGCCTCAATAATCAAACAATTATGATCAAGAAAGAATAAACAATCCATAATGGTAAATCAATATATAGAAATCAACTTTCAAACATCAACCTTCATGTATTTACTCTAACCTTGGAACGAACAAACTATAGAATTAAAGAGAAGAATAAGAGAAAGAGAGAAAGAACTTGTGTAGAAGACATGTAGGGCTCCTCCCCTCTCCTCCAAAACTTGCTCCAAAGTCTGAACTCCTTTCAAAAACTAAGTAAAAGACTATTTATAGAGTTTACAAACACCTAGTAATAAGCTAGACCCAATCCTAGACAAAATAGGAAGTGAAAAACCGCACACGGGGCGCTATAACGGGCGCCCCGCACCTCGTAAAGCGCGACCTTAGACAAAACCCGTCACAATCTGCACGCCTTGGCCCCGCGGCGCATGGGAAACCGCGCCTAGCCACTGCGCGCGGTAGAGGGCGCGGCGCATGGGCTAGGGTGCCAGGCCAAAACTGCACTTCCTTGGTCCGAAACTCGCCTCGTGTCGTGCCTTTTTGTGCTCAATCCAATCTTCAATCAACATCCAATCAATTCTTGCTCAATCAAGCTCCTAAAAGCTCCAAATGTACTGCGTAACAACCTACACACGCACGACATAAAGTCAGTATAAAACCACATTTATAAACCATAAAACGAGCGAATAAAGTATCCAAACGTAAGGAAATATTAAGGAAATATAGGCATAACATGCCAAACATCACATCCCCACACGAAGAATTAATGAGGACAGGCAGCGCCAAGAGATGAACGTTCGGCGCATTGCACGTATTCTTCGTGCAATGTGTCGCCGCGTCGGTATCAACCCCGACAACCTCATCACCCCCCCCCCCCTAAATTTCCCCTTAATTTGTATGTTTTTTAAGTATGTTCAATGTTTTAAGTTAGTTTAAGTATGTTCAATGTTTTAAGTTAGTTTAAGTATATATGCATTTTGTTTTTTGTTTTTTGTTATTTTGTAAAGAAGTTTCTGATTAAAGAAAGCTTTTTAATATGTAATTATTTAAAAAAGTTATTGAAATTGGGGAATTTTGCTGCCGACGTACTAATTTTGATATTGCTATTGAATTAGTTCTTGTTGTTTTCATCGAAGTAGATAATTGGATCTGTTCAACATAATAAACCAAGTGAAGTTGATAAACGATTTAACATGGAGACCAGGAAAAATTTATAACATGGATCTGATGAACTTGACAATAAACGAATTCAAGTTATGAACAACTAACATAAAATCATAAAAAAGGGTTGGTGGTTTTTAAAATGTCTGTACTGAGATAGACATTTTCGCGTATAAACTATAACTCACGTCAAGTATACAAACAACCAAAATAAATATTTAATGTGCCATAACATAGTACAGACACTTTCTAAAATTAATATGATTTCTAATCAGGTATTTAAAATTGACAATCACCACTGCTAAACTTGATTTAATATGACTGAGACAATACATTTTTTAATGAAATAATTATAACATCAGATTCATCTCCAGATTAATCCGGATTGTAGTTTGGGCTCTAGGGTTAAGGCATACCATTTAGGTATTTACAAACTAAACTAACTGGAAGATACAAATCAACCTTAGTTCGGTCTATTATACACTTATTGAAAAGCTGAGAGATAAAGTTCTACCGTTCAGGATATTATCTCACGCGCAATTGGTATTTAGGGATTGTGATGTTTGGGGTTTAGGGTCTAGGGTCCACGCGCTTAGGGTTTGGGGTTTGGTCTCTAAGGTATAAGTAGATCATTTTGGCTTATGGGTATATTATCAACGATCCGAAATTACACTGTGTTTGATTGTCAACATGGCTCAATTTTATAATATACGCTCATGATTTTACTTAAAATAATATAAAAATCATATATTAAATACTAGTAAGGGGTAATTTTGTAATCTACGAACTAGTAAACTACTCACATGACAACTTTGTTGCATAATGTACCTTAATGATGGTACGATCTCCGCCAACATCTTCATCGCCTCTTGCATCTTCTTCACCATCTACATCCATATCACCTTCACCAGCAGGATTAAGAGCAGTCTTCTTGATTGCTGTGGTCCCCTCAAGTTCAGCTCTAAGGGCATCCATCGACCCATCCTTAACTTCATCTGTATAGGGCATATATAAATCCTCCCACCTAGATCTCACTTCTTGTTCTGTAGGGAATAGGTAAGGGCTCACAATTTGGATAGAAGTCGAGAAAATTAGTTTCTTACAATTTGAATAAAAATATTAAATAATATGAAAATAGCGCAATGTTACCTAAATTTTATTTTCTCCTTCCACAAATGGATCGAAGGATTTAGGCACCCTTTTACTGTACCATTTAAGCATCGAGGGCATGACATACGAGACTGATCTGTCAGTGCAGCTCTCCTTCCAATGACAGAGAAATACTTCATTGACCCAGGCTTAAGATAAAAGATTTAATCAAACTACGAAAAATGAAAACTTCACAATCAACTAACTGTTGGTTTATTGTAGACTTACCAAAAATGCCCAGGGGAAGCCAAAAAGAGCATATCCAGGTGGTTTTTCTTTCTCACTAAGGGGTCGTTTGGTTTGGCTTTGCTTTTACGCGGGTATTAACTATTAATGCGGGTATTAGTAATATGGGTATTAATAATATGTGTATTAATAATGTGGGTATTGATAATGCGGGTATTAGTTATGTGGGGTTTAATAATGTGGGTATTAGCCACGCATATATTATAACGTAGGGATTATTTGTTGAATCACTGATAAATTACAAATTAACAAAAAATATTATTATTTAAAATATTTATTTATTTCTTAAATAAAATTTTAAAATATCCTTATTATTACGGGGGTTAATTTTGTTATTTTAAATTTTAATACCTGCATTATTAATACCCACATTATTAAACCACCTTCTACCCCGCATAAAATAATACATAGATTCCCGCATTAATAATGCGGGTATTAATAATGCGGAATATACAAAAACGCAACCAAACGTTGCACTAATTTTATGCGGGTATTAAATTTTCACAGAAAACCAACCAAACGCTGCGCTAAATTAATGCAGAGTTTTGCGCGGGTATTAACGTTTAATGAGGGGAACCAAACGACCCCTAAAGGTTTTATAATGCTTGGCCATGTCAAGCTTGGGCTTCAAATATTCAATCGTAAGCTCAAAGCACAACCTGCTCCATGGATACTTGGAGAAGAACTCCAGATCATCAACCATACAAACCCATTCCTTTTCAACAGACTTTGAAGTATCCTTTGCCATCAACATCGTGTGGAGAAACCAGAAAAGGCAAATCTTCAACTTTTCCTCTTTGTCAAATCTTCTGCTAGTTTTTAACACCCTCCATGGCCTCGACGATGTCACTTTAACATTCTCCTCAGTGGATGGTTTCCAAGTTACTTTTGCATAAAATTCCTCGCCTTTCTTCACAACCTTATTCTTTGCTTATCGCTGGGTTTTACCCCACACTCCAAACCAGTCATTAGAGCAAACTCCCTAAGCCCAAAACAAGTTGGCTTCCCATCAACCAAGAACCAAACCTCCTGACACTTTTTATCTTTTATTCTATGAAGAAGTAGGAAGTGGACCATCTGTCTATTGAATTGCCAAAATTTAGACATTTCAAGGAACTTTCCAAATACACTCTCCTTAAATTTCTTTTCTAATTTAAAGGTTTTCAACAACTTTTTAAATAAATATAATTTTTTAATGCTAGATCGAACAGATATCTTCGCCAGGAATGATGGAATTTCATCAAGCCAAGTTTTAAATTGATACCTTTGAATGTTGATTTTCTTGATGCATCGAGGAACTGATAAAAGGTCCAACTCACACTCAGGCTCCCTTGCTTCATCCTCTTCTTGATCAGTTTCTTCATCAATTTCTTCTTCAATTGCTTCTTCATCTTCTTCTTCTTCACCACTTTCATCTTCTCCTGATTCCTCTCTATTTCCATCATCACGAGCAGCAGAACTTTATCCATCATCACCACCATTATCATCCATGCTTTCCTTCAGGATCTTGCATTGCTAGTAATATTCATGAAGATAGTTATATACTATGCCATGCGTTGTCAATCTTACGTTCTTTTCACTAATATTCGCGCAGATAGTTCAGTACTAGAAAAACATGTTTTTCGGACGAACGATAGGGACGACATGCTGTTTACAGGCATGCTATGCAACGACATCGTCCGTCCATATATCGGTCGATGCTAGACACATAGCGACGTGCAGCCGTTCGAGACATGTGATGGCTATCCCTCCCTATGCTGTGAAATCTGAAATATAATTTTTTCGCTTAGGGAAGGCTAGCCGTCCCTAAACTCAAAAATTTGAATTTTTTGTTTGGTTTAGGGACGGGCACAATTTTTGTTTGTTAGCCATCGCTATTTTTATAAACATGCACAATAAATTGTCAAAAAAACAGATACATGCTTGCCAAAAAGCCAATACAAATTCATATATAGTTTTTGCAGTATATTGTCAGTGATAAACTATTAACTCTTCGAAGAAATAAAATATATACGTTTTTAAGCAAAAATGATTATTTGTTCCCTGAAATTTGTTCCCTTTCAGTAAACAAAATATTATTGCATCAAACAATCAGCGAAATGGAAGTACATCAAAGAGATCGGTAACTAGCTTCTTCATGCTCTACTACACTACTTGGACTTGAAAAAACCTCACTTATATCAACATTGCTCAAAGAAGAAGAGCAAGATGAAGAAACTCTATCACTCAATTCTTCCCTCATAAAATCATAATACAATGTCGGTTTTACTATTTGGACATCCTGAGCTAGCTTGTAATCTTCATGGCCAACCTCTACAATTTTCTCACTTTTTCCATTTCTTTTCTTCAAGAATATATGACAAAGAACCCAATTCCCAATTTGAACCATAGAACTCTGCAACTACAAATAAAAAGATAAAGTCAGTTACACATTTGACATATATTACTTTTTTATGTTTAAATTTTACCAAGAAAAAGTGAAAAAAACCATAAAAACTTACCGATGAAGAAGGTGAGTGATTTGATTTATGTTTTAGAGGTGTTTGAAGGAAGCAAATGGGTTTGTAGATGCTTGAAATCGGAAGAGAGATGTTTTATAAGGAAAAAGATGTATTTTTTGTGATATGCTCGTGTATTTTGTAGGTGGATATGGTGTAATTTAATAGAATGGTTAGGGACGGCTAGCCTTCTCTAAGATAATAGGGAGGGCAGACCGTCCCTAGCTTTTGTATTTTTAAAATTTGATAGATTGTGTTAGGGACGGCTAGCCCACTGGCCGTCCCTAACTTTTGTCTTTTTAAAATTTAACAAATTGTGTTAGAGACGGCTAGCCGTCTCTAAGAAAATAGGGAGGGCTGGCTGTCCCTAACTTTTGAAACTTTTTAAATTGTCAGAAGGTTAGGAACGGCTAGCCCTCTCTATGCAAATACGGACAGCTAGCCGTCTCTACCCTTCCGTCCCTAAATCGAATTTTTCTAGTAGTGGTTATGCTACATACACTCATATTGTTTTAAATTATATGAACTTTTCTGTAAACTCAGCAACTTAGATCTTTATAGTTTTGTGTCCGAGACAATTTAAATCCCACCGATATTTACAAATAGATATCCTTATACGGGAAGCCATACAAAAAGGTAGAGACGACCTCCATTATACACACTTCGTAAACTGGTATAACAAATCGTGCTTTAGCTTACATGTAGTAGTCGTTTTTTCTCATTTCATTTTTGCCAAAATAGCCAACTGTATTCCGAAATAAGTTTTGCATTTGAGATGTTAGGGACCGGGAATGATGCCCCCAACCCCACATACCATTTGATCTTTGTTTATGAACCAATAATAGTCTCTAAAATATTTTTGGAACCAAATGTATTTTCTAAAAATGTATTTCAGGTTTCACAATTAAATTTGTATTTAGTTGAGTCTAAGGCGATCGTTTATATCTCAATTTGATCGATTGATAGGCAATTTACGTTAACAAATAATTGGTTGCTTTCGTGTTAAAACGGACGTAATGCAAATAACAAGTTCGAGTGAGTGAAGTGAAGAACCCGATGAGATTACGCTAAATTCCAATTCGAAGACAAGTATGGTCGAATACACGATTGAACGACAGTCACTAAGTGCGAAGGGAAACCAAACGAACACAAGCAATCGATGTTGCACAATTCCGAACAAGCAAATTGCAAACGAAATAAGCAGTTGTTATTCTACCGAATACGATTTGACTATCACACTCGCTTGCTATTAGATAAATATTTTAACAGAATTCAATGACGAGCATGCTAGCAAAAGCACGATGACCACGTTAGATATGAAGAATTATACGAATTAATCAATCACAGGCTTAACGAAGATGATATAGATTATAATTAACAAATTAGGACAATTCTGTTGTGCTAATATTACGACTGAAACGACAATATTTGATTAATACGACAAGTGATAGTGACCGATTACCAACTATAAGTTATCAATGTGACCAAAATAATGACAGCCAGTTAACAAAGCCAATGACAACAAATGAATATGATAAGTAGTGATGATAGCGGGCAAGTAATGAAAAATCAATAATAAATAAGTGAAAGCAATAAAGCTTATTGTATTGAATCGATGATTGACGCTCTGATGAAAGAGATGAATCCTCATCCAGATTTGAGCCAAGCCATGGTCGATGTTTAATATAATACTTGAACTTGTAACAATAATAAAAGACTTTTTGTAGCAACAATGGTATAATTGAGAGTGATATATCTAATGAAACAAAGGGAATATTCTTGCTCTGATGAACATAAGTTTCAAATGGAGGAAATGAGAGTCTATTTATAGACCAGTTAAAGCGTGGAGTTCCCAACCCTAGAAGAATTCCACTTCCCCACGTTTCTTCAGCAGTTACCCACATCCCACAAATTGCGCTGGATTTGTTCCGATAAAAGTGGGATAAGATCAGCCAAAGTTATCTGCTAGTACGACTGTCTTCAAAACATTCCGATCACTATACAGCATAATCGATCACGCCAGTAGTCGAAGCTGCTTCCATGTCGATCTCACCTAGATATGTCTTCGGAGTCAGTTATAGCTTTGCCAAGTAATCGAGCACGTGTTCTTTGCGTGATCAGACAGAAATTGACCAATACACCAAATCCTATTGATCATAAATATCTTTAAGGACTAGTAAGCGAACTCATCGTTATCAAAATCCTAAGGTAATTTGCCACCGATTTTTGACTCATTCAACAAATTAGATTCCATGAGTAATTTGGTGTTTTCTTGTCGAAAATGTATTGAATTTATCGACGGGAAATTGGAAAAAGGAAAAACCTTTAAACTAATATAGTCCGTAAAAGGTTCATACTGATAGAGTTAGTTGGTGAGTCCATTTTCCATGCCAGATTTTTTATATTTTTCAATGTCTGTGGGAAATGTTGTTGGTTGCCAACAAAATTTCACCGAATTGCCGTAAAATCCATAAGAAATCCGTCGAAGGATTGGATAACAATTTTTTCTACCACTGTTGTTTTATAAGCCACATCACCTTAGAAATAGAAGAAACAATAAAGATCACCTAAATACATGTGTTTTCTCTAGGACTTTGACATTGATTCAATCCCTTCCTTTAACAAAAAAGAATTTCTATTCCTAAAACATTAAGTAGCCGACGAGAAAGACCAAACATTCAGATACCAATAACAAACAGATTATGAATTATGTTGTAAATACAAACAATGAAACATAACTAGGAAACAAATAGCACTGGCTACTGATACCAATAAAGAACAATTTATGAACATAAAGTTCACTGTACAACCGTATTCGTTTCACTAATCAATAACACAATCAAATGTGTAAAATAACACGAATTGTATCAAATATCCACAGTCTAAAATCGTACCTTGTACAGATGATTTGTTCCTGTTGTTTTTGGTGAAGTATCTTCAATGAACAACACACAGGAACTTTTGGAATTTGGGAAAAAAGAAGAAGGAAGAAACTGATTTTTGCAGTAGGAAAAAGTGTAAAAGGAACAGTTCCTTTTATTTGTAGTCAGACAACGTTTAGGTCTCTTTTCTAAATGTTGTGTTTTTTTCTTTTTTTCTTATTTATTCAATAATTATAAATATTAAGTATATAACTAATTATATATTTAACTGCTTATTAGAATGGATCCGCGTTGACCCACATGGGTGATCCGATCCAATTTCCTTCATGTTGTTGCAGAGATGGCTAGTACATATATGATTATTATGAAAAGGTTAAGAGTTAGCACATGCAAATTGAGCGATCCACAAATAGTTCGAGCCATAACATCTCATGATTTGTTCTCTTTGTTTGAATTATTACTATTTCTATTTAGAGTTAAAACATATTTAAAAAGACACGTACACTGGAAATGTTTTTAGTATATAAAAACATGGTTCTTTTTCGAAAGATCTACGGGATTGTCTGTTAGTATTTCTTCGAATACAATGTCCAACGTCCTCAATTGAGACCTCTGTAGCAGACAAGTAGGGATCAGGATTTGCTCCAGTAGATGTAGCAGCAGTAAGTAACAGTAGTGGCATTTTGTACTTTTACAATTGTATTCTATTTTAGTTTGTATTTTATTAAATGTGATTATTAAAAAGGCCAGAAGTAGCTAATTTGTTGGTTTTCCATGGGAACAACCCTCCCACCCTCCCCCATCTACCACGGTCTTTATTCAATTACTCCTAGTGCAGAATGCTTTTGACAATTGATAAAACGAAAACATCTACTAGTTTAGTTTTTTTTTTTTAAATATAACCTTATTATTATTTCTTGATATTAAACTAACCATTATTTGTATGAAATTAGTATGGGTGTAATTAAAAAGGTACATATGTGCAAATAAAAATTCAAAATAGAACTTACAAGTGAACCGCATTAATTCACCCAAACACAACCTTGTCATTAATGAATATTTATACGATGCACCAATTAAAAAATAATAACTATTATTGGTGATAGGATTAACAAATGTTATGATATTATTAGAAGAATGTATAAGAATATCATTACCATTATAAAAATTAAAAAAGAAATAATCTATTATGAAAATTAGAAAAAAATAATTTAACTTGGTCACTAGAACATGAATAGATTCAAAATATTTAAAAGTATAAAAACACAAAGGTTTCATGTAAAGAAAAAAAGAAAAAAAAAAAAAAAAGGTTACTGAACAAAATATTGCTCGACTTAAACTTGTCTTTTGGTTGGGAGGGGTTATTCCTATGGAAAACCGCAACAAATTATTGTCTTTTCAATAATAATTAATCTAATATAAGAAAAACAATATACAAAATAAAGAGGAAAACAACATTTAATTTATAAAAATCACGTGTCAAACACCTCAACGACTACTGTTAGTTACTACTGCTACACTTACTGGAGCCAATCCAAATCCGACAAGTAGCATAGGAGTATTTACTAATTGCGAAAGAGACGGCAAGAGAGGACAAATCATAAATTTTAGTGTCCCTATCTGTGGGTTGTGCATTAGCTACAAAGATAACAAAAATACATAAAGAGGGGAAGCAATATCCACCAAATCTGCAAAAAGCAATTTATTATAAGGCCTATATTTAATTACTACTCATTTATATTACATGTTCACATATGCAAAAAAAAAATTAAACATAGTAATAAAGCTTTACGCGTCAGTACCATTAATAAACCACCTATTCTTCATCATTTTGCAAAACCACATTATTAACATACTTTATATATTTCCTTTATTTGAAAAAATATATATTGACACGAGTACTATAAATCACCTTCTAAATATGTATAAAGTCTATGAAATTGGCTAATAATAATAATAATAATAATAATAATAATAATAATAATAATAATAATAATAATAATAGTGTTAATTTTGACCCATAAATGTATCATGATTCGTCCAATCAATCCAACCTTCATCTCATTTCCCCCGTCATGTGATGCCCCTAAACAATATCACTAAGCACTCACTATAAGAAAAATAGACCACATGATCTCAAAGCCATTGGGCCATGAAAATCTCAGTTATATACTCAAAGTGTTAAAGTTTGAAGTCACAACTAGAAAAATGCATTTTAGGGACGAATAATACGGATGGCTAGCTATCCTTAAACGAGATTTACGGACGGGCTATACGACGACATCGTCCCTTTGTAAATCGCTTGATGCTAGACACATAGGGACGAGCAACCATCCGTGATACAGACGGCTAGCCCTTCCTACACAGTGAAATATGAAATATAATTTTTTATTTAGGGAGGGGTGTCCGTCCCTATTTTTACGTTTTCACTGATTAGCCGTCCCTACACATTGAAATATGGATTTTTCTTAGGGAGGGGTGCCCGTCCCTATTTTTACATTTTAGTTTGGTAGAGACGGCTAGCCGTCGCTACATGTGATAAACCTGCACAATAAAATATCAAAAAACAGATACATGCCTGCCAAATAACAATGCACATCCATATATAACACAACTAGTCGAACAGATAATTAAACTAAAATATACAAATATTTTAATAATAATTCTACTAAATCTTCCATACATTTACTTTAAATCCTAAGCATAAAGGCACATAACACTTATGCCAAATCCAACTCCAAATATAAAGTTTCACAACTAACAATTAAAGACACATGCAACATAAAGTCATAACAAAAGGACATTAATAGTGGTATGGAAGAAATATGTCCAATAATTTTTGTATTGATTTCTTTTTTTTTTCAACTTCTTCATCCAAGTCCAATTCCGGCAAATCAACATCTTCATCCAAGTCCGATTCGGGCAAATCAACATAGTGGGGAAGAAAAATACGTATCATTGTGTCCAAAACTTTTTGTTTTGATTTCTTTCCTTTTTCAACTTCTTCATCCAAATCCAATTCTGCTAAATCAACATCATCATCCAAGTGCGATTCTGATACCATATCAATTGAATCTTCAATCATATCTTGAACGATTTCAATTGAGTCTTCGATTGACTCTTGAGCAATATCAATTGAGTCATTGCCGTTGATATCCATGATAGATCTTGACGGAGGGGCTGCAAATTTTGAAAAAAAAATTAAACCCGTTTATTTTTAAATTTTACCGAGAAAAAGTTTAAAAAAAAGTCGGAAAAAACTTACCAATGAATAAGGTGAGTCGTTTGATTTATATTTTAGAGGTGTTTGAAGGAATAAAATGGGTTTGGGGATGCTTGAAATCGGGAGAGAGAAGTTTTGTAAGGAAGAAGATGTATTTTTGTGTGATATGCTCGTGTGTTTTGTAGGTGGATATGGTGGAATTTAACAGAATAGTTAGGACGGCTAGCCATCCCTAAATAATTAGGGAGGCCTGGCCCTCTCTAACTTTTTTCTTTTTAAAATTTGACAGATTGTGTTAGGGACGGCTAGTCCTCTCTAAGATAATAGAGAGGGTTGGCCGTCCCTAACTTTTGTCTTTTTGAAATTTGATAGATTGTGTTAGGGACGACTAGCCCTCTCTAAGAAAATAGGGAGGGCTGACTGTCCCTAACTTTTGTATTTTTTTAAATTATCAGAAGCTTAGGAACGGCTACCCATCTCTACGCAAATACGGACGGCTAGCCGTCTCTACCCTTCCATCCCTAAATCGAATTTTTCTAGCAGTGACTATTAGTAAATACTATTAACTTGTGATAACACCTTAGTTATCATTTTTACTGGATCATCAGCTAATAATATCGTAGAGATTTAATTTACATGAAATGGCTTATAATTGACCTAACTAATTGAGTGAACTTTATTTACAATGCATGTGTATAGAACTTTAGTTGAGCATTAGTGATTGTATGTATCAACGAGTTCGTTTTTTTTCCTTTTAAATATACATATATACTGCTTAATTCTTAATGCAGAAATCAGAATATAGGAAGTGCAGTTGCGATCGATTTCAAGAAAACTAAACAAATTTTCAAAACCATTTACTTACTCAAAATAAAGAATGCTGAACTTATAGTTACGACGGTGTACGAAGGGTATAAGTGAATTTGTACTCGAGTGTTGAATCTAATCAAGGTAAAGAAGTACTCAAAACATTGAATTTCTGGTAACTATTGCCCAAACGAATTCCTATATACTTGTCTGTTGCGGTAAAATGAAGTTTGGTGAGCTTGAAAGAGTGAAACAGTTTTAGTTTCTAGGGATAAATTTTTTTATTTTGCCAACACCAGCATGACATATTGGAGATATAACTGCCAATGTAGGCAATAAAGTTAGTTGAGATTTCCCCACGAGGTCAGAACCCCGACATCCTTATTAAATTTCTTTGTTTATTATCTAGTGTCAACTATCACTCTTAATCCGACTAATTCAGATACGTATTAGAAAAAACTATTTGGGAGAGTAATTGAAGCGCCTACTATAAAAAATGACCATCTATTCCTAAATGTCTAACTTGACACATATAGTTAAATATGCAGGAGTTACTATTCAGCTAATGGTTGAGTCCCCACTTATTTATATATGGCTCTTAAAGATTCTTAAAATAAATGTACATCTCAAATATGGTTGTACACTATAAATCACTCAAGATGCCCGACATGCAAAGTTGTAAGGGGAACATATGAGCAGGAGAAAATTAAAAGTGCAAGAAGTTTGATTTAGTGATCTTGCTTATGTCATGTCCTCTTTAGTAGACAGCATCATTTTACTCAACTTGCAGGAATGTATTAATAATGTAAATACTAGCCTTACAAATATTTAAGGATTTGCATATTTTGTCACGAGGGAAATATACACTCAATATTTTTTTAGGATTTAAACTGTGTTAAGGTACTGTCTTGAATTTGTAACTTCTTAAAACTCATCTTTCTTCGAAGAATGAAATACAGGAATAAACCTCCTTCTATGTCTATCTTTTATTTAAAGAAGAAGTCTCGACAATTATAAATAAATGACCTCTATTTCGACACAACAATAATAGCTTTCGCAATGTAATCGTTTAAATATTGAAAGTAATATATAGGGGGAGACTTTATATTTTATTATTTCTTTTATGCTAGTAATAGAATTTTAATCTCTCCTTATGTATGTCAATTTTTGAACAAATCAAAATAAATAAATATCATTTAAAATCCTTTAGTGTCTAATTTATTGTCATCCAAAGTTTGCTTTGTTAGCTTCCGCATGCACCTTGTTATTTCGATTCTAACAAGTGGTATTAGTATCAATGATTCAGCCAATTAATGGTTGGAGACAGGTTCAAGGCGGGTTCAGTTCTAACTACAACCAATATGACAGTAATGAATTCCTACTGACTACTACCATGAACTGCTAGGAACAAGAAGCCAACAAAGACAATGATATCATAAAGAGGGGGAAGGTGATCACTGAAGAACAAAGAGAAGAGTTGATTAAAGAATTCACAGAGAAGCAAGTTAAGCAGGCACTATGGGGCATAGAAGGAGAAAAATCACCAGGTCCTGATGGGTTTGGGAGTCGGTTGTACAAAGACAGTTGGGAGATAATAAAGGAAGACCTAATAGGAAATATTCTTAAATTCTTCAAAATTGGGAAGATGCTAAAAGGGATTAACAACACAGTAATCACCTTGATCCCAAAAAGTTCTCTTGCTGACAGTGTGCTGGACTTCAGGCCCACAACATGTTGTAATACAACCTACAAGATTATCTCCAAAATGATATGTAATAGACTGAAAGGAGTACTACCAAGGATCATTTCAGAAAACCAAAGTGCATTTGTAGCTGGAAGGTCAATTGTCCAGAACATACTTATATGCCAAGACTTGGTCAGATTGTACAATAGGAAGAATACAACCAGTTGTTGTTTGATCAAAATGGACCTAAGGAAAACATATGACTCGGTTGAGTGGGGTTTTGTGGAGGAGATGCTGCATGGACTGAATTTTCCACACAAGTACATCAGATGGGTAATGGAATGTGTTACAACACCTCAGTATACTATAGCACTGAGTGGAGGCTTGCATGAGAACATAGAAGGGAAAAGGGGCCTAAGATAAGGGACTCCATCTCACCATTGTTGTTTGTAATTTGCATGGAGTACTTCACAAGACTAATGCAATGGGTAGCTGAACAAGAAGGATTTAAATACCATACCAAGTTCAGAACTGAAACGACCTCGGTCAGTCGTTTTAGGAGATAGGACTCTGATTGGCGCGCCAATAATTTTAAAATCTTCGTAAGGTCTATTAGGACTTATCTGTAAAATTTGAGCTAAATCAGACCTCGTTTGGCAGGCATCGGAAGAAGGTTTCAGTTTTTATTGTCGATAAATCTTAAAAAAAAGCTTTTCGAGCTCGATTTTGGCGAATGGGCTCTGATTCGAAATCGGAAAGTACCGTTAGGTCCATATAATTATTTTTGACTTGTGTGAACTTTAGAAAGTGAATTTAGAGGTCTTTCGGATAGTTTCCGCTAAAATGCCAAAAATAAAAGAATTTGATCTTTTCCGTTTTAATACGAATTTTGAGTTTCTGGAATCCGATTTGAGATCCGCCTTAGCGAGTATGTCACCTAAATTTGGTATAATTTGTAAGCAAAAGTTGGAATTATTTTGAATATCGTAGGATACCGTTTTAATTTTCGTTAAGAAAAGAAAATATATAAGTAATAGAAATAAAAGAAAAAGGAAAAGAAAAAGAAAAGAAAGAAAGGCGGTTGCCTTATGTTTAAAAGAACAAAAAGTGAAAGCAAATGGAATAGTGAAAGAGAAACAGAGAAAATAACGCCAAAAATGGAGAAAAGAAAGGAAAAAAGAGAAGGAGAAAAATAGAAGTTTCACCCCGAGGCATCCAGGTAATGGTGTTAATCCATTATTTCAGTTTATTACGTGTATTTGAATATATTTTAACGGTAAAAATTGAGATATTAGATATTGTTTTAACAAGTTAAATTGATATTTTCAAAGGTTAATTGGACCCCGATAATGAGATTGATTATATATTAGCACTCAACGAATTATGGGCAACCCATAAATGTAATTTATTTAGGGTTTGGTTATGCGACTTTGAAACCTGTACATAGGCCTGGCATGCGTATTTCATATTCGAATAGGGCATAAGGTTCCTAACCAGATTGCCCTAAGATGTAGGGAATGAAGCCTTTAGCATAATTTGATACATTTTCTGCTTATTGAATAAGTAGGATCGTTTGGCAATGAATCCAAAGGACAAAGCGGTTGTTGAGTGGCAGTGAAACGGGGTAAGTGTTTGTATCTATTTCTTAGGAGGCCCTTGGTCTTGTGGATAATCTACCACGTGTTCCTTACATGTGTAGCTGCCGATAGGCGTACTCATTACGCCTTAGCTTTGGATTTACATTATATATTATATATTATATCATGTTGTTGATATTGCATTGAGGATCTGAGCATTGTACTCTGGCTGTGAGTTGGCATATGCTTTCCGGCTGTCGATGAGAGTCCCGCGCTGGTGATGGGTTATTATTGCATCATGTTGCATTCATATGCATTATGTTGCATTCATATTGGGTGCAGGAGGATTCGGCCCCAGGAGGAGGAGGATTCCGCTCCATTTCATCATATTGAGGGTAAGAGGATTCTGCCCCAGGAGCAGGAGGATTCCGCTCCATTGCATCATATTGAGGGTAGAAGGATTCCGCTCCATATATTGCATCATACGTGGGTAGGAGGATTCCGCCCCGGAGTAGGAGGATTCCGCTCCATCTATTTGGCACATGTGACATCATTGCATCATACTGTATTCATCCCATTCCATTGCACCGCATGCTGACTATTGTGTGACTATCATACTGTGTTTTGTATATGCGGTATGTATACCATATTGTGGACATATTTCAGTTTGCCTACATATTTTTGGCTCGTATTCTGGGTTGCATGCTGCAACAACATAAATATATGGACCGGGTTGCACGCCGCAATAGTATAAATATATGGATCGGATTGCACGCCGCAACAGTGTAAATATATGGATCAGGTGGCACGCCGCAACAGCATAAATATATGGATCGAGTTGCACGCTGCAACAGTATAAATATATGGATCGGGTTGCACGTATCAACAATATTTGCATATAATAAGATGTATTTCTGATTGTTGATATGTTCGGGATACCTATATGTTCTGTCTATCTTATGTTCCTGGTTGTTTATGAGTTTTGGGTTCCATATGAATTCCCAGTTATTATCTGGCTCTGTTTTTTAATAATTTAAATAAGAGGATTGGTTTATCTGTTTCTTTCTCTCTAGCTAGCTATCCTATTCTTTGAGGTGGCTAGTCTGCCCCACTTATTGAGTCATTTTGACACACCCTTGTTTGTTGTTTGTTTCTTGTCTATTTATTTCTTTTCGGTAGGTTCGCTCTAGGATTGAGTCTGCCACGTTGTTCAGGAGCGAAGATGACTTCAGCTGTCAGGGTGAGCCAGCTTTTATTCCGGATGGCCACCAGTTTTATGTTTATTATTCCAATTGTATTTTGCTCCCTTCAGAAGGTATCTGTCTTCTTTTATACTCTTAGATGTCTAGTCTGGATAGCTCTAAACCTAATATGTTGGGTAGTCAGCTGTAATTTCTTTTGTACAGCTTAGAGGTATCAGTTTGTATGTGTTTTTTTTTTTTTTTTTTTTTTAAAGTTTGGTTCTTATTTATGAATTGAATTATATTTTTTTTCCTAATTTAATTTGTAAGGGTTCACCCGACGGGTCTAGGGGAGGATGTCGGGTGCCCACACGGCCTAGCCGGATTTCGGGGTCGTGTCAAGAACCATGAAATTGACCCATTTATGTTTTGCAGATGACATGTTGATATTTAGCAAAAGAGAATTCATGCCAGTCCTACTGATGTTAAGAGGATTGCAGATTTTCTCAGCTGCTTCTGAGCTAATAACAAACAATGCAAAATCAAGTATTTTCTCCGCAAATATGAACCCAGAAGAACTACAAGACTTGTGTGACCTGAAAGGATATTCAAAAGGGAAACTGCCTTTTAGATACCTAGGGGTACCAGTGGCATCAAAGAAACTATTAGCAGTAGAATGTGAGATGTTGGTGCAGAGAATGACAACAAGAATTAAAGCATGGGGGACAAGGAACCTGTCATATACAGGAAGAGTGCAACTTGTAAACTTAGTACTGATGCATATACAGCCATATTGGCTTCTATCTTCATTCTGCCTAGAAGTGTGACTAAGGAGATTACAGCTATATGTAGGAACTTCATATGGGGAGGGCAAGCACAAATAGGTAGAACTCCACTAGTGGCCTGGGACATTGTTTGT
This sequence comes from Petunia secreta, assembly GCA_029990175.1. Classification (NCBI taxonomy): domain Eukaryota; kingdom Viridiplantae; phylum Streptophyta; class Magnoliopsida; order Solanales; family Solanaceae; genus Petunia; species Petunia secreta. Next base: position 55,935,730 of record JARKIP010000024.1, on the reverse strand, counting down.
GGAAGAAAGAAATAGGGGGGGGGGGGTAGGAGTATTAGACTGCTTGATACGGAATGAAGCAGCAGTTGCAAGGTATGTCTGGGATATAGCAAATAAATCTGACAACTTATGGGTCAAGTGGGCCAACCACATATACATTAAAAGCACAGACTGGTGGTGCTACCAAGCTCCACGGGACAACAGCTGGTATTGGAAGAAGATATGCAGTTTGAGAGAAAAATTTGAGGCTGGATACACACAAAATGGTTGGCAACAAATGGAAAATACACAACCCAGATAGGCTACCAATGGAGGAAAGGCACTGGAAGTGAATGGAGCTGGTGGAGAGAGACTTAGAATAATGCAATTGTCCCTAAACACAACTTTATATGCTGGTTGACAATGCATAGACGACTGCTAACAAGAGATAGAGTGATAAGGATGAACATTACCCAAGAGGATACTTGCCTACCGTGTGGTGCATATCCATAAACAATAGAACACCTGTTCTTTCAATGTGCCTTCTCTCAAATATGCTTGACAAGCACTCTGAATTGGCTACAGATGCAGGCTTAGAGAACTGATTTTACAAGGCATATGGAGAAGCATAGCAAGGAAGGCAAAAAGGAAAATCAGCAGAGCTTTTGCAGGAGCAATAATAGCTGCAACAATGTACCAGATATGGATAGCAAGAAATGAAGCACTATAGGACAGGAAGGTGATCAGACCACAACTAGTCAGCACAAAAGTGAAGATGAAATGCAGATACAGGATAACAGATATACTACATAGGAAGAAAATATATAAAGATAGAGGGTGGATAGAGGAGCTGTACAAACAAGTGTAGGGGCACAGGGATGAGAAATACATATAGGATGCATTGAATAGTATGAATAGGATGGTTTCTGGTTAGCTTAGGCTGGTTTTAGTTAGCTTAGGATGGTCTCTTGACTGGCATGTTTTTTAGTAGGAGTAATTAAGAGCAGGAGACAAGTTGTAAGTTTGATGTGATGGTGATTTCTAATAAAATGTTCGGTTAACAAAAAAAAATACTTTATCCCAAAAAAAAAAAGGCGAAGTACTACATGTGGAGACAATTTTTTAAACCATGTTCTCAAAATCCCTGCTGCTTCTTTAAAATAAAATCCTTTTAACCCATGTCTGGGCCAGTTTTATAAACCCATGCATCTCCAACACCAGTTTTAACTCATGGACTCCTATTTTAACCTATTGTTTGGCTCTTTTCAAACAAAGAAGCAGCAGTCATATGTTGAAGATCATGTGAAGAAGAAAGATCAAGTTTATTATGCTTGAAAATTCAGGCAAGGGGAGAATTATTAGGGTTTTGCCCTGAATTTATAACATATTAGGACTCATCTTTTTGAAAGGATGAACTACAGTTCTAAAGGAATAAAGCTCATTCTATATGTCTATCTTTTTCTTGAAGAATGAAGTTTTGAAAATATATGAATTGAGGTCTCTTCTTCTCAGAACATAACAAAAACTCCAACAACGTAGCCATTCAAACAATCATGTTTAGGGAAAGACTTTATATCTTAGTATTTTTATCAGTAGATTTTAATCTCCTCCTTATTTAGTTTAATTGACCAAATCATTTTCAATAAAAGTCTCTTCAAATATTTTTCTTTCATGCTTGATTTATCACCATTAAAGTTTGCTTTGTTATCTTCCGCATGCACCATGTTAGTTCGATCCCAACAAACTGCATATACACAAATAATGTAATAGAAAGGGAGCCTCGGAGCAACTGGTGAAGTTGTCTTCGTGTGACCTATAGGTCGCGGGTTCAAGCGGTAGTTACATCCACTAATACACTTGCTTCGGGTAGGCTGTGTACATCAATACCCCTTTGGGCACGGTCATTCCTCAAACTTTGCACGAATCCGGAATGCTTTGTACACTGGACTGCCATACACTAATAATGTAAAAAATTTATCTCACTATCAATATAGTTTAAAATATTACAAAAATATAGTAATAGTTTCGTATTATCCAATACCTCTATCACCTTTCCCCCTCTATTGGTAGTTCATTAGATGATTTGTGATTGAAAGAGTTGGTTGGCTTTACAAATTTTAGAGTAACTTGGAGAGAGGCCTATCAATTCATTTAAAGACACCAGGATCAAGCTATTGTTGATGGCTTTTAAGAGTTTTCTCATATCAATAGCACAAAAGTTCATCAATACACAAAAAAATTAGAAAAATGCTTGCGATAATGACAAAAATGCAAGAGAAAACAATCTGTTGAACGGTAGAGAAGGGATTTGCTCCTCTTTAATTTCCCAAGTTTTTGCTTGGATAGGTAACACATGTCCGGTATAAATATCAACATATTAGATTTAATTAGGTAAACTTAAGGTTTTAACTACAGTTCAGAATTTGAGTAGGATATAATGAATATTTTTGTTTCTTTTTCGATATTTCCTCCTACTTGCGCCCGATGTTATCAACAAATTTAAGGGATTTGGCAAAGATCCTGGCAGCAAATTTTGCTACTTTATTATGTTGAGCTTATTTTTTTTTCCTTTTTTTCCTCTTGTTTTATTGCTACTTTGAGCTTAATAACTTGTTTGTACGAAAATTTCATTATGTTTTTGCATACATAATATATAACGAAACAAGAAACTTACCAATTTTTATTATCAAATATACAAAGCATGCAAGTTCAAAAAGAAATATACAAAGATAGTTGTTTCAACTGTTTCTGTTAATTGGTAAAAACCTTCCCCAGAAAAAAAAAACAAATAAGTCTCAAGGAAATTAAATTAAAAATATGAAATTTCCAGATTAGAAATGGAGATTTATCCACTATATGCCGTGGAATACCAACCCATTTTTCATGTTTTATATGATAGTTCAATGATTAAAAAATTGAAGGCAACGAAAACAAACTCTTTAAATAATGTTGATGGCTTTACTTTGTAGGATTAATGATGTTTTGTGAATAATAAATAGTATAGTTACTCCCTCCTACCCAAATTAGTTGATGATTTTAGTTTTTGCACGTCCATTAAATAATTAATAAATATAGTATTCATTTTACTATGTTACACCTATTTAAAATATAGTTATTAAATTCTTTTAGAGAATATCTTTAATAATTAAGGGTATAGTTGGAAAGAATTAACAAAAAATGTCCTGAAATCCTAAAGTGTCAACTAATTTGGGACAGATGAATCTTGTTAAAACGTCAACTAATTTGTGACGGAGGGAGCAGTTAGCAATCATTCAATTCAGCAGTTAGAGTGGGATTATAACCAAATCTTTGTTAGGCTTTTTGCCCTGAATTTGTGACCTACTAGGACTCCTCTTTTCTTGAAGGAAGGGAATTCTAATTGAAATATATTTCCTTCATGGGACTTATCCTTTACTTAGAGGAGAAGTCTTGAACATCTATAAATTGAGGGTCTTTTCTTCACAATACACACAAATAAAAAATTCCACAATGTAGTCTTTTAATTTTAGAGCAATGCTTAGGGGGACTTTATATTTTAGTTTTATTTTCTACTAGTAGTAGTTTTTAATCTCCTCCCTGTGTAGGTCAATTCATGACCAAACTACAATAAATAAGTATCTATTTAAAACCTTTATTGTCAGATTTATTTGTCACCCAATAGTTGATGTGTTAGCTTCCGCATGCACCATGTTATTTCGATCCGAACAAGTGGTATCAGAGCCATGTTCAACCATTGGTTCGATGAGCCAGGTTAACGCGAGATTGAAGACAGGTTCAAGGCGGTCAGTTCTAGCCGCAACTGATTGATGATAATGAAGATCTTTATCAAAAAAAAATAAAAATTGTCATGCTACGTGTGGAGAAAATTTTCAACTTTAACTTCAAAAATCCTGCTGCTACATCTTCAAAAATAAATTATTTTTAACCTATATTTGGGCCACTTTCAACCAATGTCAACTTGAAACGTATGAGCTTCAATGCCAATCTTAGCCATGCTTATTTTAAGGCATGGCTCCTTTAACCAATACAATCTTTTAATCCATTCATGGACTCCTTTCAACCCTGACAAGTAGCAGTGTGAAGATTGTGTGAAGAAGAAAGATCAAATTTACTTTATCAGAAAATTCAGGCCAAGGGGAGAATTGTTAAGGTTTTTTCCCTGAATTTGTAACCTACTAGGACTTTCCTTTTCTTGAAGGAAAGGAATTTCTAATTGAAATATATCTCCTTCATGGGACTTATCCTTTACTTAGAGGAGAAGTATTGAACATGTATAAATTGAGGGTATTTTCTTCGCAACACACACAAATAAAAAATTCCACAATGTAGTCTTGTAATTTTAAAGCAATGCTTAGGGGAAGACTTTATATTTTAGTTTTCTTTTCTATTAATCTCCTCCCTATGTAGGTCAATTCATGATCAAACTACAATAAATAAGTATCTATTTAAAACCCTTTAATGTTAGATTTATTTGTCACCCAATAGTTGATGTGTTAGCTTCCGCATTCACCATGCTATTTCGACCCCAACAATCTTGTGGGACAAACGTATGGAAATAGTATATCCATATTCTTCTAACCAAGGCCTAGGGCTGGTTAATTAAATTTGAGCTATTAATATTAAAATGAGACGTGTTGTCAATCCAAATAAAAATTTTGGGAAATGGAGAAGAACCGATCGGTAGGGATAATATCCTTCATGGCAGCCAACTAGAGAATCAGGCAGTTCAATTTCATTTTCTCCAACAACTTTCTGAAATTCCAATATTGTAATTAAAGCATGACATCATATGCTGCTGTGATTACCACATGTTAGGCAACTTGTACCATTTTAACATTTATTTTACATTATTGCAGCTAGCTCTATCATACAAAGTATTAATTTCTCAACTAGCCTATATATACACTCTCAACTAGCTTTTCACATACCATCTCCAAATTTCCACAATAAGAAAGATACAAAAGAAACTTTTCTTGATTTTTCTCTTGCCTTTCAACTTGTGAGCTACTATTGTTTGTATAAAATGGGAAAGTCCAAGTGTTGTGATAAAGAGGGGTTGAAGAAAGGACCATGGACACCTGAAGAAGACCAAAAACTCTTGTCTTGTATTGAGGAACATGGTTGTGGTAGCTGGCGTGCTTTGCCTGCTAAAGCTGGTAATATTAACTTAAAAGAGTTAAGAGTACAGTTTTATTTAATAAACACGTCCGTTCAATGCGAGTCTAATTCTTTTTCATGGACTACACATGGAACTTCTTTAACATAATGGGGTGCCACAAGAGTTGAACCCCATTTTTGGAACCTGGTTTTAAGATCATGTTGAATCATATGATTGTTTCGTCTAAACTTTAAACTGATAGAAATTAGAAAGCACACTTATATTTACTTAATTATATTCTCTATCTTAGCTAGAATAATTTTGATATTCTTTTCTTTTTCAGGTCTGCAGAGATGTGGGAAAAGTTGTAGGCTTAGATGGATAAATTATCTACGGCCTGATATCAAGAGAGGAAAGTTCAGTTTACAGGAAGAAAGAACCATCATTCAGCTTCATGCTCTTCTTGGAAACAGGTAACACATTAATGAAGGACAGATAATATTTTAAAAAGTCAGCAAATGATGATAGAACTCATTGGTTCTGTCCCTCATTTCTTCTGTCTTTTAAACCACGGATGGGCTTTATATAGTTTATGATGAAAAGTGCCCGAATTAAGCAGACAATCACATTCCTTTTTTTCTTTTTAGTCAATTATCTATTTTGCCCGACTAATTTGAATTCTCGAAAGTCCACAACGAACCTCTTACCATCTTCTTCTCAATGGTGCAGCATGCACATTAGCGTCCCCATTGATTATCCATGCATAAAGTTTTTGGGTGGTACGTAACATGTAGAATCCATGATATAAAGTTAAGGGCGAGTGACTTCGTTACCATAATCATAATTTGCATAAATTATTATCTCATCATTAGTTTTTCGAGGATTGCATAACCCAAATAATAGAAACGTTAACTTTTTCTCAGCACACAGATGAAAACTGCCAACGTCAGACAGTACCATCCATTACTACTATATATGTCATAAATGTATAGAATAGTCTGACCAATTGATTAAACCTAACGGTCCACACTATCTAATATTTTATTACCTAATCAGTGTTGAATTATGTGATCATTTCATCCAGAGACACGGATCCAGGATTTGAAGTTTATGGGTGCACCATATTTACAAATTTTTGACAATGGGTTCACACTACATCATACATTACAATTAAAATTTAACACATAAAAAGTTGATCTTCTGTCCATAATCAAAATGGATTCCTAGGAACCATTATTAGTACAGTGGATCTGCCACTGATTTTATCTAAAAGCTTAAACTGCTGGAGAGTTCATAATTTTATTTACTTAATTACGTCTTCTACATACATTATCCTAAACATGCAAAATTTATTTTCCTTTTGGATGATCAAACACGTGGTAATTTCTTTTATGAGCTAACTCGAACTCAAAACCATTTTGTATGCCCTGCTAGCTTAGCATGTTGAGTTGTCCGATCATCACATCTAAAAACTTAAAAGCATACTTTTATTTACATAATCTTCAACAACTGCTACATGCTTTCATTTTGTGATTCGTGCAACTCTTTTCATGTGTGATTATTGTAAAATTTACATGGTTGTTTCTCTCTTTGTTATACAGATGGTCAGCAATAGCAGCATACTTGCCTAGCAGAACAGACAACGAGATAAAGAACTACTGGAACTCACGTTTGAAGAAAAGATTAACAAAAATGGGCATTGATCCAATGACTCATAAGCCAAAGACAGACAATGGCAACTCAAGTCAATCAAAATATGTTGCAAACCTTAGTCACATGGCTCAATGGGAAAGTGCAAGACTAGAAGCAGAAGCTAGACTTGTTCGTAGATCAAAAGACTCAAAAATGCTCTTCAATAACACTCACAATTACAACCAAATTACTTCACAACCTTACTATCAACTTCCTTGTCTTGACATATTAAAAGCATGGCAAAGGTCTAGCACAAAACCAACAACAAATGACATTAATGCTATTCTTCTTGATGGTAATTTTGCTACTAGGAACAAGAACCTCGAATCATCAATACCATCAACGTCAAATAATTTATCGGGGAATGTGGTCATGAACAACGTCATAACAACAACTACTCCTACAACAGTTGGTGACAATCTTCCTTTGTCTACAATCAATTGTATGGATCAAGACCTTTGCCCAAGTAATTTCATGCAAGAGTTCTCAGAGCTATTTCCGGAATATAATACATGTGCCCAAAATTCAGAAAATTATTCTAGTGGACAATTGGATAATTTTATGGGAGTCTGCTCTTTGGATTTTGAAGATAACAAGTACTTTAACTGGAACAATTTCTCTCATTTGGTCACTTCACCAGTTGGTTCTCCAGTATTTTAATTTTTCATACTTGTTCTAGTACTAGCTAGGCACGATGCTAAATTTTAGTTTAAGTTTGCTGAGTTTTTTTTTTTTTTTTTTTTTGGGATGTACTTTATATATTTACTATTGGTTTTTCAGTATTTGTATCGCAGCTTCTTATTAGAGTGAAGTTTAGTTCATGAATGATTTATAACTTCTCTGATAGTATATAGCATCCTTAGTTTTCTCCAAGTCCGTACTGTTAGTGTTACCTTTATAACAAGTTTTAATGAATTTAGTTCAAAGTTTTTAACTTAATGTAAGTCACGAAGACTAGTGTGGTACTGGTACCAGTGACAATTTACCTTATTTATCAAGTTTTTAGTCAGTAAAGATTAGTTGCATACATTGGTGGTACATAAATCTTCGCATTTCAGAATTATTGTTACACCTAAGCAAATCCCATCCACTTAAGGGTGGACTTTAAATGGTTAAAGATTTGAAAATAAAGAATAAATGGGGTATGATCGGATGGATATCCGTCTATTTTTAAATAAATGTCTCATTCGTATCTTAGAAAATTAAAAACCCCAAGACGGAACACAATCAATATATATATCCATAATGGGCTCTACACTAACGTTTGCGACTAGGGAGTGATTAGATTTTTCTAAATAAAATGGCAGTAGTGGTCCTAATATATTAAGGTTATTATTGACCAATAAAGCCTGTCAAAAAGATAGAAAACAGTACTCAAGCATCTAAAAGGAAAAAAAGTACTCGAGCAGCTCTACTGACCAAAATAAAACTAAACGTGTGGTTTGATAATTTCAACTGATAGAATTAAATTTGAATGATAGGAGTAACATATTTCAACGTAACATACATATGATGTTTTACTGTGTAACAGTAAATATGCGAACCCTGCATAATCAATTGCAAGAGTGTGAAGCCTGCAAGATAGCTGTAGTACTACTTTTCACTACGAGTATTTACTACAATTTGCAAACAAAAGTTTTGGAAGCAGTAATTCTATTCAACATTTCAAGTTGATCTTCTCAGCTTTTTTCAGTTATAGACTTCTTTCACATGGTATTGGCCATATCTTGTGAGTAATAATTACATGTAACTAGTACTCCCTCCGTTCCAAAATGATTGTCACAGTTCGGATTTCGAGAGTCAAACGAGTTTAGCTTTGACCGTAATATTTTTATATGTCTTTTAAATATTTTGAATTATTAATTATTGTGACTTATAGTACTTTTTATGTAGTTTCTAAATATATAAACATCGTTACAAAAAACTTAAAGATTATACGTTTAAATTCACGGTCAAAATGAACTCGTTTGACTCTCGAAATCCGAACTGTGACAATCATTTTGGAACAGAGGGAGTATTAACATATCTCATGTCTTCATTTTAGTCCTAGTTTTAACTCTTTTTGCGCGCATACTCATAATGAATTAGTGTCTAAGTAAGAAAATGTATGCATATAGTATATATAAAAATAATTTAATTTTAATCTTATTTAAACGCCTAATAAAAATATTTTAAAAAATAAATATTGTCATAGCATATCCAACACATAAGTTCAAATATTTCCCAAATATTTCTTACCTAGTTAAACATGTTAACACAATGAAATAGAGAGAGTAACGATATATCTGGACCCTTATTGGTCCGCATGGAAAAAGAAACAAGCTACGAGGCCAAGTTTTTCATTTATTATACTTACGTCATGCTTCCATGCAGATCCCCCTTTTGCTTTCTATCATTTCGCTTTCTTATTTAGTCGATCAAATGAAGTTAGGTAAATATAGTTATTGTCTGGACTCGGATCCATTTGATCATACAGTAGAAGTATTTATCTTTCAGGCTACAGCTTCTTAATTGTGTGGGGATCTTCCAAAGAGTACGTTGTCCATTTCACTACCAGAAAAATACTATTCCTTCTGTTCCGTTCCAAAATGGTTGTCATAGTTCGGATTTCGAGAGTCAAACGAGTTTAATCTTGACCGTAATATTTTCATATGTTTTTTAAATATTTTGAATTATTAATTATTGTAACTTATAGTGCTTTTTATGTAATTTCTAAATATATAAACATCGTTACAAAAAATTTAAAGATTATATGTTTAAATTCACGGTCAAAATGAACTCGAAATCTGAACTATAATAACCATTTTGAAACGGAGGGAGTAAAAAGCTACAGAATGGTTGGCGAGGGAACTCACTCGCCAACAACTTAGCGAGTGACTTCCCTCTCCAGTCAGTGTTTTACGGTAGAAAACAGTTAAAAAAATAAATTGAAATAACTGGCGACGGAATTTCTTCTCCAGTCAAAAAGTAAAAAAGGTGTTAGGTGCTGGAGATGGCCGTGTCAGGTGCTGGAGATGGTATTCAGGCCATCGCCAATCACCTGACTATTTTTTTTTTTTCATTTTTTGATTGGAGACAGAATTCCATCTCCAATCCTAACAAGTGTATTACATACACATCTTTACTTCAGTATACACATTCTTCACATTTTGTTAAAAATTTCCTCCCTCCCTTTCTCCGCCCTACTGCAGTAGCAACACTCCAGGCATAAAAACTTCTACTACTGCACCGGCAACACCTCCCTCTGATCTGGTAAGTAATTCCCCTCCCATTTTCCCCACCCCCAATCTCGTATCCCCTTCCCCACCCCAATCGCGTATCCCCTTTCCCCACCCCCAATCCCGTTTGAGTATGTTGTGTTTATTCACAGTAGGTTTTTCCACTCTCTCATCACGTCCCTAATTTTTCCATTTACCTTAAAATTGACCTATTTTTTTTAACCGAATTTAACAAATTTTAATTTTTAATATTTTTACAGGTTTTTCGGTCACCGGCAACTAATTCTTGAAGGTAAATTTTAATTTTAATTTATTAAATTAAATTATTTATTTATTTTTATTATTTGAAATTTAATTTAAAATTGCATATATTCAATTGCTAAGTATTTTTGTAGTAAATTCATTAAATGCCTATTTGGTTTGAATGCCTATTTGGTAACTGTTTTTGTAGTAATATATTTAAATGCCTATTTTAGTTTATTATTTTTTTTTTTTGCTAAATATTTTTTATGTTAGCATCCTAAATTGGCGGAGATGGAGCACACTACTAAAAAACAGGGATTTTCGACCGCCAAATCGGTCGAACAACGGTCGACATATCGACCGATCTTCGACCGATTGTGGTGGTCGAATAAAATTAGGTCGAAATAGCCCTTCGACTGAATTTCGGTCGAAATTTCGACCTCCCTTTCGGTCGAAGAACATGGACCATTTTTTTTAAAGTGACCAGTTCTTCGACCGAAAGTCGGTCGACGTTAGACCGAATTTCGGTCGAAGACCTATCGACACCTATCGACCTTTCGGTCGAAAGGTTGGTAAATTGTTTTGACCAACTTTCGACCGAAAACCTGTAAAAACCTGCAACATAAAATCTGAAATTAGCCCTACACCACCTGTAAATTCAGCAACACGCAGAAAAACCAGACAAAACACATTCATAAACGATATTCAACAAGGCTAACAAAGCCAAACAATAGAAACAAGTCGTTCAACATTAGTTCTAGTGTTACAATTATCAAACAAACTTAACAAGCAGTTTAAGGTTCAACTATCACTACTACTGGCTAGAACCCGAACTAGACTCGGCATCAGACTCAAACGACGAACGGTGTCGACGTCTGCTCTTTCGCTTTCCTTTGCCTTTTTTTTTGATTAATGAGGATTTGTTGCATCATTTCATGCATTTCTCTTTGATGAGCCTCCTGTGCTAAGCGCATAGCTTCATTTTGTCTCTTCAGCTCTTCGATCTCCTCTTTCATCCGAGTCATTTCTCCAGGATCAGCAGAGCTTGAAGGAGCAGTAGAACACGAGCCCAAATAGTTCGATTTATGCTTGCCAGATGAATACAGAGTTGCAAGGCCATATGTGGACCCCTTCTTCACCCCTCCGATCACTTCCAACCATAAATTGGTTTCTTGCTCGAGCGTTAGGGGTGATGGGGGTACTGCTTCCGCATTCAGATTGTTGAGTCAAGGTCCAGTCTTCAACGGCCTTTGTAGCTCTTTCCTGAAAAACAGAAATATATCAACGGTACAAATATGAAGTATAAACGTTGAAGGATTGACGCGAAAAAAGTTTGAATTTAATAACTTACCCATGTCTCTTTTGCGCGGGGCTCGACCCAGACATCTCTGCCCTTTTTATCACTCTTGATATGTCGGATCTTGTGCATTTCAGAGATTGGAATTGTCCAATTTTCTTTCGTTTCCTACAAATTAAAGAAGAGAACAAGTTAGATAAAAAATAAACGATTATAGTAATTCATATAAATTAAATTACTTTACAAAGCGCATCTTCTGCGTCGCAGCGCTAACTGAGCCACCGGTATGGAGCGATCCACCCTTACTTGATGCTCGCGCTTTCTTCCCTTGTTCGCTCTTCTTCTGAAATTCGGGAGTCTCCCAATATTGCTGCAGCTCTCTCCATTGATGATCATAGAGGAAGCCGGGCATTTTTCCTTTTTTACGCGCAACATACATTGCGTTCTTGAATAACTCCCCGCATTTCTTTGGGAAGTTGGAACGGACTTTATAGTCCAGAGTCGGATGCCACTTACACTCAGCCTGGCAATATTCATCAAAATATTTTATTTAAACATAATCATTAGAAAAACCGCAATTAGTAATAAACTTGATGCATATTTATCACCTCAAAAGCCTGCAGTATCCGCTGCTTTACTTGAGGGGGCACAGCGCCCCAGGATGGCCACAATTATTTCCATTGAGATCTCATTCTCGTCAGTAAAGGAGTAGCATCAGTGTTGGGGCAAAAGCTACATAAAAATCAGAAGCGTTAATAGAAATACTAACAATTAAACGTTAACTAATTACTAAATAGATAAGAACTCCAAAAATAAGATACTTACCTGTTATCCCCCTCGGGATAAATAATCAACCGCCCTCCTTCCCATGTGCCAGGCTCACCGATGTAATAGGGCGATCTCGGATCATAGTAAGCAATCTCCTACTGGACCAATGGGCCGGTAGAGCTAGATGGGTCTGAAGGCGGCTGAGTCGACCCAGACGGAGTAGTGGACTGTGTGGGATCGCCCTGTGCGGGAACTCCCTGTATGGGAACGGCCTGGTCATGCACATTCCGGGAGGCAGGTTGTAAGGAGTGACAAATACGGGCCAACAAGAATAGGGCGTAGAGGAGACATCAAAAGGGGTGAACCCATCACAACATAGACCCAAACTTACATTCCTTGGCTAACTAGCAAATGCTGGATACACATGATCAAAGTGTTTCCATGCCTCACCATCAGACGGATGGGATAGAATACCCGGCTGCTTGGTACGGTCATGATGCCATCTCATGTGTGGTGCAGAACTCATCGAAGTATACAACCTCTTTAACCGGGGTATAAGGGGCAAGTAATGCATCGACTTAACAGGCTTCGGCTTCTTTTTAGGATTTTGCTCAGGTATCGAGGCTCCTCACAAAATCTACATGTCACGAGGTCTGCATCATCCTTATAATACAACATGCAACCATTAACACAACAATGAATCTTCTCGGCAGAAAGGCCCAACGAGGAAACCAACTTTTTAGTATAGTAATAATTAGTTGGTAAGGCCATATAAGGCCAATGATGGAATCCATGACAGCTTGAGAAATACTAAAATCTGATTTGATACTTAGCAATCTAACAGCAACCGACAACTGGGAATGCACCGAGCCCTCATAAAATGGACGACTTGATTCCTCCAACCGTTTATAGAATTGATTTGCCTCAGCATTGGGAATGTGCTCAATGTTTGGCTGAGATATATCCGGCTGAAGGGGATCATTAGTTGGGTACATCCCAAAAGCATCATGTACCATATCCTCCATTCTATACCCGGCTGCTTGGTCTAGTTCCACAACCGGAGAACTCCTACCGCCATGAATATTTTCAAGATTTTGAAGGTGCTCTTGCGAATCCCACGGCTCTCCATGATTATACCAAACGTAGTAATTTGGCATAAACCCCTTCTTATAAAGATGTACCTCTACATTCTCCAAATCTTGTGTCTTTACGCATTTGCATTTTTCACATGGACACCTAATTTTGCTATGCCTTAAATAATCGTCTGTGGTGCGGGCTATATCAAGAAATTCCATAAAACCCGCTACAAACGAAGGCCTCAACCCCCACCGCTCGGAAAAATTTCTATTATCCATCCACAAACGACGTCGATTAATGTCCATATCTACACAAATATTGCAAGATTGAGAAACAATATGTATGATTTTTTTAAATATAAGATTATCAATTTTTAATTACTAAATTATAAAGTTTTATGTCATGCTTTGCCTACGCAATAAATTTTTTATATTAGCTTGCCACTTTTTTGTAATCACTATAGTAAGATTAATGTGGTCGGGTTTGTTAATGCTCGCAACTTGTTTGATGAAATGCCCCAAACAAACAATATTTCCTTATAACACCCTATTAATTACTATTATCAAAGCAATTCAAACAAACAAAAACTTATTCGTTTTAGGCATAACATGTTCATCTTTTCAACAATACCAAAGCAACAACACATTCCAAACACCACTACCAAACAATTCCAACAATCCCCAACAACTACAACAATCCCAAACAACACAAACCTAACTTTATAAGAGCTAACAACACCAAACAAGTTCTTCAACATCAACAATAACTACAGTAAACAAATTTACTAATAATTAACTACCTATGCAACATTATAGGCTAAAATTTTAAAAATAATTAAAAAATAATTAAATTCGAATCTAATAAAAAAATCAAAAAACTTACCTCGATGTTGATTTGTGCTCCAATAGCACCTAGTAATGATTCCCCACTAGTTATATGCTTAAGAACTACAAAAAAAATTGAGTTAAAAAGTTAGGATTTAAGTTTTAAAAAATAATTAAAATAACACTAAAATTAAGAATTCACCTTGAATTTCTTGTTATATGTAGTGTTTAGGAGGGTAGAGTGTGTTTGATTTTTGATTTTGGAGGTGGGTTATGGTGGTTTTCGGGTATAGAGGTTAGGGGGGGAGGAGGGGGGAGGGGGTGTTTAGAGAGAGTTTGGGTGTTTGGGGAAGAAGATAGAAATGGGGAAAGGGGGGTTCTGCTGAATAATAAAACGGGCCTATCGACCGCCCCATCGATCAAAATTCGGTCGAAATAGGGGTTCGACCGATTTTCGGTCGAAAGCTTATAGTCGAAATTCAATTAATTTTTTTGTTCGCCCGAAAATCGGTCGAAATAGGGGTTCGACCGATTTTCGGTCGAAATAGTGAGGTCGAAAATCACTGTTTTTTTAGTAGTGGCAAAGGCTACTGGATAGTGAAAGACAATGCTTGACTGACCGTAAGAATGTAAAGAAATTAGGAGAAATTGTGGCAAAGATTTGGAGGGATAAGGAGCAAGGCAGTGACTCCTCCCAGAGGGCGAAGTAGTGTCATAGTTTGTTAAGTTTGTCGAACATGTTACTAATTAAACACTTTAGTTTTTGTTCGTGTTGAATGCTTAATGATGAAACAAGTATGTAGAATTGTTTAATTGCCCGTGGTGGCTTTATTTTTATATTAAACAGGTTGTATTACTGTTTTAATGACGTATTCTGGTTTTTGGCTGCTTTGTATTCAGTTTCTAATGTTTTTATTTAGCAAGGTTAATATGGTTAGAGAGTGAATACCATCGCTAAAGCAAAAAAAATAATTAATTTACGCATTTTTTAGACGGACTACCGTCGCCAATGAAAAAATTATCTTCGAAATTATTTTGCTAGAGAGGGACTTCCATTTCTAAACACAAAAAATAATTTTGAAAAATAATGCTGGAGAGGGTATTCCGTCTAAAAATACTAAATTAATTATTTTGCTATAGAAGGTATTCTGTCTCAAAACACAATCTAACATAACCAGTAGTTGCAGTTACTTTTTGAATTGGCGACGGAATACGCTCTCTGGCTCGATCAACGACGCGTCAAATAGCAAAGCTCGCGCAGCAACAGCTTTCTCTCTTTAGAGAGGGATTTCCGTCTCCAAACCGAGTCGCAAAACAATTTTTTTCTAGTAGTGTTTCTATATGTTTCTTCAGGATGTACGATTTATATATATCCTTCTTGAATTACAAGTTTTTTCTGTTTGATATTTTCCATCAAGTTCCTAGTTGAAGGGTTTTCTTTTTTATAAAGAAAAGAAGCTAAAGCAACCATGAAAAAGAAAAGAACTTTCTATTTATCTGTAATTCAAGTAAGTCAAAAAAAAATGAAGGAGCACATATGTTATTCGCCCAATAAATCACACAACAACAACATATTCAATATTATTCTATAAATGAGGTGCGGAACCATATAAATACTGATATTGTAAAAAATATACATATAAGTATACTATAATTTTAATGTCTTAGCAAATTGTATATCTTTTTTTCTAGAATTATATTACGTTTCTTATGTGCAATACCTGCATATAAAAGTTTGTTCCTACTTGAAATTAAAGAAGCAACTAATGCCCATCAACTTAGATCTGCATAAAATCTAGTGGATAATGACGATACTAAAACAGCTTTTACTTTCTCTAAATCTATGTGGGTCATGTAGTAAATACCACATTCATTTTTTTAAGTCCCTCTCAGCCCTGTGCTTAATGGTAGAATTTAATAGATATAGTCCCCCACCAATATTAATGTAAAGCTGAATATGTTATGTACTGAGTTCCTTAAATCTAAGCCTTTTCTACTGGTAATTACTAAAACTATCATCATACTATTCTAAAAGAGCCAATGCCTAAAGTAAAAAGTAAAAGACCAAAATACCCTTAAAAATGATTTATATATTTATCCTTCATTATATATATCTTTTTCTTTTTATTATTTGTTAAACAAATACATCATACGATGGATCAGTGGGTCACATTTACTATTACTATTAACTAGCTACGTAAATGAACAGACGTTGGAGTACTTAATTGCTCGAGTCTTTCATCTAACGATAAATATTCCTATCTCATCTTCTGATACATATTGCTATTTGCTAGCTATCCCAATCATTTATATTTACAATGGATTTCATATCTAAGCTTTTAATCAAATTCCACTTTAATAACATTCATGCATAGTCTTTTCATATTTTGTATTGCACTCTATATATAAGAGTGCAAATAGAAGTAGATACGAATGGCATTACAACATGTTAATTGAGGCCTTCTCCAGATTGAGGTATTCTGTCTATATATTTCAGTAACCATTGTAATTTCATCCTTCATATAAGTTGAGGCATTCTCCATGTAGTAAGTACAACTATATTTCAACATTTGAAATTATTTAATTATGAAGTGTCAACCGAATGGATATATTGTTTGTCTGATAACTGATGACACCTTTGAGCTCAATCAAAATGGAGCCATTAGAGAATGGTACAAAATATGTATTGAGAGGTCCTCACTCCTTCATTAAGAAATTTTGTATGTTTATCATGTTAACAAATTATTATACCATGACATATGTTGCATCTATAAACATATATTGTTTATGGGGAGGTTGGCTTATCATAGTGCAATTTATTCGATTAATTAGTTTCTCATTTATCCTTATGAGTATGATAATTAACTTCTAAAATTTAACTCTTGATATTGGATCTAGGTGAAAATAGTCGTGATGATGACAAAGAGGGTTTTGGTTTCACAGTAAAGCATGATTGATGAGTGGAAAATCATTGATTCGGGAGCTGTCCTTTTATTTGATGAGAAAAGAATTAGCCTTCAAATTAAGAAAGTTATTAGTCTGTAGAACCAACTTTATAGCAATATTTGCCTCTGTCTAATGAATCCTCTTCATTTTAGAGAGTCCCTAATTATTTGCCTCTACCTAATAATATCGTCATTGTACATAATTCTCTCAAACAATCTATCTATTTTGCAATTCAATTTAGAATTTCAACCACTATGTTGATATTTTATTCTATAACCACAAGTGTAATATATGTATTCTTCTTTGATGTATTAAATTTAACGTCTAACCAAGTTGTTCCAACATTAAACTCGAGGGAGTAATAATCATTGTTGATGTGGAAATTATAAATGATTATGTTTGTGCATCAATTATATAATGAATCAAGTTAGAGTTCGGATGTTGACATAAAATTCCTACTTTATTGCTCTAGCTCTTGATATGCATAAGGATTTCTTTTAACTATACTAAATTAAAATATTTTATATGTTACATATAGCTAGAAAATAAAAAATGCATCATTACATACTATGTATTATAATATTGATCGCTATTAAATTTTATTTTGGGGGAAGAATAACTTTATTCCCTCGATATCCAAAGTAAGCCAAACAACTAAGCTCCTAAAACACAATGTAAAGGGTTCTGGTCCCTCAGAGGTACTCTCTCCTTAGAAAGAAAAACTCAATTGACAAAATCATGAAAATTAAATTTCTCGTGCGATATTTTCAAGAATTCTGCCTCACCTTTATTCATTGCCTTTTCCATATGGTATATTTGAGTGTTCTAAAGGTTATATATGACCTTTCTTAAATATAAAATCTTATAGAAAAAATTTTCTCGAAATAAGTTTCGCATCCTTTAGAGCTAATTAGTTACTTTTTCTCACCTCAATTGGATACATTTCCTCCTCAATTATTCTTCCTTTATGGAGTTAAATAGACATGATGAATATTTATCGTTTAGAGAATTTACTCTTTTTACTTCTATTTTTAATTTACATCTAAATTTATATTATATAATAATTAAAATATTTATACTTTGCTATAGTGCACCGCGCGCACCGCGCGTGCTCAAACACTAGTAATTGAAAAAAAGAAAATCACGCAAATAATCATCTGCAGTTTGTAGATTCCTTGAGGATAAAATGAGCCCCCCTGTTACACTCCAAAACTATATGATTAATACAATACTTAACATTTGTACTAAAATAGTTTTTACATGTCTTCTCTTAAGTTGATTATTGACAAAGAATTTGTCTAAGTTTTATAAAGTGACATTCGAGTAACCCCATTACTATCTTGCTGGGAAAGAAGAGCGGATATAATCCATAAAAGTTTGACTAGAACTCCTGAAAATTATCAAAATTTGTAGGGGGAAAACAGACGAAGAAGTATAATGGTATGTAATCCCACCCTCTAAAAAGTTAATAGAATCTCAATGTTATATTATTGGAAGTCAAATAGCGCTTTCTTAGTATAGGATTTTGTCAAGGTTTAATTTTTTGCCCAAAATCCACTAAACAAATCCATTGTATTTTGTATCTATCCTATCATATACTACTCTAATGAGAAAGAATAATAGGAGTAAGTGCGAATAGGGAAAAGACAAACCATGATTTGATTATAGCAAGAGGTCTCTAGCTTGGGAGCAGTTTATGGAACTGGTCCTTCAATCTGTCACTACTAAAAATCACGGTATTTCCCACCGCGATTTTCGGACCGAAATTTGGTCAGACTAGATCATGCGACCGCTGTGGTCGGATAAATCAAATTTTATTTATTAAAAATTTATTTCTCTAAACTATTAATTTTTTTTTTAAATTTAGGCGACTGCCGCGGTCGGTTGGCAGAATAGAAAAACGGGAACAGACCCTCTTTTTTTTCTCATTCTCTTTCTTCCTCATTCCCTCTTCCTCTCTTCCTCAACCCTTCCTCAACACGTCCCCAACTCAAATCTTCCCCAAACAATCAATTATTTCAAATTAACAACTAAATCTCACCCACTAATTCTTTAAATATAAATACTTCTCAAAATTTTCATATTTCTCATTTCTTTCATCCCAAACTTACAAATCCTAACATTTTTTTTTTTGTTTTTTTTTTGCAGATCCAGTGGAGAGACCACCGGACCCGCAAGGTGTAGTACCTAATTCCAGCAGCTACAAATAGGATACGCTTTTTTTTCTTTTTTTTTTTTTTTTTTTGATTTTTCTATCTATGTTTTCAAGTGAGTAATGAACATTCATATAAAAATTGAGTTGGGTTATTTGGTATATAAAAATTATAAATTTGTATGGCAACTTGTTGGTTTAGTTGTAAATTGTTGTTTTAGATTTTGGTAGAAAATGGTGATACACTTTGAAACATTGATTTTGTTTGGATTTAGCCTTTGGAGTTGTTATGGAATGTTGAGTTGTTAACTTTGTAGGCGAAAATTGAAAACGAGAAAGAAAAGAATAATGGGGATATTGTTGGGGTTAATATTGTTGTTTAATTAAAATAAAAAATTAGATTTTGAATTGAAAAGTATAGCGCGTAGTCTTGGTATTGGGATTGATATTGTTGGAAAATTTGAAAGTTGACAATGGAGTTAATGATTTTTTTTATGGTTGTTGTTGAATATTGTTGTTGTTGTTGAATAATTGTAAGTTGGAAATGAACATTTTTGTGGATCCTATTTTGGTAGTAGTGATAATAAACTTTGTTGTATCAAAGAAGAGTATAATGTAGAAATTAAAATATGATTAATAGCCGTTATGATGTGCTTTATTGAAATAGCTAATAGTTAGAGAGATAGGAATATAGTGAGAAAGTTAGGTTCTTGTTTTCTCCTAAATTGCTTAAGTTTGAATCTTTCTAACTATTAGTTTAGAATGGGTTAGTTGTTTTGCAAATTAGGGAGAAAATATGTTACCTTCATAGCTTAAAGTATGTTACTATCATATTTGACAATAATTTAGAAGATCTTAGCTATAAGTAAATAGTAATTACACAACTTAAGATATCTTAATTATTTTCGTAAATTAATTTTAATAATAAAATTAATTACTAAATGATAATCTTAGAGAATAAATTAGTTAGGAACTAGACATAATGGTTAGAAATGCTCTAGTCTAGTGAATAAAAAATAAGTATTAGGCCTAGAACTAGAATTCAAAAATTGAAAATAATTAAGTATGACTATTTTAAGATTATTTTCTTTTTGAGTAATTAGTAATTTGAATATTTTATGTAGTGATTAAGAAGAAATAGCCGATGACCTTGATGCGAATTATGATGATTGACATGTTCGTAGTTTGTTGTTGTTACTTTACTACAATTATTTGCACTACTTTATAAATGCATTCTATAAAAATTTATAATTTGATTATATTGTGCTAAATTATTGTGCCTTTTTATAGATATGTCATCTTCGAAGAAGGCTAGGGGGAAAAGAAAGGTTCAAAGTACCTCTCCTGCTTCAGGTCATACCACTCCTCCTACACATGTACCTCATATGCTTCCTACACATCCTCCGTCTACATATGCTCCAGGTTTTTTCACTCCTCCTCCTACCTTTCCCCCCGGGCATGGCACTTCCTACATTGCCTGGTTATGTCGTTCGTCCGCATGGCATCAGTTCATCATCCATTCCTTTGCCATCTTCCAGTCCATCACCATCCTCTTCATCATCTACTCCTTCTGAATCAACTGTACCACCTTCTGATCCGAGCTCGGTGGACGCTTCGGTACCACCTACTGTACCATATTGGGATCCGAGCTCGCTTTATTACATTGGTCCTGCAGGATCATATGATGATGACGGGATGGTGAGGATTTATCCTCAGGGTAGTCGTGTGTAAGTATTTTTTTTGTTATTTTTTAATACTACTGTGAAGTTTAATTTTTTAGTATATTTATTAACACTAGTGATTTTTATCTAGTTTTACTCCCTCGCACGTGGCTACTCCCTTAGTCCCATTATGCATTAAATATAGATGGAGTGAGACATGGCCATCATGGGGTAGGGTACCCTTCCCCGTAAAGCTGTCCATGTTTGACGATTTTCAGGTAGTAACTATGTTTTGTTTTTAATAATTTAGTTAAGTGTCACTTTTTTAAAAATCTAATATTTTTAATTATTTCAGGCAAAGTGTAAGTGGCATCCTGCCTTTGATTGCGTTGCCCGAAGCAATTTTCTTGGAAAATGCACAGATAGAGTCAAGGGTAACCTGTATGATTGTCGGGTCAAAGGAAAGAAGCCGACTGGATATACGATCACATTTGGGTAAAATATCTGGAATATTGGGATAGTGATGAATTTAAGAAGAGGAGCGCCCAAGGAAAAGCCGCACGAGCCTCCGAAAAGGGTGGATCGCTGCACACAGAGGGTTCGGTTAGCGCAGCGACTCAGCGGATGCTATTGGTAACTTATTAATTATTATATGTATTGTTTTATGTAACTCACATAATTTTCTATCTCACTTGTCATCTTTTTAATTTTATAGGAAAAGGAAGAAGGGCGGCCAGTACGTGTGCCTGAAATCTTTAAGAAGAGGTATATATACAGAAACAAAAAAGAAGAAGAAATGTGGGTCGAGGACCGCGCTAGAGAGCTATATATAAGTTATTAAATTCAATCTTTTAAAGTTATTAAATCCGTCAATATTTATAAATCTTATTCTTGTTATTAATTTTTTTCAGGAAAAAACTATGGCGGCTTATGAAGAAAGGATGACAAGTCAGACATCCGAGTGTGGTAGCAGTACCCCAGCTCAAATGACACTAGAGAAGGAAACCGCACTATGGTTGGAGGTGAATGGCGGAGTAAAGAAGGGAAGTGCTTACGGCCTTGGATCGCAGTATGCCTTGAAACGTCTAAATCCAGGTTTGTTTGGCACTTACACTCCTCCTGCTAGTTCAATTAATCCCTCGGTGGAAGCCTCTTTGTGCAATGAAATCGAAGAGCTTAAGAGAAAGAGTGAAGAAGAACGTTTGCGCAATGAGGAAAATATGAGAGCCATGCGGAAAATGATGTAGAACATAATGTGTGGTAGTGCGGAGAAGGGAAAGAAGGGCAAGGGCAAGAGAAAGAGCAAGAGCAAAAGCCGGGAGAAAGACAAGAGCAAACGTCAATATATATAGCTCGTCGTCTGAGTCGGGTTCTGAATCTAGTTCTGAGGCAACGGAGTAGTAATAATGGATTGTTGATGTTTTAGACTTGTTTTAGGTATGTATTAACTTGTTTGAATCGCTATGAATTATTGATGTTATGTAAATTGTTAAAGTTTCAGTTTAAAGGCAATAAGCCTTGTTTAGAAAAAAATTAAGGCTTGTAGAAGCCTAATCTTCTTCTGGGTGCTATTTTTACTGTTTTTTTTACATGTGGTGTAGCTCTAAGTGCAGGTTTTTTATTGCAGGTTTTATCCAGATTTTCGACCGAATCGGTCCGAAATCTGGGTATTTTTTTGCCAAGAAATTTCAATTTCCCACCGCCGCGGTCCCCCAGCTCAAAAAAAATTTCCCAGATTTTTGCAATCTCCCACCGCGTCGGTCGCCTAGTTCATCATATTTTATTCCAGAAACTACAATGGGCGGCCGGTGTCCGACCGAATTTCGGTCCGACGTCCGACCGCGTCGGCCGGACAGCTTTGTGCGACCAACATATAGCCGACCGCCTTGTTTGGTCGGACAACGGTCCATATTGGCGGTCAGAAAAGCCCTGATTTTTAGTAGTGTGTTATGATTAATGTATTTTCTCTATTCTATTTTGTTTGATAAAAACACAAAGTATTTTTGCATTTGAACATACTCCCTCCGTTCCAATTTATGTGGCAACATTTTCTTATTCGTCTGTTCTAAAAAGAATGGCAGCGTTCTAAATTTGGTAACAATTTAACTTCAAAATTACAGTGTTGCCATTACTGAAATGATTTACAACCACATAAACATACTTGATTTATTTTACACCACAAGTTTCAAAAGTCTTCCTTTATTTTTTAAACTCTGTATTGAGTCAAACTATGACATATAAAATGGAACGGAAGGAGTAATAATTTTCAACCATGGTCTCATAGTCATCGGGTAAGCCTACTTGCACAACCAACTTTCTTTTCTCACGTCATAACGCTATGAAGGTCCTACTCCTATTGAGTCTCTTGTCATTCGAAATAAAGCGAATCTTTGGTGCATAAAATGATCTCCAATTTTCGTGTAAACTCAAGAATCAGGTTAGTACTATATATATGTGTTAGAGAATGTACTTGTCCTTCATCATTAATATAAAATTTCTAAAATAAGAAAAAAATTTATTAATAATGTCCCTAGCTATTTGATTAATGCCTTTGAGATTTTTAGTTGAATGCTAATTACAACGTGATCTACTATGACATATTTTGTTTCTTCTTTTAACATACTGACATATATGTTCTTTCTTTTGCTTGATTAAGCTATCACGGACTGCTTCCTTTGTCAAGTTCTTACCCAAAAAAGTGTAGGAGAATGATACAGAAACGTGGTTTCGTCGAGTTCACAAGTTCAGTCAGAGCTAGAGAAATTCTTGCATATTGTTGAACTCAAGAAATGACTCAAACACAAGTACAAATCATAAACTTTCTTCTCTGACCATTTGTACAAATTAGTTAGGATGTTATTCGTTTTTTAATTACAAGGAGATATTGCCCTTCAATGATCAGTACTCTAATCACAAGTCCCACCTGGTCGGAAATTTAACACGTCTTATTAATATGCATGCATGCATGCAAAAGTCATTCTCGTAATAGGTGGGGGGGTCACCTTGTGTGAATCAAATGAATCCCCCTTCATCAAATTACATTGTCTAAGAGGGTAAAATTGGTATTTGATTGTAGTACATACAAGAAGTTAAATGCTCTCGACGGAAGTTAATATTTAGATATGACAGTTTTTATATTTGGAGAAAATTTCATGTCAGTTTTGTTCAAAAGCAGATAATGTCACACCATAGTACTCCCTCCGGTCCATTTTATTTGAACACTTTCTTTTTTTAAAAGTCAAATAATGTAAACTTTGACCAACATTTTGAGATATATTTCTTCACCATATTAATATGACAAGAATTGCAACTTGTAGTACTTTTCGTGTAGTTTTTTAATATCTAAATTATAATTTTAAAATATTGACTAAATCTAGTTCAATTTGAATCTGAAAATTGGTCAACTTAACTCTCGAAAAGTGAAAAACATCAAATAAAGTGGATCGGAGGGAGTATTAATTAAGAGTATCTTTAAGTTAATTGAGCCCATCATTACAATCCAAAAGCTACCCTCATAACTGCGTGCCTGCAAAAATCTTACTCGTAAAATCGTGATCATGCAATAGTAAAAAGCAATACGTGTTACAGTATCCTACGTACCTCCAGTTTTCCCCTTGTTAATTAATGTTGATTTATGCCTGTTCCATACCCTCATTTATATTTTTTTTTCACAAAGATCAAATAACAAAATCCCAGCTCTCGTCCTCGTGTCTTTAAAATCATATATTAATGATCAAGGGCGATCTAGCGCTCATTTCCTACTTGTTTTTACTGCTAGTTTTTATTTGTTTTTATTGTATAGCTATTGTTATTTTTACTTCTAAGTTGTTTAGAAATTATTGAAAGTAAATCTGGAGTTAGAATAAGTCTTTAGGAACCAAAAGCTAGGTAACAGCTCCTGATTTTCAGCAATAATTTTGGGTGATTCTTAGGAACAGAATCAGATCCAATAGTTTAAATAGCTTGGGAAAGTTGCTTGGAAAGGACAGAAGAAAAAGGGAAATGAGTCTTGCTATGTATCTTTCTTATCTTTCATAAATAAATAGCAGTTTCAGTTCGTATGATGTTTTATTTCTGCTTCTTTCTCTGATGTTAAACTTTATTGCAAAAGTAAATTGTTGTTTGTCAACCCTTCCTTAAGCAGATTATATTTTGGTATCAATTAATCACTATCTGCTTCACATTTATATGATAAAGCGTAAAGCTAGTAAATGTCTAACCGGTAATGGTATTTGAATTTACATTTCTTGATTATTT
Source organism: Petunia secreta (assembly GCA_029990175.1). Lineage (NCBI taxonomy): Eukaryota > Viridiplantae > Streptophyta > Magnoliopsida > Solanales > Solanaceae > Petunia > Petunia secreta. Next base: position 55,910,539 of record JARKIP010000024.1, on the reverse strand, counting down.
TGAAGCATATAGTTAGGTTTGTTGTTCCCGTTTAAATTCTTGCTTCTTGAGTATTATTAGGACATTTTTATATATTGGTGACCCAAGACTTTACAACGTTAATTAACGTGGTGACACATTTCATTCCGATTGATCACAAGTCAAGGTATATAATAATATAATCTCTCTATCTCAATTTCTTTACATATAATTTGACCCGATAGAGAACTTTATGGGAAAAAAATATTGACACATACGCAACTTATGATATTTTGTGTAGTAGCAAACAAATTTTTGAATAGAGTGGGTAAATGACGTCAAAGAAAAAATGACATGTAAGAATTATATATCTCATTTCTGAACTTAGGAAATTAAAGTGTCAATTGTTGAATATGGAAAAAGAATTGTGCCAAACAAAATAAGACAAAGATTGGTGATTTATGTAGTAGTTACTAGATGTCGTGCCCGTGCTTCGCATGGTTAACTGATGTCGTTGTTGCTTTCACCTATTAAACTAACTTTGAACAATCTTAGGTTAAGTATGCAATTTTGACATGTTTGTTTTAATGTAACCTTTCTTCTTGAAAGGCTTTATACGGATAATTAATAGGACAAACATCTGCAGTCTCTTTATGAGCATGTACAAAAATATATAGTAGTCACAGTTATATAGTTTAGATATACATCATATCCCAAAATAAGTGGAAATGCAGAATATCTTTAAGCATATTGCAGTTATCCCCTTGATCTATCTACTGTCTTTCTTTCTTCCAAGTTGGCAATGAACCCTTGTCATTTGAAAACCAAGCATAGTTGCTATCTTGTTATCATTTCAGGATAGATCTGCAAACCTGTTTCCAAATGATTTAAGAAAAACAAAAAAAAAAAAGAGAAATTTATGAAACATTTATCATATTAATGTGTGATTGATAACCACATAATATAATCTAAATGAGAGTTACTTACTTAACCAGTAACTCATGATAAAATAAAGAGTATTAAGGGGAATATTGAGAGCTAGAAACAGGTTTTAAGTAAGTGGATGTGAAGTAAAAGTAACCAGACAAGCTCCTAATTTCCTTAGGGATATCTCCAAAAACATCATTGTTTGCCAAGTTCAATTCATTCAGTTTCTCCAAAGAATGAATCCCACTTGAAAGCTTACCAGTTAACCCATTGTTGTGAAGATCCAGTCTTCCCAATTGTACAAGATTCACTATATTAACAGGTAAAGGCCCCGAAAACTGGTTATTATTAGCAACAAAATCAAGAAGATTTTCTAGAGAACCAATGTCCTTTGGGGTAGAAACTGAGAATTTATTCTTGGACAAAATCAAAGTTGATAAATTTGAAGCACTTAAATCACCAATTAACAAATTTTCTATCTCAAATTCTCTAAACCTCAATTTCAAATTCAAGGTAAAATCTATTTTCTTTTTGGATTTTTCATGTTTAGCTTTACTAAAGTCGATATAAAGCGGACTAAGTGACGAACATAAAGATATTACCTGAGTATATTCCAAGACTTCTTCAAATGGATAATAATTTAATATCTTTTTATCATTCAGGAAAAGCGCTTCAAACTCGAGCCACAAGCTACTGAGGTTTCAATATCCTTTTTCCATGACCTTCAATAGATTAATAGCCAAAATCAGTGTAACATCAAATACATATTCCTTTTCAACCATGATGCAGAAATTTAAAAGTCCAGGCTAATAGAATTGAAACTGAAGGTTAAGCAGTTGACAGCAAATTTCATTTCATCTAAGTAATCACTGCATGACACTCCAATATAATTCGGATTACATCAACATTAAGTTGTGTATGAGAGCTCACTTTCTCAATCAAACTGACAAAACATTAAGAAGCTGGAAATTCTTAGCTATTTGCGTTTGAGTATACAATTTTACTCTCAAGTATGCAATAAGCATAAAATTTGATTTCATAGGTCAACTAAAAATAAAAGAGCACATTTTCTTCTATTATAAACTCTAAACAAAGAAGAAAAGTTTAATTTTTTCATAAACTAATTGCTAGATTTGTTTGGCAAGGACTCATGACTATTGATGCCAACTTTCATTTTTCTACTAAGATAGAAGCAACAACTTTTTCCCAGACCCCAACAAACAATCAAGAATACAAACAAAAAGAAAAATTATTGGCAGAGAATTATCAAAGTCAAAAGTGAAAATCTACCTTATATCAGTGAAGTTGGTATTGATGTTCTTTTGGGATACCTAAAAAATGGTGGTAAACACTTGAGCTCAAACACTCACTATGTACTCAAATTATACTAAGTCCTAAAGCGAGAGAATATCTTGCATAAGTAAAGGTCAACCTACTCTTAATTTTAACAACTAAGGTGCTAAATAGAGCTAGTATTCCGTGACTATATTTGACTTAATTAGTGTTATTCATTATCTCTTTAATTGTTTCCAGAAGACATCTACTTTTTTACAGAATACCAGCCTTTTAAATACGAAAAATCTACTCAAACATAAATTGTCTGAAGTTTCAAATTTTACTCTATTTTAGCTCCAGTTGGCCAGTGGCAAATGTAAATTTCTAAATTTGGACCAAGTCAATTTCAAACACAGTTTTTTATCACTGACAACTCATTCAAATCCAATGAGTGATACAACCTGTACAAAGTTTCTTGTAGTCCTATTTTGATATGGTTTTGGACATTACACTAACAATGCACTTTCTTTTTCCATTAATAAGAAGATTTATTAAACTTAAAATTTACCAGAGAATCCAAGAGAATACCAAAAGAGTAAAAACAATTTACAATCTTCAAAGTAAAAGCAGAACAAAAAAGAAAGTAGGAAGAAGAAGAACTCACAACGATCAAGTATTGGTGTCTGGTTCATATGACAATCTTACTGACTGATCATCACTGCAACAAAATACCTGACTGATTACCAGCACTCAAAAACGACTTTGTTTCCTGCAGCATGTAATTCTTAAGAAGAAAAACATCATTTCCTGCATCATGTAATTCTTAGGAGAGAAAACATGTTGATAAGACAGTATTCATAGTTAAATTAAGTAGTACTATTTCTTATTTTATTACCATCAAAATGTATATACAAATCAAAAAGGCAGAACAGACCTTCATTTTGTCTTTAGTGGAGTTGTTGGCTCCATTTTTTTCATCTTCAATGATCCAACTTCTTCAGGTGGAAATTCAATTTGTTCATCGGATAAAGTACACAATCTTTCTTTCTCTTGCTGCCTTCGCCAGCATCAGTCGAGGATCGTGCGAGGAGAGAGTAGGGAGCATTTGATTTTTCAACACATGAGATGACAAACAGCTTTCTAACTGATGCAGGATTGCAGGCGAATGATTTTTTCGCCTGAATTTTGAACAGTTTGTGAGAAAGGCGGCTTTGAATTTCTTGTAATGGCATGGGCTCTTTCTGTAAAAAAGAATATGGTGAGCTTTTTAGCTTTAGTGACAGCACAACACTTAGATGTTGTTAGGCGAGCTTTTATTTAAGGCAAGAGTTAGATTTTGTACCTTGACTGAAACAATCTCATAAACCTCAGCCGTAGCAAGCTATAATATATTTTCTCCATCTCTGCCCATAATAATCCCAATTGTTGAGCCAGATGCATCTTCAAAATCAACATCAAATCGAAACCTGTGGTAGTGTACAATTAAAGTACTAATTTAATATAGCGGGGAAGAATTTGGTGAAAAATTAATGTAGTTGCGACTCTCATGTTAACATACAAAACTACCTTGGAGTTAACATAGCTGTTTCTCATGCAGTCGATTTCCCTTATCACGGGCATCCTCACTTCTTGTCCACAACTTGAACACAGTAGAACATAGAAATTCTGATTGTTGGTTGGAATTGATATCTTTGCCTCGATGGAGAAAGTGTCCCCCTGTTTTATGAGGATGGCAGTAAGTAGGTGTTACAGCAATAACAAATAGCAAATTATGAACTATGGAAATAAGGTATGAGCGTACATCATCTTGTGATTGGGCATTTGCAATCGAAACTATTTCTTCATCCACGGGAACAGAGATGACAGGTGCAGATCTAGATCTAAATGTACTCCTGATGGTGTAAGAGGCCAACATTTGTGTATTTTTCATTACCGTGTTCATTTAAAAAAAGTCGTACGACTGTTGGAATAGTAATAATCAGAATGAGTGAAAATATAGTATACAGTTGCAAAAGTAATGTTCTACCATTTATGTAGTCGCTGGCATTGTGAATATGGTGGATTGATCTGTATTGTTGTATTGAATCTTGTTTGCAATGATTTACCTACATAGACGAAATGCATATGAGTAGTACCAAAATCATATTGATTTTTGAATAATAAGATGAGGTATTATCTGCATTTGACTGACCATTGAATTCGGACACCCCGACATGCCTCGCAAGAAAGACAGGATATTTCTTTAATTCTGTCAAGAGTTTCTTTCCTTTGCCTTCAATGATATCCTCTTCCCATATGGTAAATGTGAAAGGTTCTTTTCTGTTTCCAGCAAAAATAGGTAATAGTATTAGTTGTGTGTTTTTTATATCTTGATATATGCAGTTATGTAGAAAACTTAAAGATATTTCGAACACCCCGACACGCCTCGCAAGAATGACAGGATATTTCTTTAATTCTGTCAAGAGTTTCTTTCTTTCGCCTTCAATGATATCTTCTTCCCATATGGTAAATGTGAAAGGTTCTTTCCTGTTTCCAGCAAAAATAGATAATAGTATTAGTTGTGTGTTTTTTATATCTTGATATATGCAGTTATGTAGAAAACTTAAAGATAGATTAATATAAATTGAAGCTTGACTAATACACTTACAGAGGATCAATAACAATGAGTTCTTGCAATTTTCTTTCCATTGATACACATCTCGAAGGAAAACAATTGACAACAACTGCAAGAATATCTACTGACATCAACAATTCAAACGGATAAGCAAATTTGTAGGATAGTAAGTTGACAATTTGTGAGTAAAAAGAACAAAATAAGTGTACCGATTTCTGCTTTCTTATCCTTAATAGCCTTGATATCACTGAAGGACGTGAGAGTAAGCTTTGTTGGCAGCAGCAACACATTTTCATTGGGTCATTTTCTTTGACTGGATCAATTATGGTCTTTATATCAATAACCCACTCATATTCATGAATTGGTCTTCCAAATTTTGAATCTGATGGTTGTACTGACACGATCCGGAATCCGGTTAGGCCGTGCGGGCACCCGACATCCTTCCCTAGACCCGTCGGGCGAACCCTTATCAATTAAATTAGGAAAATAAATATAATTCAATTTATAAATAATAACAAGACTTAAAAAAAGTACAAACATAATGATTTTTCTAAGCTATAAAAAGAAATTACAGTTGACTACCCACATACTAGGTTTAGGGCTATCCAGACTAGACATCTAAGAGTTCAAAAGAAGACAGATACCTCCTGAAGGGAGCAGAATGCAATTGAAATAATAACCAATAAACTGGTGGCCATCCGGAATAAAAGCTGGCTCACCCTGACAGCTGAAGTCATCTTCGCTCCTTCACAACGTGGCGAACTCAATCCTGGAGCGAACCTGCCGAAACGAAATAGATAGACAGGAAACAAACAACAAACAAGGGTGAGTCAAAAGGACTCAATAAGTGGGGCAGACTAGCCACCTCAAAGAATAGGATAGCTAGCCAGGGAGAAAGGAAATAAATAAACCAAATTCCTCTTATTTAAATTATAAAAAGGCAGAGCCAGATAACAACCGAAAATACGTAAGAAACTTCTAAACTCAACCAAGGGTGCGTGCCAGAAATATGTCAACAAATAAGCAATGGACATATAAGCAGAACAATAGTCATGTACCGCAAGTCTAAACAATGGTATGAATTGAGATAAAATGAAATGAAGTGAGATGAAATGAAATATGATGCAAAGGGTCACATGTGCCAAATGAATGGAGCGGAATCCTCCTGCTCCGAGGGCGGAATCCTCCTACCCTCAATATGATGCAATGGAGCGGAATCCTCCTGCTCCGAGGGCGGAATCCTCCTACCCTCAATATGATGCAATGGAGCGGAATCCTCCTGCTCCTAGGGCGGAATCCTCCTACCCTCAATATGATGCAATGGAGCAGAATCCTCCTGCTCCGAGGGCGGAATCCTCCTACCCTCAATATGATGCAATGGAGCGGAATCTTCCTGCTCCGAGGGCGGAATCCTCCTACCCTCAATATGATGCAATGGTAACCCTTCACCGGCGCGGGACTCTCAACGACTGCCGGGAAGTATATGTCAAATCACAGCCAGAGTACAACGCTCAAATCCGCAATGCAATACCAACAACAGGACATAACATATAATATACAATGTATATCCAAAGCTAAGGCGTAAGGAGTACGCCTATCGGCAGCTACACACGTAAAGAACACGTGGTAGAAAATCCACGAGGCCAGGTGCCTCCAAAGAAATGGATATAAATACTTACCTTGTTACAAAGTTAGTACAGCCACTCAATAACCGCTTTGTCCTTTGGTTTTCTTGCCAAACGATCTCACTCTATTCAATAAGCATAAAAATATATCAATTTAGGCTAAAGGCTTCATTCCTCACATCTTAGGGCAACCCGGTTAGGAACCTGATACCCTATTCGCATACGCAGTACGCAGGCCAGGGCTATATACAGGGTTTAAGTTCACACAACCAAACCCCAAATAAATTACATTTATATGTTGCTCATAACTCACAGAGTACGAATATATATTCAATTTCATTATCGGGGTCCATTTGACCCTTTCAATTATTAATTGAACTTATTAAAACGATGTCTAATTTTCAAAGTTTTACCGTTAAAACATATTCAAACATACGTAATAAACTCAAATAATGCATTAAGATCATTACCTGAATGTTTCGGGGTAAAAATTCTACTTTTCTCCGGCCCCTTTTCTTATTTTCTGGCATATTTTTTTTCTGTTGCGTTCTCAGCTTTCTGTTTCGTTTCGCTGCTTTTGATTTTGAAGATAAGGGATTAAGGAGTAATCCCTTCTGACCACCGATCCAATTTCTATATCTTGTCTTTTCCTTTTTTTTTTTTTTTTTTCTTTTTTTTTTTTTAACGAAAATTAAAATAGTACCTTATGATATTCGAAATAATTCCAACTTTTGCATACGAGTTATACAAAATATATGTAACATACTCGCAAAGGCGGATCTCAAATCGGACTCCCGAAACTCTAGATGCGAATTTAAATGAAAAGAAGTCAAATTATTTAACTTTCGGCATTTTAGCGGAAATTAGCCGAACAACATCGAAATTCACTTTCGAAAAATCACAAAAGTCACAAATAATCATACGAACCTAACGGCGCTTTCGGATTTCGATTCGGAGCTCGTTCGCCAAAACCGAGCTCGAAAATCTCTTTTTAATATTTATCGATAATAAAAACTGAAACCTTCTTCCGATGCCTACCAAACGAGGTCTGATTTAGCTCAAATTTTACAGAAAGGTCCTAATAGACATTACGAATATTTTAAAATTATTGGCACGCCAATCGGAGTCCTAACTTCCGAAACGACTGACCGAGGTCGTTTCATGTACCCTCGCACCCGTTATGAAATAGCTGCGGTACAGTTCAAACTTATATTTGTCGAGAAACTTTGGGATGTTTTCTCCATAAATGCTTGCCTTTGTTTGTTCTTCCTGTAAATATTCAACATACAACACATGTATAAGCAAATAAAATAGTTAAAGCTGTATGTAATGAAATGGATGGTTTAATAGCAATATGCAAACCTGTTCATCTTGAAAGATCATATTCAGATATCTTAACTTTTTATCTTTGCTTATTCGCGGTTCACATTTATCCACAACCTGAATCTTGCAGGTCCAGTTGGATATGTGAGGAGTAATTTCACATATACGTAGTTGTTGTGCTATTATCGGTTGAAACCTGAAAAACAAGAGAAAACATGCGAACAGAAAGAGAAACAAAATGACCAATCTTAGAAGGTTCAAAAGTTGAGAATGTAAAACTCTCTACATTGCTCCGCAGCCTCAAAGACAGACTCGGAAGTCGCATACAGTATATGTCTTTTTTTTTTTTTTGGAGAATGGTAACAAATATGTCACTATTTAAGTTAATTAACGATACAAAAACAAAGATAATCACCAATTAGCTTCTAGAACCACCAAATATCTGTAACAAATTTTCCTAAAAAGGAGGAAACAAAAAATAAAGAACCAGTAAATAGCAGTAAAGCATTAAAATTCAATTTTATTTTATTTTAAAAAAAAAATTGGTCTTTTTTTTCAGAAATGCATAGAGTGAATTATTATGGAATACTATCACATTAAACTCTTCTCATCTTGCCTATGGATTTCCTTTTTGTTTGACGATTTTCTTCATGCATGTGATAAATTATCGGATTTAACTACATTCACCTCAACTCAGTTGCATGTGAAAGAGTGTACAAGTTTTTTATTACACATCAAATATATGGAATACTGAAACAATACATATGTTAAAAACCTAATATAAAATGCCTAGGAAACGAATTGATAGACATGAATTTCTTTTTGAGAAGCCCTAATTTACAACCAACAAAAACCCCAAGCTACACGGTAAAAGAAGTCAATCGTTGATTTTATTGTAAAAATTTAGCAAATATTTGAATGGAGCGCCAAAAAAAAAGAAAAAATAAAGAACAACTTACCAAGAAGAAAGAGAGGCGCAGAGAAAGCACCAGGTAGATGGAGTGAACTGAAGAAATAAAAAATGGGGTGTAGGCAAATTAAGAGAACATTAAGTGGGTGTAAGAATTGGACAACGGTAAAAATCAAAGTCTAATCTTTTTACCACAATACCCGTACGTGTAGTACGTGGCTAAGTAAAAAAATCAACCTGGTCCACTCATTGTTGGGTTCGGCTATATGTCATTGGTTTGAAAAAAAAAAATCAAAATTGACTTTTCGCTGAATTTACCGAAGTGCCCTTGGTCGTACCAGGGACTCACATTTATTATATAGTTAAAAAAGGTTTTAGGACTACGCAAAAGAATAAAACAGAATAAGGATTGGAGCTAGGGAAAACAAAAATATGAAGTCACATTATCTAAATTTAAATGTACTCACATCATTTAAAACGTTAGTAGTCTTTTATGAACATGACAATAAAATGAATAGAGTTGTTAATATATTCTGTATATTATACTTATGATAGTTTGAATTTCGACTACTAGAAAATACACGTTCAGCGAGGAAAAATTGGCGAGGGAGTTCCTCTCTAAACATGCATAGAGAGGGAATCTATCAATGTACGAACGTCGCTTATTTTTCGTAACAAATTCAAATTGGAGAGAGAATTCCCTTGCCAATTCGCCAATGGACCCCGCATGTCATATTTTAATAAATTTTCTTTTCATTTTGGCGAAGAAATTCCCTCTCCAATTTGAAAATATATATTTATATTTTTGGTTTGGTAAGGGAATTCCCTCTCCATACTTATAAAATATTTATTTATATTTTTCATTTGGCGAGGGAATTCCTTCTCCAAACTTATAAAATATTTTATATGCATGCGTTTGGCGAGGGTATTCCCTTTCCAAACATAGAAAATAATTTTTTTTTATATGTTTGGCGAGGGAATTCCCTCTCCAAACATATAAACCTGCTCAATACACAATTAGAAACATGAAGAAGCAAGCAATACATCAACAACAATAACAACAAGCGACAATAAGATCCAACAACATTAAGCAGCAACATTAAAATAACAGGAACCAAGCCTAGCAATTAATTAAACACAATTATGATATGATAATAGCAATATTTTTCAACAACTTAATTAAACACAATTATGTATATAAACACAATTAATTGTACAAATGCTAGATTATTCTACAATACAAGTGGGCACATATTAATCTTTCTATCAACATAAAATTTTCACTAAACAAGTTAATATAATAAAATTAATATAGTTAAAATTTAACAAAATACAAAAAATTAATAATTTAATAAACTGAAAAAATAAAACAACCTTTAACAATAATTCAGGTGGGAGTGTTATACGGTGGTATCCTTGAAAAAAAAAAAGGTTAAATGGTGGTTTGGAATCAACAGAATCTATTGCCTAATAAATAAGCATGATTTAGTTACCCTACACGACACATAGAAAATCAATAAAATTCAACCTAAAGAATGAATTCCCCAAATCAAAAATACCATCATCCAGAAAAAGAAAACAAAATCATAAGCCTTAGAATACTCAAAATCCTTAGTCTACCTCTTGGACCTTATTAATTTCGGTAAGAACAGTCGACCAATTAACCAAACGTGACTAACTATAAGAGCAGAGGAATGGGAGGAAAAATGTAACAAATCAATATTTATTCAAGATGTGCTCTGGCAAAATACCACTAAGAAAAGTAAGGAACATCTGCTATGGCAAAATACCACAAACTCACCCGGGCACAAACATCACTTAGTGGCATTTGTTAAAGAAAAATTCAAATTAGCAGTACATAGAAGTTCAATAAGGGATCATTATCCAATTAAAGACTTAAACACCTCAATCTAATACTCCTAACTATTTCCAACTTTTATAAATTGTATCAGCTAAACAAAGAAGGAAAATTGTGTAATAGCAAACAGCGCTTGTAATTTCAAAAAGTCAAATAAAATGAGAGATAGGGGGTACCTTTTAGCTAATAAACTGCAGAGCGAGGAGGGCCAGATGTGGTAGGGTTTATGTCGTGTTTCTATTTGACTTTTCCATCAATGCAAAACTTAACATAAATCCTAAGTTAATCAATGATTGGAGTTAGAGAGATTGGAGTTGCCGGAAAAGGAAAAGGGGATTAATTAATCTACGATATTGGTTTTGTTAAAATGGGTAAATAGAATTGTGTGGGGGGTGGGTAAAAGAGAGGGTGGGGGAGTATTTTTATTTTGATATTGCTAGGGAATTCCCTCGTTGTTTGTCTGATACATTTAAAGAGAGTAATTGGCCAGGGAATTCCCTCGCTGTTTGTCTGATACATTTAAAGAGAGTAATTGGCCAGGGAATTCTCTCTCCAATAATGTCCCACCTAAATTTTTTATTTTAACTGGCGAGGAAATTCGCTAGCAAAAATAGTACTAACTTTTTTATCATCAAATAATCGTACTTTAATATCTTATGCTCTTTTTTGAAATAAGAAATCTTGTTTAAAACTAACTATTAAGCTTATTCTCATTTTTCACAGCTATTTGATCTTAAAATCCAAAGTTCTAGAAAGATTGGTGAATAAAATTAAAGTTCAACTTATAAAATAGTGACTCCTTAACAAAAGAAAACTAAATACAAACCAGGAAAAAAAAAAAAGGAAACTGCCTATATAGAAAAGAGAAGTATATATGACGAGAACTATGATTCAGTTGTTTTTTTATTTTTTATTTATTTTTTTTTCAGTTGTTAGTTGATTTGTCACTTTCAGTTCTTGGTATCAATACCAAGATGACGTCCCAACGAATAATGTACAGTAGTATAGCATATAAAAGTTGAGATACGAATTAACTACTAGGACTATTTCAGTACTTAAATTTATTGAAGAAGCTGATATACGCACCACCAGGTAAAGAGTCCCACGTCATAAATATATTGAGATGTGAAAATATTTTATACTTAATCAATTTTAGGAATTTGTAGGAAATAGAAATAAACCACATTGTCCAAGTTATTGAATCCTGTCGAAACGTTTAATAAATCCTTATATATATAGCTATTAAAAACAGTACTTGAGGTTGTTGTAGCACTTGTTTCGTGTTTAATTAGCTATATGAAGTATCGTATTTAAGTATGGTGTTTTGTACATAAATGGTCAGACATGTGGAGTGCCCTATTCTGTGAGCATGCTCTTACTTCTTTTTCCCTTATTAGTTTTCGTTTTACCCACGTAAATTATAAATATATATGTGGTAATAGTTGACACAACATGAATTTTAAAACAAATGAAAGATTTTTAAACTTATGATTTTAAACTTTTCAATAATGTCACTAGCTATTTGATTAATGCATTGAGATTTTTAGTTAAATGCTAATTAGATTTTTCCACGTGATGTACTACGACATGTTTTGCTTCTACTTCTAATTAACGTACTGAGATATGTTCTTTTTTTTGCTTGATTAAGCTATCACGGACTGCTTCGTTTGTCAAGTTCTTATCCAAAAAAGTGTAGGAGAATGATGCATAAACGTGGTTTCGTCGAGTTCACAAGTTCAGTCAGAGAGAGATTCTTGCATATTGTTGAACTTAAGAAATGACTCAAACACAAGTACAAATCATAAGCTTTCTTCTCTCTGACCATTTGTACAAATTAGTTAGGATGTTATTCGTTTTTTAATTAGTACAATATTCTGTTCTCATCGTAATCAATTATGATCACCTCGGGTTAAAATGGGCTTACAACTGTTTTCCACATATCTTAAATTCCTCTAATTTACGCTGGAAGCATTCCTTGTGTTAATGGAATTCAACAATTAATACATATAGGTAAAAGAAAAAAGTTCACCTAAAGTGTAAGTTTATTCAATTGACCACCCTTGGGCCAATGTGACACCGCCTCTGATTAGGCACTTGAACATTGTCAAAGAAGAATTAATATGAAAATAAGTAAACCTAACGGCGTGAAAGAGGGAAGCCAATTCCATGACGAGTTGAAGGAAATGTAACAAACAGCAATGTGCAGATTACCCCAACGACCATTGGCAAGACAGCAAGGATCTCTTGAGCTTCTGCTGAAGGAGAAGGATACAAGCATTTGATCACATTTTGATCAAACGTCGCAACAGCACCAAACACAATTATTGACAACAAAGCGTGAAACACATCCAAACATTTCAGCTTATATTTTGCTGCTTCCTCAGGAGGAATGGTGACGCATGAGCCATCAATTATCCATAGCCCACTGAATGTTGCAAATCCATAACGAACTTTGCCTCTTTCATCACGAAAACTGTCCGTAAAACAAAGGAAGAAACAAGAGATTGCGCAAAAGCCGAGAAGGCCTAATGTCATGGAATGGCTAACGCTGGAATGACATTGGCCTTCATGTGTTATAACTGGCGATAAGATTTGGAATGCAAGAACAGAACCTGAAGGTAAAAGATTAGCTAAATTTGCTGTTTTTTTTAATGTCTTTCTAATGGCCTTTTGTGCTGGTGTCTTTTTTGGTTTTTCAACATTTGGTTCATCTTCTAACAAGGGTATTTCCAATTGGCTTTCAGTTGCTGCTACAATATTTTCGGTAGTTCCTTTCTCTGCATTATTAATCACCATGGCATCCAAATTCTTGGTGGCCTCCATCTAAGTGTTGATTCTTGTCGATTTTAGTTTGTTACTTAAAATTTAATTTCAATGCATAATACACTTGGGGGAATTTAGAAATATATATATATAACTCAATGTTGAAAGAAAGTTTTAAAAGTGGTAATTGCTAAAAACTCTCCTAGACAAAGATTCAAGGTATAGGGTTCTGGTTCATTCGTTAATAATAGAATATATGGGTTTTTAGTAAAAGGTTTAAAGGCCAGAATTTATTTACGTATTTATTTGACGTAAGTGTTCAATTCCCCCATTCACGACTTAGCTCGCCAGGATTATACTATGCAGTTCATTAAATTAAATTAGTTCAAGTAAAAGTTGATAACGTAACCTTGTTTTAACGGATTTTGGGATACCTAACATCATCGAAACAAGAATTGACCCCATGCATGCAAAAGTCATGCGCGTAATAGGGGGGTCACCTTGTGTGAATCAAATGAATCCCCCTCCATCAAATTACATTGTCTAAGAGGGTAAAATTGGTATTTGATTGTGGTACATACAAATTGTTAAATGCTCTTGACATAAGTTAATATTTAGATATGACAGTTTTTATATTTGGAGAAAATTTCATGCCAGTTTTGTTCAAAAGCAGATAATGCCACACCATATTAATTGAGAGTATCTTTAAGTTAATTGAGCCCATCATTACAATCCAAAAGCTACCCTCATAACTGCGTGCCTGCAAAAATCTTACTACATCGTAAAATTATGATCATGCAATAATAAAATCCTACGTACCTCCAGTTTTTCCCTTGTTAATTAATGTTGATTTATGCCTATTCAATACCCTCATCTATATTTTTTTCACAAAGATCAAATAACAAAATCCCAGCTCTAGTCCTTTTGTCTTTGAAATCATATAGGAGTATTACTGTATTAATGATCTGCTTCACATTATGATAAAGCGTATAGCGTAAAGCTAGTAAATGCCTAACCGGTAATGGCATTTGAATTTACATTTCTTGATTATTTTTAAGAATATAGTTAGGTTTGTTCTTCCGTTTAAATTCTTGCTTACTGAGTATTATTAGGACATTTATATATATTGGTGACCCAGTACTTTACAACGTTTATTAACGTGGTGACACATTTCATTCCGATTGATCACAAGTCATGGAAGTATATAATAATATAATCTCTCTATCTCAATTTTTTAACATATAATTTGACCAGATAGAGAACTTTATGGGTAAAAAATATTGACACATACGCAACTTATGATATTTTATGTAGTAGCAAACAAATTTTTGAATCGAGTGGGTAAATGACGTCAAAGACAAAATGACATGTAAGAATTATATATCTCATTTCTGAACTTAGGAAATTAAAGTGTCAATTGTTGAATACTTGAATATGGAAAAAAAATTAATTATATCTCATGCTCTTTTTCTAAATAAGAAATCCTGTTTAAAACTAACTATTACGCTAATTCTCATTTTTCGCAGCTATTTGGTCTTAAAATCCAACGTTCTAGAAAGATTGGTGAATAAAAGTGCAACGTATAAAATAGTGACTCCTTAAAAAAGAAAACTAGATACAAAAGAGAGAAAAAAAAAGGAAAAAGAAACTGCCTATATAGGAACGAGAAGTATATATGCCGAGAGTTATGATTCAGTTGTTGATTTGTCACTTTCAATTCTTGGTATCAATACCAAGATGACGTCCCAACGAATAATGTACAGTAGTATAGCATATAAAAGTTTGAGATACGAATTAACTACTAGGAGTATCTCAGTACTTAAAGTATTGAAGAAGCTGATATACGCACCACGGGGTAAAGAGTCCCACGTCATAAATATATTGAGATGTAAAAATATTGTATACTTAATCAATTTTAGGAATTTGTAGGAAATAGTAATAAACTACATTGTCCAAGTTATTGAATCCTGTCGGAACTTTTAATAAATCCTTATATATACAGCTATTTAAAACAGTAGTTGAGGTTGTTGTAGCACTTGTTTCGTGTTTAATTAGCTATGTGAAGTATCGTATTCAAGTATGGTGTTTTGTACATAAATGGTCAGACATGTGGAGTGCCCTATTGCATGCATGTGTGAGCATGCTCTTACTTCTTTTTCCCTAGTTAGTTTCGTTTTACTACCTTTATTTAACCATCCGTTAATTATAAATATTACTTTCTCCGATTCAATATGTGGTAACAGTTGACACAACATGAAATATAACCAATGAAAGATTTTTTAAACTTATGATTTTAAAATTTCAACCTCCTTTAATTAAAGCTGTTGTTTAGAGCAAGTAACGAATATTTAGTTAAACGACATATGTAAATGTATGAAACCATTTTTAGAAAACTGGATATTTAGAAAAACACATTCAATTAAACATTGTTTTGAGTTAGCATATCATCGTTGGAAAAATTGCCAGTGTCGTACTTCCTTTTTCTTGTTGGATCTTTTTTGGATTTCTTTTCAAGTGACAATTCACATATTGTATGAGTGATGGGTCCATTTTCAGATAGAAAGTAATTGTGTTACGGGTTCCATTAAATTGTTTGGCTCTGGGACAATGGAACTTGGTTAATATGAAGCTG
Source organism: Petunia secreta (assembly GCA_029990175.1). Lineage (NCBI taxonomy): Eukaryota > Viridiplantae > Streptophyta > Magnoliopsida > Solanales > Solanaceae > Petunia > Petunia secreta. The sequence continues at coordinate 55,894,654 of JARKIP010000024.1, read as the reverse complement.
GCAAGAAAACACTATATATCCACAAATTAAATTGCAGAAAAAAAAGGACCTAAGTAGCGTACTTTCAATTATAAAATGTGAAGTCCATAAGTTTGTGTCTCTAGCTAGAACTATAGTTGAAGAGCTAAACGTTGCATGTACTTACCGAAGAATAATTCAAGAACACAAAGTTCACCACACAATCGTATTCGTTTCATTAGTCAATAACACAATTACATGTAAAATAATACAAATTGTATTGAAATTGCCATAGTTTAAGGTCGTACCTTGCACAGACAATTGTTCCGGCTGTTTTTTGGTGAAGTATCTTTAATGGAAAAACACTCAGAAACTTAGAGAATTGAGAGTAGAAGGAAGAAGAAGAAGAAGAAGAAGAAGAAGAAGAAGAAGAAGAAGAAGAAGAAGATTGTTTTTTTCTTCAGAGAAATAGCGTATGCCAAAAGAAAAAGGACGCTTCACTTCTTGTTCTGTCTCTTCCTTCTTCTTTTTTATTTAATAATAATAATAATAATAATAATAATAATAATATATAACTAATATATATTTAATAATAAATTATTATTTTGGAATGGATTCGGGTTGACCCACATGGGTGACCGATCCAATTTTCTTAACTTACGAAGATAGAGAGATTTACAGAAATAGGAGAGCGCTACAGTTACATTTAGAGGTTGCTTGGTATGATGTATTGACTAATTTAATACATGTATTAAGTTTTATCCTTTGTTTGGTAGTCAAATTCAATCAAGTACTATTAGTCCATATATAATTTAGTACATCAATTGAGGTATAACTTAATACCAAGTTCAATGTGGTATTAGTAATACCATGTTTATCAACACATGGATAAACAATGAAAAGACAAAAATACCCACCCTCAAACCTTTGCTTCTAATATATGGATAAAAACTCAAGGGTATTATTGAAAATAAAACTTTATATAGTTTTATATTCAAGTTTTAATACAATGAACCAAACACATGACTAAAAAAAATTCATGCATTATTAACCCTTGCATTACTAGTCCCTGCATTACTAATTTATATATTGTTAATCAATGTATAACTCGTTCTCTACCAAACCCCCCTTTAAGGGATTGTCGGGAATTCCATTCAAGATTTTCCTAGTGGACTGCCATAAGAGCTAAAATTTAAAAACTTTTTTGCCTGGTCAAAAGATTCAACTTTGATACCAACCAAGGCCATGCAAAATTTTATGAAATTAATGAGGAAAAGTTGCAAAACTATGACGCCATAGGCAGTGGGTTTCCTTTTTAACCCAATTAACAGGGTTGTGCAAGAATGACCTTTGCTAAGTCTAATGAATAAATTTTGGACGAAAATACCTTTATAAAATCTTACAATGACGCTCGCATCTCGTCCTTCCTTTCTCGTAAGTGCTGCCACTTGACTTTGACCCCCTCTTACCTAAGCAACATTTGCCCTTTAATCTCTCCCACATTCGCTTAGTTAACTTGAAGTGTTGTCTAGGCAGCACGTGCCCCCTTAAGCAACACTTGTCTTTTAATTTCTCCCATATTCGCTTCGTTAACTTGAAGTGTTGTCTGGGCAGCACGTGCCCCTTCAATTTTTTCCCACATTCTCGTTGGGAATACTTATCCTTTGATATTTTTCGAAGAGATAATACTTTTCGATTCATAACTTGAAGTGTTGTCTTCGAATGTAGTGGAGATCGTTTTGCTAAAATATTCTAAAGAGTGGACAAAAAGATAGCACCAAGCGTTTGTGAGGCCAAGTGGTGAAATTTTTTGTTTATTAAGCTGGGGAGATGCTATCAAGTGAGCCTCATATTTGAGCCCATCTATTCGGTGGACTTAACTCGGCAGATTTACCGAAGCAGGGAGAATTACACAACTACGACACTTTAGCCAATGGTTTACCTAACTGACCTCGCTTAAAATGGTTTACAAGATGGCATCCACCAACTTTAAGTAAGTGCTCCCACGGGGCAGCACTTGACCTTTTATAACTTGAAGTGCTACCCGCAGATGAAAATACCCCTACAAAAATCTTATATTGACATCGGCATCCCGTCATCCCTTTTAAGTAAGGGTTGCCCCCGAGGTAGCACTTGACCTTTTATCTCTTTCAACATTCTCCCTAGATAACTTGTATTTCTACCTTGCAGGCAGCACTTGAAGGACTTGTCAATCCCTTTTAAGCAAGTGCTGCCCCCGTGGTAGCACTTGACGTTTTATCTCTTTCAACATTCGCCCAGATAAATTGAAGCGATATCTCCGCAGGCAGCACTTGCCCTTTATATTTCCCGAAGAGACAGTTTATACCTTGAAGTGTTGCACCCATGGTAGCATTTATCAATTTATAACTTGAAGTGCTGCCTTCGAAGACATTTTGCTAAGCTATTCTTAAATGAGGACAAAAAATTATAACCAGGATTTGGTTTTGTAACATCACATTTATAAGCCCCGTAAGAATTGTTTTTATCTTTTAGCCCTTTGTGATACCTAACGACCGCCGGGAGTTTGTTTTGTAACTTCTAGCTATCGAGGCGTAAAAGTAAATTAACCTTGATAAAACTTGAAAAATGAAATTAAGTTGAGGATTAGATTAATTAATAAGATTCTCAGTTAATGTGAGGAATAGATTAATCCTAGTCAATATATTCAGATTATGGACTCAAACCCGCCACTTTAGCAAACCCTGATCGTGGTACATGATTTAGAGCTTGTTTGGGATTGCCGCAAAAAACTGCTTAATTTGAGAAGTACTTTTCGTATAAGTACTTTTCAAAAAAGTACTTTTAGATAATAAGCAGTTTGTGTTTGGACAACTCATTGGAGAAGTACTTTTGATAAATAATTTGTGCTTGACTAATTTTTACGAAAAGTACTTTTGAGTTTCAAATTATGAAAAGGACATCCAAATTCATTTTACATTTGGATTAAGAAAAATAAAAAAAATAATTTTAAATATTTATCATAAAAGACTTTAATTAAAAAAATTATTTAGTTAAAATGTAAATAAATAAAGTAAAATACATAAATTTAAGCTATTGAACAACATAAAATATAGTTAAACCGAAGTGATAACTGAATTAAAAATTTCTAGTAATTACTTACTTTTAAAAAATGATTTAAAGAATAGGGGATTCTATATACGGTTGATAGAAATAATTAGAAATAAAAACTAGTTGTAAGAGGAAGAAGATTTATAAAGTACATAGTAGGAAAAAAATGGGAAAAAGAGAAATATAATTTTATTTAGAGTGAGATATGGTTAATTAATGAGGGATAATTTGGTAAATATGAATTTTTAGTAAGGATATTTTTGTCTTGAAAAAATTAATCAACTACTTCTGCTTCTGCTTCTTGGAAGAAGCAGATATTTGTAACTCCTCCCCAACAGCAGAAAAACTGCTTCTGCTTCTACCTAAAAGTACTTTTTTTGGTTGCCAAACAACTTAAAATTCTAAAAAAAGTACTTTTCTTGAAAAAAATCACTTTTAGCTCTGGAGAAGCAATGCCAAACAGGCTATTAGTGGTACAACAATATCAACATACTTGTATAATTCCTTCACCCTTACCTCTACCTCAAGAAGTAGAGAGGCTATTTCCGATAGACCTTCGGCTCAAAAAAAAATAAAAAATTAACGGGTTGGGAAAAGGAAGCAGCTGAGCTATGGTGTTCAATATAATTTAACAACCCAATTACAGTAAAGTGTACTGTCCTCCAAGAAAGATAGAACTTTATTACTGAAATCCCAGGTTGACACTCCATACAACGTTTTCACTGTTAAAACTGCTACACCTAAAGAACATCAACTACAAACAAGGCATGAGACATTTGCAAAAATTATCAGTGTGTAAATAAATTCAGCCCAAGCCAAAAATTTTGACTGACATTGTAATACTACTACCTATCTTTATATATGAGAGAAAATGATGCATTGTAGAGAATTAGTTTACTAAACTTACAGAAAATTTGTTTCAATAAAAGCATAAAACTTGATTTACATTAATTTTGAGTAATCAAGATAGCATATTTGATTTAAGTTGTTTTCATTACATTGGTTTTGCAAACCACCAAGCATAAGATTTATATGCCTTTCTTAGCGCAATGTTTTGTTGAACATTCATCCAGGCAGCTCCCCATTAGCTTCGGATCTACAAGAAGTTTAAAATGCATGTTACATATTGAGCATAAACATAAAGAATTGTTGAAATAAATAAAGTAGCCGTTTAAAGTAGGCACCGTTGGTTCGAGTCCACATGTTTAAGTTGGTGAAAATTGTGAACACACAAGTCCATTTTTATCATAGTTTCAGCACCTTTTAACTGCACATTTCGACATGATTTTTGCTTTTCCTACACTGTTTATGTACAGTTTATCACAATTTCTTCACTTAACAACACATTGTTTGCATTTTTTTAACATCACTGCAGATTTTGTAAAGAAAAAAAAAGCCCGATAAACAAAATATTTCGTGTTTACGCAGAATTTAGTGCAGATTTTGTATGTTTAGAATATACGCTAGAGTCAAGTTAGAGTGTCTATCACTACTAAAGACCGTCGGATTTCATCGGATCCATACTGGCTGGGAAAAGAGATGGTCAAAAGGAAATTTCTCGAAATTTTCAGGAGACTCAACAAATTTTCGAAATTGTCAATTTAACGTGATTTTATCAAACAACCCGTGACCACTTAGTAAATTCATGCGTTCAAATGACAACCAATGACAACTTTTAAGAGGCAATTGAGGATTTAAACCAATAAATAAAAGCTACGAAAGAATTATACCTTCTTCAAACATGGAGCAACGTTCATCGAAACAAGCTAGATTGCACTTCAATGTTTCAAGAGCAATGGAATTTCCACAATGTCGATCAAGACAATCTTTATAACAAGTAGGACCACTAATTATAAATATACATAAAAGTCGACATCCTGCTTTGCACCTTTTACTAATATTGATCTCAACATCAGCTTCCACATTTGTTACGAAAATAACAGTAAGAAAAAGTACCACTAAAACCTTTATGAAGTTCATGATTTGTAATATAATGTACTTTATGTATTTTTCAAGTTTGGTACTTGGGATATTTGATGAAAACAAAGTCATGATGTATATAATAAAAGATTTATAATTGAATTTAATGAATTAAACTCGGATTATGAAAAGTAGATTGCACAATCTTGTTACGAAAATCTAAGAGCAAAACGATTTAAATGAAGGTTTGACTGATCACCACTAATTTGTGCAAGACACCCAGATTTGTTTACAATAATAACTCCGAAGTTTTTGTGCGAAATAGACAGATTCGGCCTGCTGTTACAGTTTCTATCCTCGTAAGAGAAGTCTTATAAAAACGGCCCTCATCAGGAAAAATTGCTGGGATCACCATAGTCTTTGCTAACAGAAATATCTTACGGGAGCTATATTTGAAAGACTTTCCTTATTGGGACAAAATTTCAGACGGGGCGCCAGAAGTGTCTCGTTTCTGTAAATCACCGGATAACTAGTGGCATACTAATGTTTCTATACTGAAGGTTCAATTCAAATCATAGTACCAAAACCAGGAAAAAGAAACAATCTAAATTTTGGATAGTTTTGACTTAAGAATATGAACAAATCTCAATACAGCATGGACCCAATATATTCAAGATTTGGGACATGGGACTTAAACTCAATACACCATCCGTCAACTTCACAGCCTAGCTCATGATTATAATAAATTACTCACGCTGTCCCAATTTATGTGGCATCATTTTCTTTTTTGTTTGTCCCAAAATAAGTGACACCTTTCCTTATTTGACAATTATTTAATGCATCATCTCTATTTTATCCTTGTTGGGCACTATATACTTTTAAACCTACCAACAACTTTTTTATTAGTCAAATCTTCTTTTTCTTACTTTTTAAAGGTAAAATTGATACTTAACGAAGTCAACCTCTATTTTCTTAAACTCCATGCCCAGTCAAATGGTGCCACCTAAATTGAGACGGAGGGAGTAGTACATAATTTCATCAAGTACTCAATATCCGTTAATATAAACACGAAAAGACAAACTATCACAATTTCATCAAGTACTCACTATTTTGTCTCCATTTCCCTTCAGAAACTACTTTTTACTGTTATCATTTGAATAAAGTATCACATTTTTTAGACTATGTTATGTTTTGTTCTATATAGTATCCTGAGCGTTCTTCTGAATTTGCTCAATGATAGCCTATTGACTGGGTTTTAAGTATTCCACTTTAACATAGTTGCTGTAAGCCTGTAATCATTTTCCAAAAAGTATGATGTACCTGGCATTTAAGATACAAAACCTTGCTAAATTCTAGTATAGTTATTGCATGGGTGGCTAGAGTTCTTAGATGCATGTGTGAAAGATAGCAGATACTCAGTGAAATAGTTGGAGTATGCGCAAACTGACCAGACTCCCTATTATAAGTGACATAACAGATCAAGACGCAGTAACGTTTTAAACATCATCCCAGTGTCTGCTATTACTAGATTGTTCAACAAATTCCACTAGCGTTTTGAGGAAAACTGTAATAATCAGAAGTCAGAACTAGGAGATGCTGATCAAAATTGGAAACTAACATAGTATCAGAAGACAATTACAAGTGAAGTAATCCACAAAGCCTAATATTATTCAGGGAGATTAGAACCTGAGATCACAACCTGCACTTTAGCAAAGCATCATGGCAGCTAATCTTTTATAGTGTTTGATCAGATAAATGTTACAGACTGACTTCCAAGAAAGTTGGAACTTCTGTTAGTAAGTCTTGTATTCTTGCTTACATTGTTAAAATTGATAACACCTAAAGAACATCAACTACAAACAAGGTGAGAGGTTCCCGGGTTCGAGCCTTGGGAAGGAGAAATTCGTGGTAAAGAGTGTTCCCTCCTTAAGTAGGCCTTATGCAATCCGAATTCTGATTAGACAGGCAAGTGAGTACCTGAACACTGGATGGTTATACCAAAAAAAGCTACAAACATGGCATGAGATATTTGCAAGATTTATCGATATATAATACAACATGCCTTATAAATGAAAACCTGTCCACCTTTGAAAACTCTGGAGTTCATTTCCTTGAGACACTGCCATGCCAATTCCTGTTCTTCCATCTTTACCAATTCCTCTATAATACAATCTCCATTCATGATCTTCATCACCATCCATCTGAACAATATAAGGTGATCCCACTCCTTCACAATCCCATCTTTCTTCTTCAGATTTCTTCAACACCGGATTTTCTTGAAACCTTTTCCATCCCTTTAAACCATCCGAAGATGTTGCTAATCCTATACTTCTGCTCCCATTTGCATCCACACCTTCATAGACCATCAAATAATTCCCGTCTTTTCGATTTCGTATAACATGAGGATTCAACACTCCTAGTTCATCAAAAGCACCAATGTTTCCTCCTCCTATAATTTTCCCCAATTTTATCCATTTCATCCCATCCCTTGACCTCGCCATCCCAATCGCAAACTCCCCTTTTTCAACATCATATGAATGATAATACATTCTTAAATCACCATTACTATGAAAAACTACTTTTGGTGAAGCTATAAACAAAGAATCCCATTCACCATCATTACCAACATCAAATAAAGCACCAGAATGATGCTCCCCCTCAATTCTAGCCCAATGTTTACCATCTTGGCTCATCGCTAAACCGGGCAACGACTTAAAAATCTCATCTTTTCCACAAGAATTGCCTAAAAATTCAATCTTTTCAGAACCAAAACCAGTATAATAAAGCCAATACACAGAACTATTCAATCTAACTTTAGCACTTGACATAATCACAACTTCACATGGCCTAATACATTGTGTATCAAATCCCCACCAATTATCACTACAATTCATTACCTTTTCACCCTTTTGCCAATGAATTCCATTACTTGAAACTGCTAATCCAATACTCTCCTTATCATCACTAGACCGTCCAGTTCCATAATACCACATATACCATCTTTCTTCTTCATCACTTAAGTACCTTTTTACAACTGGTGAACCAATTTCATAACTATCCCAACAATCTTTTTGGCCTAAATCAAATACTAAACCTCTTGAAAATGAGGTAACTGAACAAGATAAGGCTTGATTTGAAGTGGGGTTTGGTTCAATTCTTGAACTTGGTTCATTTAACAAGTGTTCTTCTTTATCTGCTGCATTTTCTTGATTTGCATTTGGTTTAGCAGTAGACTTAGCTACAAATAGTCCAGTTTTCTTGGTTCTGAGTTTGGATTTAAACCAAGTCGGAGTTGTCAAGATTGTGCATTTGGTAATTCTTGTAGTATGAATAGGAGATGTAAGGCAATTCATGGCTTTTATACCAGCCATTGCTGAGGAAAATGCAGCAAATTGGTTGTAGTTGTAGAGAAAGAGAAGTGACAATATGTCAAGAAAGTACAAAAAATGAAAGGTAAGGAAGAAACTAAAATACCACTCAGTATTTGACACGTCTGTAATATGGAATACAATTTCATATTCCAAGCCATTATAAGAAGCAAGCTAAAAAGGCCATTCAGTTACACAAAGCATCTTGCATAGAATGGGCAAGCATCGTACTCAAAAATTATGATGTATCAATCTACCATAATATAAATATTAATGATTGTTTTTACGAACCCACAACCTATATATTACGTGAAGACACTATAACAAGCAAGTTAAAATATATTACTTGCACTTATCAAATGAACAAAGTATGACATTGTTAACTTTTTTTCATTAAATTTTAACGAATAACTATGCTTGATAAGAAGGTACTTCGTATACATTATTACGATAAAATGAAAACTCAAGAAATACAAATATTCCTAATGTTCATTCACATAAATTTTTATACTTTACGTAGATATGGTATTCTCATGTTTTGATTTATAAAAATGTAAAATATAAGCCATTTGAACTGTTAGCATAAAATACTTTAGACATCATATAGAATAAAACCATGAGGAACTCTAACTTTCGGGGCTAGTGCTCTTTAAAATTAAATTGATGTAATATAAACACTAAATACAAAAGTTATTTTCTTGTTGAAAGGGGAATGTATCTACTCGGATATATACATACTTGCACTTGGTGTTTGCATGAAACAAAAAACTACTACTATAATTTTAACAAAAGGTGTAATGGTGTTAGCTAGAAAAGAAGGTATATAATGAACCAACATTATTCTTTCGTTTGCTTCTCAACTCTTAAGGAAGGTATCATTAACCAAAATTTGATTCCCACTTTCACTGTACGATTAAAGGTTAGGGTGCATAATACACCTCATCTTGCTTCCTTTTCTTCATTCTTTTTATTTGACTGATTGATGACATCCAGATTACTGTTTTTTCAACTGTAGACAAGTGTTTAGCTTTGATTTATCCAAGTCTTCAATTGAAAGAAGTTTCAATGGGGTGCCAATTTCTTTTGGCAAAATCGCTAAGTACCCCTTGAACTTGTCCGGTTTTCATAGTTGAACACTTAAACTTTGCGGGGGTCCTATGACCCCCCTGAACTATTACGGTGTATAATAAATACACACTGCTGAGCTCACGTGGCCTCTGTTGGTAGTCTAAAAGCTATGCGTGACCCTCACTTCCCATTTAATAATTAACAAAAAAGTCAAAAACAAAAAAAAAATCGAAAAAGGCGTGAATTAAATTTTACAGAGGGGTAAAATAAAATTACACAACACAATTTTTCATTTCTTTCCTTTCTTTCACAGTAACAAGACGCGACCCTACAATTTTTCTTCAATGAACCGTCAATTTTCTCTTCGCTAAGTTGATCGAAGGCAACAAAGGCGATTACAGGTAAGAAAAGCTAATTAATTTCGTGATTTATTTTGTATACATTAGGGTTTTACTGTTTAATGTAGTTTACATGCGGAGAATTAGGGTTTTAGTGCTAAATTAGGGCTTTTGTTAAATATTCCTTTTTGCATGTGATTCCAGGTGTACAATAGCATTTACTCCCTCCGTTTCAAAAAGGATGAACCTTTGCGGAGTACGAGGGTCAAATTGACTAATTTTGACCGAGAATTTGCACATCGAATTTTTAATTTTTTTTGAAATAAAATTTACATATTTAGAAACTACATGAAAAGTACTATAAGTCACAATAGTTAACAATTCAAAATAGTTAGAAAATATTTGTAAGACATGTGGTCAAACATAATCTTGTTTGACCCTTCAAATAGTAATAGGTTCATCCTTTTTGAAACGGAGGGAGTACTTATGTTACTTTGCGTTTCTTTCATTCTGGGACGATACAATTTGGTCCACCCCCCCCCCCCCCCCCCAACATATGTTGATGGAATTATCACAGATTGTCTTGATAGGGATATTGATACCCTGTCTTATTTTGAACTGAAAGATTACATAAAGGAATTTGGGTACACTAGTGACTCTTCAGTTTATGTTGAGTCCCCCTTCACTGGTGTTTTATGTGAATTAAAAGTGATAGGGAGATTATGGTAATTGTAGATGAGTTGGAAAATGGGGACACAGTAGAAATATTTGTGCAACACCCAATAAGTGTGCATGTCCCCAACTTATTATTAGAATATAGGGACTCACATGCTGATGTTGAAGAAAATGAGACATGAGTGAATGGTGGGACTTGTGAGAGTTTGACTGGTGAGAGATTAAATACTGAGGGTTTGACTGGTGAGGGTTTGACTGGTGAGGGGGTGACTGGTGGAGGTTTAAATGCTGAGGGGGTGACTGGTGGGGATTTAAATACTGAGGGGGTGACTGATGACATAGTATCATCTGATAGTGATATAGAGGTCTTACCCTCTGATGTTAGCACTGAAGACAACTCTGATTCTGCTCATGAAGAGCTGTTTGAGGAAGGTGAAGGGGATTATGGGTCAGATGTACATGAGGAATATAGGCAGTTTAGAGAAGAGATGAGGCTAGTCCAAATAAGTAAAAGGAGGGATTCAGAAGTTGTTCCTGATGAAGAAGTACCTCTTGAAAAGGTAGGTCCTGATCCTGGGTATGATGAGAATGCAAATAGGATTAGGAGAAAGAAGAAAAAGAAGAGTAAAAGGAGAGAAAGAGCAGTAGATGATAATGAAGTACCAGCTGAAGATGTAGGACCTGATCCAGGTTATGATGAGTTTGGTAACAGGGTGTATAAGAGGAGTAAAAGGAGAGCAAGAGCTGTTGATCCTAATGAAGTACCTCTTGAAGAGGTATGTCCAGACATTGGCTTTGATGAAACTGCTGAAGGGGGTGACTTAACTGGTAAGCTTGGAGGTGATGAGCCTTACTATGCAAGCTCTGAAGCAGGCAGCTTTGAGACTGATGATGAAGATCTTGATGAACCTACAAGGTCTCATAGAAGAAAGAAGAATAGTAGAGTTTACTTTGACCCAAGTGCTAAAGTTATTATGTGGCAGCTAGGGATGGTGTTTGAGAGTGTAGTTCAATTTAGGGAAATAGTGACTGAATACTCAGTTCAAAGGGGTATTCAAGTTGTAAAGTTTATTAATGAACCTGGTAGAGTTAGGGTGAACTGTAACACAAAGGGCTGCCCTTGGCTTTTGTATGCTAGCATTGATACCCCAACCCAAGACTTTGTGATAAAAACCTACATCTCCTAGGCACAAGTGTGTGAAAACTACTAAAAACTACCTCTGCAACTCCAAATATTTGGCAAAACATTACAAAGACAGAATCATTGGGCTACAAAGTATGAAGATTCATGAATTTCAGAAGCTGATAAGGAAGGAATTGGGATTCCATGTTGGGAAAACCACCTGTAGAAGGGCTAGGGCCAGAATGTTAAAGGAAGTGAGGGGTGATCACATTGAAGAGTTTAGGAGAATTTATGACTACAAGGATGAGATATTAAGAACAAATCCTGGCAGCACTTATGTGATTAAGGTAGGAGATCCTCTAGACAATGGGCAACTAGTGTTTCAAGGTTTTTATGTGTGCTTTGATGCTATGAAGAAGGCATTCTTAGAGGGGTGTAGAAAGTGCATAGGTCTGGATGGGTGTTTTTTGAAGGGAGTCTGCAAAGGGCAAATACTAGTGGCAGTTTGTAAAGATGACAATAATCAAATGCTACCCATTGCATAGGCAGTAGTGGAGTATGAGAACAAGAGGACCTGGTCATGGTTCTTGCAAATATTACAACATGATCTTCAGCTGGAGGATGGCACAAATATCACTTTGATAAGTGACATGCAAAAGGTAATCTCTCTGCCTATTTACTATTTAATTGTCTATGTTTAATGTGTGTTCTAACTATTATGTTATTAATGATAGGGACTGGACTTGGCAGTCAAACAGTACTTGCCAGAAGCTGAACACAGGTGGTGTGCCAGGCATATACTGGCAAATTGGTCAAAAAGATGGAGGGGACAAGAAAGAAGAAATGCATTTTGGAGGTGTGCAAGATCAACATTTGAAGCTGAAGCAAAGGTACATATGGCTGATCTTAGTAGTGTAGGTTTTTACATTTGAATAGGTGGCAGTGTTCTTACAACTTGTTTGTTTAAAATTTATTTTATGAACATGAAGGTACATATGGCTGCTCTTAGAAAGTTAGGGGATCATAGGATTACTGAAGATCTTTTGTACTATAACAAAGAAAAGTGGTGCAAGGTTTATTTCTCAACTGTGAATAAATCTGATATGGTAGACAACAATATGGCTGAAAGCTTTAATGCCTGGATCTTAAGTGCTAGACAGAATACAATAATAATCATGCTAGAGGAAATTAGAGTCAAAGTGATGAAGAGGATTGGGCAACTAAGGAAATTCTCAACCAAATGTCCAACTGCAATAACTCATATGGCATACAACTGTTTAGAGAAAAACATTGATAGGTCAATGAAGTGCTACATTGATTTTAATGGAGATGCAGGGTATGAAATTGTAGAGGAGACCAAGATAGGTAAATTTGTGCACAATGTAGACATGAAGAATCTAACATGTACTTGTAGATCTTGGGAGCTCAAAGGCATACCTTGTGCTCATGCTTGCTGTGCAATGCATCATAGGAAGGTGAACCCAATAGACTATGTATCTCATTGGTACAGTAGGGAAACCTATCTTAGGACCTATTCTCACTTTATTCAACCAATGAGAAACATGAAGATGTGGCCAGAGTCTAACAATCCAGTTGTTGCACCACCAGAAGTTAAGAGAATGTCAGGGAGACCTAAAAAGTTGAGAAGGAAGGAGGCCACTGAAACTAAGAAATCTGGAAAATTGTCCAGGTTTGGGGCAGTCATGACATGCAACAGCTGCAAGGAAAAGGGACACAATAAAAGAGGTTGTCCTAAGGCACCAGCAGGACCATCTACATCAAGAGTTGCAGCAGCCACAAGGCCACCATCTGCTTCAAGAAAAGTTCCAAGACCAACTTCAAGTGCTGCAGCATCTGGTTCAACACCTTCTACAAGTGCAACTCCTACTTCTAGTGCTGCAGCAACTACAGGGCCACCATCTGCTTCAAGACAAGTTCCAAGAGCAAATTCAAGTGCTCCAACTTCAGGACCTAGTTCAAGTGCAGCAACTAGAGGGCTTGGAAGAGCAAAGACAAGGCCACCATCTGATGGTGGAAATGGTCAAGCTACTGGACATTACAAAAGGCCAAGAGTTGTTGGGGTTGGTGTTTTTCAAGCTGATAATGGTTTTACTGCTATAAATGTAAGTACACTATACATTGTTAAGTGATTTCTCTCTCTATGACTTCATATTAACATGTTCTGTTTACTATGCAGCCTGGACTAAGTGGAAGCAGGGTGATCAACCATGGCTCAAAAACTGTGATAAGATCTGCTGAAGTCACAGGAAATATTGGTTTCCAGCCTTCAAAAGGACTGAAATGGCAAGGAAAACAAGCAATATCCTCCAGCAAACTACAATAGATGACAGGGGAAAGAAGAGTCCAAGCCAGGAAGAATACTGCTCAAGCTACTGCTGGAAATAATCCAAGCCAAGGAAGCACAATTGCAATACCACAACAGCCATGGAAATTGTAGACCTTTTAGTTGTTGTCTAGTTTAGGCTTCTAGTTTATGCAATACTAGAACAAGTTTAAATCCTTTTGGTTTGTTGTCTATTCTAGTTTATGACTGTTGTTTTGGTTTGTTGCCACATTTAACTTTCATTTTGTCAACACCTTTTGAACCTTTCATTTCATATATGAAATATGGCAATAATTATGGTATCATTGCTGCGTCTTTAAATCTGAAATTTACATATTGTTGAACGGAAAGGACATTACAAAATACATACATAATTCAACATCAAAATACCATTAATTTATAAAAGAAAGACATAACACAATACATACAAGAAACAACACCAACTACCATTAATTCATAAAAGACAAAGACGTAACATAATACATACATAATGCCATTTGCAATATTAATGTCCATCCAACATACTCTTAATAGGCTCATTCCTTTTCTTGTCCAAGCATATGCCAATACAAACTACAAGAATAATGACAACCCAAGCTATGACAATGGTAGAACATATATTCCTTTTCTTCACATGCGGCTTCACCTTCTCAATAGGTTCATTCTTTTTCTTCACATACGACTTCATTTCAATAGGCTCTTCAATGTTCATGTATAAATTTTCCTCCTCATGTGGGAAAACAATGCATTCTTCCAACTCTTTCAATTTATCCACTAATCTAGGAAGCACGAACTTGGACCGCTTATCAATTTCACCATCCCGCCATCGAAAGAACTTGCACGACATATCCTAACAAAATGTATAATCAAACCATTAAATCAAGAAACAAGATTTTAAGTATCAAATCACCAAAATTTAAGGTCTATTACATTACACTTACACCATAGTAAGGACATGACCAATAACGTCTTCCAGGATTATTCTTGGACCAGGATGTTTGTAATGGGAGTAAGTATCCATGGTTGCACCTAACCTTCAAATGTGCCATGTGGTCATCTTCATCCTCACAAATACTCTTTAGCAAAGCTTTGGACATTTCGATCACTAATAAAAAATAAGGAAGAGGGCAAGTTTAATTTGGTCAAGAAAACTAACAATGGTGAAGGTGTTAATTTAAGGAAGAAGGAAATTTTTAATTTGGGGAAGAAGGGTTTATTAATGTTGACCAAAATTGGGATTTTCGTGTGGAGTATATACAGATTAGCGGTCAAATTTACTCTCTCACGCGCTTTTTTTACGTGAACTACCAACAGAGGCCACGTGGGCTCAGCAGTGTGTATTTATTATACACCGTAATAGTTCAGGGGGGTCGTAGGACCCCGCAAAGTTTAAGTGTTCAACTATAAAAACCGGACAAGTTCAAGGGGGTACTTAGCGATTTAGTCATTTCTTTTTCCAAACCGGCTAGGAACTTTGTAATCACAAGATCATCATTTTCATTAACATTATATTGGTCCTCATTCTTGTAACTTCAGATTCATTAATCTTCTAAGCTTTTGAGAATGTATCTTTGATAATAATCAGGCATTAGTCCTGATTTCATAACATGATGAATGAAATACCATCAATTCAATAAGTCCAAGGCCTTCAGCTTCTATACTTAGGGGTCATTTATTATTATTAAGATTAAAATATTTGAATCTGAATACACATCTAAATATTAAAATGTAATATTAAATTCTGAATACTGAATGATTAAACCTATTTATTTTTCAACATCTAAATATTTATAATTTATCTTTATTAAAGTTTATACATATTATAAAATAATTCAAATAGTACATCCATGAATTATTAAGTTGTACAGTAGTAGTCGATGGTGGTGATTGGTGGTGATGATTGTCGGTAATGCTGGTGTCTATGGTGGTTGTGTGATAGTGGCGGTTTCATGGTAAAGGTGGTTGGAGGTAGTAGGTAATGGTGGTGGTGGTGGTGGTGGTAGGGGCGATGATTGGTGCTAATGGTGACGATAGTGGTGGTGATAGGTAGTGGCGGTGGTATTGTGATAGTGGAGGTAGTTGGTGGTAACAATGGTGCTTGTCAGTTGTCGTTGGTAGATTGTGGTGGTGATTAACGAATTATGGTGACAGAGTTAATAAAGATGATGATAGTTGTGATGGTGGAGGTGGTTAGTGTTGTAGTGATAGTCAGTACTTGTTGATAATGGTTATAATAGTAGAGGTGGTTAATAGTTGTGGTTGGTGGTTGTTAGTGGTGTGGTGGTAGTAGTTGGTGGTGGTTGCCGGTTGTGGTGGTTAGTTGTCGTTATATATAGAGTGGTGATGAACCTCTTAATGATATTAAGACATTGTTCAAAATTTGAACGATTAATATCTATTAAGAGCCATTAAGAGGTTAAATCTTAGCAAATTCAAATGCACTTAATGTTATGAAGTTTGAGTTATTCAAATTCAGACCTCCAATAAATGCAAACAAATAAGGCCTTATACTTTGATTCTTAGCCATCAACTTAAGCACATTATACTCTTTCGGAAGCCTCCCAAATGCCCCCTGAAGTCCATCAATTTTCTTAAGTAACAAGTGAATCTCTTGAATATCATTGGCTTGACTCCTTGTTACGAACTAGTAGGGATGTATTGTGGTACTTCCTTCTCTCGAGGAGAATCGCTAGAGTCTACTTTATAGTCAATAAAAACCCGATCCTACTTACAGTAATTAGGAGTAGGATGTTTGAATTAACAATCAAATTAATAAACATTCAGCGTAAATTCAATTTTCACTATTTTCATTGCCAGTTTTTATGTAGTAGAAAAGTTCAATATGGTTAATAAATAAAAGAAATCTTGAATTGTCCACGTTTTGCAACTTCTATATTTCAAACAACGGGTGTTGCTATTCGCCCCTTGAGCTGTAATCTCTTTTAAAACTTTGAATAAAACATTATTAATATGTGTATTTCACACGTTATACATATATCAATTTAAAAAAAATTGGAATGTTGCATGATTAACTGGATAACATAAAAAAAATGATGAACTTTTAATGTTAAATATATCACAGCAGCTCTGTTTTCTAAGGGAGAGTGGACTAAAAAAAGGAGAAGCGTCATGCTTTTGTAGACCACTCTTTAATATCATCGTAATTTTTTTGCTATCACTCTAGATCGTATATAAGAATAAATATCTAATGAAATGGAACCATCTCTATCAAAATGACAGACCTATTCTCAGTACTATCAATAGGATCAATTATAACAAGTCACACACTCATACTCCGACAATACAGAAACAAAGAAATTCCACGATCGAACTATCAAAATAAAAATAAAAATAGAATAGACTAGAAATCGAAGCTCTAAATAATTTATTTTGGACTCAAAAGCACGGACTTTGCGGTTTTTATTTAGTCAATGCTAATTCCCTCTACCCGATGGTTAGGAAGAACCTTTCACGAATTAGTTGGGAATCCTCCCACGGCTTCTCTTCTCTGGATACAAAGAAGATATTTGTGTGATAAGAAAAGATAAATTACGATCGTCGACATGCTATAACATTTATGCGATTTCACAATCTTGTCATCATAATCATAAACATAAACTTGGAAGTTAACTATTGTCAAACTTTAAGATATTATGGAACACATGGAGCATTATTATTGGTTTATCAAAAGCAAAATATAGTACACTCTTCCACTATAGTTATTGACAAAGAAGTCAATTGAATAAAACATTATTAATATGTGTATTTCACACGTTATACATATATCAATTTAAGAAAAATTGGAATGTTGCATGATTAACTGGATAACATAAAAAAAATGATGAACTTTTAATGTTAAATATATCACAGCAGCTCTGTTTTCTAAGGGAGAGTGGACTAAAAAAAGGAGAAGCGTCATGCTTTTGTAGACCACTCTTTAATATCATCGTAATTTTTTTGCTATCACTCTAGATCGTATATAAGAATAAATATCTAATGAAATGGAACCATCTCTATCAAAATGACAGACCTATTCTCAGTACTATCAATAGGATCAATTATAACAAGTCACACACTCATACTCCGACAATACAGAAACAAAGAAATTCCACGATCGAACTATCAAAATAAAAATAAAAATAGAATAGACTAGAAATCGAAGCTCTAAATAATTTATTTTGGACTCAAAAGCACGGACTTTGCGGTTTTTATTTAGTCAATGCTAATTCCCTCTACCCGATGGTTAGGAAGAACCTTTCACGAATTAGTTGGGAATCCTCCCACGGCTTCTCTTCTCTGGATACAAAGAAGATATTTGTGTGATAAGAAAAGATAAATTACGATCGTCGACATGCTATAACATTTATGCGATTTCACAATCTTGTCATCATAATCATAAACATAAACTTGGAAGTTAACTATTGTCAAACTTTAAGATATTATGGAACACATGGAGCATTATTATTGGTTTATCAAAAGCAAAATATAGTACACTCTTCCACTATAGTTATTGACAAAGAAGTCAATTTTAATTTCATTAAAAAAAAAAAACAAAAACAAAAAAAGGTCAAATTAAAATTCTCTTTCCTCTCTATACATCCTCACAATTTTTTTCTAAATCAACAAAACTTTAATTTCCATCAAACCAATTGAACCGGTCACCGGTTCACAAAAAAACCGTTCACCGGAGAAAAGAGAGGGCCGTAAACCGGTCTGAAAAGCCCTCTCAAATCTCCGATTCTTAAAAAAAACCCTAAAAAAATCTCATTATTCATATGATTTACAAATTCCCCAATTTTTGATGCGCCGATCCAATGCTCGCAAATTAAATAACGGTAAAAGTAACAGTAACGGTAACGGAAGTGAAAATATGGAAAAACCGGTTAAATTTCAAACCCGACCGGGCCGATCTTCGAATCGGAGCCCTAATCGTAGCAATAATAAGTCAAATATTGTTTGTTACGGTTTTATAGTGCTTTTTATTGCGTTTTTATGTTATGTATTCGTGTTTTCGAGTAAAATTAGGTTTTCGATTAAGAAAAAATATGGAATTGTGATTGATGGAGGAAGTACAGGTACTAGGATACATGTGTTTAAGTATGAGGTTAGGGATGGAATACCGGTGTTTGATTTTGGCGGTGGATTGGTGTCGATGAGGGTGAATCCGGGATTATCGGGGTATGTGAATGAACCGGATATGGTTAAGGGATCGGTAGAGGAGTTGGTTGAGTTTGGGAAGGAAAATGTGCCTAAGGAGTATTGGGGAGAGACTGAGATTAGGTTAATGGCTACTGCTGGAATGAGGTTGTTGGATTTGAATGTGCAGGAGAGGATTCTTGACGTTTGTCGTCGCGTGTTGAGGGATTCGGAGTTTAAGTTTATGGATGATTGGGCTTCTGTTATTTCAGGTACATTGCGTGGTTTTATGATCAAGTGAATTTGAAAGTTTGTTATTTTTATCCTTGTGATCATGTGATGTAGTATATAACTCTGCCTTAGAGACTAAAGTATAACACTAGTAGAAGAGGGAACTTGTGGTAGGTTGAAGTCCATGGTAGAAAAAGCTTATCTGCGATAAGTCCTTTTGAGTGTTCTATTCGAGTGGAATGGACACAGCGGATTCTGCCCCTAGGCTCTAGTCTAGTGGTAAGAGTTCATGTCACCTATTCGAACCTTGCTGTAGACAGAATCGTGGTATTTTTGTGGAGAAGGGTAGAGGGCGGCCCCATCTTCTACTGATTTTCGAACTGTGCACCACTATAAAAGGTGGAAACTTGTGGTAGGTTGAAGACCACGGTAATATCAAAAGGTTTTCTACAATAAGTCCTTTGAGTGTTGTATTAGAGTGGAAATGATATAGAAGATCATATAGCTGACGTCGTTAAAGTTATAATTTAACTACTTTGTTGATTAATATGAATTATGATATAGCAGTACAAGTCTGTTTGTTCTGAACTAAAGACTCTAGCTCCAATCCTTTGCACACTCAAGCAAAAAGGTAGTCTTTTTGGTTAAAAGTTAGTGTGTAAGGATATTCTATTTCATACCTTAATCAATAACAAAGAGGATATTCTATTTCTTGTTGTTCTTCATCTGATTTTGTGTTGATTTAAGGTTGCCTTGCACTTATCCATTTCCTTTGTTAATGTGATATTGCCCATTGCTAATTAGACTTCATTACCTGCTCATTTCTGAATTGCTCGGGAGAAATAGAAAAGAGAGTTCCATGACTTTCAAATGATAGTTGAATTTTGTGAATGCTTAAAATGTGTGATTGTAAGGTACTGTGAATTAGTGATAGTTCATTTTTTTTTTTTTTGGTCCTTGGAGGTGGGGAACCTTTCTGTTTATGTTTGAGGGAAATGACAGAATCTCCTACCCTGTGAAATTTACTTTTCCATGACGTTTGGCACATTAATTTTGTATGCTTGTGAACCTCTCTGTTGGAAACTATGCATACACTTCATTGTGGAAAACTATCTTTGCTATCATGTTAGCAAAATTGACATCTGATTTTTATTGATTGTAGGATCTGATGAGGGTGTATATGCCTGGGTTATAGCTAATTATGCTCTTGGGACTCTTGGTAGTGATCCTCAGCAAACAACTGGGATAATTGAACTTGGCGGTGCATCTGCGCAGGTTGATCTCATTATTTTGAATTATCAGTTCATTACCATTTTGGGGATGTTTCGGCTTAATTTATTCCACGCATTATTGTCATCCAAACAGATCTAGACATTATAGAGTTTTCTGTTTCTAGAGCCAAACATAGTTCTCAGAAATGTCATTTTCTTTTAAATGGAGTGCTAGTAATTGAAAGCTCGGAAGAAATTTAATTGCACCACCAATAGCCCGTCTTATGTTTTCTCTGCTTTTTAAATTATTATGGTCAGTTTGTATGATGCAACTCCTGGATAGTATGAGAGTGTAAATGTTGCTATAACTTTTGCTGATGGTCCATTCAGGTGACTTTTGTTTCTAACGAGCCTATGCCCTCAGAATATTCTCGTACGATTAAGTTCAGAAACTTCACTTACAAGCTATATAGTCATAGCTTGCTTCAATTTGGTCAGGTAACTTTTATTTCCTCTAGTTAGTTGTTTATCATGAAAACTGCAAAGTTTTCCTTTTATCATTCTATTCTCTGAACCTAAGTATCATTGATGATTACATGATCAATATGTGACTGTATTTTGCACTGCATGCTTAATATTATGAAATTGCTAGCAGATAATTCAACATTATTAGGACCACTTCTGCCCGCTGGAGTTGGTTATTACACTTTAAAGTAGATAACCAAGATTCCGCTGCAGAATTAGTTTGCACTAGATGTCAAAGAAATCTCTAATAACACTGAATTTTATCTTCTCTTTGTCTAGAAGTCTTAATTAGAACTTATATGGATTTAAAATAACATTTTTGAAGGTTATGTTACCTTTCTCAAAAAAAAAAAAAAAAAAAAAAAAAAAAATTGAAGGTGTGTTACAAGAGAAAATTTAGTTTTCTGACCTGATATTTGTTGTCCATCATGCATTTTATAATATAATCTACGCCGATATATGTTAAAAATTCATTATGGTGATGTTTTGCAGAACGTTGCATTTGACTTGCTCCTGGAATCTCTTGTTGCAAGGGGCCAAGATCAAGGTAATTTTATTAATCTCCGCTCCATCGATCTTATATGAATTTCAAGTACTTCATGGTATACTCTTGTTGCATCTCATTCAGTTTGCATGAGATGAATAGTTGGATATTTGATTTGAGAGTGAGAGATTTTGATAGCTATTGCTTTGATTTCTCTTTCTACCTTTTAATCTTCGGAGTTGGGGAGGGAGGGGGGCGGGGAGGCGGGTTGATGGTTATGCAAACTAAAAATTTATATCACAAAGTTGTTTTCTGTTTCCATCAATGCAGCTGCTCAAAGTGTTAAGCTGATGGATCCTTGTTCTCCTAGAGGATTTACACACAACGCAAGGTCATTGAAGCTCTCCCCAACTAGTTTCCAGGATAAGAACAGGTACCTATCCGCTCTGTATCCCAGTGGAAACTTCTCAGAGTGTAGATCTGCCTCATTATCGCTGTTGCAGAAAGGAAAAGGTTTGTTTTCCTTTACCTTTAGTAGAAGAAATATGCAATGTTATTTTTGTACTTAATTTCAGTCAGACATTTTCCTTTCATTTGAAACATTAAATGAAGCTCTTCTTCTTGCATAATGCAGAGAATTGCCCTTACAAAAGCTGTTACATTGGGTCATCATTTATGCCAAAGCTCCAGGGAAAGTTTTTGGCTACAGAAAATTTTTTCCACACTTCCAAGGTGCATATTCATCTTGTGACTACCTATTTATAATCTCTTGCATTTGATGTGCTAAAGAATGGTTTTTGTACTTCTTCCTCTCAACTTTTCTGAACAGTTTTTTGGTTTGCCCCCAAAAGCTTTTCTTTCTGATCTTGTGTCTGCTGGAAAAAGATTTTGTGAAGATGATTGGTCAAGGTTGAAAAGCAAGCACCACTCCCTCCAAGAAGAGGATTTGCATCGTTATTGCTTCTCTTCAGCATATATATTGGCATTACTCCATGATAGTCTTGGAATTGCTTTGGATGATGATAGGTACTTACTTGTGTTTGATTTCCGTTTTACTACTTAGTGCTTTGTGCTTGACATAAAAACAAGTAGGTAACTTCTTACTGCTGTCTGCTTTTCACATGTTGTAGCTTTCCAAGTTCTTTTTTTGGCAAATGGAGCTGTGGTTAAGTATCTTATCTTCCCTCCCCTCTTCTTCCTGAGGCTCGTCTCTCGCAACTTCTTTAAAAAAAGGAATGGTTAAAATCTACTGAAAAACACAGCAGAAAAAAAAGAAACTAGGAGTCAGCAGAAAGGGAGAATCAGAGAAAGAACAGAGTAAAACAAAAAGGAAATTAGGTTCCGATAAAGCATAAAATCTTTTACATTTTACTTCCAAATCTTTTTCGAAAAAAAACATACAGTTAGTAGAATATTTGTCTATCCCACTTAATTCAAGTGCCTGTTTGAGCAGGATTGCTTATGCTAATCAAGTTGAAGATATTCCACTTGATTGGGCTTTGGGAGCATTCATCTTACAGAGCACAGCTGGGTTGGATGAAGAGCATTCCGGCTGGTTTGCAAATATGTTCAGTGAGGACTCTCTTATTTTGCTTCTCTTCTTTGCCTTCTTCATTTTGGTGATGTTCACAGCATGGTATGTGTCAAAGTGGAGAAAGCCACAATTGAAGACTGTGTACGATCTAGAGAAAGGAAAGTACATAGTCACTCGTGTTGGTAGATTTTCATAGATTGTTTTATAGGAGGGGAAGCCATTTTCCTGCATCTGTGGATAAGGCAAAAGGACAGAAGTGGATCAGCTGCCTCTGCCAAGAATCGTTGTACACTTTGTTGTTTGGTACCCCAAGCAAAAGATGCTATACTTCGAAGTGAGATCAATCCTACAGGACTGCTGAAATGAGGTTGACAACCCAATTCAAGAAGTCGTTTCTATTTATGGTCATGAAAAGTGTTATTAGAAAAGCTTCTGTTGAGTATATTATAGATGCTGTAAGGAAGCAGATGCTAGAATGTAGAAAAGCTGGTCATTTTTGTTACAGTGATATTGTACCATTTACACAATAGGCATTTACACGATTCCTTGACCAAGTGTCTTTGAATTGCCTGCATCCCCTGCAGGATGGTATAAATGATTCAAAAGCTGTTCATTTCGACAAACTTTTTATGAACAATGGAGACAAGGCCGTTGAGATAGAATTGTTGCTTTGTTGCAACAGCAGAGTTTATGGAATGTTAATTTAGTGTTTGGGAGCTAACATTGGACTCAAATAAAATACTCATGTCGGTCTTGCTACAAATTTTGTAAACCATGGTCGAAAGTATGCATTTTTTCAAAACTTAAAAGTAAATTCTAAAATCTAAACTAGTTACTTTGAAGCTCCTAACTGTTAAATCTGTGTCGAAAAAGCAACACGTATCCAGGGACACGTCTTGCTTGCCAAGTTCAAAGATCGTTATATGAACTTTTCTGTTCAGTTAGGAGAATACTGGATAGGTAATATTGGGAGAGATGTAGTTCTTTATGATTAACAAGAATTAGTATGATTCAGGTCATATAAACTTCACTTTATTTTAAAGAGAACTTTAGTAATTAAAAGTCCATATCTCTAACTATTATATCCGTTTCAATTCCACATCCATTAATTTTTGGTAGATTCATAGCCACTTCCACCACCTAAGTCAACAAAAAGTAGTACTTACTACTTTTTCAAAATCTAAACCTCTAAAATTATATTATTGTTTTTTTAATATAAAGTAGTCAGGCAACTTCAAGTTATCAACTTTGCCACTTTCCCTCGATTA
Source organism: Petunia secreta (assembly GCA_029990175.1). Classification (NCBI taxonomy): domain Eukaryota; kingdom Viridiplantae; phylum Streptophyta; class Magnoliopsida; order Solanales; family Solanaceae; genus Petunia; species Petunia secreta. Next base: position 55,870,381 of record JARKIP010000024.1, on the reverse strand, counting down.
AATTCAAAAGCCGTTGAAAATAAACATATATTATAAGTTAAAACTTAGTTCAAAGTCATGAATCACCAAACTTCATTTAAAGCCAAAATTTAATCCAACCCCCCTACACCATTATCAAAGCAGACAAAGCCGTAGCAGACAAAGCCGTTGCAAACAAAAAAACAACAGTATTATACAAACGTATACGTATTTATATACACAAAGTATCCACATGTTCTTCATGCATCACCATATTTACCTATAAATCTTGTACATTTAAAGAGACCCTTTACTAACCTCTATAATTTATCAAAAATTTCACCTTTTAAATTAGCTTTATTTATTTATTTATTTATTTATTATTATTTTTTTTTGGTCAAAACCAAAGAGAAATAATTATTTTTTGGTTGGTTCCTCTTAAATTCAGCAGATTTTTTTGGCCCTTTTACATTGAATTTCTTCATTTTCTCCAGGTACATTTTATTTTTTATTTTTTCTTTTAATTTATAAGTTTGATTTATATTTGACTTATATATTTGGGGTTTGCTAATATTGATTAATTCCCTTATCTTGCTGAGGTTTTCGGCTTGATGGGTAAAATTATCACTGTTTAGTTATTCTTGAAATTTAATTAATTTTATTATTGTTGTGGAATGCGGGACCGGACTATGTGTGAATACGAGATGCTTCGTGCACCAGGCTGCCCGTTTATTATTGTTGCTGAGGAAAGATCTTAACTTTATGGTGCATTTAGTTTTAGGATTAAGTTGAGGTGAAAACTATTGAAGATTTAGGATATGGGTGTTTTTAAATTATGAATTTTGAAGTGATTTATTGGTTAATTTGGTAATAGGAATTTAATTTAATTTTTTATTTTTATTAGCATTGAAATGAAATGAACTCAAATAGTAGTAGTTGTTGAAAAAAGATCTTAACTTTGTTGTGATAGGAGGTGGCAAGTAACTGGTGGAGTAAGTGGAGGTGCGCATAAGCTGGCCCGGATACCATTTTTATAAAAAAAATCGTAACTTTGTTGTGCATTTAGTTTTAGGATCAAGTTGAGGTGAAAATCTTCATCAATTAGGAGATGCGTGTTTTTTTATTTATGAATTTTGAAGTAATAATTGGTATATTTGGTGTAGCAATTGCATTTGGTTTATGTACCAAATTTTTAGTCAATCATGAAATTGTTTTTCATTTTTAAATTTTTTTACACATTGGAATGAAATGAACTCAAATAGTAGTTGGTGGTGAACAAAGATATTAACTTTGTTGTGGATTTAGTTTTATGATCAAGTTGATTAGGAGATGATTGTTTTTAGTTTATGACTTTCGAAGTGATTCTTGATAAATTTGGTGTAGGAATTGCATCATTTTATCTGGGTATAGAATGGGAGATCGTTTGGTGGTGCACGTGGATCGGCTTGTGAAGCCGAATGATATCGAGGTTAAGAATCATCAAATGGTGGGACCCTCTTTATCAATGAATGTAGAGGAGCGCGATGATGAGGCGGTGAATGAGGAGGCGCCACTAATTGGTAGAGCAGAATGCAAGATTTGCCAGGAGGAGGATTCTTTGGACAATTTCGAGAGTCCTTGTGCTTGCAGTGGAAGTCTCAAGGTGAAGTCTTTTTCTACCCCCTTGATTTTTGTTGTGGAGAGATTGATCATTTCTTGACTTAAATGGCAAAAATATTTGCAATACATTTTAGGGATTTGCTAAGTTCATGATGTTCACTATTCTTTGTTTTCTTCATATATTTGTTGAAATTGGGTACTCTGGTGCTTGCATTGAGTTCATTTTGTATCACCTCCTATACGCTGTCTAAATTTTTGATACTTGATAAGTAGATCCCAAGTACTTTGGCACAAGAGGATGTGCAAGGACTTTATTCGGTGAAATCTTGTTTGCATGATGGTGGCGCCTTTTTTGATACTTGAAATCTTTCTTTTTTCCCTTTATTCTCTCCTAGTGCCTCAGTAGTGATGTCATCCTTTTTATGGCTGTTGTTGGGAGCCCTCATCTTAAGTTGTGTTTATCCACCATGATGAACCAAGACATTACCTTTGCTCCTGTTATCTGGTGTAACATCATATCATGTGGCAGCACTTGATGACATGTAGCTGCAATATGCTTTCTGCTGCTTTTGTTTTCTTTACATATACATCTTCATCCTATCACAGTTTTTTTTTTGTGCTGCCAATCAGATGTCCTATCTACTTATTGGCACAAAAATTGGGTAGACAGTAGTATCTCTCTTCTTTGCACCGTTTCCATCTATTATAATGTGATTTTCTTTAATTGCATTACAATTCAAGAGTTGTTGTTTTCTTCTCTCTTGCTTTGCTTTCTTTCTTCACTTTCTTTCTCTGCTAATTATTTTGGTGGAATAAATTGAACTCCAGTATGCACACCGAGCATGTGTTCAACACTGGTGTGATGAGAAGGGGGATATCACTTGCGAGATTTGCCATCAGGTATGTGTCAATCTTCCAGTTGGTTTCCATTACGAGATCTTTAAAAAGATACCCTTAAAACGTAGGAGGACTCATATACTTGTGCCACTATTGAGTTCAAATCACAGGATTCTCATCCCTCTTGAGATGGGAATGCCCTTTACCCTTAGGAGTAGTTTAGTTAGTGGGACGGGTGACAGGATATCCAATCCATTGAGATTATATATAAATTATTGGGCTTAGTTTGGCTTGTCAACACGATGTGGTCAGATATGTATTTGTCTCCTCGAGCATTCACCTATAGTTGTTCCACCACCTTGCTTAGCCCTATGCTGTAGTCCTTTTATGTTGATTCTCATTAGATCCATTTCCTTTCTGCTCAATTTCATTTTTGATTGCAATATGCAGCAATACAAGTCTGGATACACTGCTGCTCCTCGAACTGTAGCTGAAGAGACAATTATCGATATTGGGTGAGTTTAAGTTCATATTTCATTTGTTCGTTGTACTCTAGTTTGTTTAAAAAATTCCATTCTGTGAGCTTTTCCATTTAGACAGGCCATTATTAATGTGATGGTCTCTTTGATGTTAGCTAGTTGGTCTGGTGTTAGTCTTGAGTCTTGAGCATGACCTTTTATGGTTTCTAAATGATTGTAAGCTTCATAATGTTGTGTAGGGGAGGATGGCAAATCTCTGGCACTCCTCTGGATTTACATGATCCTCGCCTCTTGGCAATTGCAGAGGCTGAGCGCCAATTTCTGGAAGCTGATTATGATGAATACTATTCTGCAAACGCAAGTGGTGCAGCATTCTGCCGATCTGCTGCTTTAATTGTAAGTCCTTCACCTACTTATTCCTGAAGATAACACTGCAAGCCTTTACCACAGCATTTGTGTCATTTCCTCCTTGACTTTTTGAGTCACCTTAAGTTACTCAAAATTTCAGTTAAAAGAATACAATAATCCAATTCAGAGTTTTATTTGTCTAAATGAATTTCTAGGCAAGTGATAGGCAAGGCAAAGAATTTTTTTAGAGATATAGATGTTTCCCCTTCCCACTGTGTTTGGCTGTTTGTATTTCCAGAGTTCAGTTTTTCACATGTTGGTTTTGTAAAATGTGTTAACAATGAATGTAGTCGCTTTTTAGTTTAATGTACGGTACATTGGTACCAAATATGTGGTGATTTTTATGGAGTTCATTTTATTCTTTCCTTAGTTAGAACATGACATTGATGTATATGTGCCTACATCTTTGAGAAATACACAAGGAAATCCCTCCATTCTTGTTTACTTTCATGGCATTAGAGCCATGTACATCCCCGTTTAGGTCCCATGTTATATTGTACACACTTCAGGTGGCAGGCCTGGTTGTGGGTTAGAGTCCCACATTAGTAAGGGAATGGTCTAGCTGTCTCCATATGTGGACTTGGGCAATCCTCCCTCATGAGCTAGCTTTTGGGGTTGAGTTAGGCCAATGTCATTTCTTCACAAAAAGAAATGTGAAGAGAGACCAATCAGAATGCATGGTGCAATAGGTTCAGCTTTATGTACCTGAACCCCATTATTAAGCCTATGCTTTCTTCGAGATATAAAAGAACTGCTTTCAATCGCTGGTTGTCTATCTTAACTGGTCTCTCCTTTACTGGTTCTCAAATACCCTGGATTCATTACCATAGCTTGTTAATTTCCAATGAAGGACCATCTTGTTCTTGGATATGTATAGTTATTTCCTCCTTGTCTTTAGTCTACCCCTTCCCTGTTCTTCCCACAATCTTATGACTGTCCAGAAGTAATGTGATTCATTGACAGTTGATGGCTCTTCTACTCTTGCGCCATGCATTACCTATGACAGACACAGATGGAGATGATGAAGATCCAACTGCTGTCTTTTCGGTAAGTTGGCTACACCGTATCTGTGTGGTCACCATCTATCTATTCTCGTAGTCATTAGATCTAATTGAGTCATGTCTGCAGCTTTTCTTGCTTCGGGCAGTTGGCTTCCTTTTACCCTGCTACATCATGCTCTGGGCCATCAGCATTTTGCAGCAGCGCAGGCAGAGAGAAGTAGGTGTTGGTTTTGCCAGTTGGAATATTTTCTGTACATGAATTGCCACTTGAAACAGTCTGAATACTTTGCTTATCAGTAAATTGCTTTCGACAAAGTGTTATGTGCATGTTTATTCATTAGCTATATCTGATTGTACAACTCGTGTTCATGGTTTGGTGAAACAGGAGGCTGCAGCATTGGCCGCCACACAATTTGCAGTTGTGTTACACTCTGGACAGTCAAGAGGTGTACAGTTTACCATAGCATCAGCTGCACCAGCTACACCAGCTGCACAGGCTTCTGTGCCTGCATCATTGGATAATGTTTAAACGATTAGAACTGTCGCGTGCAAGCATATCTGTTCCAGTTGTGGGAGGTTAAGCAATGTACTCAATAGTCTAATAACAAAGAGGGTCCTAGGTCTCTTATTTTTCAACCTCAATGCTGCCTTATGTTTACCTTGTTTATCTGTATTGTGGATAATAGCACCCATCTGATCTTTACTCAGAAAAATTAATGTCACCAAGCTGTATATTATCTTCTCATATTATATCTATGTATGACATTTTAGATTATCATTTCTTGCCATATGGATAAAGAACATGTGACTTTTCAGTTGGCTAAGAACTCAAACCCTCTAATACATTCCAATACAGTGTAGAAGATTGAGCGATTAGTTTTCAGTTGATGCTGCATCAAGAAATTGAACCAATCCACTAAATGTGATTATTGCAACAATAAAAAGAGACCTCCATATAGGGTCTGCCTTTGTTTCATCTACTAAAGTTAGAAAACATTACTGTCATGTCTACTACTTTCAGCTTGTAATATGTTGGTTGCACATTTATTATCGAATAAAGTGTCAAATTCATATTTTCCTCCTTTTCCTATTAAGTAATCACATTTCATTCTAGTGCAACCAAAGTTGTTACTTTATCATATTTCTTGATAGAACTCATTATATATAGTTAACTATTATAGATGATGATAGTAGCTGAAGATTTTTAACTCACAACACAAACAAAACTATCTTTTTAACATATCACTGTCAATTCAGTAAGTCTTGTCCCTTACATTTCCTTAAAAGTTTGAGGATTATTAGAAAGGAGTGGTAATTTGAGGAGGAATCAAAAGATGATATAGATTGAGAATTTTATAAAAGTTGGAAGAACATACCTGTTTTAAACAGCCAAATGGATCTTAAAGTAGAGCAAAGCATCTTCTTTAAACTTGTATTTTGGTGAACATTCTCTTTGCAGTGTCCCACTCTTGTCGTTCAAATCTAAGCTTTAACAAAGATTATGTCTTTGAGCCCACTTAGCTAAAGCTTTGTATTTTCTTGCATTAACAATATATTGCTACATTTAGAGCATGCCCCATGCAACTCTTAAAATCAATAAATGACATTTTTAATTGGCTTGTCTTGCTTAGCTGATAAGGACCTGTTCCTGTTTGGCTGGATTTTTATCTTTAATTTAGCAAAATCACGAAAAAGACAAATTCAAAAGTTTAATTTAGTGACTTGGAGATATTTATTATGTATATGTTACATTTCCCCACTACTACGATTGCTACACTTAATCCTAAATAAGTTGGGGTGACTATATGAATCTTCAACTCGTCATCGACCATATATTACATCTGCCAGTAGAATATTCGTGTTACGCCAATTAAGTTTCCCAAGGGCCAAGGCAATGTTAAAAAGGACAAAAGTATTTATCAAGTTATCTTGAGCGTTACATGAATTTGATGCATCTCCCAACTGGAACATAGATACAATAGTCAAGCTCCTAAAGGCATAGGACGAAATCATGAAAGCCCCTTGAGGATTCTCAAGGCAACGAGAACTTTAAGATAAAGAGAATTTGATAATTATGGCAACCTTAAGTTAGAAATGTGCACAACAAGCAAATTAACAGGTCCATTCCAAACACTAAATGAATCTTCCTAGCTACTATTTATCTAATTTTTTCCAAACTGCAGGGGGACTGTATGAGAGTTGGGGGTGTGGTGGGGGGGGGGGGTGGTGTGGAGCGGAGGGATGGTATGGAGGCTGGGGTTATTCTGTGATATTAGAAGTGTATGTCGAGCCTATAGCTAGATAAGCCGATTAGTTAAAGGTGAATCAAAAATACTTTTAGATGCTGAAATTGATTTATATATAAATAGTTACATATTTGAAAATAAATGTTGAAATTAGTAACAAATAATAAATGTAATTCATGTAAGACCGAATACACAATTTTTTTTTAGATTTAGATAAGTCATCTGGTATATGTTTGATACTGACTCGACTAATATAAATACTAATTGAGCGGGCCTGCTAATTAGGGAGCAAATCACTCCTTATTGCAAGGTTTTGCAAGATTTTTCATTTACATGCTCAAATCCGATAACTCTGATTAAAGAAATAAGAGTAAAAGAATTTCGATCATGGCATCACCCGCTCAAGTAGTATACTACTTACTAAAATTTTACCGACGTATACTATAACAAGACAAAAGGTAAAAGTGACTAGCGAACCAATGAAAGTGAAAAGACGATGTATTTGATTTGTATACCTTGCATGTACTTTAGAATATTCCAACTTGCATGTGATTTACTACTACTATACTCCACTATACAACAAATCCGAGTATTATAAAGACAAAGTTGGTCTCCTGGTATAACGATAAACCAAAACATATAAAAAAGAAAAGGAAACAATTTCAAATTTTAGAAGAAAGTGACTCTTGAATTGGGCTTATCTAAATAGGAAAAATAAAAACTTATGATTAAAGCATAAAGAAACAGATCTAATGATCTTTTAGCACAAGAAACCAAGACTGGTTTTTAGTTTTGCATAGGGAATAGAGATTGGAATTCTAAAGTGAGATTTCCTAATAGCATAAAGTTTAGTGTTTGGTTGTTTTTAGGAAGAGATGTTCTATTTACCCCACATATCTTTTTCATCACATTTTGCTTTATGACTGCTTACACTTTTTCCAGTTTTATAGTTTGGCTGCTCAGTCTCTCACAAAAAGACTTTCTTCCTTAATACCTAAGGAAGGTTTTATTAACAAACCATTAACCTATCTAATCAAGTTTTAAGTCTTACAACTATTGCATTTTATAGGACTTTTTATAGGACTTTTACATGTAGGAATGTGAGACTTGAAGCAAAAAGCAAGAAGTGAAGTGCACAACTTAATGAAAATTGAGAACTACCAAACTTATGCGAGTCAGACCTCATTTGTCTGCAATGGACGTTTGAATCTAAATGCCATGAAGCGATAACCCCATGCTTCACATTGGTTCATTGCTTTAATCACGAAGAGATGCCATTTAATAACACTGTTTTAGATGTTGTGCCAAGCTGAGGGCAAGTCCAAGTGGCTAAATTGATCATTAATTAGAAGATCAAAGCAGAAGTAATGATAGGCATATAGGGGAAACAAGTGAAAAGATGCTTAGCTTCTCAAGGATGTTGTTACAAGACCCTTTATTCATCCTAGTTGGATTCTTTTATAACAGCCTTAATGTTACTTTATCTGCAAATTTATGATTGGGGTGACTCTAAAACTATCTACAAGTTCGGACTCAAGGTTGTGGTTAAACGGTCACTAAAATAAGTGAAAATCAGGCGAGATTAGGGTTCAAATACTAACCGAGAAAAAAAAACGCTAGATGATATCTAAGCTTTGGTAGACAGCATTACGTGGTACGTATAAAGGTGGAAGGTAATACGTACCTAGTAATATGCTCGAGGTGCGTGTAAGCTAAATCACAGACCACCTTTATTTAAACAAAAGCTCCTCTATAGATTCTGGCCCTCCCAGCTTTATGCTTTCAATCCCCTCAAAAATCCTATAAAAAAATAAACCAGCCAGCATATATATATACAAGAATGGATGATAGAAATAGGACCACAATATTAAGTGAGTTGCAGCTGATTTTTCATGTTTCTATAATACTGAAGAAGAACCATGGTTTTCATTAGTAATAAGTCATTTCTGATTCTTATTTGCATAGGGCTCTTGGCAGTTATCCCAGAGAAAGTTTCTTCACTTACAAGTACACACTTTGTTTTGAGATGGAACACAGAACAACACAAGCTGATGCCGAAGAGTCAGCGTATGCTCAAAGGATTAGTCACAGAGGAATTCAATACAGGAAGCAAATCAGCACCAGTAAGTAAAACATTGGATCAAAATCGCTCGAGCAAACGAAGAGTTCGAAAAGGATCAGATCCCATCCACAATAAGACTTGACACAATGAAGAGGTTTCATGAGCTTAAGGTTTTGACAGGGAAATATGTATATAGTCAAGAGTTGTGAGATTTTTTTCAATAGCATTCAAGGCCTTAGAACTGGTGTATTAACATGAAGACAGGAGAAGTACAATACCAATGATGTCTCTTTAAAAAAAAAAACTCTTTATCTTTATAATCTCTTCAATTTGCTTTGATCTTTTCTGTTTCTTTTAAAACTTTGATCTTTTCATCAGTTTTCATTCATTATTGCTTTTAGTTGCACAACATGTATGATGTTAGTTGCAATTCATATAGTCATGTATTAGGATGCTCTAAAGAATAGACGTTGGTTCAGCAAGCCATATTACCAAGGTTTGTAACTGGAAGCCGGTGGCATACTTTCTCAGTCAAGTGATACACTTACATTGCCAGACCTAATGTAAGTGCACCAGCACAACCAAGCCTTTATCACAACTAGTTGTATCACATACATGGATCTTTTACTTTCCTTGTGCTATGTTCTTCAAGAGAGATCGTATGTCTTTTGAGGCAACTTCCTTCCATGTGAATTTAGGTATACCTGGTCTCCTTTAACACCTACATTCATGCTACTCTCACCTATAGACCGACTGCATTTGTAGGTCTATATATTATGATCAAACTATATCAAGGTCAATTTCTTATTTTATCCTCAATACGTACAATTTGTTCCTTGTGTCGATTTCTGATCTTGGTGACCTTGTATTGTATGATGCACATCATCTTTAACATCACATTTTGGAGGACATTCATTTTGTGAATATGTTGGGCATTAGAGATCCGATACTCACACCCATATTGCTAATCTGACAACTGCTGTATTTCACTCTAGGCATCTGTGTTCCAATAGCATATCACTCATCCATTTCAACCATTTACTTACATAAATAGAAGGACACAATTCTCTCATCAAGGGAAGCTAAATGTTACTTTTTCCACAAAAAGGGAGAGAGTGAGGGAAGGAGGGAAGCTAAATGTTTGCATGACAGCATAGAACTTACCAGCTTGTCTAATTCAGTTATTTCTAAGTAATTCACTGAAGCCTTCAACTTTATACAAATCAATTCTGTAAGATGCAGTAGACTATATATATGAAATCCCGATTTTTAAGATTTAACATGATTCAGTTTCTGAGTAAACAAGAGAAAATTAATTTGAATCCTCAACATATTTGTGACAGCATTACATCATGACAGCATTACAAGAAAAGGAAGCTGAACAAGGAAATAAATAAGAATTAAAAACTCAGGAAGTTTTATTACTGAAAGGTCTACAGTTTTGAATCCCAGTAGTTAAACTTTTGTCAGAAAAGCTACTATAAATTAAGAGGCTTTGTATCAACTAAATAGTACTAATTAGAAAGCTGATGTTCAACTTAGTATATTGGCCAGAGGTAGAAGCTTGGTATTTGTAACACTGACATGCTTTGTGTTTTTTAGTGCCCCTTAAACTTACCATAATTCAAAGCCCCTATCCTGTAAAAATAAAATCTGCCGGCATATTGTACAAGAATGGATCACAAAAGCAGGACTCCGATAACTGAACTGTTAAGTGTCTTACTGACCTAAAGGCAAAGCTGACTTTTCCCTTTTCTTATACTGAAGAAGAACCATGGTTTTCATCAGCGCTTAGACATTTGTAATAAGCAGTTCCCACAGAGAAAGCTTCTCCACTTACAAGTGCACACTTTGCTTTGAGATGTAGCAGACAGCACCACGAGTGAATGCCAAACGGCCAGGGTGTGCTTAAGGAGTTAGTTAACAAGGAATTCAACATAGGAATCTAATCAACATCAGTGTTTTCAGATCCAAATTGCTCAAGCAAGCGAAGAGCTGGTAAAGATCAGATCCTTCAAAACATTTGACCTTTTCATCATTTTGAACTCATTATTATTTAGTTTGTTCAGTAAGTAATAATATTAGTTGCTGAACTTCTTCCCCAAGGATTAACTCTTGTTTTCTCCCTATATACAAGAAATTAGTGTCAGTCGAGCAGTTGTACTTTCACATTCCAAACGAGACGAACTCTCTTTACAGAATCTGAAGTTAGTAACAAAAAATTTATCAACAACTCATTTAATTAGTCAAACATGGAGGTTGGTTCAGTATGTCTTTGTTACTGTTTTGCTTAATTAGAAGGTTGTGGCAAGACCTCAGTAATATCCATTGACAACAATCAAAGAAATATATCGAAATTAATTCTATAGTCTTGCTTATTTTTCGCAATCAGAGGTTAAACAAAATTTGAGTTACTAAATAATCTCCCTAGCTACATACAACCTGGTTTCGACAAACTGAGTTCAGTTTTCTAATGGCTATAGCTTATAGCCTGGTGGGATAAAGTTTTGTACAATGTAGGCGTGTTTGTCTCTTTTTGGTTCCTTCGACTGCCAAAGATCACTACAATTCAGGTTAGCTTGTTTACTGGTATATGTTCTCAGGAAATTTACATTTATAATGATGATCAAATTTAAGATGAACCGGGGAAAGCATTATCCAAATTCTTCACATATACTGGCAATTGGTAGGAAAAAGCAGGCGAGGAAAGCATATATGCGGAAGGAGCAAAATTTTAGCACAGCACCTCCAGATTCAAAATGTAATGACTTACAGAAACACTTAATTAGTAGTTGGATAAATTTCTTGGATTGCATCAATATTTTGGTTCTTAGTTAAACTCAAAATTATATGATTGTAATAAGTAATGGACTATTTCAGATTATTTAATAAGAACCTGAATGTTCTTGATCCGCAAAAGCTCTGAAAGGAAAAATATGTTGAGCAATTTATAACATAAAGATGGTCATTACGTCAAATTCACAAGTAAAAAACATACAAAATATACATCACTCTTAAACCAAAAGGAAGAAAAACATTCAACTGTTTGCCTAAGAGATCTTAATTTAATTGAAGGGTAAAAAAACACACTAACTGAGAAGAAATCATGGTCTTCCTGATTGCTCTGACTAATACTCATCCTCACCATCCTCCACCCAGAGGCGGATCTCGAATTAGAACTTTTGGGATCTATTTCAGACCCAAAATAGGTCATTTTATAACTATTAGTGATCTTTACCAAAAATATGGACTAGATACACCAATAACCTATTAATCCACGTCAGAAAGGAAAATGCCCTATATTTCGAAATTAAGATTAATTTTCTATAGTTATAAATAGTAGAACGCTTCAAACCCTATATTTGAAAACCAACACATATTTTTCCCTGTGGAACAAGCCGTCAGGGCTCTTACTAGCAATGGGAACTCAGGAAGCAGTTGTGGACATAGTTATGGACATCCTCAGCAGGTTACCTGTGGAATCTCTCCTTCGGTTCAAGTGCGTTTCCAAGTTTTGGAAGACATTAATCTCTGAACCTTACTTTAAGAAGAAGCATCTCAATTTTCATTCCAAGAACGAGAATTCCCATAAGATGCTTTTTGGCCAAAGAGGTACTACTTTTAACTGCTTCAATTCTTCCTCTTTTTCCTCGGTTCAAATTGTTAAGGATATACATAGACTTGATTTGCCCTCAAAGTCGATGACCAAAGTCTACTGTTGTTGCGATGGCTTGTTTCTCGTTAGGCTTCAAAGTCGAGATACTGGATGGCGTTCATTATTAATGCTATGGAACCCCTCCACAAGAGAATCAACAATACTTCCCCATATAGATTTTTCAGATGAATCTTCTTTCGGATTAGGATATGACTCTACCACTGATGACTATAAAGTCCTTAAGATTGACCGTGAGCACGACGTCTTCAAAATTCTTGCACTGAAAAGTGGTTCCTGGAGAAAACTTAAAATAGGTCGTTACTGTTTGACATCTTATTGGGGAAGTTTGGCATTTCTACACGGAGCATTTCATTGGAAGGGGTTTTCAGCTGTGGGTACACTGAATATTTCACTACTAAAAAAACCGTCATTTTCGACCGCCCAATCGGTCGAAATTCGGTCGACCTATCGACCATATTTCGACCGATTGTGGTGGTCGATAAATTTCAGGTCGAAATTCAAGTATCGACCGAAATTCGGTCGAAGGTCGACCGAGGTTCGACCGAATTTCAGTCGAAGAGCATGTCACCTTAGCCCATGTTCTTCGACCGAAATTCGGTCGAAGAGTATTTCGACCGAAATTCGGTCGAAGGTCTGGTAATTTTTTTTGACCAACTTTCGACCGAAAGTCGGTCGAAAACCTGTAAAAACCTGCAACATAAAAGCTGAAATTAGGCCTATACCACCTGTAAACACGCAGAAAAATCAGTCACAAAACATTCATAAACGCTATTCAAACAAGGCTAACAAAGCCAAACAATAGAAAGGAGTCTTTCATCATTCGTTCAAGTTTTACAATATTCAAACAAACTAAACAAACAGTTTAAAGTTCAACTTTCACTACTAATGGCTAGAAGCCGAACTAGACCCGGCATCAGACTGAGACGGTGAATGGTGGCTATGTCTGCTCTTGCTCTTTCCCTTTCCCGAGCTATCACGCTTTCCTTTGCCTTTTCTTTGGTTCCTGAGGATCTCTTGCATCATTTCATGCATTTCTCTCTGATGCGCCTCCAGTGATGCGCGCATCATTTCATGCACTTCTCTCTGATGCGCCTCCTGTGCTAAGCGCATAGCTTCATTTTGTTTTCTCAGTTCTTCGATCTCCGCTTGCATCCGAGTCATTTCTGGAGCGGGAGCAGAGCTTGGAGGAGCACTTGAACACGAGCCCAAATAGTTCGATTTATGCTTGGCAGATGAATACAGTGTTCTAATGCCATAAGCTGAACCCTTCTTCACCCCTCCGACCGCTTCCAACCATAAGTTGGTTTCTTGCTCGAGCGTTAGCGGTACTGGGGTACTGCTTCCGCATTCAGATTGCTGAGTCGCAGTCCAGTCCTAAGTTGCTCGGACATGGCACTTTTGGTGCCGCACCCGTGTCGACACGACACTAGTATGGGTGTGGGTGTGGGATCCGTGTCGGATATGGTCAAACGTTTTTGGGTACTTTGACCATGGGCGGCGGAAAAGTTCTAGACAAGATACAATTTGATTCTTGAAAGTGAAACCAAAGCTAAGGGTAATTTTGTAGTAATTACCTTTCTAATGATGTCTTTCTACAGTACCTCAACAGAAAATCAAAAGGGGAAATGTTTCTTAAGGCCAACAAAAAGTGTAGGATTGGATTAAAACTCTATTTTTAATTTTTTAAATTATTTTTAGCCGAATCCCCGCACCCGTATCCGTAATAGGATCCGTATCCCCGAATCTTAAAATTTAGATCTTGAAGGATCCGACCTCTAGATCCGTACCCGTGTCGGACTCCCGTACCGGTGTCCGAGCAACTTAGGTCCAGTCCTCAAGGGCCTTTGTAGCTTTTTAGTCCAGAGCCGGATGCCACTTACACTGAACCTGCAATATTCATCAAAATATTTTATTTAAACATAATCATTAAGAAAACCTGCAATTAGTGAAAAACCTTATGCATATTTATCACCTCAAAAGCTTGCATTATCTGTTGCTTTACATGAGGGGGCACAGCGCCCCAGGATGGCCATGATTCCTTCCATTGAGATTTCATGTATTTCGTCATGCACATTCCAGGAGGTAGGTTGTAAGGAGTGACAAATACGGGCCAACAAGAATAGGGCGTAGAAGAGACATCAAACGGGGTGAACCCATCAGAACATAGGCCCAACCTTACATTCCTTGGCTCACTAGCAAATGCCGGATACACTTGGTCAAAGTGTTTCCATGCCTCCCCATCAGATGGATGAGATAGAATACCCGGCACCTTGGTACGGTCATGATGCCATCTCATGTGTGGAGCAGAACTCATCGAAGCATACAACCTCTTTAACCGTGGTATAAGGGGCAAGTAATGCATCCACTTAACAGGCTTCGGCTTCTTTTTAGGATCAGGCTCAGGCTTGTACCGGGGCTCCTCACAAAATGTACATGTCTGCAGGTCTGCATCATCCTTGTAATACAACATGCAGCCATTAACACAACAGTGAATCTTCTCGGCAGAAAGCCCCAACGAGGAAACCAACTTCTTAGTGTAGTAATAAGTAGTTGAGATGTATGGACAAATACCGACTCCAGAGATAGAGCTCCCATATCCTCTTAAGTATTTTGAGACGGATGTATCGGTGTTGAATGGAATGCTTTGTATTTATTTTAAGGACAACATATATACTGATGTATGGGTAATGAAAGACTATGGTGTCAAAGATTCTTGGACGAAATTGTTTCGTGTACCAACTTTTGGGACTAGTCTGAAGCTGTTATATAGGTTTTCAAATGGTGAAGTGCTACTTAAATACACGACAAACTTGGGAAACAAGATACATAAGATATCGGATGGTCGACCCAGCAATCGAATATGGCCTTCGGATTCTGATGGTATTGATGCAAATACCATTTTGGATGTTTTCGTTTACACAGAAAGTTTGATCTCTCCAAAATTGAAAAAAAGGGCCAGTCTGGTGCAGAAAGCATCCTGTTCACGCAGGGTCCGGGCAAAGACCGCACCCAAAGGGGTGTGATGTATGCAGTCTACCTGATCGGCTTGAACCCTTGACCTCTAGGTCACATGAAAACAACTTTACCAGTTGCTCCAGGGTTCCCTTTCTTTGATCTCTCCAAAATGAAATCAATAAATTGTCTATTGACCCTCTAAATAATTTAAATGTGGCTCTCTCATTACTTGGTATTACTATTTGCTTATGCATGCGAGGCGAACTTTTTTCATGCTATAAACTGTTAATTTTATAAGTTTATCTATTGCTTGAGAAGTTTTGGTTTTTATTTACCAACCTATTGGTTTGCAGCTAGAGAGTCCTTCATTTTTTTAATGTAGTTAAAGATTCAATTAGACAACAATTAACACTACTACTAGCTAGGCTTGGCATTCATGAGACTATGGTCGGCTTCGTGACTGGCATTTGCTGCATTTCTTCTTTCAAGATTTGGGACTGATGCTATGGATCTTTTACTTTCCTTGTGTTATGTTCTTCAAGAGAGATCGTATGTCTTTTAAGGCAACTTCCTTCCATGTGAATTTAGGTATACCTCGTCTCCTTTAACACCTACATTCATGCTACTCTCACCTATAGACTGAGTGCATTTGTAGGTCTATATATTATGATCAAACTATATCAAGGTCAATTTCTTATTTTATCCTCAATATGTACAATTTGTTCCTTGTGTCGATTTCTGATCTTGGTGACCTTGTATTGTATGATGCACATCATCTTTAGCATCACATTTTGGAGGACATTCATTTTGTGAATATGTTGGGCATTAGAGGTCCGATACTCACGCCCATATTGCTAATCTGACAACTGCTGTATTTCCTCTAGGCATCTGTATTCCAATAGCATATGTCTCCTCCATTTCAACCATTTACTTGCATAAATAGAAGGACACAATTCTCTCATCAAGGGAAGCTAAATGTTAGTTTTCCACAAAAAGGGAGAGAGTGAGGGTAGGAGGGAAGCTAAATGTTTGCATGATACCTTAGAGCTTACCAGCTTGTCTAATTCAGTTATTTCTAAGTAATTCACTGAAGCCTTCAACTTTATACAAATCAATTATGTAAGATGCAGTAAGACTATATATATGAAATCCCGATTTCTAAGATTTAACATGATTCAGTTTCTGAGTAAACAAGAGAAAATTAATTTGTATCATCAAAGGGTCTACAGTTTCTGAAACCCAGTAGTTGAACTTTTGTCAGAAAAGCTATTATATTTGTGCAATCAGCACAAAGATGTCAGGTTGTGGTGGGATTAAAAATTCTTGTTAAATAGAAGATCTTCCACAATGGTGATATACAGATTTGACAAAAAAAAAAAAATTGATTAGAACATCATGAAAAAAGTGATAAACTGAACTGTTATAGGGCTCTTAGCAGTTCTTCCAGAGAAAGCTTCTTCACTTACAAGTGCACACTTCGCTTTGAGATGTAGCACACAATACCACTAGCGTATGCTTAAGGAGTTAAGTTACAAAGGAATTTAATACAGAAACCTAATCAACAGCAATATTTTTAGATCCAAATTGCTCAAGGAAGCCAAGAGTTGGTAAAGATCAGATCCTTCAGAACATTTGACCTCTCATTGGCTTGAACTTATTATTGTTTAGTTTGTTGAAAATGTATTAATATTAGTTGCTGAACTTCTTCCTCAAGGATTAACTCTTGTTCTCTCCCTATATACAAGAAATTAGTGTCAGTCGAGCAGTTGTACTTTCACATTCCAAACAAGACGAACTCTCTTTACAGCATCTGAAGTTTTGTGCAATGTAGGCGTGTTTGTCTCTTTTTGATTGCTTCGACTGCCAGCAAAGATTACTACTACAATTCAGGTCAGCTTGTTTACTGTTATATGTTCTCAGGAAATTTACCATTATAATGATGATCAAGTTTAAGATGAACCGGGGAAAGCATTATCCAAATTCTGCACATATACTGGCAATTGGTAGGAAAAAGCAGGTACATGGAAGAGCAAAGAAAGCATATATGCTGAAGAAGCAAAATTTTAGCACAGATTCAAAATGTAATGACTTACAGAAACACTTTAATAGTAATGGACTATTTCAATTTATTTATTTAACAAGAACCTGATCTTGGCAGATTGAAACCGCTAAGAACCATTTTGCTATAACTATGGATGTTCTTGATCCCCAAAGGTAAAGCTTTGAAAGAAAATATGTTGAGCAATTTTCAGCAATTTAGTCATTACGTCAAATTGACAAGTAGTAAACATTCAAAATGTACATCACACCTTAAAACAGGAAGAAAAAACATTCAACTGTTTTCCTAAGAGATTAATTTAATTGATGGGCTGAAGGCTAAAAAATAGTAATACTAATAATGAATGAAGCACACTAACTGAGAAGAAGGTCATGTTCTTCCTAATTGCTTTGGCTAAAACTCATCATAATCCTCATCCTCCACCTCCTCCAGTGATCCAAAATTTAAACTTTTGGGTTGTACTTCAGACCCAAAACAGGTCATTGTATATGTCTAAAATATTAGTGGTCTTTAGCAAAAATATGGACAAGGAATAACCTATTAATCCATGCAGGAAAGGAAAATCAAGAACCAAACACCTCCTCATCCGCCTCCTCCTCCTCCTCCTCCTCCTCATCATCATCATCATCATCATCCTCTTCTTCCTCCTTCTCCTCGTCCTCATCCTCAACCTCATCATAAGCAGCAGCTGCAACACCAGTATTATCATCTTCTTCTACAGGACAAAACAAAAAATAAACAAAAAGTCAATTGCTGAAACATTAATTGTTATGTCCAAAATATCTGATAAAGTAATACATGCAATATATATTAAGTGAAAGTTTTTCTCAATTTGGTGTACAAGATTTTGTTTCATTTTCTTCTGCCTCTTGCTTCAGCATATTTGACTCTTGCACAACTTTTTCCATGATGACTTTCTGGTCAGCAAGTGCTTTACGTGCAAGCTGTTCCTTGGCAAGTCTTTCCATTGAGCACACATTTTCCATAATGAAGCCTTGGCTTGGATGTCATCAAGTCAATATCTCAGATTCAATTCTCATCTTAATTAGCGTGAGTATGTTCAACTATTAGTCTGTGCTAGACGAGGCCAATTGCAATAAGTTCTGTATAACATTGTAAATACCTCTAACTTCCCTACTCCGCGACTAAAAAGAAACAACACACGTTTCCTACAAGGCTACAACTTTAGACAACTAATTAATAACAAAAGATAGTTTTGCCATAGATATTTTAGTTCATAAAAGCCTTGCCCTTACTCCTAATCATCCAGCACATATTCATCTCAACTAACTTGATGTGTCATTTTAGCATTACCAGAATCATTTTCTTTTAAGATAGACAGCACTACTATTTCAAGATTTTACCAAAAATGTTAGGTTAGTAACAAATAATAAAGCTCCAGACAAGGTGTCAAACAAATGATTCAGTAACTATATATGCAGGTTTTTACAATAACGGGGTTTGAAAGGAGACTAGATGTTGAACTTTCTTAGTTACCTGACAAACGCATTCTTCTTCTCGAGGATATGACTACATTGAAGTTAGAATCTGCCAATTCTTCAACTCTTGTGTACCGGATTTCCCTGGCTGACTTGTCCACAGCTTTGTTGCAATACTTTACCTCAATGGACTTTATAGAAGACATGTTTTCGAAACAAGAAGGGATCTCCTCAAGATACTTGCATTCACGTAAAACAAGGCGTTCAAGGCTAGGAAAGGCATCATCAACGATCCACTGTTTAAACTGACAGTTCACTATTTTCAAGACTTTGAGTTGAGGAAACTCGTCATTGCTCACTTCCCATTTGTTTTCGTCAAACAAAATTGATTCCAGTTTGAGTACCTGGAGGCTGGGAAGGGTTGCAAGGTTTGAACTGTGATAACAACCCAGATGAAAGCTGTTTAGTGTCAAGCTTTTGAGATTTGATGGGAAGATGTATGCACCACTGATTGAACCCCATGCACGAAAAATCTTGAGGGTCTCGAGCCTTGTCAGAAAATCCAATACAGGGAACCGACTACCCCTAAAACCCACAAACGAGCATCTCAATTCCCGAAGATTAGGTGACTTTCCCAAAATCAATTCGACATCCTCTGCACATGAAAAGAATGGAGAGGAAAGAGTTCTCAAATCATTACATTTGGAGGAGCTCTCAAGTAATTCTTTTGCACTATTTAAGGTGAAATCAGCTTTGTCAATATGCAGATGTCTCAATTTAACCATCTCCCATATTGTACTAGGTAGAACCAATTCTCCTCCCAATGATTTGACAATTAAAGTTTGAAGGTTCCACATATTGGTTATGGATGATACAATTGACTCACGATCAGTTTGTGCCGCAAAATACCTCAAGTATACTAGCTCAGTTGGGAAGGAATGAATCACAGTGGACTCCAAATCCAACACTTTTAGAAACTTAAAGTTGTGAAACACTTCAGCTTTTAAAAAGGTGCTAGCTTTCTTGAACAGTGCAGAGCCAACAAGTGAGCAAGACACACTCCATTGTACAAGGTTATCAACTTCAGTATAGAAGGCCAGGCGACATTGATTGAGCTGCTTGGGAGAGTATATTTCTCTTTGGCACCTAGAATAAAGAAATCATACAATTTAATTTCAAATATTACTACATTACTCGATAGATTGAACTAATAAAGTGCCATTAATTTGGTGTATTACCGTTCTATCCGCTGCATAAACTTTTCCTTCTGTGCTCTTTCTTTGCAAAAATGAAGCAAGATATCATGAATGCGACATACTTTGACCTTACCACCAGAACTTCTCTTAGAAACCATCGCCAGATTACTTTCAACAAGATTCTCAAAATAACCTTCTGCTATATCTTCCAAACTCTTTCCTTTAACATCTTTAAGCAATCCTTCTCCAATCCATAAAAATGTTAGATTTGAAAAGTTAATTTCTTGGTGTTCTGAAAATATTCCAAAATAAAGAAAGAGAGACTTTAAATGATATGGCAAATTCTTATAACTGAGTTCTATAATGTCCTGTGGATAACAGAGAATTTTAGAACCTAAACTCCTGAGCACTCGCTTCCAACATTCTTCTGTCTTCTTACTCCTTGCGAGTATAGAGGCCACAAAAACAATTGAAAGAGGCAGCCCTCCACACTTTCTTGCTATTTTCTCGCCAACTTTTACAAGGAGAGGAGAGCAGCTTTTTTCACCAAATACTTTCTCTTTTAGTAACTTCCAACTTTCACCATCATCAAGCATGCGAAGATGAAGGGGATTAACTGATTTAACATCATTGGCGACCTTATGATGTCGCGTTGTAAGAAGAATTCTGCTTCCGTTATTGGCATCATAGAAGCAAGGTTCTAAATCATTCCACGCCCCAGCATCCCATAAGTCATCAATGAGTATAAGATATCTTCTGGAAAATAAAATCTTGCGAAGCATAACTGCTAAATCATTAGTATCTTTACTAAGAGGAGAGGTCTCATCAATAGAAACAGGTAGCGTCGCCAGAATAGACAGAAATAGTTCCTTCCGTGAATATACTGAAGACACATAGCAATATGCACGAATATCAAAGTGAGAGACAACTGATTTGTCAGAATAGAGTCTGTTGGCCAAAGTTGTCTTTCCCAGTCCAGGCATGCCAACAATTGAGATAGTGTCTCGCTTTTTGGGCCCTCCTATTAGTTTGAGCCTTAATGTTTCGATCTCATCCTCAAAGCCTACAATTTCTTCATTGATCCTTTCAGTTCTTGCCAATGCTGATAACACATCAGAAGTGCCAGTATCCTCCACGGTGTCAGGTGACACTAAGTCAACCTCAGGAATTTTGACAGCTGCTACCTCTTCCTTAATCTCCTTTATGAGGTCTAAGAGCCAAAGCATGAGACACGACTTAGGAGATTTATTGCTTACACAAGAATCAACGATATATTCAACCTCATATGCTTTGCCAATCAGTAGTGCCACAGATTTATGAAGTCTGTCATGATTCATGCGTCCCTCTTCTGCGACAGACTGGAGAAAAGGTTGCAAGCTCTCTAGTTCATTTTGAATTATCTGAAGTTGGGTCTTGACAAAATCAAGTGAATTTGAATTACGGGCCTGGAACTCCTTAAGGTTGTTTAAGAGAAAATCAACGTAGCCCAGTCCATGAATCGTTGGCAAATTAGACTGGAACTCCTTCCGGATGATGTGGTAGATAACTTCCTTGATGCGCTGAATGGTACCGGGCAAATCAAGAGTTGCTTCCCCCAATGCCACATCTTCAAATAATGAGTAAACAAGAAGTGCAGAATAAACCATCACCGTTTCGATATCTTGAAGGTGAAATTCGAGATCTTGTACCGACAGATGGATGAGATTAGCAATTAAGAGGTCAAGCATCTCCCGAAAGTCTGCTATTTGATCCGTCAAAGCAACAGTCTGACTGGGATTACTAATAGTTGGGAGCTCTTCCAAGTAGTGTTTTAGAGTCCCCGCAAAGCTGACAAAGCAATCAGCTACATGCTCAATTTCAACAATCGGGTACCCTTGTGATTGTATTGACGGCCTTAAAGCTTGAAGGACATCAATATAGATTTTGCGGACATCTGGCTGAATGGGCTTAATCTTCATTTGCAGGAGATCAGAAAGCAAAACATTCATTTCGGCTGTAGCCAACTCTTGATTTTCGTTGCCATTGCTCGGCAAATACAACCACGTAATCATTGCAGCGTGGCCAATCACCAGTAAAATGTGAGTAAAGAAATTAGTATGTTGCCTGTGAGGCTCTATGCATCTGTCTGAAACAAAACAGACAAAATGTCTGACTAACTTCAGCTCCTTAAAGACATCTTCCAGATTCTCAACGACAGTATCAATGTTCACTAAAGCACCCAGACATGCAATGACAACATCAATGAACTCTAATACAAAATTGGGAGTAGCAATATTATCCTTGTCGGCTGATAATTTGGGAATAGAGTATACACCTTTGATTTCCAACTTAGCCATCAAAATCTTGTCTTGCAGCTGAGAGGTAACACGATCAACGTGCTCAATCTTCTTGACTTTTTTGAGGTCCACTGCAGCATCTTGAAACAGAGATTGAACTTTGTGTGTGACATCCAACATGTCCCTTAGATCTGTGAAGCTCTGCAAGCTGAGAAATATATCCAGAAATTTGAACTCCCTTTTGAGGAACTTGATTCGATCCTTTGAACTCTCCGGCATGTCTAAGCCCCATTGATCCTCAATCTGCTGCAGAGGTTCAAGGGGATCATATTTTATTGAAGAAATGTATTTATGTGGAAACATCACTTTGCCTGTTTCTCAACAAGTGGTTCAAAGATGAAAACTGCTGTGAGAATCTGATTCAAGTGCGAGAGGAAGAAAGTAAAATGGAACTGAGCTACAGATGACACGTTTGACAAAAACTTTAGGAATAATTTCAAAAACCACCCTTCAAATTTGACTTCGTAGCAATGATATCCCTTCTAGTTTACAATATTATGTTACCTCTCTTATTTTGAGTTTTTTTATAACAATTCTTTTAAACTAATAATTATTATTATAAATAATTATATTTGGACTAATATGCCCTTACACTCTTTTAATTAACAAATAAATTATACTCATATCAAATAGAAAGAAAAAAAAAAGAAGATAAACTAATATCCATCAGTCATCACCTATTCTACGTTCTCCTTCCTCTTCGTCAATTTTTTTTCCTCTCATCAACTACCATCAATGTCTCATCCACGTCAAGCCGCGCTAACAAATGGTTTGTAAAATGACCCTATTAAGATTTAATGAAAAAAATTTGGAGCCAAGATTTGCCTTTATATTTTTTTGCTTTTCAACACTTATCCCTTCAAGTATCGGCAAAAGACAATACTTTCCGCACTTGGCCGTAAGTCTTGGCAAAAAAGGAAAGACTTGTCTTTGACCCCTGCTTGATTTGCCAATACTTGAACAACAAGTGTTGCCAAAAGGCAAAACTTGCCGCACTTCGTCATAAGACTTACCCCTTCCAGTCTTCCCTGCATTTTCACCATATAACTTGAAGTATTGATAAAATAGAACTTGCCCTTGAAGTATAGCCAATTGCCAAGACTTACAAAAAATTTGACTTGAAGCCTTGACTCCGAACTAAATAAGGACATTTTGCTAAAATATTCCTTACCGCGGACAATTTTATAAAACCACTCCTTATGGAGGGCAATGCGGTAAATTTTTTTGTTAAATAATGCATTGCTTTATTTAACAAGTGTGGTCAGTATGGCCTGTGGGAAGGACTAGTATTGATTCACCGGTAAAGAATTACCCTGACAGGATATTTTGACTAAATTCATAAATACATGACATGTGGTTGCATTTCTAATTAGAGTTTAACTATTATACATGACTATGTAAACCATCTTTTTATACCATTGGCTAGGGATGTCCGTGGTACGGTACGGTATTTAACATTTCGGTTCGGTAATTTTAGTTTTTGATTTTTAAAAATGTCATATCATTACTATACCAAACTAATTCGGTATGGTTTGGTATTTTCATGTTCGATTTCGGTAACTTTCGGTACGGTAAATTGGTAACCGTAGTTTATTTGACTTACATATAGAAGCTTGTTCGACTTCGACTTACTTCATTTGGCAGTTAACAATGGAAGATAAAAAAGACCACAAAACATGTACCTAAGTTTCAAAATACAAATAACACTAGCCAAAATCTAAACTTAAACACAATCTAACTATACAAGATTAATATTTATTAGTCTTAGTTAAATATATAATCATATCACAAGTTTTAGATATTCTCTAATTTAGGATATTATTATCTCATATTTAAATAATTAAATTATTATGCTTTATATAAATATAATATATATTATTTGTATATGTAAATTAAGTGTTTCGGTATTTTTGGTATTTTTTTTATAAATACTGAATACCATACCAAATACCAAAATTTTTAAAACTACATACCAAATACCGTATCAAATACCAAAATAAAAAATTATTTCGATTCGGTATGGTAATTCGGTATTTACCATACTATGAGCAACCCTACCCTCGGCTAATTTAAAAAATATTACAAGTAAATTTTTAAGTATTCTTGTTTGTTTTAATATTCTCAAGCCTAATATTCCTTGTAAATAGATATTCTTACTTAGAAAATTGATCAATGATTGAGTCATGATTGAAGAATTAATATTCAAGAATCACAATGACAAAAACTAACATATAATTGGTATCTTGACAATAAAGAAAGGACACCGACTTGATCAATTTATACCATCAATGTATATTAGTTAAACTCAGTTAGTTATAGTTCCCTTATGCAAAGCATGCATACTTACCACATGTCTGTTTTATTAGTTCTTGGATTCTTGTTTCGATTCTCCTTTTTATATAGGAACTAGGTGGGGAATGCCCGGGGTAACCCGAGCCCAAAAGTTACGGAGGTTCCTTAAAAATATTTAGCTATTTGATATATTGTACATGTTAATTATATTAAATTAAAATTTTTAAATAAGCGTCTATACTAGTTATTTGGGCTAGCTCAGATCAAAATGCTACTATTTGTGTTGGCCTAAATCTGATTAGGACAATGAATCAAATTTATTTTGGGTTAACTAGCAACTATTTGTATCAAATCCGTACAATGACAAGAAATTCAATAAAGAAAATTGGACAATAGCTAAGAGACAAAGAATAAGTATTTTTGATGTATTTGTGGATGTCTTTTGCTTAATTTCTCCATGACTATTTCTAGTCTACAAGAATAAGAATAGCAATAAATGTATTTAATGGCCATTACTCCACGTTCAATAGTGGTCAAACCATGATCTCCTTCTTAAATGTGTAGGCAACGGTCATCAGTTACAAAGGACAAAAGCTCGTTCATTGAAGAATGAAGGTTTACCGAGGGGTAAACCACACGCCTCATTCAATGAAAGTTTACCGAGGGGTAAACCACACGCCTCGTGACAGTTATCTTTTAATCGCCTCGAGAGGTAACTTGTAGCCAAGATCCATTTTTTGCTCGAGGCATCTAACCTCGGGGATTGAACGAGCTTCTTCGAGGGATCGTTTTCAAAGGATTCAACCAAACCATGCCTCGAGCCCTAGCGTGAAGGCTCGGTGAATTTTTACCCAATACAGATAGTCCCCCCCACCTCTCGAATAGTAGTCAGGATTTTTCTAGGGGTGGAATAAATTCGGCGGGAAAGTGACGTGGCAAATTCTCCGCCAAGAAATTTGAAAAGGTAGCCGTCCCTTCAATATCCCATTCACTGCACGCGGAAATTTCTGAACGGTTGTAACCCTTTGTTTTACCTTCCCAACTTAAAAGTAATAACGGTAACTTTTTAAAATACTTGAGTATCATTTTTCCTATAAATCAACCAACTTATCCGCTAGTTTCACTATTTCTCAAATCTTTGATCAACATTAAAAAAGTTTTCTTTAACTCTTTCTTAAAACTTTGCCACCATTTCTTCCACTCATTCTATCCAAAATTCCTCTGGATCATCAAAAGAAAGAAATATTGACGATAACACCATGGTAATGGGTGGCGAGTTGGCGAGCGTACCCGTGCCATTGAAAGTTATCTCACTGGAAGAAGGCGATAATGAGGCCACCTCTAACCGTCACGATACCACCAACCAGGAGGGGGTATCAGTTGGGGATGACGGAGCCGCGACTGAAGAAGTCGCCAACGATGACAATAATGAAGTGGAAGCCGCAGAAGCTTCAAAGCCCAAGAAAAAGTATTTCACCGGAGTACTTAAACCCCATCAAGTGATTCCTTCAAAATATGACCCCGATAAAGATTTTAGAATGCAAAAACAAACGGACTCCGACCTTGAGAAGAACAGGAATGTGTCTGTTCGGCTTTCACTTTAGCCTAATTACACAAGCTTATGTAGATCAGATTCGGGAAGATGGCAATTGGGGCACCGAGGTCTAGATTGTGGTTCCCGCCCCGGAGCATCACACTTGTGATAGTGTTTATGGGCTCTTCTTTGTTTACACCTATCTTTTTATGATAGGTTTTACCCTTCCAATCCATCATATAGCTGACACCTTCTGCCGAACCTACAAGTCATGCTTGGCTCAGCTAGGTCCCGGCGTCTGGAGGGTTATTCAATGTCTTGATTTCCTGAGCCAATGAGTCAAGGTCCCTTTTATTTTTGATCACTTGATTTCCCTTTTTTACCCCACCATGCATAAAGATGGAGTTGTTCAGTTGAGCAAACGACGCAAGTTTTTTTAATCATAAAAGGTGATGATACCGAGGACCGTGGCTGGTGTGATCTGTTCGTTCTCATTTCTACTGCTCTTATTTCTACCGAGGCTGGGTTCCTCGAAGTATGGAATAGAATTCGTAAGTTACCGAACCATGACTTCTCCCTTTTCATCTTCATAACTCCTCAGACTTTGATCAATCCTTCATATTTTCAGTGGAAAAGCTTCCAATCAATCCTCCGAAGGGTTTGACCGCCTTGGTCCAGGCACTCATCGATGCCAAATCGAGGCCAGAGAGATCGTGGATGATCTTAGCGACGTTGGATGAGAACCAGTGGTCATGCAAATGACACGAAAAGTGTGCATTATGCTCTCTTCTTCTGAGTTCAAAGACTTGTCCTCACTCTCCTATCTTCTTTTGTAGGCTTCCCCAATAGGGTAGTTACCGAGTTGGGGGAAGAAGGAAAGAAAGAGAAAAAGAAAGATAATAAGAAGAAAAAGAATAAGGAAGAGAATGAAGAAGTTGAAGTCCCTGAGGCTAGGGATAGCTTGAAAGACTTAGAGGATTCGGTCGGGGTCCTCTCCAAAGCCAAAGCCTCAAAGAAGCCACCTAGTCGCAAGACTTTAAAATATTTGAATCCTTGGCTTAATTGCTTTCTTCATCTCTTTTCTCATTTTCTTTTGATGACCCTCTCATCTATTCAGATTCAAGAAAAATGAAGGGAGCAACAACTAAACCTTCCAAAGCAAAACGTCCTCGAGTTGAATCACCTAAGTTTCCTCAGCGAGGCCAGGCTGACAAGCCTACGGATGGCGATGCCCATAACAAATTCGAGGTGACCAATCTCGAGGAAAACCGAGCAGCTGCTAAGAAGAGTCCTTCCACTGAGGAGAGGGTAGCTGTTGATCTGCCCGAGATGAAGAGAGGGCAGATGAAGACTCCACTCTGTCTGATCACCCTTCGGCTTCTGATGCGAGCCCTAGAATGATTAGCATCCCTCCCGATATGTGAATGTTGGACGACACAATGGTCGTTCCCATCAGTCTTAAGGACTTGCTCGGACCAGAAGAGCAAGAGCACCTCAAGGATTTGCCAATCGAGGACTTGATGGCTGATGTATCTTAGCACACAATTCACATAATTTTCTTCTGCTTTGAATTGTTTCTTTCTCAATTACATTTGCACCTTTATAATCCCTTTCTCCTATTTGCAGAGGTTCATTTATACTATGAAGGAGACCGAGATTGAAGCTCATCGAGCGGCAAATTTGAGGAAGATTGGGGAGAGATGAGATCGCGTAAAGACTGGACTTCAAGCCAAAATCGCTGAGCTCGAAAAGCATTTTCTCAATTCTGAGATTTATCTAGACCGAGCTTGCAAAGTTGCTGAGGAGTCGGAGCTTGAGCTAGGGGTTTACTCATTCCGAATAGATTCTTTTCACTCAAACCCTTGCCTTAACCTTGAAAATCATATGGGTAGTATAAATGGTCGGACATCGAATGTATTCCTCAAAACCCATTAGAGATAGAGAGGGTTTACCATATTAAGCTTGTTAGGGTCAATAATGGAGCGCGAGAAACCTAGTCCAAGGACCCGAGCGGGAATGACCTTTTTAGGGTCCTTCCCTTTAGATGGGGTAGACCGTAGCTAATGTAACCCAAGTTCTCGCTAGTTTCCATTAATCTACACCTTCAACCCCTTTAGGATGATGAAAGCAAAGTAGGATTAGGTTCAAGTACGGTGGTGCCTCAAACCCTATTCAAGAAAAGTACGATAGTGAACTAGATTCATTTTAACCCATAGATTATACAAGATTAAAAGCAAGTTTTAAGTTAAAACAATCAAGTCATCATGAATAAACCCTTAGTATGAGTACTAGCTAATCATACTAGGGTCTAACACACACATAGTAAGAGATAAAATGACAAGAATCATGTAAAGAATTAGATTAAGAAATGAAATCCTTACAAAAGATTAAAGTTAGAACTCTTCCTTAGACTCAAAGAATATTCAAAAGTGTAATAAAATGTATTCTAAGCTGAAAAAGGTATCTCTTTCTTGGAGGCATAACAGTCTATTTATAGGTATGAGTTTGAAAATTAGGCTAATATTTAGAAGTTTTTTATTTTTCTCTGTTTTATGCTAGACCACTGGTCATTCGGAGGGTCTCATATTGAAGTACGCGGCCACCTGATAAGTTGGTATTTTACCAATTTAAAGACTACTTTAAACTTTCATTTTTGAATCCAAACACAACATTTAGTGTTATAACGTCGTGAATTGCTTAGTTTTAGGTGATAATTGACAACGCTCAACACACACCTCGGCTTGAGGTATGAACATTCATCGCAATACAATTTACCCAACTAGGAGTCGGGGTCGAATCTACAAGGAACAAAGTGACGCGATCAAAGTAGTGGAGGAACTAAACATATTTGACTAAGCCAAACTAGGATAACAAGGTGATGAAATGATATTAACAACTACAAACTATACTAGGAAAGCAAGTAAAGGTGTGATCAATGGCCTTCTCACAACCAAGGAAAACAAGTTTGGAACCTAGGATGCAAATATAGCACGGGGTTTATATATTATGGCCTAGTCGTTCTAATGTAATCCCTAGAATCCTCCCGGCCTAGAAGGGATTTACCTCAACGGCGCTCGTCAAAGCCATAGTTGAGCCTATAAAGCACTACCCATAACCCGAGGAAAGAAGACCTCTTCCGAGCGTAACTTCTTTTAGATGAGTTAGTCTATGAAATAGCCTATCAACCCAAATCCTCGCTAGCTTCACTATTCTACGCTAACTAATCTCTCCCGAGTCTTTAATTAGCAAAGTAGACATGTAACTTTAGTGTCATGAGCATTAAAGTTAAGCAACCAAAGCGATAGAAGCTAGATAATCAAAATCCACATATATAAATTCCTAGTTATGAATCATTCATATAATTATATCCAAAGTTATATCAACTATCCAAATGTAGCTATCCAAATCAAAGAAATAAAAAAAAGGATAAAGAATTGCTCATTAAAGTGCACCCAATCTTCTATCTCCAAGGATTGTTGATGATTCTTGCTCCCAAGTTGGAAGGTAGCCAAAAATCTGTAAACTATGGTAAAACTATCTATTTGTAGTCCCAAAGTAATTACCACATTTTTCCCAAAATTATCCCTAGGTTAAAACAAAGAAATGGGTGATTTTTCGTCATATAGCCACCCTGGTACTAAAAGTTGACCCACTAGCAACATTTTCGCTGCTCAACTTAGTCACTGTTTCACGCATAGCCACTTTTCTGCTGCATTTTTGACAGACTAGCCAGCTTTCTTCTTTTTCTTCAACTTGACTTCTTTTTGACTTGTTTCTTCCATAACTCTTCTCCAACATATTCAACCTACAAAATACAACAAAAGCATGATAAATGCACTTCTTTCATCAATTTAACACAACAATAGCTCAAGTACAAATATGTAATATGTGGTATTTTAGCCACACATCAATAATGATATTGCATGAATATTGGGTGAAGATTGAAGTTAGAGAGCGAGAAATGGAGCCAAAGCATGAGGAAAATGACACCAGGAAGAGGCACCCCGCCTATTTATAGGGGAAGACCGCCCAAACAAACTTGAGAGAGTTGGGATTTTATGCCACAGAAAGGCGCCTACTTGAACTTTAGAGAGATCACCCCAGTAGTAGGCGCACCGCCTGTTTCTCTACTTCTGATCAAAAAATTATTTCCAGAAGTAGGCCCACCACCTACTTTACCAGGCGGACCGCCTGTTTCTATGTGTCTGCAATTTTCTCTCTTTGTATAAATAGCAAAAGCTAAGGTTTAAAAGGGACATTCCATTATTACGTTTTGTATATAAGGGCCATATTTGCCCCTCTACTATGGTTTAGGGGTCACGTATACCCTCCGTTAAAAATTTGGTGCAATTATGCCCCTGCCGTTACCATAGTACACACTTTTACCCCTATTTTTGACGGACCTCCACGCTGGACGACACGTGGCTGCCACATCAGTGCCATAGTAGAGGGGGCAAATTTGGCCCTTTTCAGTTGTTTCTAAAATTGTGTTTGGACTAAGTTTCAATACTTAGAGAAAAAGTTTCGATGCTTAGAGGAGTCATTATAAGAGAGAAAAATGTGCTAAGAATGGTAGATAAGATATTTTGAGAGAAATACAGAATTAAAATGACACTCTCTTCGGTTTGGTTCCATAAGAAAGATATACTTTTAAATTTTGTGACAAAAATTATCTTTATTAAAGATAAGATAAAAGTTTAATATTAACATTATTTCGAAATAAATAGATATGTTCTTTTTAAAAAGACCAAAAGGTAAAAGGCTAAATTATACAAATATACAAACATAGTAGCATGTTTACAATAAAATAACAACATTATGTCACTTTTCAAGAATAGCAATACTTTCTTAACATTATATATATAAGTTATTAAAAAAAAAGATTTACTCAATAAAATTGAAAATACACCCTGCACCAAAATCGCCCATAATTATAGGCATGTCTTTTCATCTGTTCCTACTTTTTTGGGATTACAACTATACCCAATTACTAATTCTATTGTATATCTTTTGTATGTCTATTGTATGGTGTATGTGTATAGTATGTATATTGTATGGCTATTGTATGTGTATTGTATGGCTATTGTATGGCTATTGTATGTGTATTGTATAGTTATTATATCTGTATTGTATGTCTATTGTTTCTTACGTATGCCTATTGTCAATTTTTAATAGATGGTTTTGAGGTGAGAGAGAAAATGGTTCTTAAATGTAAAAAGATTTAAATCTATCTAAACATGATTTGGGTGCATAAATATAGGATTAGATTTATCTTTTTTTTTTTTAATTACATTTTCTTTTCTTTTTAAATACATTCTGCTATTTTTTGTAGCAAAAAAAAAAGAATGTTGCTATTTTTTGTAAGTTTTAAAAATATTTATATATTTTGTAATAAAAGTACATAAAGTTATACTCTATGTAATTTTTCCAAGGTAAAATACGCTACTCCTATTAAAGTGGATAAAGAGTTCTTTCATGTATTTCAATTTAAAAGATATTTTTCAATTTATCACAAAAGGTGATTTTTGCTATATATTGACTTATTAACTTTAGTTTAATCTCTTTTCCTTTAATGGCATATTTTTTGTAACATTAGAAAAAATAATAATAATAGAGTTTTATGTTTAAAATCACAAATTCTAGAATTCAATAATGACACTAATTTTATGGACAAACGCTAGCTTAATGTCATGATTAAATTCTAGAATTTATGATTTTAAACATAAAACTCTATTATTATTTTTTCTAATGTTACAAAAAATATGCCATTAAAGGAAAAGAGATTAAACTAAAGCCAATAAATTAATATATAGCAAAAATCACCTTTTGTGATAAATTGAAAAATATCTTTTAAATTGAAATACATTAAAGAACTCTTTATCCACTTTAATAGGAGTATCATATTTTACCTTTTAGTCTTTTTAAAAAGAACATATCTATTTATTTGGAAATAATGTTATTATTAAACTTTTATCTTATCTTTAATAAAGATAATTTTTGTCACAAAACGAAAGTATATCTTTCTTATGGAACCAAACCGGAGAAAGTGTCATTTTAATTTCGTATTTCTCTCAAAATATCTCATCTACCATTCTTAGCACATTTTTCTCTCTTATAATGACTCCTCTAAGCATCGAAACTTTTTCTCCAAGTATTGAAACTTAGTCCAGACACGATTTTAGAAACAACTGAAAAGGGCCAAATTTGCCCCTATACTATGGCACTGATGTGGCAGCCACGTGTCGTCCAGCGTGGAGGTCCGTCAAAAATAGGGGTAAAAGTGTGTACTATGGTAACGGCAGGGGCATAATTGCACCAAATTTTTAACGGAGGGTAAACGTGACCCCTAAACCATAGTAGAGGGGCAAATTTGGCCCTTTTCCGTTGAATTTAAGACGATTTTGGGAGTCAAGTAGAGGTCTTAACATCATTTTGTAAGCTTCTAAACTTGTATCTTCAAATCTTAATTCATATATCAATCCAATATCTATGTTTGAAATAATTTTATCATTTTACTATATTTTAATTGCTTTGATTCAAACCCTAGTTATGAGTAGCTAAATTCATAACTAGGGGTGTAAATATGCTATAGTGATCGAAAATCAGTGGGTGTTGTTCCATTTCACTAACTATAACATAAGTATCAATTATCCAACTCCCCATAACAATAACATAAAAATTCCAAAATCATTGATATTTGGTATTTCTTGTCTACATTGCTTGTTAAAAAACTTGAAAGAGATTAATTAGTGTACAATAGTAGAGTTGGCGAGGATTTGGATTGATAGGCTATTCATATAGACTAACCCATCTAAAAGGAGTTACGCTCGGAAGAGGTCTCATTTGAGTAGTGCTTCGAGCATTCAACTAAGACTTTGACGAGCGGGTTGTGAAAGTTCTCTTCTAGGCCGGAAGGATTCTAGAGATCGCAATAGGAAGACTCGGCCATAATTATATTTGTGTTGGGAAAGTGAAGTGAAAATACCCGTTGGTTGGAAATCACTATTAGTTTTTTACATTCCTAGCCTCGTAATATCAAATCAACTTACTTGCTTTAGTTTGTATGCCTTGTAGCTAATCGTAGTGTTATTTATATCAAACTCCACTTCTAGGACTCAACATTAAACTTCATTTGAATTTCTATTTGCAGCTCTCTTACTTGACAAGCTAGTTCCCTTGGGAAATTGACCCCGACTCACATCCGGTATTATACTTTGATGACCGCCCCTCACCATTAATGGTGTAGGATTGAGCGTGGATCAAATTTTGGCACCGTTGCCGGGGAACTACGGTTTCAATATTGAGTTGCATTAGTTAATCAAAGTTGTTTAGTTCGTAAGTCCTAGCATTTTATTTTTGGTTTTGGTTTTAGCTTGTGCAGGTGAAGCATGGCTTATAGGAGAAATTCTAATCGGAATTTGGGGAATTCCAATTGCAACCATTATTATAATCAACAATATGGGGATCCGCAAGGTTATGATGAAGAGTTCCATATAGAACTCAACCAAGAGGGCTATCAATTTCATGTCAAAAAAGTGGATGAAGATGATATGCAAGAGGAAGCTAATGATCCTCAAGTTGAGAATATAATCCCTCAAGGTGACAATCCTTTTGTCCAAGCAAATGCGGGGGTCCAAGCAAATGAAGAAGGAAATCTTGGAGAAAATAAAGATGTTGCGGGTAATGCTAATCGGGGTGGCACAATGCAAATCGAGGTGGCCATGGTGTAAACCAAGGTGGTCGGGGTGTAAACCGTGGAGGTAGAGCAAATGTCAACCGAGGGGGCAATGTCAATAGAGTTAATGCTTACAATGTCAACCGGAATCAAGAGTATTGATATGATCCTAACTAGGGTTAGGACAATAACAAGAAAATAAAATGATAGAAGCAAGACCCAATTTAAATTGATTTGGAATTAAGGAAACAAATTAGGAGGTGAGGCCTAATCACCCCCTTAAAAGAACAATAAAAAAGAACCTATACTAATTAGTCCTCAATTGAATTACCATTCAATTACAAACCAAGGAAAGAGAGTGCTCAAGTAACATGCTTAGCCAATGCTTACTCACATCATTCATCATCAAAGTCTAACCCATGAATAAACCCTTAATTAGCCTATTTATAATAGTTACTATACAATGAAGGAATGGACTAAAAAGCACCTAATTGCTGATTCTGCCAAGCTGTCCAGAAGTCCTTCATAGCGATCTCGCCATGGGTGTCGCGATCGGGCCTTGTGAGCTGACGCTTCTTCGCGATCGCGCCTTGGGCTTCATGCTCGCGCCTTGTGGGCTGACGCTTCTTCGCGATCGTGTGGGGTGTCTCGCGATCACGCACTTGAGTAAATTTATTCTGTGCGTTCAGGCCTGTTGCTTCACGATCGCATAGACACAGCTTCCAGTGAGCTCTCATTTGCTTGTTTGGCCAGTCCCTTGGCTTGATTTTTGGCTTCCAAGCCTTTTTGAAGCATTCCAAGCTCCGAATGTCGAGCGTGAATCCTCCATGGCTTCGAGTACTATCGTATCATTCCCTCCTTCTTTAAAGGAATTCGTCCTCGAATTTGTACCTTGCAAAACCATGACGCGAATGAGTACCAACTCAATAACTTTTCAAGCACTACACAATAAAGAGAGTTGAACAAGACTCACATACTCATGCTCAAAGTGCACACTCTTATGATATAACCAAGTATCAAGATCAACCATAAAGAACATGTTTCCAATCCCAACATCTAAAACTTGGCTATAAAAGCAACAATAAGCAAGCTTATTTACAAAATAATCTCCATTTTTAGATTCATTCAACTCATGCCAAGCCTCCATTGATAATTTATCACTCTTAACATTGGAGGCTCTAGCAAAATCCACTTTAAATGTATGCACAAGACTAGGAATAGAGAAATTAACGAAATTGACACTAAAACTAGCATCTATTACTTTACCACTACAATCACTAGTGCCTCCCTCCTTCTTTAAGGAGCAGTCTTCACTATTTGGTAGGAGTCCTGTCTGTACTTGTTCTAAAACAGGGTATGCAGCCGTTAAGACTGCAAATATGGCTATCCAGGAGCCACTTCTCACCTTTATCTCTTACATGTTGCATTGATCATCCTAAAGCCATGACTTTTATTACCTTAAACTTGCATGACTATTACTAGATAAGAAACGAGACCTTATGTTAATCTGATTCTGAGTTTACCTGTTCTCGATTAAAAACTGAGCTTGATAACGTTGCTTTATTACACCATAATCAGCATATGCAGGTCTTGAAACCTTAAAACATTTGAAGTTTGTGTAAAACTAACATTTTAAACGATGGGGGCTGGTTGTGTAATCTCTTCTTATTCTGTGACTTTTTTTTTTTGCAAATTAAACTACGCTTTGTGTTTGCTTAAAAGATCAGGGCCCAATACCTATTTCAAATCTGGCCTTTTATGTGTAAATCGATCTTTAACAAAATTTAAAGCTCCTATACACTAATCTAATAGTGTATAAGGGTGTATAAGTTATTGGGGTCAACTATACGATTATGCAAGTATGTTCTAAACCTTAATACATGTTATCATATATTTGCATGCCTATATATGTATAAGTGCGACAGCCTATATGTGCATCTTTGTATATTTTTCGTAACCATTTTCAAAAACAGCCTATTTACTTATACTTTCCAAAACTGGCCCCTAAACCAAAATAGTCATTAAGGCTAGGGCTCGACAATTAATGACGAGCCACACCGACCTTAAATGGCTAATATTTTATTCCAAAAATAACCCCCATTTTATTTTTTTGACGAATCTGAAATTATTTGCGAAAACTGTCTATTTTTGCAAAACTGTCTTAAATTCTAAAATTGCATAACTAGGCTGTTTATCAATACCCCTTGCAGAATTTACCACTCTTCTCGATTAGGCATTTGTTGTAGAGGCCAAAAATGAGAGTAGGCGCGGAATGTAGGCCGTATTTATAAAATGTGAAGCCCAAATTGTATGCATGCTACCTAGACTTACATAAGTAGACTTAATTTCATAAATAGATTGTGAATTTTACCTTTTAAAGTTATTAATGCGTATGGTAACACTTATAATCTTGTATAAATATCCCAAAATATAGACTCGGGCGGGAACCACCTTTCGTGGGACTTGGGAAGTGCCTAACACCTTCTTCTCCGAGTCATTTGGACTTCTTACCCACTGAATCTCTGAAACTAGACCAATTTAATAAAGACTTGACCTCAGACGCTTAGGTGACCTAATACACTTTAGAAATTTATATTAGGTGGCGACTCCAACTCTTAACTCAAACGAGTTACCCAGTCAAACCTGAAACCTGACTCGCTCCGAGTTGAGTTTAAAACCCGATATGACAGAATGGCGACTCCGCTGGGGATATACTCAAAGTGCTAACCATAACGAGTCTTTATTTTGAAATTTTTATTGCTTAATATCTTGTTATTTATTATTTATTATTGCTATTATTATTCGAGACTAACTTCTTTCTTTTTGTTTTGTTTTCTTTTGTTTTAATATATATTTTGGTTGTAATATCTTTTTCAAATTTTATAATGCATTTTATTTGAAATATCTCCTCATCAATGTTCACTCGTGCGATATATTGAAAAAAAAAATGGTTGTATCGATTTGACGGCCGTTCTCGCTTCCGCAAAGCACCCTTCAGAAAAGTTTTGGGATAGGCCGAGTCCGTGGTACAGCGGACGGTCCCAAAAACTTTTCCACTTCCAAATTGTCCGTTTGGAGGAACCTTGTCTAAGCCAATTCTTAGTGGAGACGATAGGAAATCATGCATCATGATACCATGTTAGCTGACTTGTTTCCAAGTCTAAAATAGGTCAACTTGTTCAACGATCCAAACGGGTTTTTAACCCCAAAGAGCGTTTGGACATGATTATTTGTATTTTTGAAAAATAAACATGTAACGGCCATATTGTTCTCAAAATGGAGTTAGGGTGTTTATTTTTAACTTTCTTATTTATTTATAGGTCTTCATGGCTAAAAAATATCCAAGATTTGGTATGGTCATGGGTATTCCTCCTTTGCTGGCACGATGGTGGAGTAATTTGGCAGGTCGTCTATGGGTTCATAAATACCTGGGGCATCTACCTTTGCTGATGGAAGTAGAACCATGTCATGAAGTTATTGAGGCGGCAGTGACATTTTGGGATGAGCAAAGAAATGTCTTTAGGTTCAACGGCATAGAGTTGACACTTTTGTTAGAAGAAATAGGTGGTTTTATAGAAGACTCTGGTATGATTAGAGAAAAGCGTACATGGCAAGAAACGACTATCATCATCCCAAAGTTTCCCATTTTGAGCGACTTTCTCAAATTGCTTGGCCTTACCAGAAATGATGCAGTAGAATTCATAGAAAAGGGCGGTATACCTTTGTCTTTTCTGTATGAGAAATTTGGTCATGATAGGGCTTTTGACCAAATATGTGATGATTTTACTTCCTATGATGATTGGCATAAAGGGAAGATTTTTGCCTTCATAGTTAGTTTTTTGGGTATTATGGTGTTTCCTAAAAGTTCAAAACATTACATTGGGGTACGGTTGATCAAGGTAGTGGAAGCTGTGATGAATGGGGTTGACAAACAAGAATGCACTATTGGTACCTATGATTTTGGCTGACATCTATAGAGCTTTGGGACTTTGTAAAAAAGGGGCTAAGTACTTCGAGGGATGTAACTTGTTACTACAACTTTGGTTCAAGGAGTATTTGGAAATAGTGAGAGGAAGCGCAGAAATACTCAAACCATCAGGCGTCAATCGCATAACCACACCACGCTATGGAGTTAGAACCCTGAAACAATCAAGTAGCGTTGAAGGCTGGTTGAAACTCTTTAATGGCATAGCAGAA
This sequence comes from Petunia secreta, assembly GCA_029990175.1. NCBI lineage: Eukaryota > Viridiplantae > Streptophyta > Magnoliopsida > Solanales > Solanaceae > Petunia > Petunia secreta. The sequence continues at coordinate 55,832,432 of JARKIP010000024.1, read as the reverse complement.
GACATAGTACAATGGATGTTTACTTGGTTCCCGACGAACGAGTTCACAATTCGAGCTAATGCCACTCCTTTTTTTTACTCTAATGGGGCTGCGAGGCCTTCAACCATACATCCCTTAAAGGGTCATAAGGCAGGCTGGCAGGAAACAATGCATAATAAAAATGGCTTTTATGGGGTGATATCAACTTGATTACATTGAGGAAAAGATTGCTTTGGCTGGAGAAATCATTGATAGTTGGAAAAATCATTGCACAATAGGTCCGAAAGCTATAGAACGAAATCGGTATAAAGCAGGCTATGAACCACACTATGCAGACTGGTTGCAAGCAGAGTTGAGAGGGATGATTACACCTGTGCCGAACATGAGACACTATCAAAGATAAAGAGGTAGAAGCACAAATCAAATACAAGTGGCTAATGCGCATGGTATCAAAATCAGAAATAGATCATCAACAGAGGATAGAGACCTGGAAGAAACGTGCACTCGACTTAGAAGGAAAAGTAGAAGGATTGATGGAAAAACTCGGACAATGGAATGCCGAGTGCAGCACCGTGGACATACTTCATTTGTTCGCAGCTAAAGGTCATTTGGCGGATTCTTTGAAAGAAGTTCAAGAGATAGTGAGAGAAGCAAAGAGAGCCAGACTAGAGGAGGAGCCTAACGTCTCATTTTTATTTTATTTTTTTGCAAAAGACCTTTTATGTATTAAACTTCAAAGTTATATAATGAAGTTTTGGGGGAGATTTTGAGAACAATTGGCAATACATGTTTGTTTTCTCATATCATTTAAGCATAGAAAGGCCTTACATCCATGGCAAGTTAAAGTCTATTAGGAAACCTTGTCCAAATGTCAAAAGGGTTCTTAACCAGGGAAATGACAAAATTGCATCTTTGCATTCAAAATTCATTTAATGGAGTTTGAAGCAGTATAAAGAGCAACCACCATGACTTTACACAACGTGATTCGTGACTCAATGGGATAAAATATTTAGTTTCATTTTCTTCTTATAAAGGTTTTTCAAAAATACTTGCATTATTTGCCACTTTATACATATCCCTATCAGCCTGACCGAGGTCCCGACGCTCATTGGAAGCGAGCACAAAGCAAGCTAAGAACACAAAAACCAAACTACCCCGCACAACTCATCAATTTTTCTTTGGATGCAGGCACAAAAGTATGCAACCCGACAACACATGACAAACATGTTCTGACGAAAGGTTACCCAATCTCTCTTAATACCATTTTAAATAAGCTGAGGGTACACAGCCTGAAGCGTGGACTGAGGGTACACAGCCCGATGTCGATTTGTCATTTTAAATTAGCTGAGGGTACACAGCCCGCAGCGTCGACTGAGGGTACACAGCCCGATGTCAATTTGTCATTTTAAATTAGCTGAGGGTACACTGCTCAAAGCGTCGACTGAGGGTACATAGCCCGATGTCTATTTGTCATTTTAATTTACCTGAGGGTACACAGCCCAAAGCGTCAACTGAGGGTACACAACCCGATGTGTCAAGTGTGAGTGATGAACCTTGTTTTGATACTTCACCTTTGCTTAAAAAAGAAGTTGAGATGTCTACTTTTACTAATCCTTTATTTGAGGGCATCTTTATTTGCGGTGGTGATTTGTGTCGAACTTGATGCGGGGAAAACCACCACAAGACCGTTCACCTGGAGTCAAGCCAAAGAGGTCCAAGACGCTCACCTATACTTGGTTTGGAAGGGACTTGAAGATGGGAGCCTTGGAAGCAATTTGAAGAAGTATAACATGATAACAGGTCCAGGCGCTCCGCCCAAAGAGGAGGCGCTCCGCCCAATGAGCTCACAGCCTGAAATGCCAGGCGCTCCGCCCAAGGCTGCTCCGCCTGGCCTAGGCTCTCCGCCTGGAGAAGCTACTGCCAAAAATGCAAACCAAGTTTAGGCGCTTCACCTTCCTATGCTTCCATCCGAGATTTTAGCTTAGTTATTTACTATTTTGGCCCTACGTGGTTTATGTCCTTTTAACCCACTTTGAGGGTATTTTAGACCTTATATTATGTTTAGAGGGCACCTTTAAAAGGACCCCTTAGGCTTATTTCATCATTACCTAGCTTTTGAATATTGAAGAACAAATTTGAGACATGATCTGTTGAATGAATGGAACCCTTTCTTTTGGCTTGAATCAGTTGGTAGAACTAATTGAACCTCATTCCAAACCCGACCGAACCCTTTGCAAGAGCCAAGTGTCTCTTGAGGACCGTTCGTGTAGTGTAGGTGATTCTTGACATCGATTCGAGGGTGTATCAAGACTAGTTCCTCGATACTACCTTGAAGGATAGTTCAAGCCTCGTCTTGCTTCTATCTTATTTTTCTTCCTTCCGTACTTTATGCGTATCAGTTTTAATTTAGCTGAGGGTACACAGCCCGAAGCATCGACTGAGGGTACACATCCCGATGTCGATTTGTCATTTTAATTTAGCTAAGGATACACAGCCCAAAGCGTCGACTGAGGTACACCTCCCGATGTCCATTTGTCATTTTAATTTAGATAAGGGTACACAGCTCGAAGCGTCGACTGAGGGTACACAGCCCGATATCGATTTGTCATTTTAATTTAGCTGAGGGTACACAGCCCAAAGAGTCGACGGAGGGTACACAGCCCAATATCGATTTGTCATTTTAATTTAGCTGAGGATGCACATTCCAAAGCGTCGACTGAAGGTACACAGCCTGATATCGATTTGTCATTTTAATTTAACTGAGAGTACACAGCCCAAAGCGTCGACTGAGGGTACACAGCCCGATGTCGATTTGTCATTTTAATTTAGCTGAGGGTACACAGCCCAAAGCGTCGACTGAGGGTACACATACCGATGTCAATTTGTCATTTTAATTTAGCTGAGGGTACACAGCCCGAAGCGTTGACTGAGGGTACACAGCCCGATGTCGATTTGTCATTTTAATTTAGCAGAGGGTACACAGTAAGATGCGTCGATTAAGGGTACACAGCCCGATGTCGATTTTGTCATTTTATTTCTCGCGGAAGATACACAGCCCAATGCATCGACTGAGGGTACACAGTCCGATGTCGAATTTAACACTTGGCACAATAAAGGACATAAAGTCAGGCATGACAGGCACACCTGCATACGGTAAATAATCCTGGAAAGACAGTCCAGCCCAACCGGAAGGTACGTTTTATATTTATCTATACACGCATTATTTGTAGACTCACCTTTATTGCAGGACATACAATCTGGCAGTGCAAGCATTATAATCTAACGCCTCGTCAATTCCTGTAAGCCATAAGCGCTTCTCTAGAGTCGTGACAAAATTAGTCGTTCTGTCAACGTCTTTGCCCGAAGACTCTTTCATCATCCCCGGGCAAAGAGGGGCAGCTGTTGACACCTAATTTTGTCCTTCCTGTTTCGATAACCTTTTATTCTTACAAAATTGCACTGATAACCACGCAATTACCCTACACTCATTTCTATCCTGAATCATTACCTCATGTACGCACCTCAATTAGGCTATTCTAAGAGCATTTGCACGAACGACCGCAATTTTACGAAACTTGCATAACTTGTCGTAATTTTCCACAATTATTTCTATTTTTAACAAAACACCTAAATCATTTTGAAACCTAAAATAATGGGTTTTCTTAATTATTTAGCTCTAATAATTATTTTTCTTGTTTTTATAATTTTTACAAACATTTTATATAATTTTTCTATGTGTTTATACACATTTTATACACTTATATACACTTTTATACACCACTTACACACTGTATATACGCAGATACATATACACATATTACACCTCACACTCGTACACATCAGCCCCATCTAGTTACACATCATCGCCTACGTGGCTTCATCTAAGCCGTTCAAAAATTGATCGAATTCTATTTCCATACATCTCACCCCAAAACCCCAAAAAACCTTTTCATTTTCCCCTCTCACACTGGACCGACCTTCTCTCTCTCTCTCTCTCTCTCTCTCTCTCTCGGCGAAACTTACATCACCACTGTGCATGGCGATTTCCGGCCAAGTTCGCCGGTGAGATTGAAAATAAATTACATCATTGTACTCCTCTCTTCATCCGCTACAAAAACTATACCCTTTTGCCGATATTTGAATAAGGTCAACTTTGACCCTCGTCGATGGGGTTCCCACTACCGAAAAACAACTTCGACCTTGCCTAAGAGCGTTCTAAGATGATGCCACTACCCGAAAAGGGCAAGGAATCCCTCATTGCAGACTGGGTCAAGGATGACCCGACCTCAATGAAATGGTAACCCTAAAACCCTATTCGTTTTCCCTATTTGTTTTTTGGATCTAAATGATGCTGAAACTTGAAATTAGTTGGCCTTTTAGCATGTTAACGTAATTAATTGATTAATTGGTAAAGTGCATGAATTTATGATTTTTGATTTACCTCACTGTGTTAGCAACTAATACTTGCCCGTGTGCCTGGATTTGATTAATCTTATTCGAATAAAACATTGGTAATCTGTTAATAGTCGACTAATCAAGGCAAAAGACTGCCCGACTGGAAATTTCACTTAGGGGTTAATTGGAAATCTGTGCCTAGGCTGTTTGTGTGATTGGATTTAATATTCTTGCAGCCTATGTTTCATATCCCTTACAACATACTTACCTTTGTTTGACAATATGCTTAGCCTTTTATTTTTGTTCATGATCATATGTTTACTTGAATTGAGAACTAAAAGGGCTGGCTGATTTGCACAACTAGAATGATCCTGATTGACTCAAATTGAAGAGATTGGAATCTTGAATGGGAATTGGTTTATTTGATTTGATTCAATATCAATTAGGAGTTGATTGTAATCTTGATAAGGTGATTGACTGATTCCTGGGAATCTTTATTAGGTTTGTACTACCAGTTATGAACCTAGATGCTATTGGAATTAAGGGGGAGGAGTATAGCTGACCATAACTTGTTTTACCTTAATTTAAGGACTTTGATTAACCTATTTTAGGATGAGAACCTTAGTCAATTTCAAAACTGACTTTATTTATGGAAAATATAATGTAAAATTAATTCCCCTTTATTGACTGTATAATCCACCCTTTCATTCTTTGGGTTTTACTAATTTTATGACCCTTTCACACTCAATTTCGAATTCAGAAGAGGCCCCAGACCATGCTTATATAAACTAGAACTCCTATTGTACACAACACACATCTCTGCATAGACATATACAGGAATACACACACAACTAAAGCTCTCTCTCTACTACTCTCAATTCTCTGAAAAAAAACTTTGCCTTCTCTGTTTCTTTTTCTTCCTGCACTGTTTCTTGAGAGCATCAAGCATTGCCTGAGTTTGTCTCACTTGCTACTTACTGCACTTAACAAGGTATAATGATTCTGCACTGACCTGTAGCATGCCTATTATATATGATTTAATAGATATTTTTTGTGTGTGTATGTAATCTGTTTGGGAGGTTCTGTGCCTTCCCCTGCTAACCCTTCCCTCCAGCCTGTGTGGATAGCCTTAAGGGCTATACCAAAGTTCAATTTGCAGGATTCTTGTATGTTGGTGAAAGCTTTCCTTTGTTCTGGGAAGTTTGAAAGCCTAAGTAGGCTCTATTATGAGTGTACGAAGGGCACTATTCAGTCATTACCCTTCTCGGGTCTTTCCCTTTAGAAACTGCCCCTGTTTGTGTATATTTGGTAGGACTTCTGTCTGTACTTGTTCTAAAATAGGGTATGCAGCCGTTAAGACTGCAAATATGGCTATCCAGGAGCCACTTCTCTCCTTTATCTTCTATATGCTGCATTGATCATCCTAAAGCCATGACTTTTATTGCCTTAAACTTGTATGACTATTACTCCCTCCGTCCCATTTTATGTGGCACCATTTGATCGGTCACGGAGTTTAAGAAAATAGAGGTTGACCTTGTAAAGTTTCAATTTTACCCTTGAAAAAGTAAGAAAGAGAAGATTAGAGTAATAAAAAAGTTGTTGGTAGCTTTAAAAGTATGTAGGGCCCAATAAGGGTAAAATAGAGATGGTTCATTAAATAGTTGTCAAATAAGGAAAGATGCCATTCATTTTGAGACAAACAAAAAAGGAAATGGTGCCACATAAATTGGGACAGAGGGAGTACTAGATAAGAAACGAGACCTTATGTTAATCTGATTCTGAGTTTACCTGTTCTTGATTAAAAACTGAGCCTGATAACGTTGCTTTATTACACCATAATCAGCATATGCAGGTCTTGAAACCTTAAAACATTTGAAGTTTGTGTAAATCTAACATTTTAAACGATGGGGGCTGGTTGTGTAATCTCTGCCTATTCTGTGACTTTTTTTTTTTTTTGCAAATTAAACTGCCCTTTGTGTTTGCTTAAAAGATCAGGGCCTAATACCTATTTCAAATCTGGCCTTTTATGTGTAAATCGATCTTTAACAAATTTTAAAGCTCCTATACACTAATCTAATAGTGTATAAGGGTGTATAAGTTATTGGGGTCAACTATACGATTATGCAAGTGTTTTCTAAAGCGTAATACATCTTATCATATATTTTCATGCCTATATATGTATAAGTGCGACAGCCCCTATCTGCATCTTTGTGTGTTTTTCGTAACCATTTTTAAAAACAACATATTTACTTATACTTTCCAAAGCTGGCCCCTAAACCAAAATAGTCATTAAGGCTAGGGCTCGACAATTAATGACGAGTCACACCGACCATAAATGGCTAGTATTTTATTCCAAAAATAAATCCCATTTGATTTTTTGACGAATCTGAAATTATTTGCGAAAACTGCCTATTTTTGCAAAACTGTCTTAAACTCTAAAATTGCATAACTAGGCTGTTTATCGATACCCCTTGCAGAATTGACCACTCTTCTTGATTAGGCATTTGTTGTAGAGGCCAAAAACACGAGTAGACGCGGAATGTAGACCGTATTTATAAAACGTGAAGCCCAAATTATATGTCTGCGACCTAGACTTACATAAGTAGACTTAGTTTCATAAATAGATTGTGAATTTGACCTTTTAAAGTTAGTAATGCATATGGTAACACTAATAATCCTGTATAAACATCCCAAAATATAGACTCGGGCGGGAACCACCTTTCGTGGGACTTGAGGAACTGCCTAACACCTTCTTCCCCGAGTCATTTGGACTTCTTGCCCACTGAATCTCTGAAACTAGACCAGTTTAATAAAGACTTGACCTTAGACGCTTAGGTGACCTAATACACCTTAGAAATTTATATTAGGTGGCGACTCCAACTCTTAACTCAAATGAGTTACCCAGTCAAACCTGAAACTTGACTCGCTCCGAGTTGAGTTTAAAACAGGGTATGACAGGTGTGATAATTAAGATGCTCTTTATATCGCCTCGAATCTGGTGTATCATGAAAGAACCAAACATATTGACATTGATTGTCACATTATTCATAAAAAGATTAGGAATTTTTACATTGTATAGACATTTGGAAGTGTCTTTAACATAAAATATATACATTGTTCCTAATTTATTATATATAGACATTTAGACTTATGTAGATTACTTTTTTTTTTGGGTGAAAATCATTTTGACCCCCCCAACTTTGGCTTAAAAATCAAACTCCCCCCTCAACTATGAAAAATAGTCATTCTCCCCCCTTTATCATATACAATGTCTATTTTGTCCTTAGCATTTTCAAGATATATTTTTATATATAATTTTTTAATCAAAATATTTTACTTATAATTTAAATAATATATAGCTTATTATAGTAATTTAAGTTCAATAATATTATCAATATGTTTAATTATGAATTTTTCACAAAATACGTTCACCCTCATTCTCTATCGTGTATAGAGATTTTTGAATTTTAGTTATCATCGATGAAACAAAGACGGACACAAGAACTTGAAGTTACGGGTGCCATTATTTATAATGTAGGAGTAAGAATAAAATTAAAATAAAATAAAATAAAGAAGAGAGTCGAGGAAATAATAAAAATATAGCAGAGAAACTAAAGATGCAAGTATTGCAAGCAAACTCGATCAATGCACTTAAAGAAATTAATACATAAATAAATAAAAAAATTGGCCAAGCTGGCGAGTGCCGATGCACCGTAGCCTACCATGTGGGTCCGCCTCTGTAATAAAATATAATCTACATTATGATTTAAAATTCATTTAAGATAAATTGATAATAATATTTTGGATTTATATATAATATATTGATATCCTCAATATTTTTTCTAGTAGTTCATGCATTAGAATTTTATTTTTTATTGTGTACGAGTTCTGATTTTTATTAGTAAAGTACTAATACAAGTAAAATTATTTCTACAATTTATTCTTCTCATTTATTTTATAAATTAAATCATTAACTTATATTTTATTATTTTTAATGCTTTGATTATTATTCACTCTTTTTATTTAATTATAAAACTTTTTTATTATATAGGTATAACATAGAATAACATATATCATGATATTCATGAAAAAAGAAAAAAATATAAAGGCTTGATAATTTAGAGGGTAAAGTAGGAATTTTTGAAAGTTCATTGAAATAAAGGGGGGAGAATGATTATTGTTGATAGTTGAGGGGGGAGTTTGATTTTTAAACCAAAGTTGAGGGGTGTAAATGATTTTGACCCTTTTTTTTTTTAGCCATTTTCAAAAATTGATTAATGCCCCTTAAACGTGCCTATTTTTGTGGGATATTGGGATTGACTGTTTAAGTGCATTTATTATTACTAAGTAATCTAAAATTAACTATTTAATTTACACTAGGGTGAAAATCATTTACACCCCCTAACTTTGCTCTAAAAATCAAACTCCCCCTCAACTATGAACAATAGTCATTCTCCCCTCTTTATCACATGAAATATCTATTTTGCCCTTGGTATTTTTATTTCCATTTATGTAACGTATTTTTACATTATTATATTATATTTTTTAACCAAGATATTTTACCTATTATTTAAATAATGTTATATCTAATTATAATAATTTGAGTTCATTCATATTATAAATAATATAACCTTTTTATGAAAATGTTACAAATATAATGTCATTTTTTAATGATTGTTGTTTTAGTATTAGGCGCACTAAGTATGTATATATGTACATATTGTATTTCTCTTTCTTTATCTCCGTCGGCGTGTTTACATATATTTGTTTAAATTTTTACTTTCTATTTTATTTTTTGTATATGAATTTTTGAGTCTTGATTATCACATATAAAATTATAACTTAAATTTTAAGTATAAATATATGATATTTTGGGTTTGTTATAAAATCTAATGCTCTTTTCAGTATCTTTTTATGTGTTACAGGCATTACGTATATGATTTTGATATTTACTTCATTTTATTTTCAATTGTATGATAGATTTATTTTGAGTTTAGATTTCTATTAAAAATTGTTGATATAAGAAAATTATTTTTAATCTAACTTTCCATTTTTAGTTCATTTATTTCATTACTGACGTCGTCATTATTAATATATATGTTTGATTGTTATTTCTTACTCTTTTTTCATTTGAAAGTAATATTTATTTATTTTGTAGGCTAGCCCACAATATACAGTAGAAAATATTATTATATTAAAGAAGAAAAAAGATAGAGTTTGATAATCTAGAGAATAAAGTTGGTATTTAGAAAAGATAATTGAGAAAAAGGGGGGAGAATGACTATTTTTCATAGTTGAGGGGGGAGTTTGTTTTTAAAAGCAAAGTTGGGGGATGTAAATGATTTTTACCCATTTACACTATCAAAAACTGATTAATGCCCCTTAAACGTGCCTATTTTTGTGGGATATTGGGATTGACTGTTTTAGTGCATTAATTATTACTAATTAATCTGAAAGTTAACTATTTAATTTACACTATGACTTATCTCCTAAATTTATGGATATACCTTAATTAAAGCGGTAAACAAAAAGTTAAAAATTTCAAAACCAAAATTAAACACAAAGGTGCCTTTTACATATTAGTGATATAATCACAAATTGTACATACTAGAGGGATATACCTTGCATATTAGTGATATTCTTATTTAAACATGCATATACATAGTATATACTACATACATATTAGTGATATAACAGAATATTGTACATACTAGAGGGATATGTATTGCATATTAGTGATATTAAACTTTCAACATGCATACATACATATTAGTGATATTCACCTTAGCATAATGTGAGTACAAGAATATACAGTGTATACAGATACCTTATACATTAAAACTGTATGAATATTTCTGCGATATTTTTGGAAAAATATCATCGTGTATATATATATATATATATATATATATATATATATATATATATATATATATATATATATATATATATATATATATATATATATATATGGAAAAGATTCTTGATTACGTGCCTGGTGTGATTCCTTTATTTTCACCTGGGGGATTCCATAAATATGTTCAGTTATGGTTATGTGATCTTTTGAGAAATTCACGCAGCTTTTTAAGAATACAGGATATGGATGAACCTATTTTTTAGAATCTTTTTGATTAGCCTTTGTTGTATATTAAATATGTCTATTAAACAGTAGGGTCATGTTATATATTTGGTTAGTTATGAAATTTTCCCAAAAGATTAAGGAAAAACTTAATCTCCACTGGATATATGAAGAGGGGAGAGCAATTAGTTGACGAAGGCGTTGAATGAACATGGGGTCAATTATTTTTGTAACAAGTTGGGCGTGATAAACATTTGTGCTGCAGCTTGAGGGGGAGTGTAAGAAATATGAACATAGATTTGTTTTCCAGTAATGTACATAGTATAAATATCTCTAGCAGATTCTTAGGATTATTTCTTTTCTTATTTAGATATCAGTGTACTTGTATTTATACCTTGCATCTATTGGAATAACATAGTGAGACATCTTTTGTTTGATTACTAGTCCAACTATGAGCAGACTGTAATAAGATGATAGAGTTAGGAATCTTAGCTAGTACTATTTAGGTATATCCTATCAGTTAACACTGTAGAGAACCAACAAATTACTGTTCACAATTGCAAACACATGTAAATCCCAATTTGTTTTGTTCAAAGTAAATAAACCAGAAAAACAAGATGTATAACAAAACCCACAAAGACCAAATGAGTAGGGAACTAGTAATCAAGGTGCAGAGAGCCAAACTTCTAATCGAATATATCAAAAAATTGAGAGCCGAGATTCAAATGTGTATGCTTTCACACAAGCAGCCTTCAAATACAAAAGAGATTGAGCAAAAATCTATAAACATGACCTAACAGTGGCTTAATAAAATGGTCTGACGCTGAAGCTGGACAGAGAACGCTACATCCAACCTAGGGATAAACCACAAACGGCTATGAATAATACTTCTTTTCCTGTAGATCAAATCCTGTAAGGAGACAAAACGGAAAACCATTAAGTTAAAAGCTCTAATGAAAAGTACAAAGCCTACATGAAGAAAATGTGTAGACAAAGTTATGGTCTTTCTTTGTTCTGTTGTAGAAGTATTTTTCTTGAGGAACATTTCTAAAGGGGGGGGGGGGGGGGTGGGGGAGGGAAGAATGGAAGACCTCACTTTATTGATGGGACATCCCCTTTTCCTCTCTTCCTCCCCCGGTTTCTTTCTATCAGAGTCGCCAGCTTGTTGTAGTCGGTCCTAAGGGGAGAACCGTGCTGCTTACTTGTAGTACTAGATATGACTTTCTATATATCATCTAGCATCAACAGTAATTACAACCAAATTGCTTGTGTTTCGCATGATCTTCCTAGTTTTTTTTTTCCTTGCAAAATGGAACATTTAGTTCAATCTTTGAATAGAAAGTGTAAGTCACTGAAACTCCATAGACACTAACAACGTTAAGCAACATGTTACTGAATGAAGAGTAGCTAGAACTCCTAGCGAATCGGAAAAAAGAGTTGCTAGGCACCTCTGACTAAGCAGGGTGGAATTTGTTAACAGACAAATGCAGTAGTAACTGAGCTGGTATACCAATTATATACAAGCACGAGCTTTGCTGAAAAACATCGATCACCTTCCTAGTTAGCTTCTTGCTTCCTCAACCTTAGAGGACTCGAAGCTGAGCAAGGAAAGCAGCACAGAGATCCAAGTAAAGGAACTGCGGACCTTGAACCCGCTGAAGATCGAGCAGGTACTTCTCCTCCCTAGTTTGTAAAGCTGAACTTCAAACTTGACCACATTTGTTAATTTCCTGACCCCATCATTCTCAATGATAGTTTCCGTCCATTAATACCCATTCCTCCATGATGACCAGGTATGTTAGGAACCCATCGGCATTTCATGTTATACTGACCAATCTTTTTCCAACAAACATTCAGTTCTTGCAGAGCTTTGAGAACTTCAGTCATTATTTCACGTGGATGAGCTCGATACTGGAGTCCAAAACCCCATTTCCTTTCGACAGGAAACTGTCTCACACCAGCTTGCTGATAATCCATTATTCCTGCGAAGCGTTGAGGGTTTGTTTTCTCTGTGTTTTTGTGGCGCCCCACTATACAAACCCAATATCCCATAATTGCCACCAAATTCCATAGACTCCTGAAATTCAGCTCCGAGAGAGCCAGTGGAAAAACGATGGTGATTGTCTAGTAATAAATAATACGCCACAGTTCCCTCATTTTGGACTCTATTGCGAAGAGATTCAATCAGGTTGGTCCTGTCAAATCCCATCTCAACAACCTTTTGAAGAATCTCTTCATCAATCTTCTTTGCTTGTTGCATTGTATCTGGTGGAGGTACAGCTAAATAACGTGGCAGATGAGCTTGGAACCAAGGGTGCAGGCGGATCTCAGGAATAGTCATTCGCTTCATTGGATCAACTATAAGCATGCTTGAAATCAAATCCCTTGCACCGGCTGATAAATCACTTGGCAGATTGTATATTCCGCCCTTTATCTTATTTAAAAGGTTGGGAATGCTCTCATCGTCAAATGGAAGGGTGCCACAGAGAAGAGCATAGAGAATAACGCCACAGCTCCACACATCTACCTCAGGCCCAGCATACAATTTTCCTGATATCACCTCTGGGGCAGCATAGTTCGGGCTTCCACAGCTTGTCTTCAGTAAATGACCATCACGCATAATATTGCTCAAACCAAAATCTGTGATCTTCACATTCCATTTGGAATCCAGGAGGAGAATCTCAGGCTTAAGGTCTCTATGAACCACCATGTTTCTGTGGCAGTACTCCACACCAGAAATTATCTGCTGAAAAAACTTACGAGCTTCATCCTCCTGTAATCTACCCTTGTCAACAATGTAATCAAATAGCTCGCCATATTTCACATACTCCATCACGATATATATGTCTGATGGTGTCTCTATGACCTCATAAAGCCGTATTATATGAGGATGCATGAACAATCTCAGTATTTTGATTTCCCTTCGTACTTTCTCTTCCATGTCCATGTTCCTGATTTTTCGCCGATTAAGAATCTTGACAGAAACTTTGTACCCTGTTAAGATATGTTCACCTATTTTAACTTTGCCGAGCGATCCAATGCCAAGAGTCTTCCCGAGCTTATAGTTCCGCAAAAATGAGTCCATGCTGCTGCTGCTACTTTGGACTGTTGATCCATCCATTTTCCTGGCAAAAAGCTAAACTTAAAGAAGAAAACTGAATAATACTTCAAGAATTAAAGAGAAAAATAAAACTTGGGAAATTAAGCAAACATTTGGGGATTGAAAATATATAGTGGCAGTGGAATCCTGGAATAGTAGATTCCTCGTCTAATATAGAATGTATCACAGCATATTATTCAATGCATTAGAATTTCGTTGTAACGACCAAATAGATTATAATTTATTATTATAAGCACATACAATTATAATAATATAGCAACGTAAATACATTATAAAATAAATGTTACATGAAAACATGATTTCACGATTTCTTTCTTTTTTCAAAAATAAAGTAAATTTTCCATTAAAAAATTTAAATTAGATATAATAAAAAAGCACTAATTAATGGGCCCATGCACACGACATACAAATCTATATTATTAATAAGATATTTATGTTAAATTGATAGTACTACTAAGCTCCAGACAAGGTGTCAAACAACAGAAACAGGAATTTTAACTGTTTTTATGCTTGACATGTAGTTGCATTTTCTCAGTAGCGTACCTGAACCGATCCCTTTTATCGCTTATAGACATGGCTGACTTGGTAAGAGATTCGTTGCACGACTTTACCTTAATGGACTTTAGAAATTTTGGATGCTCAAAACAATTAGGGATCTCCTTCAAATATGGACATTCACGCAAAACCAAATGTTCAAGTCTAGGAAAGGCGCCATCCGAGGCATCCCATACTTCAAAACATTCGCAACTTACTAGCTTCAAAAACTTGAGATTTAGGAACTCGCCATCACTCACTTTCCATTCATCTTCGTCAAAGAAAATTGATACCAGTTTCAGTACTTGAAGGTTGGGAAGCACTGAGATGTTGGATTCGTGACAACTGCCCAGGAAAAAGTTGGACAGTGTCAAACTTTTGAGACTCGACGGAAAGTAGTATGGAGCACCTACCAATGAATCAGTTTCTAAATGAATCTTGAGCATCTCGAGCCGTGTTAGGAAACAATCCAATCTGGGGAAAACTTCGTTTCCAAAATCCACAAATGAGCATCTCAGCTCCCGAAGATTACCTGTTTTTCTCGGTAGCAATTCTACATCGTTCGCGCCATTTAAAGTGAAATAGACGTTGTCAATGCACAGATGTCTTAGCTTAACCATCTTCCAAACTGTAATGGGCAGCCTCAATTTTCCTTTTGTTGGTTTCAGTATCAAAGTTTCTAGGTTCCAAAGATTGACTATGTGCGATGTGATTGACTCCTCTGCAGTTCGCGCAGCAAAATACCTCAAGTAAACTAGCATTGTTGGGAAAGAATAAATAACAACGGTCTCCAAATCCAACACTTTAAGAAACCTGAAGTTGTGAAAAATGCGTGAGACTTGGGGACCAGAAATGTTCTTGCTTGTACCTCTATCTTCCCTGTAAAGTACAGAGTCAACAGGTGACAAAGATGAACTCCATTCTACAAGATTATCCTCTTCACCATAAAAGGCCAGACGACGTTGAGCTAGCTGCTTGTGAGAGAAAATACTAGAGGTAGATTTGGCGTCTTTGTCCCTGTGTATGTATAAATTAGTATAATCACAAAATTTTATTGCATTATAATACTTGATTAGAAAATGAAGTACAATCAATTGGTCTATTACCGTATTATCCATAGTAGAAGATGCTCCTCCTCTGCTTTGCGCTTGCAAAAATCAAGCAATAGATCATGAATGCGACATGCTTTGACCCTACCATCAAAACTTCTCTTTGCTTCCATTACTAGATTTCTACTAATAAGGTTCTCCAAGTAACCTTCCGCAATGTCCTCCAAACTCTTGCCTTCACGATCTTTTACGAATCCTTCTCCAATCCAAAACCATGTTAACTTTGAGAGATCAATTTCTTTGTCCTCCAAAAATGTCCCAAAATACAGAAAGCAAGACTTTAGATGATAGGGCAAATGATTATAGCTTTGGTCTACAATGGCCATTGAGTCGCTGTGAATGTAGGAACCTAAACTTTTAGCAACTCGACTCCAACATCCTTCTGTCTTCTCCATTTTTGCGAGAATACCAGCCACCAAGACAATTGATAGCGGCAGGCCTCCACACTTCCTTGCTATTTCTTGTCCAACCAGTTCAAGCACAAAGGAGCAGATTTGATCCCCAAATACTTTATTTTCTAGTAACCTCCAACTTTCGCCATCATCAAACTTACGAAGAGGAAGGGGCTCACTAAGACATTTAGCATACTCGGCAACGCCTTCATATCGCGTTGTAAGGATAATTCTACTTCCATTATTGACATCGGGGAAGCAAGGTCTTAGATCACCCCAAGCTGTAGCTTCCCTTACATCATCGACGAGGATAAGATATCTTTTGGTATATAAAAAATTGCGCAGTGTTTCTGCTAATTCATTAGGCTCTTTTGTCTTGTCAACAGCAACATCCAACATGGTTAGAATAGACAGTAACAGGCCCCTAAGTGAATATACTTGAGACACACAACAGTGTGCATAAGTATCAAAGTGAGAGGTAACGGTCTTGTCAAAATAAAGTCGGTTGGCCAAGGTTGTCTTTCCGAGCCCAGGCATGCCGACAATAGAGATGACGTCGAGCTCTTGGGATCCCCTTATTAGTTGGTCCCTTAATTTTTCCATCACGTCCTCAAAACCTATAACTGCTTCATTCATCCTTGGAATTCTTGCCAATAGTGATGAGGAATGATCAGTGCCAGTATTCTTGGTAGCATGTAACTCCAAGTCAACCTCAATTAGTTTCTTTTTCTGGATCTCTGGTACCTCTGCTCTGATCTCCTCTATAATGTCCAAGAGCCAAAGCACCAGACACCAGTCAGGAAATATTTTGCTTACACAAGCATCAACGACATATTCTACCTCAGATGCTTTGCCAATCAGAAGTGCCACATAATGCTGAATTTTGTCATCATTGTTGTGTCGTTCTTCTGCAACAGACATGAGAAAAGGTTGCAAGCTCTCCAGCTCCTTTTGAATGATTTGAAGTTGAGTCTTGACAAAAGCAAGTGAATCTGAATAACGGTCTTGGAACTCATTCAGATTGTTTAAGAAAAAATCAACATAGCCTAGTCCATGAATCCTTGGCAAATTAGACTGGAACTCCTTCCGGATGATGTGGTATATCACTACCTTGATGCGCTGAATGATGCCTAGAAAATCAAGAGCCGTGTCCCCTAATTTCAGATCTTCATATAACGAGCAAACAAGAAGTCCGGAATCAACCATCACAGTGTCAATATCTTGAAGGTGGAATGTGAGATCTTGTTCCGAGAGACGGATGAGATTGGTGATGAAGAGGTTGAGCATCTCCTCAAATGCTGCTATTTGATCCCTCCAAGCAACTACCTGACGGGGATTGCTCTCTTTCAAGTAATGTTTTAGAGTCTCCACAAAGCCAACTCTATAATCTGCTACATGCTCAGTTCGGGTAATTGGCAGATGTATAGTTGGCCTTAAAGCTTGAAGGACATCAATATAGATGTTACGGATGCTTGGCTTAATGGGCTTAATCTTCGTTAGCAGAAGATCAGAAAGCAAACTATTCATTTCATCGGGAGCCAAGTGTCGATTTTCATTGCCATTGCTTGGCAAATACAACCAGGCAAGCATTGCTGCGTGGCCGGCCACAGCTAAAACGTGAGTGAAGAAACTATCTAGGCTGTTATGCTTGATGGATCTGTCTGAAACAAAGCAGACAAAGTATCTCAGGAACTTCAACTCCTTAAAGACATAGCCCAATACTTTGTTAGATCCCGGAACAAAAAGTAGTGAACTGAATTGATAAATCTTTACCAAGTCACCCAAATTCCGAATAACAGCATCAATGAACTCCAATACAAATTCGGGAGTAGCAATACTATTCTTGTCGGCTGATACTTTGGGAAGGGAGTATACAGCTCTGATTTCCAACTTAGTCATCCGAATCTTGTCTTGCAGCTGAGAGGTAACGCGATCAACGTGCTCAATCTTGTGGACCTTTTTGAGGTCAACAGCAGCATCTTGAAACAGAGATTGAACTTTCTGTGTAACTTGTAGCATGTCACGTCCATCAGTATTGAAGCTCTGCAAGCTGAGAAATATATCCAGAAATTTGAACTCCCTTTTGAGGAACTTGATTCGATCCTCAGAAGTCTCTGGCATGTCTAAGCCCAATTGATCCTCAATCTGCTGCAAAGGTTCAAGGGGATCATATTTTTTTGAAGAAATGTACATCACTTTGCCTGTTTCTCAGAAGTGGTGTTCAGAGGGAAAACTGCTGTGAGAATCAGATTCAAGTGTGAGAGGAACAAAGTAAAATGGAACTTTTTGTTATAAAGTCATGATAAGGTTTCTTCTTTTTCTTTGGTACTAGTTTCTCGGCACGTGCGTTGCACGTGTGTGCCGAATTGTACAGTACATAATTGAGTTAAATAATTACAAAAATATTAGTAAAGCAAAGTTTGTGAATAAATAATAATAATACATGAAAGAATAAAGTAAAAGAGTTTTTATGCTACTACCAATATCGTTGTATATTGAATTGTATGTCGAGTCACAATGACCGAAAATCATTTGAATACGAAAATGAACGATTAGCATCAGATGCTGGCCAGCTTCCTCTAAATTAAAGAATGGAAAAATATTAAAAACAAAATTTTTTTCGAAATTATGTAGGTAAAATCAAGAACATATTTTTATATTGTGGCCATGTGTATCCCATCTCTAATGCAGTAAATAAAACATGTACAAAAAGCATATTCACTAATTAATAATTTCATTACAATTAAATCCCCATATACAATTAAACAAACCAAACAACGAAAGTGTATTTATTGTCCATTTTACTGAGGCCTATTGACTCTTCATCCTCATAAAAATATGATGACAGTAGATACAACCAAATAAAGTAGTTACTCTTTAAAGCGACATTTTACATTAGGCGCTTCATATTAGGTAGTACTAATTACTAATCGGAATAACACAACCTTTCAGAATAGTTACCTTAATTTTGTTCCCTTTAGTATTATAATTAAATATAATACTTATGAGGTAATTAGTTATTTAAAGTAAATACGCTTAATCTTGTAATGCACGGTATACTAAAATAATATCAATCAATACTATTAAAACAAAGCTTCTTAATGAATAAAGTTTAAGTTTCCCTAAATGATAAATGTGGGATTGTCATATAATGACTTGTTTGTCGAGGCATTCATGCCATTTTCATGATCTCAAAATTATACTCAAATACTGATGTAAGTCCATTTCATATCTTACAATTTGAAAATTATCTTTCACATATGTTTTCATGCACATTAAATGTTAAAAACCAAATTGAATATCAAGCGATTTCAATTATTTGAAAAAGGAAGAACAATTTAATCTTAACCACATGCTATTATCAATCATGACATATACATGCAACTTAAAAAATATATTTTCAATGGGCTCTCATCGTAAATAAACATCTAACCTAGTAGCACTTAAATTGAATGTCATAATTCACGATGACAAGAGAATTTGAAAAGATTAGGGCAAGCAAGAAATTGCATAACTTGCTTTAATTGTCCTCAAGCCATTCCAATCTTCCAGCAATGGTGTGTTAGCAAATTCGTTATCAATGTCACTAAACATTTATTTGACTTTTGACCAAAGTAACTTAATCTTGGGGATGCCATCTTCCCGTGAACACAGAAACTATGAAGTGAAGCCATGTAATGTATTGTGCTCCTCTTCAAGTTAGACATGACTTTTGATGATCAGCACTTCTTGCCAAATTTTTTGAATTCATTTTTCTTCATATTTGGCCATGCGTGTATTGTATATGTTGGAGTAACTATTCTAAAGCACCAATTGCTTGAGATATTTTCTGACTTGTCCAATAGAAAGACCAATAATAGGTTGAAGTAAATCCAGTGGTTAGAATATGCTTCTATTCAAACAAAATTACGGAGAAGCAATTTGAAAGAACACAACTATTCAAGAGGAGACACGTTTAAGTACAGTAATTTGTTTCCTTAAACATTATTACTAAATATATCAAATACTTTTGTTAGGATTAAGTAATTTAGAAGGGTATTTTGGTAATACTTTTGTTAGGATTAAGTAATTTAGAAGGGTATTTTGGTAATCTAACTTTTAAATTTTTGGAGGACAGGCTTTTATAGTAATATGATATGATTCAAGAATTCATGGTCCCCAGCGGTCATTTTTAACAACCCCACCTGTTTTTGTAAGTTATAAGTATTTCAAATACTACTAGTTGGATTTTTTTTTTTAAAACAAATTATTGCGCTATCGTTGTCTTCGTCGTCAATCCTTTTGGTCTTGTTGATTTCCATCAATATTTTTATCTCTGTGTCTTCAATTTAAATTGCACATCCAATTGATTATAATTTTGATAATTTGATAGAAGGCTCCTTTTCATGCATGTAAATGAGAGAATAACCCATCAAATGGTACAAAAAATTATGCTATTTAAATCAAGAAAATTACACATAAGTCATATTATTATTGTGGAATTATACTTGGGTGTAAAACTTTTCCACTCTAACTATTACTATATAATTATGAAGAAAGTCGGTAATTGATGTCATCCTTTACAATGTTTTTTTTTTCTTCATCATTTCCTAAACAAATCAAGGCACAATAACCTTTTACCAATATTTGATTAGCACTTTTATTGCTATAAATGCTTAGATAATATTTTCATACTATAACAAATTTTCTGAAAGAATATAATAAACATCGATAGTATTAACCAATAAAATTAGAAGTAATACTTGCTCCATTTGGATTTCGACAAAACTAAGCACAGACAAAGTATCATTTCCATTGACTTTCACAAGTTACTCAATTTGACTTTTAACCTTTCAATTTTTGTGTATGGAAAAACAATATTGTTATCTTGGATAAACTTGAAGTTTTGACTGATGATTAAGGAATAGATCTGTTCCTTTGAGTGACTGCAGCTGAATAAATAAATCATGCAAAATCATTTAAGCTGAAATATTATTTATTATCCTAAAACTAATGTTTATCTTGATAATTATGCAGGACTATACGAGATATGAAAATATTGCATAAGAGTGGATAAGAGCCAAGGGATTTCGGGTAACCAAGGAAAGTGTTCAATTAGGTCTCAAACTATTGGAAGCTTTGGAGTTTTAATTGTTTAAGACTTCTCGTGTTTTGGAAGCTATAAAAGCAGAAGTATTTCAGCTGTTGAATTATGCACAAATACAGAGAGAATCGAGCCATAGCATTAAAAGAGTCTTTATCTTATTTGTGTAATCATTAAGCTACAGGGAACTAAGTAAGAACATGTTCCTTAGATTGAGTCTTGTCAAAGTTAGTCTTAGTTCAACTGTAATAGGTACTATCGAGTGTATCATTTCAATTCAAGTCGTGTACTTGAAGAAACTTCACTAATCGTAAAAGGGGTCACTAGAGGATTAGAGTTAGTCCTAGGTTAGTAAGAAGATAATCTTGTTACCAAGTGAGTCTTTTACATAGTGAAGTTGAAATCCTACTTGGAAGAGTAGGTCGTGGTTTTTTGATCCCTAGTTAAAGGGGTTTTTTCACGCTAACATCAAGTGTTCATTTACTTACAGTTTTAATTCCGCACATAATTCAGCAAAGGAAAACATTGAAGAAACTGGTCCTTAACACAGTAAGTAGTGTGTCTTGGAAAATAACAACTGGTATCAGAGCGGGTTATTCTTGAAAAAGTTAACACCTAGGATTAGAATAAGTAACATCACAAGAGAATGGTGATGGTCAGTCTACTATTAGGGCACCTTTGTTCAATGGAAAATACTACTCATGGTGGAAGGAAAGGATGAGAGATCATCTTCAAGCCGAGGATTATGAGCTGTGCGACATAGTTACTGAAGGTCCCATGATTCCAATGAAGAAAGATGCTGATGGAAATGATGTTCCCAAAACCAGAAGGGAATGCAATGCTGAAGACTTAAGGCAATGGGAAAAGAATGCCAAAGCAAAGAAGTGGCTTGTCTGTGGACTCAGTCCTGATGAGTGCACTAGAATTAGAGGGTATACCACTGCAAAGGAGATTTGGGATGCTCTATAGGTTGCTCATGAAGGGACAAGTCAGGTTAAGAGATCTAATAGTACACTTCTTTTTGCTGAATATGAAAGTTTTAAAATGAAAGAAGGAGAATCAATTTCTGAAATGTATACTAGGTTTAATGCTATTTCATCTGAACTTATCTGTTTGGGAAGGGTTTTAACTATTGAAGATAGAGTTGAAAAAATCCTAACTAGAGTTCTACCAGATTCTTGGAAGATTAAGGCTTGTGCCATCATAGAAAGCAAGGATCTTACCACTTTATCCTTAGATGAGCTTATAGGTAATTTGAAAACTTTTAAACTAAGGAAAAAGGTTAAGAACATAGGTGAACCAGTTAAAACTGAACCTAACCTAGCCTTAACTGCTGCTGATAAGCCTGTTGATGATAAGGAACTGGTCCTTATAGCTAAAAGTGTCCAAAGATACTTAAATAAGAAAAAGGGGTTAGTGGACAGGGTAGGTCTTCTAACATGAAACAGGCTGGAGAATGCTTCAACTGTGGAAGCATGGAGCACTACATCAGCAAATGTCCAGTTATAGAAGGAGAATGGAGAAAAAGATATGCTGAGGAAAGAAGAAAGGCTAGGGAACAGGTCCGGAAGAAAAGAGGAAACCCCAAAGCAATGGTTGCTGGCTGGCAAGATAGTGAAGATGAACAATCTGATGATGATTTTGGTCTAATGGTTCTTAAAGACTCAGATAATGAAGAAGATTCTGAGGTATTTGTTTCTAAACTTAAAGAAGATGTGAAAAGCATGCTTAGATCGAGATTAGTTAAATTATTTCATACTGTGCTAAATATGGGTGGGCATAAAATCCGATTTCTGAAAAACCGAATCGAACCAAATTCATTCAGTTTTGGAATTTTGGAATTTTGGAATTTCGAAATTTCGGAATACTATTCGGTAGAAAAATTCGATTTTACGAAATTTCGGTTCGGAATTCGGTTTTGAGATGTCAAATTTCGGAATACCGAAATTCCAAATTTTTTGTATACCTATTTAAAAAATATACCTAATGGCTAATACTTATACAAGTATATAACTCTAATCAAACCCAAGCCCAATAGTTTCTTAGCCCAAATAGGAAATAGACACACACATATATACTAGTCCACTACACTAACGTCATTTAGACTAGAACTTAGGGTTTATACAATTATACTTCTTTGAGTTCTTTCTTCTTGGACACTAGTTCACTGTTCGCTACACACATATCTGCTTTCTTCTCTATTTCTCACGACGTTGCTGTTGTAGATCGTCGTCGCTGCTAGCCTGCTACTCTACCCTCGAAGTCGAAGAGGTAATATTTATTTTCAGTTTGACACCTCTGCTGCTCTGTATCTACGAATTTGAACGGCAAGAAATCTAATTGATGTATCTGAGACGTTCTTTTGAACTTGCTAGTTGCTACATATTTAAGTCAAAATATGCAATTCTTTTTTAAAATTGGTACAACAGAAACAAAGCTATATTATTTTTGGCTTGGTTTGGGATGAGCTGAGTTTGCTCGCTGCATATTGGAGCAACAGGTAACGTACCAGTGTTGGGGGCTGGTATGGGGGTAGGGGCTACGAGAGGGATGGGTGAGGAAGCAGCAGAGGTGCTGCTTGGAGAAGGTGAAGGCAGCACCATTTTTCAAAGGAGAATATTTGCTGATATGTGGTGAGTGGGGCAAGGGATTATTTTAAAGGAGTCTGATGGTTAGGTAGTATCATTAAGCATGGACACTCTAAGTACTTCACCATTGCTAGGAGGCTTGGATAGAGTAGAACTCTCTTTTGGAAAACATACTAGTATTTGTGTACCAATAGAAATAATATCAGAATCCAATTTGTTGGATATAAGAACTTGTGTACATTTCACCAGCTTTTTTCTGGATATTTGTTAGCCTGTTGGAGATGTACTAATGTATTATTACTTGAATGTATTATCAGATTGTGTGTGCTTTTTTCTAATGTAATTATTTGTTTGTTTCACTTTGTTAATTTTTCATAGATGGTGGATGAAAGTAGAGTTAGTGGAGCTGGTTAAACGAAAAATTTACCAAGTAGTGAAGATACCGACACAATTGATACTCAAGGTACTAAAAAAGAAAAGCCATGACACGTAGATCCGAGGTTTGGAATCATTTTGAGACATCTAAGAAAATTGGTGTTGATAAAGCTAAGTGTAAATATTGTAAGAAAGTTTTAGGTGCTTCAACTACAAATGGAACAACAGGGTTGCATCAACACTTGAATCTTAGGTGCAAACAATATCCGCCTAACAAGGATACAAATCAAGCAATCATATACTTAACCCAAAAAGATGGAGCAACAACATGGTATTGGAAGTATGATCCCGAAGTAGCTAGGAAGGCTTTGCTTGAGATGGTAATTATTGATGAGCTACCCTTTAGTTTCGTAGAAAAAGAAGGGTTTAGGAGGTTTATGAGTAAAGTACAACCTTTATTTCATGTTCCTTCACGTAGGACGACATTGACTAGGGATTGTTATACACGTTATGGTCAAGAGAGGAAAAGTCTAAAGAAGTCTTTTAAAGATTTACAAGCTAAGGTATGTCTCACAACTGATACTTGGACTTCTGTGCAATGCATTAATTATATGTGTTTGACTGCTCACTTTATTGATAGAGATTGGGTTTTGCACAAAAGAATACTAAACTTTTGCCCAATTTCTAGTCATAAGGGCGAGGATATGGCCGGTGCTATTAATAATTGTTTGCTTGATTGGTGTTTGGATAAAGTTTTCACTATAACTGTTGATAATGCTGCTTCCAATGACGTAACCGTTAGAAGAGTGTCTAAACAATTAAGTGATTGGGGAACTAATATCATTGATGGTAAATATCTTCATGTTAGATGTGTGGCTCACATACTTAACCTTGTTGTGCAAGATGGTTTGAAGGAGATTGATCCTTCTGTTGAACGTGTTAGGATAATTGTTAAGTACATCAGACAATCTCCTGCTAGGCTTAGAAAGTTTTATGAATGTGTTGAAAAGAAAAAGATAGAGTACAGAAAAGCATTGGTCTTAGATGTTCCTACTAGGTGGAATTCTACCTACATGATGTTGGAAGTAGCACAACATTATCAGTCGGCTTTTGAAATATTTGAGGAGGAAGATACATGATTATCTGCTTATCTTAAATATTATGTTTGTGAAGATGGAAGTCTTGCAGGTGCAAAAAAAAATTGATTGGGTGAGTGTGCGAACCACGGTAAAGTTTCTGGTAAGATTTTATGATCTCACATTGAAGGTTTCAGGTAC